>CM040424.1:129601504-130220433 GCA_022702705.1 Papilionanthe hookeriana x Papilionanthe teres | reverse complement strand
AGAAGCGATGAGAATGATTTTGTTGATCCAGATTTGAATGTACCAAGGAGCAATAACATTCTTTAATAGAATATTTAATAGGGTTGCTGAATCAGTTTCAATAATGACAAGGGTATGATTATTAATCGTAGCTGCTTTCAGACCCCAAAAAATAGCTATAACTTCAGCCATAGGAGCATTGCTGGCAATGATAGGTGATGCTAGAAACCATAAGCATTTTCCCTTACAATTTCTTCCAAGAATACCAATACCTGCTGCGTCATTATTATAACTACCATCAACATTGATTTTAATCCATGGGAATAAAGGAGGAGCCCACTGAATTAACATTGGTTTAGATGACACTTTGGAATTTATGTTAAAATGCTTCCTTATCCTGAATATGTAAGTCAAATGCTTATTAGTCACCCTAAATATGTTTAGATGACACTTTGTAATTTATGTTAAAATGCTTCCTTATCCTGAATATGTATGTATGTATATATATATATACATACATACATACATACATATATATATCTATACATACATACATATATATATATACATACATAAATTGAAAATAATGTAAATAATATAAAAAATAAATTAAATTGAAATTAAATAGTTAAAATTAAATAAAACCAAAAAATATATAATAATTAAATTAAACAAATTAAATTAAATAATAATTAATTAAATAAACAAAAAAAACAATTATATAAACAAATATTAAATTAAATTAAATTAAATAATAAATTAAATTAATTTAATTTAATTTAAATTAAATAATAAATGTAAATAAATAATAAATTAAAATAAATTAAATTAAATTAAATTAAATTAATTAATTAAATTAGGTTAAATTAAATTAAACAATAATGTAAATAAATAATAATTTAAATTAAATTAAATAATTTAAATTAAATTAAATTAATTAAATAAAATAAATTAAATTAAATTAAATTAAATTAATTAAATTAAATAATAATGTAAATAAATAATAAATTAAAATTAAATTAAATTAATTAAATTGAATTAAATAGTAATATAAATAAATAAATTTATTAAATTAAATAATAATTCAAATAAATAAATATTAAGCAATCAATTAAATAAAAGAAATAAATAACAATCAAATAAAAGTAAATAATCACAATGAATTAAATAAGATAATAAATTAAATAAATAATTTCAATTACAAATAAAAGATAATGACTTTAAAAAACACATAGTAAAACTAACGACACATAAATAATAATTAATGATAATAACATAAAATGATAATACATAGCAAAAGAAACAATAATAAGATAATAAATAACAATAAAAACATATAAATAACATAACAATTACATACAACACAACAATCACAACATACAACAACAATCCCGACCACAATACAATACCAACACAAAAACAATCAAACCTAGGATAGGCCTCCTGAGGCATGGTTTATTTTTCCCTTTACAAAGACCCCTAGAAAATTACAACTTGGTGTAAAAAAAAAAAAAAAAAAAAAAAATAATAAGAATACCCTTATGCTTAGTGAATGCATGGAGTAACCCAAATTTTACCCGATGTCCACATAACCTTCCCAATTAACATTCCAAACTCAAAATCCCTAGTTTCAAAACCAAAACGAAAATCAAAACCAAACCAAATCCAAACACAAACCAAATCCAAACACAAACTCAATCAAATCTTCCACAAATAAAATCACAAACTCTTCACAACACTCCCATAAGTTCAAATCAAACTACCAATTGCCACCAATCCAAATCCAAATCACACCTAAACCCATCTGCCCCAACATACCCGAACACCTGTGTTCATTAAGCATAAGAGTATAGGTAGGATGAGTTGTTAAGCAACATAATAAGTTTAAATGAGTCTGAGGCTTTTCACCAGGCTGTGAAAGGGAAGCATGGACCTGCATCCTTCTCCTGACCTTTTGGATACTCTAGAGGTCTATTAAATTTAATATGTCTGCTTAACGAAACCATCCTCAATTAAATTGACAAAGTCCACCAAAAAAAACATCATAGGACTTGGTAGAAAACCAGGACATTTACATAGACACCATAGGATTGAGTAGTTACTGCTTGTTAGTCCTACTTCTTCCTGTTTTCTGGCATGCTTTAATTTCTGCAAAATTATAAACACATACATGCAATGCAATACTACAGTTTCAGCTGGGAATGACGAGAAGACCCTACCAGGTACGCTTTTATTGCGATTTATTTTCCCTCCGCTGTACTTTACTTTTCTTGCATGTTAAACAAGAATGTCACCCTGCAAGAAAACTGAAAACCTTTAGCATAGTCACAAAACTGAAACCCAAAACTAATTAAAATCGACACAAGATAAAATTCACCATCACAACATTCAAAAGATAAAACAACTCAAAATTTAATCACAAACAGAACAACAAAACTACAACTACAACTAAATTAAAACTTCTCGTTGGATGATAGGGAATACCTCAGATGATGTAACCCACGTGTTGCTAACGGGATTTCCCACGGTCCAAATGAAAGTGTGGAACTCATTCAGTTGAGTTTAGCAAATTCATCTGGACTAAGGAAATCCGATGAAAATAACGGTGCCGGGATGACGGAACCGTGGGATCTTAATCGGTTCTGTTTAATCAAATTTAAGATTTGTTTTAATTAAAACACTAAAACACTTAGATTCTAAGACTTTTCTAAACCAAAACACTTCTCTCATCTTCTGATTTTCACCTTATAAAACTGAACTTCTGCAACGACAAAGGAGCTTGGAGCATAGTGGGCAGCACGACCATCTTCAACAGCAAAACCTGTGTCGACATCAGCAAAACCATTCTTTAGTTTAAATAACAAGCCATAGGACTTCGAGGTAGTCCGCCTAGTGCGACATAAATCCTCACCTGTTCTTTTAGGCTTTTGCACAGCCTTGCTGTGCAATATAAGCCCTAACTCGCTTAGGATTCCGAGGTCGTCGTCCGATACGGCGTAAACCCTCCTATCTTTCAGGTCATTTGCATAATCAGGTGATTATGTAAATGTAATTCCTATAATTAATTGACAGGATTGAAACTTAAATAAATTCATTTCCAAAATTTAAAGCCCAACATTAGGATAGTCTGGGAAGTCATCGAGGTTCTCCTCGAGATCCGTGACATCCCCTACCTTTCTTTTCTCTGACTCCGAAAATAACTGTTCCACATTGCGCCTTTCACTATTGGATTTCCTACTACCACACTTCGCTGAAAACCCTACCCTTGAATTCATGAAGATAGAAACCCTGATCAAAATTGAGAGTTCTCTCAGGTGACTTCGGTCATTTTAGGGGTAATTGACTATAGGGGCTTGCCTCTATAGGGAGCTTTAAAGACCCCAAGTAATATAAACCCTATTTAATTCTTTTTATATTAAATAGGGAAATTTTTCAGTCCACATAAAGGTTCGCAGACCAGAACAGATGTCATGAATTTCGTAGTTTATTTGATCGAGCGATATTGTTAAGTAAGGTGTCTATTCTTCGGGATAGATGTGTTACTTGTGATATGATGCTCGTTCATTCAAACTGCTAAATGAATGAGATTCGTCCATTCTCATTTTTCAAATTTAAAATTTTATTTTCAAAACTAATATATATATTAAACTGAATCTTAAAATCTCAAACCAATAACAAAAAGGTAATTTTCAAAATCAAATCATCTCAGCAGCCGACAGAAGTAAAAAGATAAAAAATTATCTTAAGTTCCTCTCCACCAAAATTTTGAAGTTCCTTTGAATCTCTTCCTTTCTCTTATAGAACTCCCTTGGATTAGTTGCCCAACCCAAAAGGGTTTAAATCTCTCTACACAATAGGTTTTTACTTAGGAATCCTTACTCTCCTTCTCTTTCACTAAGAAAGAGAAAAGTGTGAAGAAACCCTAAGTAAGAATCCTATAGTCCTTACTCTCTAAACACTATAAAACACACTAATTCTACTTTCTAACAGTCTCTCTGCTCTCTAAACTTCTCTTCAAATCTTTCTTTTATATTTTCTCAAAAAGTGCATTGGTGCCTCTTCAAAATGTGCTCATATTCAATGATTCTACCCAAGTTATGCATCCTTTCAAGTGAAATTTGAATGTCTTATGGCGCACTTGATCAGTTACCCATGTTTTTACCAAAGCATACCTCAAACACCTCTTCAAAATTTGTTAAAAATTCCTTTAAATTGCAAAGTAACTACATGTCGCTTAAGCGTAGGGTTTTAGAGCTTGGTCGCAGCCCTCTCTATCTACTAGCGCTTAGACGCCAGATCTGGGCACTTAGGCGCCCCAGTTTATTTTGACACCTTCTTCATTTTTGCTCCAAATTTGATCCTTATCGGATCCTTTCAACATATTAAGTCCATTTAGGTGTACTTAAAAGAAAAACACAAAAATACCTTCAATTAAAGTGCAACATCATCAAAAATAGGTATAAAAATGTGCATAAAAAGATTATATATTTTAGATGTATCATGCCTCTATGATTCAAAGATCATGGTGATTGTGTCTTTCCTAAATATTTTCTTACATGATTGTTATCAATCGAGGTATAATACTCCTTATGCTTATCTCTCTGTCTATAGAAGCTTAGAATCCATGAAGTCGGGGCTTTCTAAATCCCCATGTCATTCCACATAAATGTTGTAATCCCTCGGAACGATTTCAATATTCTACCGGAATATGTCTATATCTTCTTGTAATTTTATGGTTAACCCTTCTGACATGCCTAAAAACTGCTTGATTTTTCATATATATTTTATGCTTAAATTTAATGATATTACACTTTAAAAGAAGTTATCTTGTATGGTTTTTTATTTTAGGTACAATAAATGGACTCTTGGATAAAAAGAAGTAAGAATGATGCAATTTGGAGCAAAAAACGATCAAGAAAGCAAATTTTGGCATGACACATTTCGATAAGTCTTTCTATGCTTAATCTCTATTACACTTCTTGCATAATTTTGAATGAGATTACACTTTAAAGAATGATTGTTTTTATGCTTATCTTGTATGTGAAGACGTTAGGGACGCAACGCAACTGAAATAGGGTAAAATGGAGATGAAATGGAGTCAAACGGAGCAAAATAGTGGCGCTACACAGACTGGCACTGTCGACGCCCAATCCAGTGTCGTCGGTGCTTAAATCCAGAGAAGAATGAAAATATGGCACTGACGGCTTCCTATTCAGCACCGGCGGCACTCAAGATGGTTTGGACATGATTTTGGGCGGTTATTGGCCATATAAATTGAATCTGCACGCTTTATGGAAGGTTTCTTGAAGCACCTCTTGGAAAATTCATCCCTACACTATTTTAAAGTGAATTTGAAGCCAAAAAAGAGGGTAGATGTTAGAAAAAAATGGGGAGAATGTTTAGAAATCTTAGAATAGGAGTAGAAATGTAGATTTATACCTTTTTGGAGAGATTGGAGCGAGGATTTTGAGAGAATCTGTATGGAAATCTACTAGCATTGCATGGATCAGTGGGAGACTTTGTGGGAGAGATTTTCATATTTCTTTCAAAGAGAAGGAGCTAAGTATTGTGTTCTTCATTATCTTATAATTTTGCAAACACTTAAGTAGTGAATTCGTTATGATGAAATGAAGTTTTTCATTGTGTTTTCTTCGTTCTTTGTGATATCTTTCTCTTACTCTTTCTTCTTATTTAGAAATAGTGGCATGAGAAGATTATGTCAATATTTTTCTTTTAATTTTCTTTTGTAATGAGTAGGATTCATGTTTAGGATATTGGGATGCATGCTAGAAGAAGTTTTGATTATAAATGTGATGGTTTTTACTTGCGCTTCATTTACATACAAAAAGAGCTCGTTGTAGTGTTAAAATTCATTGTAATTGCGCTATGATCTGAGAGGATGGTGTAATTCTCAAAAAAGTGGAACCACATTCAAATTCCATGGATGGTGAAGTTCATGGGGGTTGAGTGCAAATAAATAAGGAAATATACTTTGAAAGACGTAGAATTCGAGACTTTAAGGTGACAGACTATAATCCCCAATTCAGTCCTAGTGTTTGGAAACTAAAGCGAGAGTTAGCCTTCAGGCAAAGGGAAGTGGAAGCTCTGGAGTGAGAGCCAGTATCCTCCCAGTCTAACCTCAAATTTCGGGACTAAACCTTGGATTAGCCAATTTTCATTATGCACTCGGATGAGGGTAAAGAATGGGATTACTCCTATTTGACACATACAAAATTTAATGCATCCTATTCCTTTACATTATCCAATTCACTACATAATAATAGTAGATTTTATTATCTAAAAATTCCCCAAACCAATTTATCCAAAAGGAGTTATCTTTAGAATTAATATTTTCATTTAGGAGTAGTTATTAGTTGTTTTAACCTTAAGACTTACTAAGTATCTATTAGAAAAATTACTTATATCAACCTTCCAAACTAAGGTCTGATTGTAGTATACTAGAATTTTACTAAGGACCTCTTACTTCGCTTCCTTGTGGGATCGATAAATGGGACTCCACTAGAGCCCTGTATTACTTGAATGGTACATATACTTGCATAGAAACTCTAGTGTGTGCACGTACATACCAACATAAAAACACGCATAAAAATAGCACACGCTGAAGGCGCACCACCTTCATCTCCACTACACAATAGTTAGATGTTGTAGGATTGCAAAATATTTTAACATCTTAGTTGGTGAAACTAGGAGTAAATGACATTCAAAGGTTAATCAACAACCTAGGCCATGAAGCATAAAGAAAATGCAAATAAAAAAATAATTTAAAAAACCATTATTAAATACACTACTCCTGCATCTCAAAGACACAAAAAAGAAATTAGCCACCCATCACCTAAAATACCATAGCAAGAAAAACTATGCAGGATTTCATTGCAATAGAAGGAAACATGTTAACCTTACAATAATTGTGTTCTTCACAAAAACAACAATCCTTCCTCTAACACAATAATCTCTCACAACTCATAAACACAGGAAAAACGCATCCTTGAAGGTCTCAACTAAGGGAGGAAGAAGACATTCAAAATAACACTCAAATTCTCCCTAATTCATACCTACAATAGCATCAAACTCTTCTCTACTCTAGCCTTATCTTCCAATAAGCCCTAAAATTAATTTCTTATATCAAGAACCACAAGTTTGGTAAGAAATTTTCCTTTCAAAAGTGTTTTCCCACTCATTGGTGTGTTCGCATCCAAAACTGCTTGGTCAACCCCAAATCTGATGTGGCCTTGTTAGAATGTTGAACAGGGCTGCTTGATCATGCTCGTCTATACTGTGGTTAAGTTGTATGTCTACTAATTTTGGTGTTGTCACGCCACTTCCTTATGATAGATGATGTAGTGATATGCATCAATTTTTCATGATTTCACCTACATCTTACCCTGTATTTTACTTGTTATTTTTTTTATTTATCATAAATTTACAGTTGTGAAAGGTTTTTGCAATATATTGGTTTCAAACATACAAAACAGAGTTAAAACACATGATATAGTGTTGTCTGGTTACACCAAAACTGGGCATGACCATAAGAAAATTGGGTGTGACCATGCTAGAACTTGCATGACCACACCTGAGATGGCGACGCTAGCTTCTGGAGTGAAATCTCTGTCGGATGTCTACAGCTCATATTTGCACAATATTGTTGCTTAATTCTGACCCTTTGATGGAGTTGAAGAGTTTGGATACTTATTTTGGGTCCTTATTATTAAACCCAACTATAAAAACTTGTTTATGTCATTAGAGAAATTCTTCTTGGCTTCATGGTCTCTCCTCTTGGAGGCTTGGAAAAATGAAGTCTGCATCTTAAAGTCATTAGAGGTGGCTAGAGTCATGGCTTGGAGAGAATTTGAGAGTTATCCTCGAGGTCTTCTTCCTCTTTTGCTAGAAACCTTGTAGGGTGAGAGTTTATCATCTTTTATGAGTTTTGAGAGCCTTGTATGAGACGAAAAGATGTAACTGTGGAGAAAATAAGTTTTTGTATGTTTTGCATGTTTTTTTTTTCTTTCAATATATTCCTACATCATTTTCCTTGTTATGGATTTCTCGACAATGCATGGATGATATCATTCTTTGTGTCTTTGTGATGTAGAGGTAGTCGATTTAATCATGATTCTTTTGTAAAGTTTTCCCAATAACATTTCTTGTACATTTCTGACCTATGTTGTTAATTAATCTATAAGCTTTAGTCTGGCCAACTAGGATGTTAAAATATTTCATGAAGATATGATCTTTAACAATTGCATAGTATAAACAAAGGGTTAACTACAAAAATTTTAAGAGAATAGACATATTCCAGTGGAATTCTTCGATCATCCAAAGGGATCAAAATAGTTATGTGATATGCCACTATGATTGATTTAGCCTAAACTTTATGGATTTAAGGCTTCTTTTGACCTAGACATACGCATAAGAAATAATATATCCCTGATTGACAATAACCACATTGGAAAAAATATGAGAAAATCACGATCACCATGATCCTCAAATCACAGAGGCATGAGTCTCACATATCTTGAAGGAACTCAAAAAATATTTCCACTATTTTTTCTTTCTACTGTCTACTAATTTCTTTGCTTGCTAGAATCTTAGGATTTATAGCCCTTTTTGTGAACACGCCGAGCTAGGTTGACTAAAGTGGTAAACTAGATTTTTTTTTTTTTTTGCAGAAATAAATTGCTAACACTTTCTTCTTCAGATCAATACACGGACTTTTAGACTGCATAACAATTGATACATGTGCTTGCATTGTACAACCACTTACTTTACAGAAAGTTTTGGCACATCAAGTTCTTGGTGACATTATTGAGGAAAGATGTTAATAATTATTTTTTATTTTAGGAGAATGTTAGGTGAAATACTTAGGATCTAGGTTTGACAGTTTTTATTTTCCTACTTTTCTTATTTATTTTCGGTTTTTTATTTCTATTGTTACATCTCTATTGTTGTTGTATTTTCTTGCAGATGATGAAAAAACATTAAAAGCTAAAATATATATATTTTAAAAAAGTTTCAGTACTTTGAAATGAAAAAGTCTTGGGATAATTATTTTAGATCTATTAAGGAGTATAACAATAAATTGATGGCTAGCCTCCATAATCTTTATTGTACTAACATAGGAGCTTAGCTTGATCACCATTCTTATAATACGTACAACCCAAACTGGACTACTTACTCAAACTCTAATTGGAATATTAATGACATTAGTGTAGAAAAACAACATATGGAAAGAACACAAGTTAACCTTGTAGAGAATTGGAACAACTAGGGCAAGGATCACATTTGCCAAAAATCAACCATAGGAGGTCACCTTGAAAACCTAATTTAGGGAAAATAACCTATTTTTAGAAGAATGGATAGTGTCATTTAGGATTAGATACAACACCTACTGTAAAATTTGGTTAACCTAACCATGCTTTAGTTATAACAATAATAACCATAGTGTAGACAAAAAGCAATGAAAGAGCACCCAAGTCTACTCTATAAGAAGTTGGAATAACCAAGATAGTGACTATCTTAAGTATTTGGAGGAATTAAAGATAAAAATAAAGAAAGAGTTATAAAGCCAATTTGACGTCCTTGGAAACATAGAAAATGAAGTTGTGTAGTTAGCTAACCGATTAAGCAATGAACCCTAAGGGATGTTACAGGTAGTAGAGGGAGAGATATTTGAATCTCAATAGTTGATCCCTGAAGTGCAAGCTAAGTTGGATGATTTTTTTTAGGGGATGAATGACGAGGAATCTGCACTTTTTTTTCAAGGCACGCCCTTGAATTATGAGGGAGATAGTTGAGCCTATAGTTACTACACACAGAAGTGCCCTTGGGGAAGGAATTTGATGATAGCTTTAGGCGGGAGAGCAACCTAGTAGAGCTAAACTTGAAACATGAAAACCCTAAGGGGAGCCTAACCTAAGGAATAGTATATCATGCTTTATCTTTTATGGACCCAATTCTTGCTACTATAGAAGAAAATACTAATCGGCAAATACTGAAATTAATTGGAAGAATTTTGATTTTAGAAAATACCCTTATGAATGATCAATTAAAAATAACCCTACATCCCCTATAGAAGAATGCTATGGAATTGATAGAAAAGTGCTGAAAAAAAATTACAATTTGAGGACTTAGTAAAAACTATAGGGCCAACAAACTATTGGGTAATTGATCAGGGATTACTAAATTGAAATTTTGATCCTAGAGGAATCCTTTTTTGTTAGGATAAGGAAATTAAACCAAAAGCTATCTTGGCAAGCAACCAAAGTGTTATCTGATATGTTGATCATATTTTTACTTTCAGCATTTGTTTGAAACTTTATTCTGTGATCAACATTAAAATTTGCTTTTAAATTACTTTTAAATTATCTCACAAAAAGATTAGTTTTGAATCTTATTTCTCTGCGAAGTCGAAACCTTTATATTGAGATTCTTACTCCACTGTGTTTTCTTACATACTTTTGAGATTGTTAACTGCCAAGTTTTGGTATGTATTTTGTATGATTTATTTAAAATAGACTTTTATTTTATTTTATGAGAATCCCTGCCCTTTTGCAAATTTAAATTGTAGAAAAGAAAGAAAAAAATTATCTACCAGATATAGTAATTTTTAGGAGAAAAAGAAGAAGAAAAAGGAAATCAAAAGGAAAAGAAAATGCAAAAAGTGAAAAATAATTAAGGAGAAGTTTAAGGTTAACACAACAAAAATTCAAGAAAAAAAAAAGAATTAGAAGGGTGTCTGTTGACCTCATTTTTGATGAGGTCTTCTCTCCTTCTTTTTAGTACTTAGGATCTAGCTTTAGGCTTTTCCTTTGACTATCCTAGAGGATTAGAATTGGGACCCACCACTTAGAAATTCAAACCACTTCTTAACTCCCTACAAACTCCACAAACTTGATTGTAGACCCCTAATCACCTAGAGGGTTGAGATCAAATGTGGAAGTTTAAATGATGAATTCCTATAGGACTCTTTGGCCTTAGGACTGCCCTGGGTGGCCTGGTCTGGTGAAGGGGGCTGACTTACACACACATTACACCTATACACTACACTTTCACACACCTCCTAAAACCACACCCATACCCAACTTGACCTCCTGACTCATGAAGGTGGTTCACATGGATGGTCCTTAACCCCTAAGCCCTTGGTTAAGAGGGTTAGGAACAACATAGTGGATGCCTCAAATGAGTCCCTTTTATGGCTCATGTGGGCTTGATATGGCTTCATGGCTCAACAAAAATGATTTCATTCCACTTACATTCACCCAATCTTCAATTTTCCAAATTTTCAATTTTTGACCCCCGGGACCCTACACCCGCCAAGCCTACCAAATGCCTCGAAATTGCCCAAAATTTGCAAAATCACCTAAACTACCCAAAATCCCCAAAAACATTCCTAAACATTTCCTCACCACTCAAATTGATCATCCATACCAAAAAATACCAAAAATTCCAAAAATACCTCCCAATACCCTCCAAATACCCAAAATACCCCTCTTAGCCAAAAAATCCAAAAATTCAGAAAATTCCCAGAAAATTCCAGAAAATCCCAAATATTCCCAATGTCATTTCGTTCAACTACACCATGGGACAATTTTGTCAATTTACCCCACTTTTATCAAAACCCCCAATTTGACCCATTTTAACCCAAAGTGAACCCAATGTCAAACCAAACCTACCCAATTGACCCAAATTCTGGTCCAATTCAATTATAAACTTCAATTCAACATCCCCAACACCAATCTAGACCAAATCTAAGCTCAATTTGATTGACATTTGGATCCAATTTCACTTTTGGCCTTAAAGCCCAATTTGGACCCATGACCCAAACTTAGCCCAAACTCACCCAATTCAACTCCAATTAACCCCAAATCTTTTCTAAACCTTCCTTAACATCCCCATAAACAAAAAACTAACATGATTTGCCCAAGAGTTTGACCCAAACCCCACTCAAATTCAACCCAAAATCAAGAGGCCCAATTTTGACCTAAACCTAAACCTGGATTCATAGATTTACATTATATAAGAATAGAGCTCTACTAAAACCTATTGTGAAACTAATACTCACAATTACCAAATGAAGGAATGTGATGAGTTTTTAACTTTAGGAGGACGATAGTTAAATTAAAAACTTTTAAATGCTGATCCAGATATAGTAATCCTCACATAAAAGTAGAAAGGATTGAAAATGATTCTAAAAGATAAAGAAAAGAAAGAAAAATTAAGATAAAAGTAAAAGAAATGAAAAGTGAGGAAAATTTTGAGGAGAAGCCTAATTGAAAAGTGATTTCACTTGTACCTTCTTAAAGGATAAGATCAGATACAATCCTAAGCATGTTCTTATTTCGTAAAGCATTAGTCAAATCTTTACTAATAGAGTGATTAATTTTTTTCTTTTATACTTTCTAGGAATCCCAACTTTAACAAACTACAATTAATTTTGAAATTGATAGAAAATCAGAATTCCTATGAATATAAGATATTTGTATACCTTAATTTTCTTTGATTCACTAGAATTTCTCTTATGTTGCAATATGACATTCCTAAGGCGAAATTGTAGGAAATCTAAAGAAACCCACTAAAAATGAACAATCTTGGTTTTTAGAGTTATAGTGTTACTTGAGGACAAGAAACATTTAAGTATGGGGTATTTTGATGTGGCTCGTAGCATGTTAAATTTCCTTTATATTTAACACTTGTTTTTGATGAAATTGCACTTTAAAGAAAAGTATTTTCATGTTTATCTTGCAGGTATAATAGGTAGGAAATTTGCAATGGATTGGAACTGAAATGGAGGCAAAATGGATCACTTGGGTAATTCCGGCTTTCCGGGTGCACAGGCGTTAGACCATGGCGCCAACACGCTCCATGATGCACCAAAAATATGTTTGTTTTTTAATATAAATTTTGTACTCATTTTTTATCATATTGCACTTTAATGGAAGATTTTTTTCATGTTTTACTGCATGTATTATGATGTTAAGAAATTGGAGCAAAAAGAAGCGAAAATGAACTAATTTGGAGCGAAAAAAAGAAAAAACCAGAACTTTGAAGTTGTGGCGCCGACAACGCATTTTCTCGGAGAGAGTTTGGGAATTAAATGATGCAATAGGCCACCGACGACGTCCTATTGGTCGCCGACAACACGCAATGTCGGTGGAGGCCAGATTCGATGTATTTGGATGACTTTTAGAGAAGTTGCGAAGCTGACTCTTGGAAAATTTGTTCCTAGACTATTTTAACTTATTTTGGACTCCATAATTAGTGTTGTGTGTGGGTGTTTTTGTAAGTGAAGTAAATTGTGTAAGTGGAGAGGGAAGTCTTTACAGAGAGTTTGGAGTCTAGGGTTTGGTTTTTAGTGTTGTTTTAATAGTATGCGAAAACCTTTAATTCATATTTGTGTATGCGTAGTTTGGATGCGAAGGTTTATTAACTTACGATTCAGAATTAAAACGTACTATTAGAAAATTTTGAAAACAACAAAAAAATTTAAAAATTTGAACAAAATAGAAAACAATCTAGATAACCAAAGACATGAAAATGAACATCAACCTAGACCCCAGAAGTATGCTAAATCTGACGGATAAAATTATTAACTATTAAAAGGTACAATGATGTCATGGTACAAACAGCTTTGCTATTATCAAATGGTACAAAATAATTAATTTGGTGGAACACTAGATGAAGATCCTAACTTACATCTTTCTTGTTTTATAGAGCGTATTGCTACATTTTAAATATGATGGAGTGTCGAACGATGTTGTCGAACTTAGACTTTCCTTTCTCATTAAGGGAAAATGATAAGCGTGATTAACTTCGTTAGCATTTGGATGTTATCGAACTTGGGAAGCATCACAAAATTTTTTGTAAAATATTTTCCTCCATAAAAAACTACTCGACATAGAAACGATATTACATCTTTTGTCGGTTTGAAGGGGAATCGGTATGAAGCTTGGGAAAGATTTAAAGATCTCCTTAAGAAGTGTCCACATCATGCTTTACCGAATTGGTTAATAATTCAAATATTTTATAATGGATTAGTGGAATCTCTTATATCAATTATTGACACCACCCTGCGATGTCTTTTGTTGCTAACGTAAATTAATATTTAAAAAATGTTTTCATTTCGGATTATAATAAGTTTAATATCGAAACGGCCAGCCTTTAGCAAGTATACATATGACTCAGTAATAGAGACTCTAGTAGAAGGTAATAAGTTATCGATCCCGAAGGGAAGCAAGCCTTATATCGTAGCATAGAAATTCAATATTCAAATTTGCAAATCACTAAAAGTAAATACTAAAATTACTAACGATTAAAGAGGCAAGAGAATTTAAAATTATTAGAGAACTTTCTAAGTTCATATTAATTAACTAATACTACACGAAGATTTGAAATGTATGGTTCAAATATTGAGGAAGTGTCCTCCCCCTTACAATAATATTTTGGTGAGTGAATAATATATATTAGTTTAATATATATATATTTTAAATAGGAAGCGTCACTTATTCTTTACCCTCTTCTGAGCGTTATAAAGAACATTGGCTAATCCTAGGTTTAGACCCTAAATCTATGGTTAGGCTTAGAGGATATTGGCTCTCACTCCAGAGCTCCCACTTCCCTTCAGCTTAAGGCTAACTCTCGCTTTAACACTAGGAAAAAATTGTGGATTTTAAGTACGTAAGCACTAAAAATCTCAGTGCCATACTATTTAAATATATTTCCATGTTGTTGCATGACCACATGAACTACATCACTCATTCATGGAAATTGAATGTAATCTTCACTTTTGTTGTAGAAAGCATAGCACATTTTGGATCGTATGTTTCGAAAATGTATTTCTTTCAAATTCGATTATTGAGATCGAAAAGTAAATGTATATCGAAGAAAAAATCATCACAATTTATATTAACAACATGTACATCCCGTCTAAGCATCAACCTACCACCATTTATCATTGCAAGTAGAAAGATAAAGAAATCTACTCGAGAATTCATGAGGAAGATGCAAAAAAATAATGATTTTATATATAAAAGCAAAGTCATACAAACTATGAAAGGTAAATACAACTTATCTTAATTTCTTATCCAAGAAAATCTCTTGAAGTTCCTTTGAATCTCCTTCTTTCTTTACAACAACACACAATTCTCTCTTGGAATAGCAGGGAAGAAGAAATCTCTCACTTTCTCGCTCCTCCTACAACTCTTTGGAGAAAAATCCCTATCAAAACAACACTAAAAACCAAACCCTAAATTCTAAACTCTCTCTAAAGACTTCCTTTTCACTCACACACACTTTTATTCATGTACAATGACACACACACTCTTTAAGACTCTCCAAAAATCTCAATTCTAGCATCCAAAACTAGTTAAAATAGTCTAGAAATGAATTTCCAAAGAGTTTCCACAAGAATCCCTCCAAAATTCATGCAAATACATTTCATCTGGCCTCTACTGATATTGGGCACCGTCGGCACTGGATATGGCGCCGTCGGCGGCCTATCACACCAATTAATTCCAGGTTCTTTAGAAAAACATTATCAGCGCTGGTTTTGGGTGTCGTCAGTGCCGGTTTGGGCACCGTCGGTGCCAGAACTTCAAAAGTCTGGTTTTTGCCTTTTTTTCGCTCCAAATTCGTTCCTTTCCACTTCTTTTTGTTCCATTTGCCTAAAATCATCATACCAACAACAAAGCATGAAAAATTCCTTCCATTAAAATGCAATATAGCAAAAAATGAGTACAAAATATATATGAAAAATCAAACCTATTTTTGGTGCATCAAAATCCCACGAGCTTATCCCTGTACTTGTCTCAGTAATGTTTTACCACATAAAAATATGGCTCTTTGTAGTGAACTTTACCTAATGATTACTATGATTATTTATTTAAAAGAATATAATAGCAAGAATTTAAGAAAGATTTTTAATAACTTAGGTCAAACTTATAGGTATAAGAACATTTAGTAATCATGTCTAAGAGTTCTAGCCTCATATTTATTTTAAGAATAATCATAATTGTCACATTAAGGGTGCTTTGAAGTATCATATGAAAAAGAGGTTCATGAAAACTCTATTGTTAAGGATACTAATACTTTACTATAAATTCAGAAATGGAAGTAAGCTCTTACTTTAAGTTGATTCAAATGAAGCCATTTATTCATTAGGCATTTCATTATGCTTCTCCTCACATATATTTCTCTTGTTCTTTTCTTTTCCTTTTTGGGATTTCTTTTCAATCCTCTCTCTTTTTTTTTTCTTTTTTCTTTTACTTTTCATGTGAGGATTACTATAGCTGGATAGCCTAATTTTGAACTTCACTCTCATCTTTTTAAAGTTGGAACTTGAAACATTTCTTTAATTTATAAGTTTATTAGCTTTTTAATGTTTCATCATAGAGTCACAATCCCTTCTTCTGACTAAAACCTACAAGACTCTTAACATTTCAAAATACAATCTTCTTTACTTTAAATAGTTAACTATAATATAATCCTCTTATATTAATATCTTAACCCATAAAGTTAACATTCATTACTAAAACCTTCCATTCAAATCTATTATAGTATTTAAATAAAATAAAAAAATTAGTGATCTAAAGTTAAGCTCATATACTTCAAGTCATGTTAAGATAATTTTGAAAATATATTTTGATTGAGAACAAATAAAAGTTAATTTTCCTCCCCGAAACTTAAGATTTTTAGTGTATAACAAATTACCAAATGAGAGAAAAGCAATGCTTAACCTTTTTGTGTCGGGCTTTTGATTCTTGAAGTATCTTGAGTTAATAAATAAAAATTTAGCTATGAAGCAAATGGTTAGAAGCATTGTTCACATAAATATATTAGAGATTTGCAGGGGTAGAAAATTCAAACACTACTTTAAACACTTACGAAAACATCCATTAAAATGTTACTACAACTTCTTCAAATACAAACATCGATTTAAACACAAAATTAGCCAAATGGAAGTACGATCACTACGAACGACTACTACCAAAAAAACTAACTAATATAAAAATCAACATAGCAATAAGGACATGAGAATACTACACTACCAATCATCGTGTCTAAGTCCTTCTTTTACTCCTTCTTCCTCATTTGGTATGGAAGGTAGCGGCCAATCGGAAAAATCACACTGTTCTCCCCTCGTAAATCTCATATGAGCATCATGATAAGCAATATCATATTCCTCTTCTCCTACGATAATCATCATTAATGTTATTTCTTGATTCCAAACTATCCATCCTGCTATGTAGCCTCGTATTATAATTTTGCAGTATCATCAGCCGCTCTAAAACATCAGAAATAGTAGGAGTTCCCGAGTTAGAAGGTATCTCATGACTAGCAGAGGAAATCTCACTAGTCTTACCTTAAGATATCCATCCTACATGAGACTCATTAGTGATGTTGACCCCCTTTACTAATAGGCTTCAAAGGATGGACCAACTCTTCGTACTTCTCGGCCTCGACTCAGTTGTATACATAATGTATAAATCAAGGCAAGATGTTCCAATCCTTCAGTGGTTTCTTCCTTAGCTATGGTCAGAATGATATTATAAATAACTCTTCCAATTTCAGTTATTATAATGTTTTGAATACAAAAATTAAAAATTGCTCTATCTCTAGAAACTTCGCTATGATGATAGGTAGGTAGTATTCTTGCAAAAATAAAGTAATGTCAGGCTTTAAATGCAACATAAGAGTGGATGCAAGAAAATTTTTCTTTTGCCTTTGCTTAATTTTCATCTGCCCTTTTCCATCGATGAAAGAATTACCTCATCAGTGCCGGTATCTACATAGTACCAAAAGTTTTCTACTCACTTGAGAATGTATTATCTCGTCGCTTGGTAAGCATTGATCCATTTAGGAGTGAATTCTACCTTTTTCCCTCGAACCGATTACATACTTTCTTCTTCGGTATATCAAAAGTTAATAGACTCACGACTTGCAGAAGCACAACATACGAAAAATAACAGAGGTTTCCAATGTTTGCTCGGTAATAACTGCTCTGACTACGCAGTTTTCAAATCCTTGATCTTATATACACTTTTTACTTTGGAGTGTAGATTTAAAATGGTATTGTGCTTTCACATTTACAAATTTCCTCTCATCAAAATCAAGTTTTATCTTCCCCTTAAACATCTTTAGAGTCATATCGAAATCCTTTATAAAATTTGTAAACGAATCCACAATAAATTCCGATATCCATGATGCTATAAACTTGAAGTCGAATCTAGCAGTAAGAACATTTCGCAATGGATTCTCTCGAAATTTTCTTAAAAAACCCTAAATTTTCAGATCTCTCCATTGTAGGAGATTTCCATGATGAAAATAAAAAATTGTTAGTTTAAAGTAGAGCTTTTACTAAGGAAAGATGAGATCCTACCTCGAAAAGCTCTGAAATCGCCTCAAATACAAATGCAAGGAAACCCTAGGGGTGTTTTTCAGCCTTGGCTGGAGGTTAAAGGTGATAATTGGGGTGGTTATTATTCAAAATTATGATTTTAAAAGGATTTTGGGACTTTTGGGTATCGAGCGCCGTCGGCGCTCATTTGGATGCTGTCAGCGCTGAATCAAGCGTCGTCAGTGCTGAATCAGGAGCCGTTGGCGCCAAACCAATTTTTTTTTCTGTTTCCAAAATATTCTGTGATTTTGATCATTTTCAAGTTACTATGAAATCTAATTAGCCTTTTTTAGCCTCCATAATCAATATTAATTAAATAACTAATACTGAAATTACACAAACAACAAAAAACATCACTTTTATATATAAAATCTAAAGTTACAAACTTACACACATCAATCAAACTACTTCATTATAAACTCAGCATCGTAATCAAACCACAACTATCTAACGCTAAAATCTTAACATAAATTCAAATCTCGAAGCATAATAATTCTAAAATCACACCATCGCCAGACGATTACAATTCGAACTCAAGAAAATAAAGTCGGAAATACTAATAAAGTAGATAAAACACAGAATCACTACTCTTCATCGATATCGGTGTTATCCTCGTGTTTCTAATGAATTGGTGGTGCGCAGAAGGGTCGATACGGGGGTCATCAGTCGAATCCTCTTGATCAGAAGCCTTTCTTCATCGATCGTATCGATCCTTCTTCCATGCGCCCGGTCGCCAGTGTTGTTCATTCATCCTCAAATCTTGGTGATCAAATAATTCAGATATATTAATAATAGAATCCATAAAATTTCATACCTCTTTCTCCAGTTTCTTGATTTTCTTTAGAATTAAATGTGCACTTTCAGCAAAATGAGGTTGAATAGGAAGTAAAATTTGAGATGGTTGATCCACGGATACACTCGAATCATCTTCATTCCCAAATGGTAGACCGATTATAAACATTAGTTGGATCTAGGCTTCCGAAAGAAGCACTTTTCCAAACTCTCGTAAGGCACTTGTGAGCGACTACGAAGAAACGGTGGAAGGACGTCCGAAACCGTAATTTGATCCGTGCAAATCAAATCCGAAAAAAGACTTCATAATTATAGTGTCGTATCGACAAGTCTTAGGTTTGCAGATACGATAGTTTAAGATTGCACTTTCCTTTCTCACTTTACTCAGCTTCATGGTTGGGAGTAATTTCGAAGATATAACGCAATTTCATTTCTTTGATAAGGGATTCAATAAAGTAGTAGAGAAATTAACATACTCGATAGATTTCATTCATGCTGTCTCTCGTAAGGGAAAAATTGGTGTAATGATAGATTTACACATTATCTATTATGTAAAGTTCATTAATCTTTGAAAGAGTGAATGATATCCCTGTTGCACATAAAAAACCATGGTTGATTCCATGAAGATTTGCATAAAATTCCTTCACCACGGGATTATTCTTGTGGAAGTAGTGTAACAAAACACTTCTCAACGCCTTTGTATAATTATTTCTACAACATGAGTACTAGGAACATTCATAACTTGAAGGACAAGGCCTAGTACTTTGATTAAACTTCTCTATATAAGAACTTTGTCACAAATTCGTTGCGCCTCAAAACTGACAAACTTTCTTCTGTTGAAAACTCTAAATATTTGAGATTCCAAGAAGTTGGAAGCCATGGAATGCAAATTTTGGAACTTCCTTTTCAGTTTTCTGGAGTTAATGGGTTTTATAATGAGTTTAGAGACTTATAGGCGTGAAACTCCCGCTTATTACCGTCAAAATCCATCATTTGAAACTCCAAAAACTGCTTCTCTGTCGTTGGTGTTGAATAGTGCGCCGTTGGCGTCCAAGCTCCAAAAACAAAGTTGCTCTCTGTAAAATCCACGAGTCGATGCCGTTTTGGGTGGCGTCGGTGCTAAATTGGAAACACTTGTCGGCCTTTGAATCGGCGGTTGTAGGGACGTTCATAACTTTTGCTCAACGTCATTTCATCTAAATAATCTCCAAATCTTCAATTCAATCCAATAATTAACACCTTTTACGATAATTATAAGTGAGTAGGACTCAAATATACGACTATCTAATAGTTAAATCAACTTAAATCACTTCAAAAACATATTAGAAACCAAAGATAACTATGAGTTGCCTCTCATAAAGCACTTGGTTTAACGTCGTCAGCCTGAAAAATATTGGTTCATTCATGATGACTTAACATTAAAACCACTTTATAATTAGGTCGTGAACCCTAAAATATGGTTTTAACCATTTGCCCATTAACTTTAAATATTTTTCTAGTTTTAGGATCTTTAATATCAACGGTGAAATGATAAACTTTTATAACAGTGAAAGGTTCTTTCCACATAGACTTAAGTTTTCCAAAAATAATTATATAACTAAACTTCTTGTCCAGGTTCAATTCTCTTTTTTATAATCTTCCAATCATGGCATATCTTCATCTTCTCCTTATAAATTCTTTCATTATCATAAGATTCATTTCTCATTTCTTCCAACTCATTATGTTGGAATAATCTTTATCAGCAGCATCTTTTAAATTAAAATTAAACTCTTTAATTTTAATATGCTTTATGTTCCAATTCAAATGGTAAATGACGAGGTTTTCAATCGATCTATAAGGGGAAATACTTATAGAAGTTTTATAAGCAGTCATATATGACCAATCCAATTTATGAGAATTTACATATTTTTCCAAAATTCTTTTAATTTCGCAATTAGATACTTTAGCTAAACCACTAGTTTGGGGATGATAAGCAGTTGATATTCTATGCATAATATTATATTTTTCAGTCAATCTCTGAATCAAATTATTTCTAAAATGGGATGCGCCATCATTAATGATAATTCTTGCTATTCCATATCTTGTAAAATTTATTTTCATTAAAAATTTTGAAACACTTCGAGCATCGCATTTAAGAGTAAGGCTATTGCTTCCAATCCATTTTGATACATAATCCACAACATCTAATATATATATATATATATATATATATATATATATATATATATATATATATATCAAAATTAAGGAATAAATGATCTCATAAAAATCTAATCCCCAAAAATCAAGATTTCGACTTCAATGTAAAATTTAGAGGCATTTCATTTTTTCTAGAAATATTACCTACTCCTGACATCAATCATAAGTTTTAATATATCTATTAACATCCCTAAAAGAGTAGGCCAATAGAATCCAGATTGTAAAATCTTAATGTCCCCCAAATTAGAATCGGGCATCTCTGAATAATTGGTTCAATTTCTTCGCCAAGGTACACATCTTATAATAACTAGGTCCTTACGAGTGTTTATAAAGATATGGTTCATCCCGAAAAAATAAGATTTAGCATCATAGATAAATTTTTTCTATTGTTGCTTTGGTAATTCGAGTGGTAAAATATCACTTATAATATAATTCCTGATATCAGCATACCATGGTAAATTCATTCCTTAATATTGTAAAGTTGTTCATCGAAAAGGTTTGTGATTTGGTTTTCAAAATAAAATTCATATTGTTCCGGCTGGATAAATGATCATTTATTTGGTTGTCGGATCCTTTCATCTCTTTTATTATGAAGTCGATTTCTTGCATTAGAAGCACCCATCTAATTAATCTAGGTTTAGCATCATTCTTTTGCATTAAATGTTTAATATTAGACATTTAGTTCCAATTAAGTATGACCTAAATTTTTCAAAAGCATATACAATTGCTAATAACTCTCTTTCAGTATTGGTATAGTTAATTCGAGCCTTATTAAAGTGTTTCTTGCCATAGTATATAACTTGAAAAATTTTTATCGTACATTTTAAAATGACTCAAATCAGCATGTCCATTGTCGCACATAAGTTCGAAAGGGTTTCTCTCAATCAGGTGAAACTATTATAGAATGATGATTAATTTTTCTTTTAATTCTTGAAGAGCATTTAAACATTCTTCATTAAAGTTAAATTTCTTATCTTTTCTAGAAGTTAGCGCGAGAGGTTTAGTAATTTTTAAAAAATTTTTAATAACGTACGTAGAATGTTAACGTATGTAAATTTCAAACCCTATCTCATAGTAGTTGGAGGTAGTAGTTTTGCAATAATTTGAATCTTTGCAGAATCTACTTCCATGTCATATTCAGATATTTTTTGTCCCAATATAATTTCTCGTGCAACCATATATTGACATTTCTCCCGATTTAGAACTATTTGTTTTTCGCATAATTCTAAAAACTTTTGAAAATTATTTAAGCAAATGTCAAATGAAGTTCCAAACATGGAAAAATCACCCATAAAAACTTCTATTCCATTTTCAATTAGATTACTAAAAATTGACATCATACATATTTGAAATGTTGCAGGTGCGTTACATAATCTAAAAGGTATTTTTCAAAAAACAAATGTTCCGCGAGGACTAGTAAATGTTTCTTTTCTTGGTCCTCCTTAACCATTGGTATCTGATGATAGCCAGTATATCCATCTAAGAAACAAAAATATTTGTGCCAGCTGGCTTTATCCAACATTTGGCACACAGAAAGGTAAAGAGAAAAGTGATCTTTCTGAGTAGGCGGCATTTAATTTTCTTTAATCAATACACGTTCACCAAATAATGACTTATCTTGTGATTATTAATTCATTTCTTTTATTAGCCACAACTGTCACTCCTCCTTTCTTAGGAACACAATGGATCGGACTTATCCATGCTGTGTTTGAAATTGGATATATAATTTCGGCATCGAACAGTTTAAAATTTCTTTTCACTACTTCTTTCCTTGATAGATTTAATCTCCTTTGTGGATCTGCTCTAGGTTTATGTTGTTCATCCAACGGAGAATTCTATGCATACGAGATCGAAGAATTGGTCATTTAATATCGGATAAAGTCTGACAAAAGACTTTTATATCTTTTCGTGGTTTACAGTAATTTCTACTCTTGTAAATCATTTAAATCTGAGGATACAATAACTTGTAATGTAAACAATTCTCCTAAAAACACATACTTTAAATGATTTGGAAGCATTTTCATCTCAAGTTCAGGAGGATTTATGATAGATTGAAATAAACTTTTATTATCATTTTTGTAATATCTGCCATCTCAAATATTTCCTGAACATAGTCCAGTTCTTCATTATCTATCTCATCATATTCATCTTTCATCTTATCTTCTTGTTCCTTTTACTCTTGAAACTTTTCTTTAAAATGCTCATCTTTCAAATAGTCATAAATTTCCATTCGAAAGCATTCATCATCTTTTTTTATTTTAGGATATTTCATAGCTTTCGATATATTAAATGTCATAGTTGGATCATTCACTCTCATAGTTAATTCTCCTTTTTGAACATCTATCATGAAACAACTCGGTTAGAAATGGTCTTCCCAAAGAAATTAGAGGAAGTTCTTTATCTTCCTCATGTCTAAAACAATAAAATCCACAGGGAAGATAAATTTATCGACCTTCACTAGATATCTTCGACAACTCTTTAGATTAAGTAATAAGGCGATCGACTAGCGAGAAGAGTTACTAAAGTAGATGAAAATTTTCCTATTCCTATCCCTTTGAAAGTTGATAAAAGCATAAGATTAATGCTAGCTCCAAGATCACATAGCGCTCTTCCAAAAAACTTTTCACCAACAGCACAAGGTATAGTGAAGCTACCAGGATCTTTAAGTTTTTTAGGAAGCTTTTTCTGAATAAATGTCTTTACCTCTTTCTTGGTCTGCTTGTCTCATTATGTTTGTAAACTTTTTTTCTTATTTAATATATCCTTCATAAACTTCACATAATTAGACATTGTTCTAAGGCTTCAGCAAATAGGATATTTACAGTTGATTTTTTAAGGATTTCTAAAAATTTGGAAAATTGTGTCTTTCTTTTGTTGTTTCAATCTTTGAGGAAACAGAGGTGGTGGATTTTCTACAATAATTTCCATAGGTTTAAGTGAATATTCCAAATTAGGATATATATTATCTGGTCCTTTATTAGTCTTCACCTTCTCTTTTTCAATTTTAACTTCTTTTTGAATCATTGATTCCAATTCTTTTCCGCTTCTTAACTGTATAGCCTTGAGTTGCTCTCTATTTTGATCTTTTGGGTTAATGTCAACATTACTAAGGAAATTACCAGAAGGGCTGCTATGTATTGCAGTAGCAATATGAACCAATTGATTTTCAATATTTTTAATAGCTGCTCCTTGAATTTGCAACTGATTCCCTTGAATTTGCAATTGATTACCCATGTTTAATATCAACTCTTCCATAGACAAATTCTTCTCCTTAAATTGTGGGTTACTATTGAATCCTGGAGGATAACAAGGTCTATAATTTGTGTTTTTCTGGTTGTTTGAATTTTCTAATGAGTTCACAGAATTGTACCCCAACAGGGATTAACGACGGTAGTGTTATTAGTTTAAGTTTGGGTGCCTCTTCCAGTATTTGTGATTATAATCATTAGCATAAGGATTATTGGGTCTATTGTTAATAACATTTAAAGTATCATAAGATGATTGAGAATTTACTATTTGTCCCAATGAGTTTTCCTTTAACACCTGAGGCATTTGAGAATAGTTCATTCCGATTTGATTTGTTTGCATAAGGATTGTTCAGCCTATTATTAATAGCTTTTAAAGTCTCATAAGATGATTGAAAATCTACTATTTGTCCCAATGAGTTTTCCTCTAACACCTGAGGCTTTTGAGAATAGTTCATTCCCATTTGATTTGTTTTTTTTTTTTTGAAATTGCAGCTATTTGAGAAGCCAACATAGATATTGCATCAAAATCATGAATACTAGCAATTCTTTTTGGATTTACTTGTTCAGAGGGTCATTGAAAATTATTAGTAGCCATATCTTCAATTAAAGAATATGCCTCATCAAAATGTTTAGACATTAATGATCCAGAAGCAGCAACGTCAATAATCGATTTAAGAGATCCCACTAATCCATTATAAAATTTTTGAATTATTAACTTGATCTGGTAAAGCATGATGTGGACACTTCCTAAGTAGATCTTTAAATCTTTCTCAAGCTTCATATATTGATTCCCCTTCAAACAGACAAAGATGTAATGTTGTTTCTAAGTTTAGCGAGTTTTTGATGGAGGGGGAAATATTTTGACAAAGATTTTTGTGATAGTTTTCCCCAATCTGCGATGAATCCAGGGTCACAATGAATTTAAATATGCCTTAGCTTTATCTCTTAATGTAAAAGTAAAAAGTTTAAGTCTGACAACGTCGTTCGACACTCCGTCATATTTAAATTTAGTAACAGTTCTTGGAAAACTAGCAAGATGTAATTTAGAATCCTCATTTGGTGTATCCAAGGTGGTTATTTTAATAATTTGGATAATAGTGGGTTTAGCTCGAATGAATTAGCGGTACATCAAGATTTTTGAATAGTTAAATGTATTTTATCGTGTAGGATTGTATAATCTCTTAAAGGTCTAGGTTGATGTTCATTTTCATGTCTTTGGTTATCTATGTTGTTCCTCATTTTACTCAAATTTTAAAATTATTTTTGTTGTTTTCAAAATTTTCTAACTGTTCTAATTCCAAATCGTAAGGTAATAAACCATCGGATGCAAAACTACACATACATAAAAACGAATTAAAGGTTTTCAGATACTACTAAATTTATTGTTGCCTCCTCGGCAATGGTGTCAAAAAATTGATGTGCGGCTTGCTAACGTAAATTAATATTCGAAAAGTGTTTTCAATTCAGTTATAAAGTATAATCGATTTAATATCAAAGCAGCTAACCTTTACGTACGTATCACTAAAGTAATACAGGGCTTTAGAGGAGTCCTGTTTATCGATCTCACAGTGAGGAAGCAAACCTTATTGCGTAGCACAGAAATCCAATATTCAAATTTGCAAATCACTAAAAGTAAATAGTAAAATTACTAACAATTAAAGATCCAAGAGAATTTAAAATTACTACATAACTTTCTAAAGTACAGATTAAGTAACTAATGCTACACTAAGATTTGTAACATACGGTTCAAATATAGTGAAGGTGTCCTCCCCCTTACAATGATATTTTGGTGAGTGAATAATATATAGGTAGTTTAATGTTTTCTATTACGCAAATAGGAGCATACATATTCTTTACCCTCTTTTGAGTGCTATAAAGAACGTTGGGTACCGTGTTATGTTTAGTCCTAAATGCGTGATTAGGGTGAGAGGATATTGGCTATCACTCTAGAGCTCCCACTTCCCTTGTCTGAAGGCTAACACTCAACACTGGTTTTAAGCCTTTAGAATGGAGGTGAGGATTTTTGTTTTCGCCTAAAATCTCGGTATACGCCAACAAACATATTTCTCTATTTAGTACATCACTCATTCATGGACATTGAATGTAATCTTCACTTTTTTTGTAGAAAGCATAGCCCTTTCAGATCGTATGTTTTACAACATATTTTAACAATTCAATTAGCCAGATCAAAAAGTAAGTGAAGATCAAAGTGAAAAATCATCACAATTTCTATTCTTTCTTATAGCACATCCAATCTAAACTATCACTTTATCATTTATCATTGCAAGGAGAAATACAAAGAAATCTACTCAAAATTCATGAGGAAGATGCAACAAAAGCAAGATTTTATTTATAAAAGCAAATTCATACAAGCTTATGAAGAGTAAAAACAAGCTTATCTTTCCTTTCCTCTACTAGTAAATCCCTTGAAGTTTCTTTGAATCTCCTTCTCTCTTTACAACAACACACAATTCTCTCTTGAAATAGTAGGAAAGAAACAATCTCTCACTTTCCCTCTTCTCCTACAACTCTTTTAAGAAGAATCCCTTGCAAAAACACACTAAACACCACAATCACAGACTCACAAAAGTCTGGGAACGAAGAATCTCAGTGTTTCCCACCGAGAATCCCTCGGAAAGTCGTCTAAATACATTGAATCTAACCTCTACTGACATCGGGCACCGTTGGCACAGGATAGTGCATCGTTGGTGGCCTATCGCGCCAATTAATTCCAAGCTCTTTTGAAAAATGCATCGTCGGTGTCAATTTGGGAGTCATCAACTCCAGAACTTCAAAAGTCTCATTTTTCTTTTTACTCCAAATTTGTTACTTTTTGCTTCTTTTTCTCCATTTTTCTAAAATCATCATACCTACAGCAAAGCAAAAAAAATACCTTCCATTCAAGTGCAATATCACCAAAAATGAATACATAATATATATGAAAAATTAAACATATTTTTGGTGCATCGGCGAAGGTGCTGGTGGATCGTTAATATCAAAACCTTTTGATGAGGCATATTCTTTAATTGAAGAGATTGTTACTAATAATTTTCAATGGCCCTTTGAACTGGTAAATCCAAAATGTGTAGCTAGTGTTCATAATTTTGATGCAATACCAATGTTGGCTTCTCAAATCGTTGCAATTTCAAAGAATATAGATAAATTTGAAATGAACTATTCTCAAACGCCTCAGTTGTTAGAGGAAAATTCATTGGAACAAATAGTAGATTCTCGATCAACTTATGACACTCTAAATGCTATCAATAATAGACCTTATAATCCTTATGCTAATTACTATAATCCTGGTTGGAATAGCCACCCAAACTTAAACTGGATTAATAACACCTCTGTAGGTAACCCGGCGTGGGGAACAATTCTATGAACCCATTGGGAAATTCAAACAACCCGGAAAACACAAATTTTATAACTTCTTATCCTGCGGATTCCGTAGTAACCCACAATTTAAGGAAAAAAGTTGACTATGGAAGAAATAATAAACATGGGTAATCGATTGCAAAGTCGAAGATAATCGGTTGTAAAGTCGAGTGCTATTAAAAATATTAAAAATTAGTTGGTTCGTATTCTTTATTGTCTTGAGTAATAGACCTTCTAGAAGTTTCCCTTGTAATGTTAGTGCTTGAAAAGATCAAAATAAAGAAGAACAACATATTGCTATACAGTTAAAGTGGAAAAAATTGAAACAAAGTATGAAAAAATGTTGAATTTGAAAAAGAGAAGGTGGAAATGAGAAAAGGAGAATTAACTATGTATTTACTTGTTTATCAGAGAATGAGATTGTCACACTATGTATTTACTTGTTGATTAATTAATTATGAGAAAAGGAGAATGAGATTGTCACACATGTTTATCAGAGAATGAGATTGTCACACTATGTATTTACTGAGTGTGACAATCTCATTATCAGAATTAACTATGTATTTACTTGTTGAGAAAAGGAGAATTAACTAAATAAGATAAAGAAATTTTTATTTTTTTGGGAAGAGCATCCATTGTAACTGGAAGAGCCATGACAAATATTCAAAAAGGAGAATTAACTATGAGGGTGAATGATCAAGAGGTGACATTTAATACACCAAAATTTATAAAATACCCTATGACCGAAAAGGTTGATGAATGCCTTCAAATGGAAATTTGTGACTACTTAAAAGATGAGCATTTTAAGGAAAGTTTTGAAGAAAAAAAGGAACAAGAAGATGAATGGAAGATGAATATGATGAGAGAGATAATGAGGAATTGAGCAATGTTCAGGAAATAATTGTGAAGTTAGATTTTACGGAAAATGATAATAGAAGTTTAATTTCATCTATCATTAAACCTCCTAAACTTGATATGAAAATACTTCTAAATCATTTGAAGTATGATATGCAATTCTTAGGAGAATTATCTACATTACTAGTTTTTCTATCCTTAGATTTAAATGATTTACAAGAAGAAAGATTCTGAGAAACGCTTGAGAAGATTTAAAAAACTTTTGGTTGGACTTTAGGCGATATTAAAGGAATCGATCTTTTGATCTGCATGCATAGAATTATGTTAGATGAACAACATAAACCTAGAGCAGATCTACGAAGAAGATTAAATCCAATGATGAAAGAAGTAGTGAAGAAAGAAACTTTAAAATGGTTGGTTTTCAGAATTATATATCCTATATCAGATAGTACATGGGTAAGTCTGATCCATTTTGTTCACAGAAGGGAGGAGTGACCATTGTGACTAATGAAAGAAATTAATTAATAACCATAAGACAAATTCTTGGTTGACGAATCTATATTGATTATAGAAAATTAAATGCCGCCACTTGGAAATATCAATTTCCTTTACCTTTTCTAGACGAATGTTGAATAGGCTTGCTGGGCACAAAAGTTTTTTCTTTTTAGATGAATTCACTAGTTATCATCAGAAACCAATTGCTCCTGAGGATCAAGAAAAGACAACATTTATTAGTCCTTATGGAACAGTTGCTTTTCGAAGAATGCCTTTTGGATTATGTAACACACATGCAACATTTTAAAGATGTACGATGTCAATTTTTAGTTATCTAATTGACAATGGAATAGAATTTTTATGGATGATTTTTTTGTATTTGGAACTTTATTTAACTTTTACTTAAATAATTTAGATAATTTATTGGAATTATGCAAAATAACAAATTTAGCTCTAAATTGAGAGAAATGATAATTTATGGTTATAAGAGGAATTGTATTGGGGCATAAAGTTTTTGAATATGACATGGAAGTAGACCTACGGAATTTAAATCATCGTGAAGCTATAGCACTCCATTACCGGTGAGAGGGGTAGAAGGTTTAGGACATCTTTGGGTTCTACGGGCATTATATTAAAGATTTTTCAAAAATTACTAAATCTGCGAGAACGACTTTTAGAAAAAGATAAGAAATTTGATTTTAATAAAGAATTTTTAAATGCCTTTGAAACATTGAAGAAAGGTGATCCTTGCCCTATAATAGTTTCACCTGATTGGGAGAAACCATTTGAACTTATGTGTGATGAAAGTGATTACGCAATTGGAGCTGTTTTAGGACAAAGGTACGATAAAATATTGGCTTCTCTTATGCTAGTAAAACTCTTAATAAAGCTTAAATTAACTACACCACTACTGAAAAAGAGTTATTAGCGATTGTATATGCTTTTGAAAAATTTAGGTCGTACTTAATTGGAACTAATTGTATAGTGCATACAAACCACTCTGTAGAAACTAATTTTAGTAGGCGAATAGAGAATGTTTGGGAACATCTTATACTGAATTAGCTTATGTAGGAAAGCAACACAGTTCCTAACAACATTGGCCGTAGAACTAGGTTTGCCATCAATAATATTATACAAATTTCAAAGTATTAAAAAAGAAGTAACACATTAACACATTAAAAAGTAACATATCAACAAGCCAAAAAAACAACAAATTGTACAAATAAGTAAAATGTTAGCATCCTAATATAAAATTTTGAAGTAATAAATTAATGCTAAAGAAGGATGCTAAACCAAGATTAATTAGATGGATACTTCTAATGCAAGAATTTAACTTGATAATAGTAGATAAAAAAGGATATGACAACCAAAAAGCTGATCATTTATCTAGGCTGGAACAATATGATTTTTTTAACATTGAAAAAGAAATCACATAAACTTTTCCTAATGAAAAACTTTACAACATTAAGGAATGGAATTTATCATGGTATGTTGATATTGTGAACTATATTGTTAGTATTATTTTACCACTTGATTACTGAAGCAACAACTGAAAAAGTTTATCTATGATCCCAAGTATTATTTTTGGGAAGACCCATATTTATATAAACGATACGAGGATCTAGTTATTAAGAGATGTGTATCTTATGAAGAAATTGAACGATTATTGAAAGATTTCATGATTCTAAATTTGGGAGACATTTTGGAAGCGGCAAAACTACACATAGATTTTACAATCTGGATCTTGTGCTTTATACATTTTTAGGGATGTTAGCAGATATACTTAAAACTGTCAAGTCAATGTTAGCTAGTAAGAAATATATCTAGAAGAAATGAAATGCCCCTAAATTTTACATTAGAGGTTGAAATCTTTGGTGTTTCGGGATTACATTTTATGAGACCATTTATTCCTTCATTTGGAAATATATATATTAGTTGTTGTGGATTATGTATCAAGATGGATTAAAGCCATAGCTTTACCCAAATGTGATGCTCGAAGTGTTTCAAATTTTGTAATGAAAAATATTTTTACGAGATATGGAATGCTGAGAATTATCATTACTAATGGTGGATCTCATTTTAGAAATAATCTAATTCAAGAATTGATTGGAAAATATAATATTATGCATAGAATCTCAACTGCTTATCATCCCTATACAAGTGGTTTAGCTGAAGTATCTAATCGTGAAAGAAAAGAATTTTGGAGAAATCTATAAATCCACATAAATTAGATTGGTCTGCGATATTAGATCTTTGCATTATTGGCATATAGTATTGCTTATAAGCATTCCTTACAGGAATGCTACTTATAGTACATTTTTGGAAAAACTTATCATTTACCGAGTTGAATGGGAACATAAATCATATTGAAATGACTAAAGAGTTCAATTTTAATTTAAAAGATGTTGATGAGAAAAGATTATTGCAACTAAATAAATTGGAAAAAATAAGAAATGAATCTTATGATAATGAAAGAATTTATAAGGAGAAGATGAAGATATGTCATGATCAGAAGATTATAAGAAAGAGATTTAAACCTGGACTGGAAGTTTTGTTATACAATACAAGATTAAGATTATTTCTTGTAAAACTTAAGTCTAGGTGGATTGGACCGTTCATTGTTATAAAAGTTTACCATTTTGGAGCTGTTGATATTGAAGATCCTAAAACTAGAATAATATTTAAAGTTAATGGGCTTCGACTAAAACCATATTTTGAGGGTTCACGACCTAATTATAAAGATGTTTTAATGTTAAGTATCCTGAAAAAAACTAGTGTTTGTTGGGCTGACGATATTAAACCAAGCGCTTTATGAGAGACAACTCATAGTTATCTTTGTTGTTTAATGTATTTTGATGTGATTTGAGTAATATAACTATTAGATAGTCGTATATTTGAGCCTTCTCACTCATAATTATCCTAAATGGTGCTAATTATTGGATTGAATCGAAGATTTGGAGTTTATTTGAACAAAAAAAATGTTGGATAAAAATTGTAAAATGGCACCGTGGGGCCCGGTTCAGCACCAACAACGCCATATTCAGATTGGACGACGCCAAAAAAGGCGCCAATGGTTGGTTTTTCCATAGAGCAATTTTATTTTGCAGAGCTTGGGCGGCAATAGGCGGCTGTTAGGCGGCAGTTTTAGAGTTTTAAATGCCATGCAAGAATTTCACCCTTATAACTCCCCATACTCATTCTAAAACTCATTCACGCTAGAAAAACGAGAAAGTAGTTTTAAAATTTGCATTCCATGGTTTGCAACTTCTTAGAATATCCAAGATTTAGAGTTTTCAACGGAGAAAGTTCATCAGTTTTGAAGCGCAGCGACTTGTGACAAAGTCCTTATTAAGAGGAGACTTATCAAAGAAAGAGGCATTTTTCCTTATAAGTATGTGAATGTTCCATTCAATATAGTCTTGAAGAAATTATTATACAAAGGCGTTGGGAAGTGTTTTGTTACACTACTTCCATAGTAGTCATTCCTATGGCGAAGGAATTTTATGTAAATCTTCATGGAATTAAACAAGGAGTTTTATGTGTAGGGTAGGTGGATATCATTCACACTCCTTCCAGTGTGAACTTTACATGACGGATAATGTGCCAATGTTTGTCATTATACAAAGAACCCCATCTACGAGATAATATGAATGAAATCATTGATATATGAGGGATAAAAGCGAAGATTACGAGATAAGAGACGATGGGTATGTCAATTTCTCTACTACTTTATTGAATATTGTGTCAAACCAATGACATTTCTTTATATCCATAAAGAAATTCATAAAATTTTATGAGAATTAGTAAAGTGACGAAAAAGAAACGCCAATCTTGAACTATTGTATTCAAACTGGAAGACCTATTGATATTGGTACCATAATTGTGAAATCTATTTTGGGTTTGATTATGCATGGATCATGTTATGGCATGGAACATCCTTCCACTTTATTTCTTCTTTGCAGCCAGTCACAAGTGACATATGAGAGTTGAGAAAAAGTGCTTATCCCGTGGAGGCCCATGGATCCAACTATTGTTTATGACTATCTAGCAATTAGGGATGATGATTTGAGCATATCTGTAGACCAGCCGTCTCAGAGATACTATCTATTCAACCTCAATTTCCTGAAAATGCATAGTTAATTTTAAAAAAGATCAAGAAACTGGAGAAAAAGGTAAAAAATATTATTGATGCAATTAACAATATATCTAAATTATTTGATGACCTAGATTAGAGGATGAAGGAACAATTTGATCATATTGGGCATATGGAAGAATGATTGATACGATTGATGAAGAAAAAGGGTTGGATTGAAGAGGGTTCGACCGATGAATTCCCATATCAACCCTTCTACAATTTGTTTGTGCACCACCAATTTATGGGAGTTATCAAAGAAGTTAGTACTGACATTGATGAGGAGTAGTGCTTTACTATTTTATCTACTTTACTTAGTATTTGGACTTTATTTTATTTAGTTTGGTTTGTATTTGGCTTGCTTATGGTTTGATATCAAACTCATTATACATGAGATTTGAATTTGTGTTATATTTTCAATTTTAGAGTGGTGTGGTTTGATTATGATGCTGAGTTAATGATATAGTAGTATGATTGATGTGTGTAAGTTTGTAACTTTGGATTTTATATATAAAAGTGATGTTTTGTGTTGTTCGTGTAAATTTAGTATTAGTTAATCTGCTTAATATTGGCGATATAGATGCTTAATAAGGCTAATTAGATGTCGTTGTAACTTGGAAATGATCAAAATTGTGGAATAATTTTGGAACTAGAAAAATTGGTCTGGCATCAATGGCGCTCGATTCAGCACTGACGATGCTTGATTCAGCCCTAACATCACCCAATATAGCACCGACAGCGCCCAATGAAAGCTCCAGATCCCTTTAAAATTACAATTTTGAATGGTAACCACCCCATTTATCACCTTCAGCCGAAAAACCCCCTAGGGTTTGCTTGCATCTGGATTAGAAGCGATTTCGGAGCTTTTTGAGATTGGATCTTGTCTTCCCTTGGTAAGAGCTTTACTTTAAACCAATTTTTTTTTTATTTTTGCCATGGAAATCTCCTACATTTCAGAGATCCAAAAATTTAGGGTTTTTGAAGAAATTTTTGAGAGAATCCATGGTGAAATGCTCTTACTTGCTAGATTTGACTTTGGAGTTTATAACATTTTGATTTTGGAATTTTTTGGGATTTATTTGTAAATTTTATAGAGATTTTGATATGGCTCCGAAGATGTTTAAAGAGGAAGAAATTTTTTTTTTTTATGTAAGGAAATTTGTGAATGTAAATGCACAGTGCCATTTTAAATTTATACTCAGTAGCGTAAAGTGTATACTAGATCAAGGATTTGAAAATCTGGGTGTAGTTGTAAAGCAGGTGATTTCTAATCAGAATTGGGAAACTTTTTATTATTTTTTGAGTGATGCAATTGCTGATGTTGTCCGTGAGTTCTATGATAACTTGCGGTTTACTGAAGAAGAGTATGTACTGGTTCGAGGAAAATGATAGAATTCACTCCTGAATGAATCAATGCATTCTACCAATTAAGAGATAATTCGTTTTGTATGTACAAATCTTTTGGTACTGTGCATACTGCTTTGAATGAGGTAATTACTTTTCTTACTGATAGAAAAGGGGAGTGGAATACTAAGCAAAGACAAAAGATAAATTTTCTTGCTTCCACTCTTAATGTTGCATCTGGCCCTTGTCATTTACTTTATTTCTTCGAGCTACTACCTACATATCATCATTGTGAAGTTTCTAGGGATTGAGCAATTCTGAATTTTTGAATTCAAAACATGAGAGTTATTGATATTGGAAGAGTTATTTACAATAGCATTCTGAATATAGCTAAGGGAGAAACTACTTGAGGATTGGGACATCCTGCCATGGTTTATACATTATGTATACACTATGAAGTTGAGGTTGATAGTAGCGAAGATTTGGTCCATCCTTTGAAGCCTTTTGTAAGGCCAACATTCGCACTGTGAGTGTCATGTAGGATGGAGATCTGGAGGTAAGAGTAGTGATATTACCTCCGCTAGTCATGATATACCTTCTACTTCTGAAACTCCTACTATTTTTGATGTTATGGAGTGGCTGATGATACAACAAGATGATATTATGAGGCTTCATAGCAGAATTGATGGTTTGGAAGCAAGAAATATCATCAATGATGATTATCATAGGAGAAGAGTGGAATATGATATTGCTCATCATGATGCTTAAATCAGATTGAGGGGAGCGGTGTGATATTTCAACTTGCCTACATTTCATCTGAAGCCCTGAAAGAATGAGCAGAAGAAGGAGGAGATGATTGGTAGCGTAGTACTCTTTATGTTTGTTATTATTGTCTTGATTTTTATGTTTGTTATTTGTTTTTTTTTTTTTTAGTAGTTGTGTGTAGTGATTGTAATTTCATTTTAGTTAATTTGTATTGAAGTTTATGTTAATATGTAACTGTTGTAGTAAAATTGTAATGGATGTTGTAGTAAGTGCTTTAAATTTTCTTTACCATGCGAATCTTTGATATATATATGAACAATACTTCTAAACATTTTATGACTGTAGTTAAATTTTTATTTAATACTTACATGCTTGAGAAGAATCAAAAGTTCGACATAAAAAAGATGGTTTACTTTATATTTTTCTCTCTCATATGTTAATTTGATATACACTGAAAAACTTAAGTTTTGGGGAGGAAAAATTAACTTTTACTTGTTTTCCATCAAAATATATTTAAAAATTATTTTAACATGAATTAAAGTAGATGAGCTTAACTTTATATTACTAAATTTTTTATCTTATTTAAATATCATAGTATATTTGAATGAAATATTTTTATTAATAAAGGTTAACTTTGTAAAGTTAAAGATATTTAGTATAAGAGGATTAGTATAGTTAAGCTTATTTAAAGTAAAGAAAATTGTATTTTTGTAATGTTAAGAGTTTTAGAGGTTCATGTGAGAAGAAAAAATTGAGACTCTATGCTGAATCATTAAAAAGCTAATATATACGAAAGTAAGGAAATGTTTCACATTCCAACTTTAGGAAGAGGAGACTGAAGTTCAAAATTATTAAAGACTGTCCAGATAGAGTAATCCACACAAAAAGAAAAAAAAGAGAGAGGATTGAAAAAGCAATCCCAAAAAGAAAAAGAAAAGAAAAAGAAAAACATATGTGAGGAGAAGCTTGATGAGATGTCTAATAAAAAATTAGCTTCACTCGAATCAACTTAAAGAAAGAGCTTAATTCCATTTCTAAATTTATAGTTAAGTATTAGCATCCTTACTAATAGAGATCTCATGAACTTCCTTTTCATATGATACTTCAAAGCACCCTTAATGTGACAAATTATGATTATTCTTAAAATAAATAGGAAACTAGAACTCTTAGACTTGATTACTAAATGTTCTTATACTTATAATTTTGACCTAAATTATTAAAAATCTTTCTAAAAATCTTGTTATTATATTCATTTAAATTAAATTTCATTTTAATCATTAAGTAAAGTTTGCTACAAAGAGCCATATTTTTATGTAGTAAAAGGATTACTTGAGGACAAGTAATAGTTAAGTTTGGGGCATTTTGATGCACCAAAAATATGTTTGATTTTTCATATATATTTTACACTCATTTTTGGTGATATTGCACTTTAATGGAAGGTATTTTTCATGTTTTTCTTTAGGTATGATGATTTTTAGCAAATTAAGCAAAAAGAAGAGAAAAGGAAAAAATTTGGAGCGAAAAAAAGCAAAAACTAGATTTTTTTAAGTTCTTGCACCAACATCACATTTTCCAGAGAGTCGGGAATTAAATGGCGTGATAGGCCACTAACAGCGCTCTGTTAGCGTGACGATGCCAATGCAGCCAGAGCCAAATTCAATATATCTGTCGGTCGTTTTCTAAATTGTTTAATTAGGTTGATTGTGTTGAGGTTGATGTTTTGAAAAGGATTTTTAATAAATTTAAATTTAATTTATTATATATATATATATATATATATATATATATATATATATATATATATATATGAAAGTAATATTTTAATTTAAAAAAATACGAAATCAAATTGATCTCGGAAACATGCATTAGTTTAGATAATTAAGCGTTTCATCGCGAGGCATGTATCTATCCTGAAGAATAGATATATGGCTTGGGGATGAGGCAATCGAACAAACTAAAGAGTTCATGCATACGAATTTGATGCGAACCATTTGACCGACAATTTTCCTACTGTATGAAAGAATTAGATAGGTTATATTAATCGAGTTCTTTAAGTTTCATTTTATAGACGAGGGAAGCCCTTGTAGTTAATTACATCTTGAATGGCAGAAGTCGCTGAAAATTCTTGATATAGATCGAAATATTTTATATTTATGACTTCCGAAGGTAAGGTTTCTCGAAAGAAAATGTTATAGTCGGAAATTGATTGGTGAATAGCTCGAATTTTGGAACATTTTATTTTATCGGAATCGAAAGGAGAGAGGGGCAGGAAGAACACGGATTCGAGGGAAGCCTTGATATTCTCTTTAAACTATCACATAGTTTGGTTTAAATCTTAGAAATGAAGTTATTTAAGTTTGATCTATTTGATTAATTATAGGGATTACGTTTGCATAACACGTTATACGAAACAACACAGAAGATGGGAGGATATATATTGTATGGGAGTAATGACCTCGGAATCCTAAAACGAATTAGGGCTTATATTACTTTTGACAAAACTATACAAAGGCCTAGAAAAGATGACTTATGCGGCACTAGGAAAGCTGCCTCGAAGTCATGTGGTTTGTTGTTACAACTGAGGAAGGTTTTGCGATGTAGACAAGTTTTATTTTCGAAGATGGTCGTGCTGTCCACTATGCATGCTCTAAGCTCCTTATTGTAGCAGGTTTAGTTTAAAGAAGTGTCAATTAAAGAGAAGAGAGAAGTGCCCGGTTTTAGAAATATTTAAAATTGAGATGTCTTAATATTTTATTAGGGAACATTAAAGTTGATTATAGCGACACGGTTAAGATCGAGGGTTCCATCATCCACATTGTCAGCTATTTTCATCGAGTTTCACTTGAGTACGAATGGTTACTAAAATTAACTTAATAGGTTCCATACTTTCATTCAAATCGTGGGAAAACCGTATTGTTAACGATATGTGGGTTACACTCCTCTAGGAATTCACGATCATCAGCGAGACGTTTTAATTTAGTTACGGTGTAGTTTTTGTGATTAAATTTTGAGTTGTTTATATTTTTTTGAATGTTGTGGCGGTGAATTTTATCTTGTTGTAATTTTTTAATTTAGTTTTAGTTTTGGTTTTGTGGTATCTAAAGGTTTCAGTTTTCATGCGGGGGGTGACATTGTTGTTTTTATCATCTGAGTGCAAGAAAGGTAAAGTGCGGTAAAGAAAACGGGAAAAGAAAGTGCGTAAACTTACAAAAGTGTGCAGCGAGTCTTCTCGTTCTCCTGCATGAAGCTTTAATATTCTTTGTAATAAACATTTATATTGTTGCAGGAAGTAAGCTTATGGATATGTTAAATTACATGAGAATAGAATAAGTCTTTGGAGTCATAACTTGGGTGAACTCCACATTCATTTTTTAGATGTTTTCATTTAATAAATATGATCGGTACGATATTAGTCTACTTGAGGTGTCCAAAAAGACTTGTGAAGAACTTTTAAGAGATACTAAGATGTTTCACAATTCTTTTGAGCTTCCTTGAATCATTTTGGACTTTATCATATTTATTAAATAATTTATTTATTTTATACCCTTATGCTCGGTGAGTTGGTGTTTTAATCGGCCCCAGAATGACGGGGCTTTATCATTTGTTATTTCTTTTAGAAATTGTGTGGGTGAAAACCCCTTTAGGCAAAGTTAATTTGTTTGTAAAAATTAGCCAATTAGTTTCATAATTGGGCTTGTAGTGTTTTCAAATATTTAGAATTTGATTGCTTTTCTAAACTTCTTTTAGGAAGATTGAATAAGCCTAGCTCACTACTAAGCCCTTAAAATTTTGATGGATACACTTGTAATTCTTTTGGAAGAGGTTAAATGAGTTTAAAAAAAATTTATCAAAACATTGGGCTATCATTTAATATATTTAATAGGGGTATACGTTAGTGGATTATTAATCTAACGAAGATTAACCCACAACAATAAGGATCATTTTTGTTTAATTAACTTCCAATTAAAATTAATTAGAAAAATCGAAACATTTAATTTTGATATGACAAAATTGAAGTTTGTTTCTACCATTTGTCCCTATAATGTCTCAAACATCCAATCATATCATTTAGGATGATTTATTATCCATTTTACCCCTTTGATTAGGCTTGAATTTTAATTAAGGCTAAGACCCTCAAAATTACAACATGGCCCTTGGGAGCTTATCACCTCATAATTCTTTAAATTCAATTCAATGACTGGAATTTTATATTACCTTACTAATGAGCTAATTAAAACATCGAGAGGAGAAAATGTGATTTTTTTAATTTTTAATTTAATTTATATATTTATTTTGATGCAAAAATAGAGCTTTTTAGTGAAAATTCTATAACTTGATTAAAAAATAGTTTACTTTGAAATTTTTAATGGAGGTAAACCTAGACTAGAGGACCAATGGGACTAAATTTCATGTTTTTTTTAATTTTATTTTAATTATTAGAATTATTTCAATTTTAAGGGTTTTAATTAATTATAAAATATTTTAAAAGTTGAAAGTGATTTTATATTTTTAAAAATCTCTACGAGGTCAAGGAACGAAGAAACAAATTTCATATTTTTCTAATTTTTCTTTTAATTTTTAGAATTATTTCTAGTGTAAAATTAGAAATTCATTTTTAGCCTTTTAAAAGTTTATTTTAAGCTTTGTAAAAATGAATATCTTGACTTAGGGACTTAGGAAAATTATGGGGATGGTTCTTTAAATGATTAGGAGACCAAATGTGACAATTTTTATGATTTTTAATATTTTTGTGATTTTTAACATTTTTTTAAGTTATTTAAAGATTAAAATATGTTCAAAAAATAAAAAAATTATAAAATTCAACTTTATTTTTAAAAAAATCCCTTTGATCATGAAAGCTCTCAAAATTAATTTTATAAATTTTATAGTGTTATTTTAATTATTAAAACTCATTTAAGTGCCAAAATCTCATTGGGCTTAAGAAAATCATTTAACTTAATAAAATTAATTCCAAATGACTTAAGTTTTGAGGGAGTTCCTCATCCACTGACGCGGTGGAGAATCATTTTGGTCTTTTTGATTTTATTTCATCTTAATTATTTTAAGAGTTTGTTTTAGGTCAAATTTATGATTAGTGCATATCTTAATGATTTAGCCCATGAAATGATTATCCTAGGGTCCTCTGATCATAAGAGACCTACCAAAATTTACTTTGCAATTTTCTGATTATTATTTTAATTATTATAATTTTTATTCCAAAACATACACAATAACTTGAAAAATAGAGATCTTCTCATATTGATGCCCCCTGACTTTGGAAAAATCAGGGAAGATCCCTCATTACAGATAGAACAAGACCCATAAAGCTCAAGCCATGGTGAATTGTTTGGGGGAGGCTGATCGGATGGTTGCTTGACGGCTTTGATTGGTCTGCTTGAACCTCGAATGGAGCCTTTTGCCTTGGTGAATTGTCCCCAGGTATGAAAGTGACCAAGGCTGATTTTGAGCTTTGATGGAACTCTGGTGCAGAGGCTTTCTGTGATGGCATTTTTATGGTGGATCTTCTTCTTTCACGACTGTGAAGGTGTGGTGCACTTAATTGAGATTGAGTGCTGTATGGAAGTGTATTGGAAAGTGTCTGAGGTTTTAAAATTTGAACTTGAGCTTTGAAATTGAGCTCAGGCAATGGGAATCAGGAAAATGGTTGGAATGATCTTAGGAGTCTGGATAAGCTTTGGTGAGATTTTAGTAGGATTTTTGGTTAAGAAGTTACAGCACTTGGATTTTGGTCGTGGGGGGTGATTTATAGCCATGGCAGAATGGTTGAGCTCAGGGCCTGGCTTTGGGTGCTTTAGGCCGCTTATCGTGAGGGCAGAGTAGTGTCATTGATAAGTGAGGTGATCCCTCACTGACAAGGCTCAATTTTGAATGTTAAGGGGTATGAGGGGGCGCTGTTGTTGTTGGGTGGCTAGGGTGGCCGGCAAGGGATATCGAAGGTGGGCTGGTAGGTGCGAGGGAGTGTAAGGGGTGCATTTGTGCATTTAATTAGGCAAGATGGTTGCTTATTCATGGGTTAAGGGGAGACATGGGCTAGCCATAAAGAGGAGGATCCATTGGTCCCAAGGTGAGGACCTTTGGTCCATGGTTCGATGAGCTAGGGTTAGGTCCAGTCGGACGATCTGGCGATCCTAGGGTGGCTGCCATGGAGTTGGTTTGGTCGGTGCTTGATTGGGTTCAATTTAAGTGTCATTAGGTCATAGGTTCAATTTATGTCACATTGGGTTTAGGTTAGGCTAGCTTGGGTTTGAGCTTGAGTTGGGCCAAGATTGATTGAGAAACATTGTGTATATGATGGTAATAAAGATTTTTCATGAAGACTTAGATTGGTTTTGAGTTCATTTGCAGGTTGATTTGGTGGATTTTGGGATTTTGGTCAATTTGGGGCAAGTTGGGTCAACTTGGGTTTAGGTTGAGCTAGTGTTGAATCGAGGCTAATTGAAGCCTCCAGTGTTCTAGGAAATATGGTAAAGAGTTCCCGGCTTATCGGTGGGTGGAAATTTTAGGGTTAGGTCGATCGATTTGGTGAGATTTGCTCGTATGTGTTAAATTTGGGTTAAAATTGGGTAAACTTGGTTCAAGTGGATTTGAATGAGACTTGGGCTCGAATTGGAGGCCCGATTAATGATTGATTCATATTAGGGGAGTGTTATGAAGGGTTTAGAATTGAAATTGGGGAAAAATTGATTGAGGTTAGGTCAATTTGAAGGATTTGGGTCACTCAGGTAAAATTAGGGATTTTGGGTTTTAAGTAAAATTGAACTCAAATGTGGGCCAAATTGTGCTTGGATTTGGTTTAGATTAAAATTGGAGATATTGAATTAAAGTTTGAAATTGAAATTAGTCAATATTGGGATCAATTGGGTAGACATTGGGTTTAATTTGGGCACTTTTGGGGTAAATGGGTCAAATTGGGGCTTTTGGTTAAATTGGGCTAAATTGACCAAATTGGGTCATGTGGTAGTTGAGAGAAATGAAATTGGGAATTTATGGGAATTTTTTTATTTTTTAGTTTTTTGGGCTAAGAGGGGTATTTTGGCCATTTTGGGGATTTTTGAGGAAATTTGGCAATTTTGGTTAATTTGAATGGTAGGAAGTTTTTTGGAATGATTTTTGTGAAATTATGGGTAATTTAGATGATTTTGGAAATTTTGAGGATTTTAGGGTTTTAGGGGTATTTTAGGTATTTAGGATATTTTGGGGCAAAGGGGTTAGGAATTTGGAATGTTTTGGGCAATTTGGGATTGGTTGAAGGTAAGTAGTATGGAATTGTTCATATTGAGCTATGGATGAAGGGTCACCCTCGTTTGGTCCTCTATGTGTTTGTCTTTTATCGAACCACAGCACAAGAAATTCAGAACTTAGGAAAACCACTTACATGAGTTTCCAAAGAGTTAGGGAACAAAAAGGTAGTGTGCCTTGTTTAGGGTTGTGAGTGTGGTGTAAGCTTCAGACCTCCCAGGGTAGATCACATGGTCGACCACCTATAGGTAACTTCCTGCCGGTTTCCTTATGCTTGGCCTCTTCCTCTGGCTAAGGTTAGGTCTTAAGCATATGAAAACTCTAAGGTGAAATAAGAAAAGTTTGAACTTATATGGGGAGGGTTCCATAACTAATCTTCTAAGAAAGTCACCAGAAGCTAGATCATAGGCTATTCCTAAAGAGAGACTACACCTCGACTAAAAGTGAGGTCGAAAGCGGTATCTGGATGACTTTTGGAGGGATTCTTGAGGCGGCCTCTTGGGAAATTCGTTCCTACACTATTTTAACTTTTTTTGGACGCCATAATTAGTGGTGTGGGTGTTTATGTAAGTGAAGTAAAAAGTGTGTGAGTGGAGAGGGATGTCTTTAGAGAGAGTTTAGAGTCTATTGTTTAGTGTTAAGTGTTGTTTTGTGAGGATTCTTCTCAAAAGAGTTATAGGAGGAGAGGGAAAGTGAGAGATTGCTTCTTCTAGGTATTCCCGAAGAATTGAGTGTTGTTGTGAAGAGAGGAGTGAGATTGAGAAGGAACTTCAAGTGATTCGCTCGGGGAAAGAAATTAAGATAAGTTGTATTTACTTTTCATAGTATGTATGACTTTGCTTATATATATATATAATCTTTGTTTTGTTGTATCTTCCTCATGATATCTGAATATATTTATTTGTCTTTCTTATTACAATGATAAATGGTGAAGTGATTGTTTAGATTGGATGTGCCATATGAGAGATAAGAAATTGTGATGATTTTTTACTTCGTTCTTCATTTACTTTTTGATATAGCCAATTGAATTATTAAAATATGTTAAGAAACATGCGATCAATTCATGCTTTCTACGGTAAAAGTGAGTGCATTGATGTATATATGAATAGAGTCGTGTAGTTCATGGGGGTTGGGTGCAAATAAATAGGAAAATATTATTTGTTGGGAGTAGAATTTGAGATTTTGGGGTGACAGACTAAAGTCTCCAATTTGGTCCTAGTGTTTGGAAACTAAAGCGAAAGTTAGCCTTCAGGCGAAAGAAAGTGGGAGCTCTAGTGTGAGAGCCGGTATCCATCCCGGTAACAAATTTAGGGAGGTTAAACTTTAAGGTGCTTGATATTTTTTATAGCACTTAGAAGAGGGCAAAGTACAGGTATGCTCCTATTTGGCACAATACAATTATTATCATTCATTCACCAAAATATCATTTTAAGGGAAGGACATTTTCTCTATATTTGAACCTTACATTTTAAAACTTAGTGTAGAATTAGTTACTTTAATCTAAAGTTTACAAAGTTCTGTAGTAATTTTAAATTCTCTTGCATCTTTAAATGTTAGTAATTTTAGTATTACTTTTGACATTTTGCAAATTCAAACATTGGATTTTTTTGTCTTACGTTTTTAGGTTTGCTTCACTCACAATGGGATCGATAACCAGGACTCCACTAGGTATATTACTTGAGCGATATGTATACTTGCATAAAGATTAACACTTTCTTATTAAACTGAATATACTTTATAACTGTATTGAAATTACTTTTGAAATATTACTTTATGTTAGCAATAGTGCCACATCACTCCACCCTGGGCCTTGGCACTAGTCTAGTGGTGCCTAAGTGCCAAAGTCCTCTGACGGCGAAAAGGCGGTGCACAGCGCCGCGGGGTGGAGCTCTGGGTGCAGCGAAACTGTCCCGAGCGGTTTCAGTATAAACAAGGGGGTTATTTGACAGATTTGGATAGTTTGGAACATAACTTTTGTCAATGTTTTGGCATTTCCAAGTCTGAGAATCCTCAAAGGACGACAAGAGGATGTTGGTAGGAGAAGGAATTGTAGAATCCACCTATTCTTGAGAGATTGGTGAGGCTAATTTGAGTGAACTCGCTAAGAAATTTTTATCAACAATGCAAGGATCAGTATAAGGCTTTGTTGGAGAAACTTACATGCCTTTCTCAAAGGAGAAAACTAATTATTGTGTTTTTTATTTTCTTGTATGTCATTGTAAACACATATTTAGTGAAGTTTCTTTGATTCAATGAAGATTTCTGTGATATTAAGCTTGCTTTATGTGTAGCATTCCTTCATTTTTCTCTTGTAATTGTTAGGTAAAACTTGTAGAAATTTGAATGCTATGGAATTGAATTTTCTTATTTATAGGTGATGAGTATTCTACTAGGCTTCATTTATATGTCAGACTAGATATATCACTAGTTAAAATCAGTTGTGACCCATAAAACTTGAAAGAACAGTGGTGAAATGACTAGAATATTCACATTGTTCGATAGTCTATGGTGAAGTAGTGAAGAGAGACGATGCAAATATGAGGAGATGTACGTGGGGTTTAGTGCCTTAGAGTTTCTAGGTAGTATTGGAAGAAAGAACTAAAGTTGAACTATACTTGTTACGCACTTGGTAGAGGGTAAATAGATTTATACTCTATTTGTCACTACATAAATTACAATTCCTAGTAGTCACATCTACAATCTAATTAGTAATTCAAATAAGAAAAGTACTTTTATCAATCTTGAATTTCACATGATCAATTGATCTAGACAAGTTTAGCATAGTCATAGAATCTTAACTCAGGAGTAGATGTTAGAAATACCATCTCTAACAACATTCTAAACTAGGACCTGAAAATAACAAACTAAAACTTTGCCTTTGAAATTATCTACCTCCCCTTTTCTGTGGGATCGACATTAGGGACTCAGTAGAGCCCAGTATTACTGAAATAATACATATACTTCCGTGAGAAACCCTAGTGAGTAATAATAACTAATTTTAAGACCTCAATCAATTTGCTAAGGAGCAGATCGAGTTTCTGATGCTTTTACCAGGACTTATATAAATTGTGATAATTGATGAGATGAAGCAAGATACAGCGCTCAATCTGTGAAAGTGGAAAGTTACACACCAAAAAATACAGTGGGACAAGTTGACTGTACAATGTAAGTGCGCATGTGAAGTATTAATGTGGTTCAAGAGTACCACATATCGATCCCAAAAAAATAGTGCAATATTTACATCCATAAAATCTCTAGTTTACTAATTTATTTAACTTAGCTTGGCAGCTATGAAAAAAAGGTTTGAAATCCTAGTTCTAATGAAAATCGAATAGATCACAGGTGGTGAAAATCGAAAAAATTACAAGAGTTCATTCAAAATTGAGGAGGCTCATGCTTCTATGATTCATAAATTGTGATGATCGTGGTTTCTTAAGTGTTTTTTGAAGTGATTATTGTTAGTCACGGATACGTTACTCTTTATTCTTATGTCTTGGTCAAAAGTAGTCTAAAACACTTTAAGCTGGGGCTTCCCCAATCCTCATAGCAATCTGCATGATTATGTTAATCCTCAGAAAGATTGTAAAATTGTACAATATGTACGATATCGCAATTAAGTGGTTACTTGGCATTTACATTGTTAGAAGTAGTAGTTTCATGATATCTTTTAACATCCTAGTTATCCATACTAAAAGTAAATTAAGTTCAGAGGTTAACCATAAATATAGGCCATGAAAGCACGAGAAAAAATTATGTTAGAAAACCATAATACAAGTCACTACCCCTACATCACAAACGCACGAAGAAAATTCTTGCCACACATAGTCGAGAAAACCATAAATTCAAAATTCATGCAGATTTTCATTACAAGAAATAAACATGAGTAAAAACTTACAATAAACTTATCATTTCCACAACGAATATCATATTTTCCTATCATAGAACAAATCTCTCGAAAAATCCCCGAATTTAATGGTGGAAACTCGCACTCTTGGTTTGATCAAGGGAGAACGCGAGAGGAATACTTCCTCATATCAAAAATCTCCCCTTCACTCTGACCTCCGGCCACTCATGATGCCTAAGATTAGCCTCATGAGTTAACTTATGGGCAAGGCTTAGTAAAGGCAAAAATTTCTTGCCAAAATGATTACAACAAACTAACACGGGAGTGCCACGAAGATCGAGTGGGTGCATGGGTACGGCACGATTGCTTCGCGACAATAGCGCAGGTGCGCAACAAATATTGCATGGTGGGTGTAAGCATGACCAACATGGATCATTGCACACCTGTGCTGTAGTCACGGCACTCCCGTGTCGTACCGAATGCACCCGCTCCATCTTTGTGAGTTTCCTGTGTTAGCTCGCTGTAAACATTTTTTGTGCGTGTGGTTACCAGCATGGGTCTTTACAATAGGTGTGAGGTCGCTAAACACAACGCGGGCATGCCAGAATTAAAGCAGGAGCGCCTATTAGCGGTGTGGTGGACTGGTCCGAATTTGTTATATTTTGCTTGTTTTTGTTCCTATTTGCTCCAAATACACTATTAGAACAACAATAACTATTTGATGCATAAAAGCAGTCAAAATGATCTAAAAAGCGGAAATGGGAATATCCTATATTTTACTCTTATCAAATCCCTCAAACTTACCCATTACTTGCCCTCAAGGTAATTACAAGACTTAGTTTGGATTATTATGAATACAATAGTATTCATATAGGCTTCTAACTATTTAAAATATTTATCAAGACTAAATAAAAGTGTTTAAATATCATTATAATTAATTATCTTTAATGGTTAATAACTTGACATTTTCTTATTTTCTTGCATTCCTTCTTTAAGAAGATTCTATAGATCTTTAAATTGATGTTATTATAAAGCCTCTTTCGCTAACATCAAATATTTTTAATTCATTTTTAATGATTTTTTTCCAACTTAATGTTTACTTAACTCTTTCCCTTGAAAAAAAATTAAAACATGATTTTAATTAAAAGATGAAGGAAAAGTTTATCACTTAAGTCTCACTAGACCCTCTTATGATTTTTTTTTTCTTGAACTTTTGTTGTGGAAACCTCAAGCTTCTTCTTAGGGATTTTAAATTTTTCTTTTTTTTTAGTTCTTTTTATTTTTATTTTTTTTTTCTTTTTCCCGTGAGAATTACTACATCTAATTGACAACTTTTCTTTTGATATGTAAAGAAGGGTATTGTTTCTTAAGCCATGAATCTCAATACTTGATAGTTTTAATGTTCCACCTCCAAGTTATTTTTCTGGTTAAGATCACATTAATTTAGTTAAAATGAATTGAAAGGACAAAATATTTTTGGTTTGCTACTCAATATCTAAATCACACCTTTTTAATAATTTATGGGTTCTTCTAAGTAAAGTCTGAAGTTGTTAAGTTCTGAAATCTCATTATTAACTTATTCAAGTTATTACTTTCTAATGACAATTATCCACTTCTAATAGATTATGACAAGATATTTGAATTAATCAGAACACCTAACAAGAATTACAAAATAAGGTTGAATCCTTTACTGAGCTATGTGAACTACCTATCAGCTCCACAATATTGCAAATTTTCCTCCACCAAACTTGCATTTCCCAAACAATGTATAACATAATGTAGTATATATAAAAAAGGGGGTAAGTACAAAAAAAAAGGGTAAGTGCATAGTACATGAATCTCAACAGGCACAAATATCATAAAGCAAGCAGAAATGTAGCACAGTATAAATCTTACTATCAGGAGAAAGACACTCCATAGAGACAAGTCTCCCAACTTTATTTTAAAAGAAAATTTTAAACCAAATTTCGGAAGAAATGCAAAAAAGAGAAACATACTCTGCACAACAGATAACATTTGGGTTACGTCCCAAGATAACGCTTGGTTTAATTTACTTAGCTGACGAAAAAGGAAGCCATCCAGGATCAAAATTCCAATTCAATAATCTCTGATCAATCACTCAATACTTTATTGTTCATGGAGCTTTTACAAAGTCCTCAAAATTTATTTTTTCATGTAGCTTTTCTTTCTGAGTTTTATAATAGTCATCTTGAGGGTATGTCAAGGATTTACTTAAATTATCTTTCCTAATGGTTCTTTCTAAATCTAGAATTCTCCCAATTATTTCCCTATTTACATATCAATGTTTTTATCAAGCGTTGTAAGAAATAAATCCTTAAAAGATAATTTAAGGTATCCCAAATTTTGGGTTGGGTTTTCTTTATATTCTTCAAGTTCTATTTTTAATTCTATAGGGTCACTCTCCTGCCTGGTTCTATCTTCCATCTCTTCCACTTGAGGCACGCCTACGATTGGTATTATAGGCTCTACTATCTCGCTCAGAATGCAAGGTGGTTTCTTGAAAAGAAAAGTATATTCATCCTTAGCCATCCTCCAACAAAATCATTCAACACAGCTTGCTTTTTGGGGTCTAAATCCTTTGATTCTGAAATATGACTATCAACTAACCCTGACATCCTTTGGGGTTCATTACATAATATGCTAATTAACTACTCAACTTGAATTTCTATGTTTCTAAGTGCATCAGCTTGGCTTTGTAACTCCGTCCCCAGGTTTATCACTAATTTCTTCAAATACTCCTTTTCTTTAGGGTGGTTATTATCCTGGTTATTCCAACTTGCTATAGGATCAACTTGGATGCTAATTGAAGCTTGGGTAGGTCAATCAACATTGGGTGTAGATATTTGATTCAATGCTCAATTTTACTAACAATTCTTCTATCGACAGGTTATCTTCCCTAAATTAGTGTTACAAAGTGACTTCCCGAGGTTGAGTTTGGTAATTGTGGCCCGGTCTTAGTTGCTTCAATTTTCTACAAGTTTGGCTTAAGTTCTCCGCTAAACTTAGTTTTGAGCATGGATATCATTACTATCCCAATTTGAGTTTGGATAAGTAGTGTAATTGGGGTTGTGTGCATTGGAAGTGGGATGATCAAACCTAGGTCTTATGATAGAGGGATAATGATTGTGAATGCTAGTCAGTAATGTGTTGTTATATAACCCATCTAAAAATAATTTTCTTTGGGGTTTTTCATTTCAAAGTGTTGAAACATTTTTTTTTTGAAAAATAAATAAACACACGAATAAGATAAAATAGAAAACAAAATTAAGATAAAAAAACAAAATATTTTTTTAGCTTTTTGGTTTGTTTGATTCTCTTTTTTTAGTTTTTAAAATTTTTCATCACCTGCAAAAAATATAACAAAAATAGAGACGCAATACAGAAAATGAAAGAAAATGGAAAATTAAAAATTTTTTAAAAAATGCCAAACTTAGATCTTAAATTTTCTTACCAAAGTTTTCCTAACTGCAGAAATAATTATTAATACCCTTCCCTAGCAAGGGTGCCAAAAACTTGACCCGCCAAACTTACCGAGGGACAAGTCAGTCATACAACACAAGTGCACCTGTTAAGTCGTAATGTAAATCAAGAGTACCGTGTATCTATCCCATAAGGAAAGTGTAATATTTGCTTTCACCTAAAAATCTCAAATTCACTAATTTAGTTAACATATCTTAATGACTATGAAAATGAGGTTTGAAATCCTAGTTCTATTAAAATTAAATAAATTGCAGGTAGAGGAAGCAAAAGAACAGGAAAGATCGCAAGAGTACTTTCAGGATTGATGAGGCTCATGCTTATGTGATTTAGGGATCATGATGATCGAGGTTTCATAAATGTATTCCTACATGATTTTTTCCAATCGTGGATATTTGACCCCTTATGCTAATGTTATGTCAAAAGAAGCCTATAATCAACCAAGAGACTTCGTCAATCTCCATAATAATCTATCTTCGTGGTAGTCCAAAGATTGCAAAATTCTCTTTGGAATATGTATTCTCTCGAGTGTGGTTAACTCATCGTTTCCACCGTGCAATGGTTAGAAATCGTAATTTTATGAGACATTTTAACATTCTAGTTGTTCATACAAGGAGTAAATTAAGATCGAAGGTTAACTATCAACATGGGACATGAAAGCATGAGAAAATATTAACAAAAAATCATCTTAGAAACCACAATTCAAATCACCGCCACTACATCATAATGACACGAAGAAAAATCACACCATGCATTGTCAAAAAATCCACAGATTCAAAATCCATGCATATTTTCATTGCATGTCAAAAACATGAGTAAAAACATACAATAAAACTTGTTCTATCCAAAAGAATAACACATTTTCCTCTCATATAATAAATCTCTCAAAAAATCACAATAATTTAATGGTGAAAACTCACCTCTTAAGGTTTCAATCCAAATGGGGGAGAGAACCGCAACAGGAATATTTCCTCAAATCAAAACTCTCCCCTTCTTACAGCCTTTAGCCACCCATGATGCACTAAGATCAGCCTCTAGAATTAATTTATAGACAAGGCTCGGAAAAGACAAGAACATTTATGCCAAAATAGGTTTCTTCGAACTGACACAAATGCACCATGAAGATGGCATGGGTGTGTTGGGTATGTCACGGGTGTGTGATGACACTGCCAAGGGTGCGCCAGAGGTTGAACAGATGAATGGGCATAGGGGCATGGGTACCAGTGGTGTCATTTACACTGGGCACGAGGGTGCTAAACACGGTGTGTAGCATCATAATTAAAGTGAGCATTGTATTGGTGGCTCAGTTGTGATGGTTTGAACTCCTATTTTGCTTGCTTTTGTACTGTTTCGCTCCTAATTCTCCGTTCACCGTGTCATTGGACAAGAAAGAAAAAAATACCTTTTTCGAAGCATAATATCAATAATAAAAGATATAAAAATATGAAAAAATGGGCTACCTAAATATCACATATTTTAATCTCATTGGAGAGACAACGACTTGGGGACATTATAGCACTATGTCGGCCAAAGAATCCCTTCTCTCTTTATATCTTTGGGGGATGAGCACTGAAAAGTTCAAAGTCCCAACTTCAGAGGCATATAAGGATCAGTCGGATCTTAACGACCACATTGCTTCATTTGAATCTGCAATGTGCTTATTGAAAGTCTTAGATTCATTCAAATGTCAAATGTTCTTCACCACTGATCCACATAAAAATTACCTATTTTTAGTGTAGATTTTATACTCACTTTATGCAAATTTTTAATGATATACTGCTAAAGGAAGGTATTTTGCGTATTTTTGTGCGCACACGATTATAAAAACATATAATTTTAGAGAAAATGAGGCAAAAACAATGCAATTTAGAGCCAAAATGAACAAAGAAGAAAATTCTAACCTAACACATATCAATATGTCTTTCTATGTTTAATCTCTTTTACATTTATCACATGTTTTTTAATGAATTTACACTTTGAATAAAGTTTGTTTTTTTGTTTATCTTGTAGGTAAAGATGTTAGGAACGCAACGCAATTGAATCGGGGTGAAATGAAATTGAAACGGAGCCAAACGAAGCAAAACAGTGAAGCTACGCACAGGGAAGCGGTTAGGTGCCAGAACCGGCGCTTGGGCGTTATGACGACGAGAAAATGGTGCCTAGGCATCAAAAGGCACGGTGCCAGACATAGCCAGAACCCGTCTAGGGGTGGTTATTGGATGGTTTTGGGTGGTTCCAAAACATTCTAGAAGCATTTGGATGAAATCCTACATGTCATCAAGTAATACATTGAATCTAGACACATTAAAGCAGTTTTTAAATAAGAGGCGTGTCTCTTAAGTGAAGGGGTACGACCCTTCACACAAATGATCTAGCGTGTAGGCGACAGAACTGGCGCCTAGGCACCACAGTTACTTTTTAGAACATTCAACGAATTTGGACGAATTTTGGAGAGATGCCTGAAGCAACCCTTGGTCAATTTCGAAGCTCTATAAATAGGGATTAATTCGATTGCCAAAGGGAGTCTTAGGGGAGTTATGTAGAGTCTTTTGGAGTCCTTTTAGAGTCATGATGTAGATTTCTACATTTTCTAGAGAGTTTGGTGAGGAATTTTGAGATTTTTATGTAAGGAATGTACGAGCGGTGCATGGATCGGCGGGAGACTTTGGTGGATAGATTTTCTTCTTTCTTTTAGAGGTAAAAAGCTAAGTATTGTGTTATTACGTTTTCTTGTAATTGTTGTAAACAACTGCAGTGGATTTTTATTATTTAAACGGGGTTTTTATACATTTGTGTTACATCAATGCTTCATAAGTAATTTTCTTTACTATTTTCATTTAATATGAAGTAGTGGCATGTGTAGGAAAATTATTTTTATATTAAATTATTTCATTTATTTGTGATGAGTAATATCTCCTTCGCATAATTTACATAACTTAAGTGGCAATAGGTTATGTTAAAATTTTTTGTAAGTGAAACTAAGACTTGGAAGAGTGGTGATCTCACAACTTGAGTGCACTCACATTGTCAAGTTAACTAGTAATATAGTTAGGTGGTAATGCAACTTTTAAGGAATTATAATTTAATACTCTATTTCTATTAGATGCTTCTAAGTGATAGATAGTTGCATGAAACTAATAGAATATTAAAGACATATGTTCCTTGTTGGCACTTTATTTATTACATAATTCTATCAATTCATTTACTTCTTATGCCATTATTCTCATTTACTTTTATTTTATAATAAAATAGATGTATGTTTAGGAATCAAGATTTGCTTAGATATTTTCTTATTTTATTAATGTGATGATACTTTACCTGATCTTCATTTACTATCAGTCCCAAAGCCTTCTTTGTCTTGTTAACATCATGGAGAATTCTTAAGATGCGACCGTGGGGTAGGTTCTTAACTTGTAAGTATCACATTTCCTTGGAAGGTAGATGGTAAATCCTTAGAAGGGGAGGTGCAAGTATATAGGGAAATAATCTTTGAAGAGCGCGAGAATTGAATATGTTTTTAAAGGTAATGAGCTAAGTTATCGATTTGGTTTAAGAGTAGGTGACGGAGTCAGCAGTAGGCCCGGCCCAAGGCACCCTTGGGGATTAGAAGTGAGCCTAAAATTCTCCCTTACTACTAACAATACATCCTAATCCAATCTTCAAAAAACTAGACAATGTTCTTTATACACTTGACCGAGGAGGTAAAAAGAATATATATGCTCACATTTTGTCGGCTACTTACGTAAAATTCTAAGCATTTCTTTCACATATTATACGGGTAATTGCGAAGAGAAAGGTAGTACATAACATCTCGAATTCTCAAACCAATTTGTCCATATAAGTTATCTTTTTATTTTGATATTCATTTAGGAATAGTTATTAGAAAAACCATTTTAATTGACATTCCAAATTAAGGCGCATAAATTAGTAGAATTAACGCAAAAGTTTCTTACCTCGCTCCTGCGGGATCGATGCGGGGTTTAAAAAGCCCTATATTACTTGAAATGATACGTATACTTGCGTAGTACCCCTACTGTAAAATATTTTCTAATTTTATATCATTTAAGATTTTGCCGCTATTTATAAATTGGGTAAAGTTTTTTGCCATCTTTTTGAAGTTAATTTAATGTGTAATTGCGGGTCGGGTCAAGTTTTTAGGTGGATCAACCACCCTAAAATATATTTCCTTATTTATTTGCACTCGAGCCAGCTGACTACGTCACTCGTTTCATGGACATTGAATGTGACCTTCACTTTTATTATGGAACTCATCCTTTCGGAACTTGTGCTTTCCAACAAGTTTTAACAATTTAATTGGCCAAATTAAAAAGTAAATGAAGTATGAAGTGAAAAGGTCATCACAATTTCTCCATAATAAATACGCATCATTTCCATATCCTGAAAATCGACACATCACATCGAAAGGAGGAAGATAAAGAAATCTACTCGAGACTCTTGAGAAAAGATGACAAAACATGGATTTTATATATAAAAACGACATCATACGGAAACAGATTAAAGAAAAATGACTTATGCCAGGCTCTTTCCCAAGATAATCTCAAGGAATTATTTTGACTCCTCTTCTTTCATCACAACAACACATAATTATCTCTTTAGATAAGTAAGGAAGAAGAAATCTCTCACTTTTACTCTCCTCCTACAATCTTTAGAGAACACATAAACCTAGATTTCCTAAACCCGAAGAAAAACTAGCTGTCTTGGCTCCCTCACTCTAGATTCTCTCCCTGGCAAGCTTGGCTCGAAATAGTTTAAATTTGGGCATATCTGTTGACCTCATTTTTGGTAAGGTATTTTCTTTTCTCTTAGTGCTTAGGATCTGACCATAGGACTTCTCCTTGACTTTCCTAGAAGACAAGAATTCGGACCCACTCTTTAAGCGATTCGGTACTTCTGCTTGACTCCTCTTGGGATCAGCTTGGATGGTTGCAAACCTCTCAGTCACCTTGGAAGGTTAAAACCACCATATGGGCAACCAATAATGAGTTTTTATAGGAATGTTTGGACTTAGGGTGACCTTGGGTGACTTAGGCATCTCTTGCACACACACACACCCCTAAGCCACATAACCTAAACCTTGGACCCCTTACCTTCTACCCTTTATGAAACTCACATTATTGAATCCAAGCCACTAATCTTTGATTAAGATGGAAAAGGTCAATATGTGAAGGATCATAAGTGGTTACCATTTGGCTTGACTTGGTCCCAAAGTGGTTGGACTTGGCTAAGTCCATGGCTCATGTCTTCCAAACCTTTAATTCGATTCCCCGAATCGATTTCTACTCGACCTTGACCCTTTAAAATGATCATTTCTTCCCTTGTTGAAACCACAATTCATGTTGCCAAAATTTCTAGTTTTGACATTGGGTCCCCTAAACTTACCCAAAATTACCTAAGTTACCCCTACAACTACCAAATCATCCAAAAATCCCCAAAAATTACCCAAAATTCCCAAAATTCTTAAGAATCATTTGAAAGCAATCCACAATCTCTTAAATCCTTTAAAATACCCGATACCCTCGAATGACCTCCGAATACCTTAAATACCCCTTTTATTGAAAATTCCAAAAATTCCAAAAAAAATTCACAAAAAATCCATAAAATCCCAAATATTCCCAATTTCATTTTGTTCAACTACATCATAACCTAATTTTGCCCGATTTAACCCGATTTTATAAAAACCCGATTTAACGTTTAACCCCGAATGGACCCGATGTCGAACGAAATCGATCGATTGACCTCAATGTTGTCCAAATCCAATTCTAAACTTCAATTAAAAATCTCTAGTACCAATCAAAACCAAATCCATTCCCAATTTGATTCACTTTTGAATTCAATTTCAACTCAAACCTAAAAGCCCCAATTTTAACATATGGCCCGAGAACCTACCACCCAAGAATCCAACCCAATTCAACCCAATTTTTCCCCAAATCAACTCTAAACCCTTCCTAGTACATCCCTACACAAAATACAACATCAATTGTCTTACAATTCCAAACCCAAACCCAACTCAGAATTCATTTGAAATCAAAACCCCTAAATTTGCCTTAAAGTTGTCACCTACCCCTAATTCCCCAAATTGAATCCCCTAAACCCAAATTTTCCACCCAATTTCTATCCTAAACCTTTCCTAACAAACATTTGTGACATTTTGAACCATCAATTGGCCTTGAACTAAACTCTAGCTAAACCTAAACCTAAATTAACCCATGGTGACCAAATTAACCAAAACTGCGAAATCCTTGAAATTGAAACTCCAGTTGAACTCCGATCAGTTAATTGTCTTCGCTGAAAAATCTTCCCACAATCATTTACACAATGTTGATCAATCAATATGATCCAATTCAAACCCAAATTTAAGTTAGCCCAACTCAAACACATATGAACCCAATTGAACATGTTCCAGCATAAATCGAGCCAGGCAGGTGGCCTGAGCCCGGCCTGCGGCCTTGACCCTAGACCTCCTAGGATGGGTTTGACCTGACCCAACCCAAACCCCATGCGTCATGGACCAATGGTCCATCGCTTTGGACCAATAGACCAAGCCACATGGCTAAGGCTAAGTCTCAACTCCAAATTTCCCTTAAGCGACACTCCTGCCATGTTTAATGGCACTGAACCTCTCCTCATCCTCCTCGGCCCTGCAGCCTTTGACTATGCGGCCGACCACCCCGATTCTTAGGAACAAGCATGCCCAGAGCAGCCCATTTGTCCTTGAAACCCAAAATTTGGCCTGGGCGGTGGCTAATCCTTTCAGCGACCACCTGCCCTGCTGCTGCCCTCACCTAAAGCGGCCCCGAGCACTCATTACACGGCCACGAGCTCCCCTCGCCGTCCAAGCTCTTTATAAAATCCTCACTCTCGGCGAATTAAGTGTTGAAATTTCTTTCACCAAACTCCCCCAAATTGCTCTTAAGACCTTCTCCCAGCCTAGAGAAGAAGAGCCCAATGTTCCTACTTGCCCTAATTCCCACTGGTTGAGCTCGATTTTAGAGCTCGATCTCGAAGCCAAGCCAGGGACATCCACTAGAAACTCCACCAAAACCAAATTAAACTCACCACACCTTCCATGACACCAGAGGAGTTCCCACAGCAAATCCCTATGTAGCCTCCAAGTTGCTTTATCGGCCAGAGCTTGAAATCGGGCTTGGTCGAAGTCATACCTAGGTAGCTCGTGAGAACCGAGAGACTTTATTCGGAAGCTCACTCCCCAGCTCCAGCAAACGTGCCGAGCATCACCTGCGATTTGGCTTCACCTCTCAGAGCCAAGGTATTGACCTCTCCTCCCTCCTGAGCTTCCAGCAATTCTCCATTTTGTTCTGTACAATTTTGATGCATGTTAGCTGTATAGATAGCTTCGTCTAGGCTAGAAACATCGATAGAGACCAACCACGCATGATTTGGTTGAGTCTAGTGTGAGATCTTAGGTCTAGAAGTAGGACAGCTCTCGAGTTAAGTCAGTTGGGGACGATGACCAGCCACCGTTGGATCGAGCGTATATCAGATGGACGGTGGAGATCAAGTAAGACAGAACCGCGAAACGGAAAGCGCGAGCAGCGTGGCGGCCCGACTCGGATAGCAGATTGTTGGAGAGCGGCTGGCAACGTGGGGTGAGATCTGGGGATGACACGGCACCGCATCGGATAAGTAGGAAATTAGGATATTTTCTATTTATTTATTACCATAACCTTTAAAAATACATATCTTTGCATAGAAAAATCCTAAAAATAAACTTAAAATACACTCTTGCTCAGTGAACATAGGAGATTAATGTGGAAAAAGAATTAATTTTTTTTGTTAAGTATTTTATTTTTAATTAATTTAATACCATTTTGAATATTTTAATTCTCCATTCATGCATACAGTTCACCATGGCATGAGCCATAAGGCTTTTGTAGCCTCGATCTTGGGAACATTCCCTGAATTTTGAGCAGAGCTATCTCTATGTGAGATTATCTATTTTCTAAGTTTATGTGCATGCAATTTTTGAGGTATTTTAATTCCAATAACTAGCATGTTAATTAATAAAATCTAGGAAAATTATGGGAAGTATCCTGGACCGGAAGAGGACCCTAGAAAAATTAGGGTTTGGTTTAACTCATTCGAAATGAACCGGGTACAGCCCCGAAAACTTTAAATTAATATTAAATTAATTTTTAAACAACCACTCATTAAAATAACACAAAATCGATTCTCCACTATCCCTCTCAAATTTTAATAGACAGAGGCACATAAAAATTTGAAATCAATTGAAAATGATTTAACCCACTAAATGATTTATTTAAAATCACATGACGCTTTTAAACTTTAAAAATTAGAAAAATCTAAAGTACATTTGAAAACTGCAATTGTTTGAGGCCTCTGCAGGGATCGAAAATTATAAGAAAATTAAAATTGGAATTTTTAAAATTTTCATTTTTAACCTATTTTTGAATATTTTAATAATTAAAAAATAATAAAAAATCACAAAAATAGTAAAACTCACGAAAATGTCATATTTGATCTCTGATAAATAAAACCTTGACCAAATATTTTCTTAAGTCCCTTTAAGAAAAGATATTGAATTTTAAAGGCTTAATGCATTTTTAATATTAAAAATGGATTTTTCAACCTTTCCCACTAAAATAATTCTAAAAATTCAAAGAAAAATCAGAAAAATATGAAATTTGTTATTCTGAGTTCCTTGAGGTTAGAGAGATTTAAGAAAAATATAAAATTTAATTTTTAACTTTAATTTTATTTTATAGTTAATTAACAATCCAAAATTTAAAATAATTATAATAAATAAAAAAGAATTCAAAAAAATAACCAAAATTAGTCTAAGTGGTCCTCTAGTCAGTAGGAACTTCCCATAATTTTCCTAAGGATAGAAACTTTATCTTGGTCATGTTGTTGAATTTTCATTGAAAATTTCTTATTTTTCATTAAATAATTATATAAATTAAATTAGAAAAATAGAAAAATCATATTTTCTTCTCTAATGTCTTAATTGACATGTGAGTGAAGTGACATAAAAATTTCAAGTTCATTTGAGCTCCATAAAAATTTCAAGTTCATTTGAGCTGTTCGGATAATCGAATGTCGAGTTTGCGACGAAAACAAAACTTAACTAAATTCTTGGATGATCAATTCAATTTGTACAATAAAATTCATTTGGACTCGAGATAATCTCGAAGCATCGAAATGATGTTTGGGACTGGTCAATGACTTTCTCGATATAATGGGATGTTTTAGAAGAACGATTGAACTTAATTGTTCTTTGGTGAAAAGAAAATCGTCCTTAACAAAACACAAGAACCTAGCGTCATCGAATTGACTAGCAATAGAATTACAATTTTTTTGGTGAACAACCAAAACCTTCCCTTAGCTTTACCTAGGTATTACACCAAATATTTAAATGTAAAACATGTGTTTTGAGTGCGACTGGGAATGACGAGAAGACCCGCCGGAGTACACTTTTATCTTATTACAATTTATTTACTTGCGTATACTTTCTTTCTTGCAAAACTTGCATGTTAAACAAGAATGTCACCCTACATGAAAACTGAAACCTTTTGAGATAGCCACAAAGCTGAAGCCCAAACTAAATTAAAACTCGCATTAGATAAAATTCACCGCCGCGACGTGAAATATAAGACGACTCAAGGGTGTCTTACAAACGGTACAACAAACTACAATTACAACGAATTAAAGCGTCTCGTTGGATGATCGAAGGAATCACTCAAATGATGTTACCCACGTGTTGCTAACGAGATTTCCCGTAATCTAAATGAAAGTGTGGAACTCGTTCAGGTTGAGTTTGAATTCATTTGGTGATCCAATCAGATGAAGAAATAGCGGTGTTGGGATGACGGGCAAGTGGGATCTTAATCGGTTACCTTGTCCCAACTTTAAAAGATTTGTTTAATAAAAACATTCAGACATATGAACCTTAGACTCTCTAAGCAAGCACTTCTCTCATGCGGTTACCGCCTTCTAAAACTAAACCTCGACAACGAGAGCTTGGAGCACGTCTTCATGTTGACAAAACTTGTATTACACTTGACAAAACCTTTCTTAGAATTAAATAACAAAGCCATAAGATTTCGAGGTAGTTTGCTTAGTGCAACATAAATCTCCAGCTTTCTTTAGGCATTTTTACTGATCATGTTATGTAAATTAAAATACTAACCGGTCTTAGGACTGCGAGGTAGTTGTTTGGGTGCGACATAAACCCTCACATCTTTGAGGTTATTTATGCAATTATGTAAATGCGATATAAGCCTAATTAGCGAGATTGGCGGGGATTGAAACATTAAATACTTCTCTCTAAATTGAAACCAAATCATAGGATAGTTTGGGAAGTTACCAAGAATCCTCTTGGATCTTCAGCTTCTCCTACTTCTCTTCCTTTGGACTCTCAAAATAAGCGTTCCCAATTTGATCCATTCCACTTTTGAAATTTCAAAAAATTCAATTCTTTGAAACCTTAAACTTTGAAATTCTTGAGAGCAAAACCAACGTCATTATCGAGAGTTTTCTTAAATGATTCCCGTCATTTAAGATGTAATTAAGCGGTATAGGGGCTTGCCCTTATAAGGAAATTTAAGAACCCGGGTAATATAAACTACCTTGTTCTTTTATATTAAGGGAACTTGTCGGCTTATAAAATTGGTTCGCAGACTAAACGGATGTCACAAATCTTCTAGTTTATTTATTGACCCCATCATCGACGAGTGTGTCTATTCCTCGGAATATATACGGTTTGTGATGCGGCGCTTCCGTTATATAAACTATTTGGGATAATGAGATCGGTTTGATTTCATATCTTAAAAATTTTCAAATTTAAAACTATTTTTTAAAAAATCGGAAATGCTACTTTCAAATTATATATATTTAAATTAAATCTAAAATTCATCGACAATTTCTGTAGGCGACCCCCTTTTTTAAAACACACGAGCTAAAAATGTGCCGACAATATCGAATTTCCTATGAGTTTCATCAAGCATCCTCCAAAATCCGGCCAAATACATTGAATCTAGTTTTAAATCTGGATAGGTCGCGGTCCTGTGCAGGATAGGATGCTGTTCTTGCATTTTGTTGAGGATGATTTTCTTCATCAAAGAATAATTAAGTTCAATTGTTCTTTTAAAACACCTCATCATATTGAGAAAGTGCTTAGGACAAGTCCTGAACATCTTTTTAATGCTTATGGGATTATTTTGAGTCCAAATGAATTTCATCGTTCGAATGAACTGATCATCCGGGTTTTAGTTGAGTCTTGACTCTTGCTCAGTGAATTTGGATGTTTTAATTATCTTATGAGAAAGATGACATTCACTTGGCGTTTTACTTAAGAGTTATGTGGGTGAAAGTCTTTAGGGGCAGGTTAGGTTATTAAGAAACTTAACCATCTTGTTTGAAGTTGAGTTGGTTTTTTAAGAAAGATTCAAATTAATTATAATATTTTTGTTTGATTGTGGTTTTCTTATGTTATTTCAATTTGATTGTGTAATTTTGAAAGTTGACTTAGTTATTTTAAAATTGTTTTAACTTTAATTTTAGTTATATTTAATTTAATTGCATTGATTTGAAGTTGATTTTAATTTAGTTGCATTAATTTAATTTTGATTTAAAGTTGATTAAATTATTTTAAAATTATTTTAATTTAATTATATTTAATGTAAATTGTTTTTTTTATTAATTATGTCGTTTTAAAATTATTTTTAATTTAATTAATTATATTATTTTAAAATTATTTTTTTATTAAATTATCTTAGAAATTGTTTAATTTGATTATTTAATTTATCTTAGAAATTATTTTAATTCGATTATTTTATTTATCTTAGTTTTCATTAATGAGTTATTAAATTAATATTAAGTGGTATTTGATTTCTATCATTAATTAGGGGTTAAGATTAATAGATTAATCTCTTCCAAGATTAAACCCCTTCACTTAATACATTCTCTTTTAATTTACTTCAAATTTTTAATAATTTAAGAAATTATAATCATTTTGTTTATGTTAGAAAAGTGATAATGTTCCTACGCTTTAATTCCTCATGTTTCAATCATCTAAGGAGATTAATTAGGATCATTTATTACCCATTACCCATAATTAAGCCTAAATATTAATTAAGGCTAAATTTTAATAATTACCATTTTGCCCCTTAGGCTTGTTCACCTCATAATTCATTAAATATAACTCAAATGAATTTGAAATTTTTTTGTCACCATACGCATGGGTCAATTAAAATATCAGAGGATAAAATGTGATTTTTCTGAATTTAATTTAATTTATATATTTATTTCAATGCAAAAATGGGGTTTTTAATGAAAAATCAATAACTTGACCAAGGAAAGACCTATGACTTTGAAATTTTTACTGGAAGTGACCTTGACCAGAGGACCATTTGGACAAAAGTTGGGGATTTTTTGAGTTTTAATTTAATTATTAGAATTATATTAATTTCTGGACTATTAATTCATTTTAAAATATTTTAAAGGTGGAAAAATTAATTTTATATCTTTAGAAAATCTCTCTTTAGTCAAGGAATCTAGAGAAATAAAGTTTATATTTTTTGATTTTTCTTTGATTTATTAGAATTATTTTAGTGGAAGGTTAAAAAAATTCATTTTTTAAATGTTAAAAATTATCTTAGGCCTTTAATAATTAATATCTTAACTTAGAGACTTAGGAAAAATATTTTGATAGTTCCCAAGTGATTAGGAGACCAAATTTGACATTTTGATGAATTTTTATATTTTTGTGATTTTTATAATTTTTAATTATTAAATATTTTAAAAAATGATTAAAAATTAAATTTTTATGAAAAATACAATTTTATTTTTCTTAGAGTCCTCTAATCATATTGAACTCCCAAAATTAATTTGGTGAATTTTTGAAATATATTTTGGGTTTTATGATTTTTTAATGTGTAAAATGTCCATGTTACTTAATTAATTCATTTAGCGAGTCAAATTAATTCCAATTGATTTGAAATTTTTATGTGAGGTTCCCATGATTCTAAGTGACAGTGAAGAATTTATTTCATATGATTTTGATGTGTGGTTACTCCTAATTAATTAAATTTAAATATTGAGATTTTGGCCAAATTAGAGTTTGTTTGATTGAAATAAATCTTGAGATAATTTTCAAATGTGTCACTGGTAAAAAAGAACACACTCTAATTTTTCTAGATTTTTCTATGCAACATAATAATTTTTATAATTATTATAGTCAAACTGATACATAAAATTGAAAAGTAGATATCTCATCATGGAAATATTCCCTGACTTTGAAAAAATCAGGAAAGATCAACCATTATGCATAGAATAACATATCAAAATTTCAAGTTATGATGATGCTCCTACATGCATGAAGAATTGAAAGATTGAAAACACTATTTAATTAATTAAAAATAAAATATGCGTCAAATAAATATGAAATCACTTTCACATTATTCTCCTCATTTTAGTGAGCAATATTATATTTTTATTTTATTTTTTGGAGTTTTCTATGAAAAGTTATGATTTTTTGAAGTTTAGGGTAAAAAATAAGTCAAAAATCCATTTTCCCGCTCAAAGGACACGTGTCGCGCTGCTACTGGTTGGCGTGGCTCTGTTTGGCGGCCTGTTCAAGGACGAAGCTCCGGCCGACTGCATCAGGGCCGTCCGTCCGATACACGCCTGATCGGACGACTGCTGCTCCTCTCTTCAACTGTTATTCACCCAAAACCGTCCACCTTCAAACCTTCATATCTTCCTTGATTCTCAACGAAATTGAATGAATTTTTTTTTAAAATGATCGTCTAATCAAGTAGCACACATCTATATGGTGATGATATACTTAAAGCATGTTAATATTTACAGAAAATTAAAATAACCTTGGTTTAAGGAGAAAAAATTTGATACCTTGGTCCAAGAGGTGAGGCCTCAATTGGAAATGATTTGATTGAGCTTAGGAGTTCTTGGAGAAGCTTTGGGAACAATTTGGTAGGGTCTTCCTAAGGTAATTTTTCATCTCCTCTCTTTTGGCCTTGAGAGGTGTGTTTAAATAGAGGAGCTTATGGGTGACTATGGGGGTTGGCTTGGTTCATTCACCAAGGCTTTTTGGCTGAGAAAAGCTCACTTGATTCAGCTTGATCTTGGTGCAATCAATTGGGTTATGCCATGTGTAAAGGCATGGATTTAAGTGGTAGGGGTGTAAGGGCCATCTTTTGGTCAATTTGAGTTAAAGCATGGATTTGGCTTGGTGCACCCTCCCATGGTTTGATTTGGGCTGAAAAGGATGATTTGGGTCAGCCAAAAAGAAATGAAGAAGTCCCCATCCCAAGTACTTGTGTCAATTTTAGGTTAAGGTGTGTCATGGAAAGGGTTAAAAGTGCTTAAACATGGCTTAGGAAAGATGCTTACTCCCTTGCTATTTAAGGTTTGGTGATGTGTAAAGAGCTTACATGGCTCACATATGGCTTGACACAAGCTTCATGGCTCACATTTGGCTCTTCCATGGCTCACCTTTGGCTTGGAAGCTTTCATGAAAGGGGATTTATGACTTTTGGGTGATTTGAAGGAAAAATGTCATGAGGTTATTTTTGGTTGATTCAAATGATGAATTGGGAACTTTAGGAAAATCATTTAATCAAAGGGATAATGAAATGATAATTGGCATGTGGGCTTTTGAGTGGATTTGGGCTAATTGAAGTGATTTAGCTCATGGGCTTGATTTTGGGCCTTTAAATTTGAGGTGAACTTGGGCTTGAGTTTGGGTTAGTTTGGGTCAAAATTTGGGCTAAGTGAATGTTGAGTTTGGCTTAGGAAAGTGTTATGAAGAGTTTGGAAAAGATTTGGAGTGATTTTGAATTGAATTGGATGATCAATCTGTTGGATTTGGACATAGGGTCAATTTTGAGCTTTAAGGGCAAATTTGGAATTTTTGATCAAATTGGGTTAAATTGACAAAATTGGGGTATGTGATAGTTGAACAAAATGATGTGGAGAATATTTTGGAGTTTTTAGGAATTTTTGGGATTTTCAAAATTTTTAGCTGTGAAGGGCATTTTGGTAATTTTGGAGAGTTTGGGGGTAAGTGGTCAAAAGGCTGAATTAAAGGCTCGAGGTGGTTTAGAAAAAAATTTGGAGTCAAACAAAAGTGTCCGGGGTCATTTTTTATTTATGTGGAATGTTTTATGAATCCCGGAGCATTTTTTAAGTATCGGCTATTTTGGCCGCGAGGGGCCCAAAGGTAGCTCGGAAGTATGACATGTTTACAGTCAAAATTCTCAGTTTAACGAGAGGAACACTCTGGAATGATTTTTTTTGGGAGCCCGGGTGACTGCGAAGTTTTGAGTTTCAGGACTCTTTTCAGGGGCAATTTGGTAATTTTTGGAGAGTTTAGGGGCCAGTGGTCAAAAATTGAAATTTTGGGAAAAATGAAGATTGATTAGATGTGAGTAAAATGAAACTATTTTGGTTAATCCATGATGCCTTGTTAAGCTCACAAGAGCCCTGAGAGGACTCATTTTAGGTACTTAATATGTTGTTCCTAACCCTCTTAGCCAGGGGCTTGGGGTTGAGGTCCATCCACATGAGTTTCCTACATGAGTCAGGAAGCCAAGTTGGGTAAGAGTGGTTTTAGGGTTTGGGATGTGTGTGAGAGTGTGGTGTGTGCAGGCTAACCATCACCAGGACCGAGCCACCTGGGGTTGTCCTAAGGCTTGACCATCCTATAGGAACTCATCCTTGCATCTCCACACTTGACTTTCAACCTTCCAAAGGTGTTTGGAGGTTTATGGTCATCTGTGGAGTTCAAGAGGAGTTAAGAGGTGTCTGAATTTCTAAGTGGTGGGTTCTATTTCTAGTCCTCTAGGATAGTCAAGGAGAAGTCCTATGGCTAGATCCTAAGCACTAAGGAGAGAAAAGACCTCACCAAAAATGAGGTCAACATTGTTCAGTTAAATTTTCTTCTGTTATATTAGGAGAATAATTCATTCCAAAATGATATAATTTCTTAGATATAGCAGCAATTTGAGAAGCTAACATAGATATTGCATCAGAATAATGTATACTGGCTATTTTTTAGGATTTAACCTTTCAGAAGGCCATTGAAAATTATTAGTAGATATTTCTTCAATTAATGAATAAGCTTCATCAAAAGGTTTTGACATTAATGAACCTCCAGCAGCAGCATCAATGATTGATTTAAGAGAATCTACTAAACCATTATAAAAAGTTTGTATAATTAACCAATCTGGTAATGCATGGTGTGGGCATTTCCTAAGAAGATCTTTAAATCTCTCCCAAGCTTCATACATTGATTCTCCGTCAAACCGACTAAAAGAAGTTATATCATTTCTAAGTTTTGCAGTTTTTGAGGGAGGAAAAATATTTGGATAGAAATTTTTGTGATAATTCTCCCCAAGTTTTAATTGATCCAGGTGCTAATGAATTTAACCACATCTTAGCCTTATCCCTTAAAGAAAAAGGAAATAGCCTAAGTCTAACGACGTCATTAGATACTCCGTCATATCTAAAAGTAGCACATAACTCTAAAAAACTTGCAAGATGTAAATTAGGATCTTCATTTGGTGAACCACTAAATTGGTTATTTGCAGGTTTAAGCTCAAATGAGTTAGCCACTATACTAGGGTTTTGAATAGTTAAGTGAATTTCATCTAATGTAGGGTTAGCATAATCTTTCAAAGGTCTTGGTTTGTTTATATTTTCAATTTCTGGATTATTTGGCATTTGATTTAATTTTATGATTTCTCTTTTCTGTTTTCTAATTCATTAAATAGTGCGCTTTAATTTTGAATCGTAAGGTATTAAACTTTCGGTTCCAAATTTATGCATACACAACTAACAATAATAATAAAATAGTCTGTTACTCTAGTAATTATATTTATATTTATATATATTTTTAATTGAATAATTACTTTACTTCCCCGGCAACGGCGCCAAAAAACTTGACGACCGCGCTGCAAATATAATAATTCAGTCTCGGAGGAGATTAGGGTAATAATTAAAATGATGTATATAATTGTTAAACTTAATAAGTTGTAAATGTTTTTCAAAGTAAAATAGCAATTGTACTCCCTCCCCTTTAATCAAAGCAAGTATACGTATCGCTCAAGTAATAAAGGGCTCTATTGGAGTCCTAGATATCGATCCCACAGGGAAGTTAGAGATTTACAGACTAATTTTTAGTAACAACAGATTACTAATCTAATTTAGTATAATATACGAAAAATTGAAGAACGCTTAAACTTAAAACTAATACTTAAAAGACAGATTATATAAGTCAATTTAGAAAAGTATCTTTCTCCTTGTTAAGAGGATTAGGTGAATAAACAATTAAATGAGTTTAGAATTATATTGTGCCAAATAGGAGCATTCCTATTCTTTACCCTTTGGTCCAGGTGCAAAGAATATTGACTAATCCTATGTTTGGTTACCGAATCCGTGGCTAGCTGGGAGGATACCGGCCGCCACTTCGTAGCTCCCACGTTCCCCTCGCCTGAGGGCTAACATCTACACTTCAGCTCCCAAACAATAGGATCGAATTGAAGATTTTAGTCTGTCACACTAAAATATTCAATTCTTCATCCGATAATTAATATTTCCCTATATATTTGCACCCTCCTTCCAAGGCTTTTGAATTCCCTGAATCTTGGATGTAATCTTTACTAGAGTTGATAATTCAACATATGTTAACAATTCAATTGGCCAAATTGAAAGTAAATTAAGATTTAAGTAAAAGATTATCACAATCTCTATTTAATATTATTAGGCAAAACTCATTTTAATTCTTCATTTCACAAAATCTCAACAACAAGGAGAAAGACAAAGAAAACTACTCAAAATGCATGAGAATAATAACACAGATTTTGGATTTCATTTAATGTTATAAAATAATAAATAAATATACTTATCTCAATTCTTCTCCCCAAGCAGATTCCTCGAGTTCCTTTGAATCTTCCTTCTTGTACAAAACTCTTAGAACTCACCAAGAAACTAAACACTAATGTCGGCATATTTTTAGGTTATGTGTTTTGAAAAGGGGTCACCTACAGAAGTTGTCGGTGAATTTTTTAGATTTTAAATTTAATTTAAATATATATATAATTTAGAAAGTAGTATTTGATTTTGAAAATAATTTTGTGTTTGAAAATTTTAAGATATGAAATCAAACTGATCTCACATCCCAAATAGTTTATATAAACGAGCACCGCACTACAAACCGTATATCTATCCCGAAGAATATACACACTGCTTGATGATGGGGCTCGGTTAAATAAACTATAAGATTTGTGAGATCCGTTTGGTCTGCGAACCAATTTTATAAGCCGACAAGTTCCCCTGCTTAATATAAAGGAATTAAGCAGGGTTTATATTACCTGGGTTCTTAAAGTTCCCTATAAGGGCAAGCCCCTATAGTTAATTACATCTTAAATGACGAGAATCATTTTAGAAAACTCTCGATAATGATCAGTGGTTTTGCTCTTAAGAATTTCAAAGTTTAAGGTTTTTAAAGGATTGGATTTTGGAAATTTCAAAAGGGATTAGCTCAAATTTGGAACAGTTGTTTTGAGAATCCAATGGAAAGAAAAGTAGGAGAAGCTGAGGATCCAAGAGGAATCTTAGCAACTTCCCAAACTATCCTATCGTTTGGCTTCAATTTAGGAAAATTATTTAATGTTTCAATCTTGCCAATTTTAATTAATTAGGAATTATATTTGTATGATATAATCACACAAATAGCCTCGAAGATGTGAGGGTTTATGTCGTACCAAACGACTACCTCGGAAGCCTGAGACGAGTTAGGACTTAATTTGCATAATATGATTATACAAATACCTAAAAAGTTGAGGATTTATGTTGCACTAGGCAAACTACCTCGAAATCCTATGACTTTGCTATTTAAAACTAAGGAAAGTTTTGCTGAAGTAGACCCGAGGTTTGCTGATGACAATGGTCGTGCTGCCCATCATGCTCCGAGCTCCTTGTTGTTGCAGAGGTTTAGTTTTATAAAGTGAAAATCAGGAGATGAGAGAAGTGTTTTGGTTTAGAAATCTTAAAGTCCAAATATTTTTAATATTTTAATTAAAACATATCTTAAAGTTGTTTAAACAAAACCGATTAAGATCCCACGGTTCTGTCTTCCCGGCACCGTTATTTTTATCAAATTCACTTAGTCCAGATGAATTTGCTAAACTCAATTAAATGAGTTCCAAACTTTCATTTAGACCGTGGGAAATATCGTTAGCAACACGTGGGTTACATCATCCAAGATATTCCCGATCATTCAACGAGACATTTTAATTTAGTTGCAATTGTAGTTTTGTTGTTCTGTTTGTGATTAAATTTTGAGTTGTTTTATATTTTGGAATGTTGTGGCGGTGAATTTTATCTTGTGGTGAATTTTAATTTAGTTTTGGTTTCATTTTTGTGGCTATCCTAAAGGTTTCAGTTTTCATGCAACAATATTGTTTAACATGCAAGAAAAAGTAAAGTGCAGTGTATGTAAGTAAATTGCAATAAAGTAAATTGTAATAAAATAAAAGCATACCTGGAGGGTCTTCCTGTCATCCCAAGCTGCACTTAAAACACATATTAAGGCATTTAAATATTTACAACAAGTACCTAAGTAAAGCTAAGGGAATGGTTTTGGTCGTCTACCAAAGGCCTTGTCCTACTGCTAGTTATCTCTTATGACGTCTAGGTTCTTGTGTTTTGTTTAAGGATGATTTTCTTTATCAAAGAACAATTAAATTCAATTGTTCTTCTAAAACATCCCATCATATTGAGGAAGTTTTTAGGACGAATCCTGAACATCTTTTCAATATTTTTGGGATTATTTTTGAGTCCAAATGAGTTTTATTGCACAAGTGAATTAATCATCCAAGAGTTTAGTTAAGCTTTGTCTCTTGCTCAGTGAACTTGTGCATTTGATCACCTGATGAATGAAGTGACATCTCACTTAATACTCTATTTAAGAGTTATAATAATTAAAGCCTTTAGGGGCAAGTTGGTTTGTTGAGAATTTTAATCATTCTTAATTTGAAGTTTAAGTTAAAGGTTTAAAGTGATTTAGTTTAATTATGAGGTTTTAATTAATAATTTTAAGTTTGGAATAGTGTTCAAATTATTTTTGGTTTAAATCTTTATACTTTAACTGATCTTATTATTTTAAATTTGTTTTACTTTTATTATTGAATGATGTTAATTTAATATAATTTTAATTTAATTTAATTGAATTTAACTTAATTTAATTTAATTTTAATATTTTAAATTTAATTTAACTTAATTGTTAAAATGTTAATTTAATTTAATTTATACTTAATTTAATTTAATTTAATTTTAATTTAATTTAATTTAATTTTAATTTAATTTAATTTAATTGTTAAACAACTTAATATTTTGAGCTTTCCTTTAATTTAAGGGTTATATTTTTTTTTAATTTTTAATTTACTTAGTTTGGATTATCATTTTAATCTTAATTAAGAGTTAAATATTATTGAAGTGATTTATTTAGGGATTTTTGTTATTAAAGAATTAATATCCTCTCAAGTTATATCCCTATTTTTAATAATTCAAATTTTCATTAATCTTCCAAATTTAAATTGTTTAAATAATTAAAGTTTCATTTTTGGTTTATTAAAAGTGATTAATGGGTTTCTACCCTTTTAATTTCCCAAAGTTTCAATCATCCAAGAAAGACAAAATCAAATATTTTACCCTCCATTTTAATTAAACCTAAAATTTTAATAAAGGGGTTTAAATTCTTTAATTACCTTTATACCCTTTTAGGCTTATTTATTTCATAACTCACTAAATTGAGTTCAAATGAACATAAAAATTTTTATGTCACCTCACTCACATGTCAATTAAGACATTAGAGGAGAAAATGTGATTTTTCTGAATTTAATTTATTTATATAATTATTTTTTAGTGAAAAATAGGGATTTTCAATGGAAATTCAACAACATGAACAAGGAAAGGTTTCTATCCTTAAGAAAATTATGAGATGTTCCTAATGATGAGTGCACCACTTGGACCAATTTTGGTGATTTTTTAAATTATTTTTTATTTATTATAATTATTTTAAGTTTTGGAGTATTAATTAATTATAAAATAAAATTAAAGTTAAAAAATGGATTTTATATTTTTCTTAAATTTCTCTGACCTCAAGGAGTTCAGAGAAACAAATTTTAGAATTTTCTAATTTTTTTTGATTTATTGGAATTAATTTAGAGAAAAGGTTGGAAAATACATTTTTTAATATTAAAAATTGTTTTAAGCATTTTAAATTCAATATCTTTACTTTGAGACTTGGGAAAAATATGTGGTTTATTCCTAAGTGATTAGGAGTCAAAATATGACATTTTTATGATTTTTATTATTTTTGTAATTTTTATTTTTTTTTAATTATTTAAATATCAAAAATATCATTAAAAATGAAAAATTTTAGAAAATTTCAATTTTAATTTTTATAGACTCCTCTAATATCAGAGAGCCCACAAAACCAATTTGGTGAATTTTTGAAATGTATTTTTGGAGTTATGAATTTTTAAAGTTTAATTTTGATCATGTGGCTTAATTAATTCATTTAGGGGGCTAATCATTTCCAATTGCTTCAAATTTTTATGCAAGGTTCTCTGTAGCCTAAAGATCAATGGAGAATTAATTCTAAGTTATTTTAATGTGTGGTTAAACTTAATTAATTAAAGTTAAGTTTTGAGTAATTAGGTCAATTAGGCTTATTCTTAATGAGTTAACTCAAAATATAATTATCATAGGGTTCTCTGATCCTAAGCAACTTCCCCAAAATTTTCTAGAATTTATTGAGCAATATGCTAATTATTGGAATTAAAATACCAAAAATAGTGACATAAACTTGAAAAATACATAACTTTCCATAGAGATGGACTCTGACCTTGAAAAATTCAGGGAATGTTCCCAAGATCAGAGGCTTCAAAAGCCCTATGGTCTCATGCCATGGTGAATTGTCTATGCAAATGGAGAATCAAAATACTGAAATGAGTAAATAATTAATCAAAAATAAAATACTCATCAAAATAACTTGATTTCTTTTCCACATTATTCTCCTCTCGTTCACTCGAGCAAGAGAGTATTTTTAGTTTATTTTTATGATTTTTCTACACAAAGATATGGATTTTCTAAGTTCTGGGTATTTAAATAAATAGAAAAAATCCTATTTATCTACTTATCCAACTCAGCGCCGCGTCAACCTACGGCGGATCGAAAGACCACGCGGAGCGCTCCCATTCGATGCCACCATCTGAGTCAGCCGCCACACGTCCCACTGTCTCGCTCCTTCCTCTGATCCGACGCAATCTAAGCCATTCAACCGATACACGCGCGATTGGATGACGCCTGGTCATCGTCTTTGACTGGTGTGCACCCGTGGCCGTCCACACTAAAACCCTAAGAACTCTCTCACTTCTTAAAGGATTTTTGTGTTCTTGTGCTCTAGGGATTCATCTTGAGGAGCCTAACACATCGATACAGTTTAGATGCCATGAAATTAACTGAAATGAAATGGAGAATTGCTGGAAGCTCGGGAGGAAGGAATGATCCATACCTTTGCTCTCAGAATTGTAGCTTCAATCAGAGAGTTGTGTCACCTTCGATTGCACCCAAGGAAGCTCCACATGAAGTCTCTGGCTTTAGGGAATCGTCTAGGTATGAAAGTGTCCACAACTAATTTCAAAGCTTGGAGGTTAGAGCAACTGGGTGGCCTAGAGAGGGGGCTTTCACTAGGGAACTCCTTCTCTTGGTCCTGTGCAGGTGTGGGTGAGTTTAATTTGGATTTGGTGGAGGTTTGGGAGATGTCCTAGTTTTGGGCTTGAATTTAAACTTAGAAATTAAGCTCAGATGGGGGAATTTAGGGCTGGAATCCAATGGGGATCAAGTGCTCTATGTGTGGAGAGTGGTCTGGAACAATTTTGACAGAGTTTCAGTAGGATTTGGTTCAGCACCTTCTTTGGCCGAGAGGTGGTGTGGTTTAAATAGAGGTGGCTGGAGGGCTTCCCAGGGGGGTTTAATGGCTTGGATCAACTGCTCTGGTGAGGAGAAGAACAACCATGGTGGCCATTAGGCATGGGACAAGTCAGCAAGGTAGAATTAAAAAATTGGCTCACATGGGTGCTTTCGGCCTGGTGGTTTCCGGCGGCTGTGGTGACTGGCCGGCCAGGGTCAGGTCACCCTCAAGGTCAGGGAGGTCAGGGCCGGGGTTTAGTGCGACTAATCGGCCATGGACATGTGTAAAAGAGTTGAATTGAAATGGAATGGGGGGAAGGCTATTTTGGGTCCAAATGAGTCAACCCATAGTTTTGGGCTAGGTTCACCACCCAAGGCCTGGTTTTGGGCTGAAATGAATCACTTGGGTCAGCCAAGAGAAAATGGTGTGGTCTCCATCCATGGTGAGGTGGCTAAACTTGGTTTAGTGTGTAGCATGAATGGGGTTAAAAGTGCTTAAGGAAGGCTTAAGAAAGGGGCCCCTCTTCTTGCCATTAATGGCTTGGTGAGGTGGAAAGGAGCTCCCAAGGCTTGCATATGGCTTGTGCATGGCTCCATGGCTCCTTATGGCTTAGGGATGGCTTGGCTTGGTTTCATAAAAATGGGTTTTAAGGATTTCGGATATTTAGGGGTAATTTGACACATGGCTTGGTTTAGAAAAGTTTAATGATGAATTTGAAATTTAGGGAGTGATTTAAATCAAAGGGGATGATGAGGGGAAATTTCATGTGGGCTTTAGGATAGATTTTGGGAATTTGGATTTATTTTAGATGGGCCTTTAGAAAGGTTTAAGGAGGTGGGCTTTTAGGTTTGAAAACAAATTGGTAAATGGAAGTTTTGTAAAAGATTGGGCCAAACAAATGTTGGGTTTAGTTTAGGGATGTATCATGAGTGATCTAGAATAGGTTTGAAATAATTTGGAGTTGAATTGAGTTTAATTTGGGATTTTTTGGTAAAGGGGTCAAAGTGGTTAAATTGGGCTAACTTGGGCTAAGGTTGGACTAGTGTTGGATTTGATGTAAAATTAATGTTGAGAAATTTTTATGGGTCGCTAAAAAGAGTTTTCAACTTTGGTTGTGCTTTGATTTTGGGATTTGGGCCCATTTGGGTTAGGTTTGGGTTTAGGCCAAAAATGGGGATTTTGGTTTTGGGTTAGATTTGGGTGAAGTTTAGGTTTATATTTGGGGCAAATCTTATTAGTGTTTTGTTTGTGGGGATATCAGGAAGGTTTAGGAAAATATTTGGGGTTAATTGGAGTTGAATTGGGTTGGTTTGGGCTAAGTTTAGGTCATGGGCCAAAATTGGGCTTTAGGCTTCAAATTGGAATTAGATCCAAATGTCAATCAAATTGGGCTTGGATTTGGTCTAAATTGATATTGGGGATATTGAATTGAAGTTTAGAATTGGATTGGGTCAAAGTTGAGGTCAATTGGGTTGATTTGGTTTGACATTAGGCTTACTTTGGTTAAAAATGGGTCCAATTGGGGGTTTTGGTAAAAGTGGGTTAAATTGACAAAATTGGCCTATGGTGTAGTTGAACAAAATGAAATTTAGAATATTTGAGATTTTATGGAATTTTCTGGGATTTTTTGGAATTTATGGAATTTTTGGTTAAGAAGGGCATTTTGGGTATTTGGAAGGTATTGGGGGGTATTTTTTGAAATTTTGATATATTTGGCTAAGGATGATCAATTTGAATGGTGGGAAATGTTTAGGACTGATTTTAAGGAATTTTGGGTAATTTAGGCAATTTTGCAAATTTTTGATAGTTTCAAGGACATTTGGTAGGTTAGCGGGTGTAGGGCCCCGGGGGTCAAAAATTGAAATTTTGGAAAAATGAGATTGATCAATTTTGAGTAGAATGGAATCACTTTGGTTGACCCATGAAGCTATATCAAGCCCATAAGAGCCATGAGAGGACTCATTTTAGGCATTCACTATGTTGTTCCTAACCCTCTTAGCCAAGGGCTTAGGGGTTGAGGACCATCTATATGGATTACCTATATGAGTCAGGAAGTCAAGCTAGGTATGAATGGTTTTAGGATTTGGAATGTGTGTGAAAGTGTAATGTGTGTGCAAGTCAACCCTCACCAGACCAGGCCACCCAGGGTAGTCCTAAGGCCAAAGAGTCCTATAGGGAACTCATCTTTTAAACCTCCACATTTGATCTTAACCCTCCAAGTGACTTGGGGGTTTATAATCAAACTTATGAGGTTTGCAGAGAGTTTAAGAGGTGTTTAAATTTCTAAGTGGTGGGTTCCATTTCTAGTCCTCTAATATAGTGAAAGGGAAAGCCTAAGGCTAGATCCTAAGTACTAAGGAGAGAGAAGAGAAAAGACCTCATCAAACATGAGGTCAACAACTATCTCTTACTACAAAAGGAAACACCAATTTGACACTAACTGACTCTTAATGATGACTTAACTGACAATCCAACTGACACACAAATACATAAGATCGTTTCTTATTTATAGAAGGAGTTAAATTTCCAAAGGTTGCTTAAGCACCTCTTCAAAACGCGTCCAGATTCATCGTATTTGGCTTGAATCAACTGTCTGGCCATCGGTGGGCTCGATCTTGCCATCGGTGGGCTCTATCTCGCCGTCGGCGGGCTTCTAGAAGAAAGGCTAACCGTTCAGGCTCGCTGTCGGCCGGCTCGATCTCACCATCGGCGGGCTCTATTATAATATATTGAAAACTGTCAGGAAAATCTCGCCGTCGGCGGCTTAAATCTCGCCGTCGGTGGGACAGTTCAATTTTCATCATTTTTAGTCCTTTTTGCTCCAGATTCGCGCCTTTTTGCTCTTTTTGCTTTCAACATTTATAAATCTTCATTCCTGCAATAAAACACAGAAAATAACTTTCTTTAAAGTGTAATTTCATATGAAATTGGTATAAAATTTGCAATATATTTTCTTGTGGTCAATATCCTAGAGATACCTAGTGTAAAACTACATATTTCTCATTATTTTACCGGGGACGTTACAAGTTATCATGTCACCTTTTCATATTTGTAATTGACATTGACGCCCTTTCATATTCATAATTGATATTAGCACTATTTTCTATTCATAACTGATTGAAGAAAGGCGTCTAATGACCTGATAATCTATTCTTTTAGTCAGTTGAAAGCCTTTAGTCGGCCGACAGACGTTCTGTCGAACAGCAGACATTCAGTTGGTTTAAAGGTCGTTGGTTGGCCCTTTTTAGGGAAACTTGAGTAGATGCTCTTCTGTCGTTAGGGTGAACTTAGGCCTTCAAGTAGAGAGTATCGTTGTAATCTGATATGCAACTCTCCTTAGATAAGGGACCTTCTTAGAGGATCAGAAAGACATTTTGGAGCAGGGGGCCCTTTAGGTATCTTTGTGGGGAGTTCTGAAATTGGCTAAGGGAGCTGGTCTAAAATGACTATTCCTCAGATTGGGCTCCTTTTATTCCTTTTTTACTATGATTTCGTTCGGTTGGCTTAGAGTTTCGACCATTGCTGGTGATGAGTAGTCACGTGTCATCACCATCAATTCCTGTATCATGTCAATGTCAAGGAGTCGCCACTATCTTTCTCGATCAATCCCCCTAAATTTTGTCCTACTTAGAATTATTTTCAGAAGTCTTTGGACAATTTAAAGAATGATTAATCATGAGAGGTCTTTGGACAATTTAAAGAATGATTGAGAGAAAAGGAGATCAAATGATAATCCCATAGAACAAATCTTCAAATTGTGTAATTACTGATTTTTTTTGTATAAGAAAATCATATGAAGATCTTGGGTAACCAGAGAGGTCTTGTAGGTGAAATACTTATCCTGAGTTTTTTAACCTACTATAGGAGCAAGCTCATATAGTTAATTACATCCTGGGCAATTAATACTACCTGGGAAAACTCTCGATTAAGGTTAACATTTTTCCTCGAAAAAGTGTAAGTGTTCGTGGCAGTGCTTTTCTGAAGAATCGATACTACCATAAAGTTTTTTTTTTTATGTTGGGTGTATGTCGTGGCTTTGTGGTGTTTTGTTTGGTTGTTTTAGATTTTGTTTCGTCCTAATGTCGTTTCATCATTTTGTATGTCATGTCATGTGTCATATCAGATGTTGTAGTTTGTATATCATATTGTTTTATGTCATGTCGTAATGTCATGTGATGTCGAAATGTCATGTCGCTATGTCATTTTGTTATGTGATGTCTTTTTGTCGTGTCGTAATGTCATTTTTATTATTGTAATATCGTTTTGTTATATTGTCGTTTTGTTCTACAATGTCATGGTGTTGTTTTGTTCTATTATCTTTCTGTTTGGTTTGATTGTTATTTTACTTGATTTTTGTTGTGTCAGTTTCATGTCATGTTGTTGTTATGTCATGTCTTCATTTTATTTTTATTCTAAAAGGTCAGTATTGTATCATTTCGTTGTTTGATTTATTTTGTTAGTTTTGTTTTGTGTCATGTTATGTCATTTTGCTATTTGTTTATTTTGTGTCATGTCATGTCATATTGTTTTGTCATTTCTTTGTGTTTTGGTTTGATGTCATGTCATGTTATGTTGTTTTGTCATTTCATTGAGTTTTGATTTGATGTCATGTCATGTTATGTTGTTTTGTCATTTCATTGTGTGTTGGTATCATGTCATGTCATGTCATTTTATCATTTTTTTAGGTTTCATTATTTTGTTTTTTTTGTTTTGTTTTGAATGTTCCGTCTTTTTCGTCCTGCAAAATAGAATTAACACACCCTATAACATGCAAAGAAAATCTAAACGAAACTTACCTTCATCCTGCAAAGAAAACATTGTTAGAAATAATGTCATATAAATGTTTAAATTACCTGACAAAAATGTTTGTTATTTCAGAGTTGTCGGATGTCTAAGTTTGGCTAAAATGTCGATTTAGATTTATGTAAATTTATGTTTAATTTTTTATTTGTCTCGAATGTCGATTTGGGTTGAATTTTGGATTTTATGTCAATTTATGTTGATTTCAATTTAATTTTGGGTTTTATGTTGATTTATGTCGATTTGAGTTTGATTTTGAATTTGATGTTAATTTATGTCTATTTGAGTTTTATTTTTGGGTTTTGTATCGATTTATGTTTAATTTTATGTTAAGTTAAGCTTGATATGGATCGAACATAAGGATTTTGACATCTTATGTTGGGTCGAACATATCGGTTTATGTCACGTTAAGTTTGATTTAGGTTGAACTTAAGAATTATGTTGGTTTATGTCGAGTTAAGCTCGATTTGGATCGAACTTAAGAATTATGTCAGTTTATGTCGAGTTATGTTGAGTTAAGTTTGATTTAGGTCGAACTTATGATTCATGTCAGTTTGGGTTTAGTTTAGGTTGAACCTAAGGTTTATGTCGATTGAGGTTCAGTTTGGGTTGAACCTAAGGATAGAATCGAAGTCTGTCTTTGAATTAGGTTAGGTTGAACCTAGGTTTTAACATAAGTTTAATGTGAGTTGAACTTAAGTTTAGGTTTGGCTCAAATTAGGTTTAAGTCAGTTTGAACCAAGATTTTGACTTAAATCCAATGTGGGTTGGACCAAAATTTGGGTTTGAATTGAGATATGTTTAAGTTAGGTTGAGCCTAGGTTTAGTTTTGATTTAAGTTTAATATGGGTTGAACTTAAGTTAGGTTTAGGTTAACTTGGGTTTAACTTAGGTTTATGTCAGGCTGAACCTAGGTTTTAACTTTGACTTAAATCCAATGTGGGTTGAACTTAAGTTTGGTTTAATTTTAGTTTACTTAGGTTCATGTTAGGTTGAACCTAAGGTTAGATTTGACTTAAGTCCAATATGGGTTGAACTTAAGTTAAGTTTGTCAGGTTGAACCTGTATTAGGATCGACTTAAGTCCAATATGGGTAGGACTTTAGTTGGTTTAATTTTAGTTTGCTTAGGCTCAAGCTAGTTTGAACCTAAGTTTAAATTTGACTTAAGTTCAATATGGGTTAGACTTAAGTTAAGTTTGTCATGTTGAACCTAAGTTTGGTTTGACTTAAGTCCAATATGAGTTAGACTTAAGTTAGGTTTGGGTTGACTTAGATTCATGTAAAATTGATCCTAAGCTAGAATTGACTTAAGTCCAATATGTGTTCGACCTAGGCTAAATTTTGGTCTAGTGTTAAGGTTTAATAGTTTGATTAAATCAAATGTATTAGACTTAATTGAAATTTAATTTTGATTAGACCTTAGTTGGTTAAGGTTTAATAACTTAATTAAGTCTAATGAGTTAGACTTAATTATGATTTAGGTTTGATTAAGCCTCAGTTGGTTATGTTTTAATAGTTTAATTAAGTCTAATGTGTTAGACCTAATTAGGGTTTAGGTTTGATTAAACCTTAGTTGGTTGAGGTTTAATAGTTTAATTAAGTCTAATGTGTTAGACCTAATAAAGTTTAGGTTTTATTAAGCCTTAGTTGGTTAAGGTTTAATTGTTTAATTAAGTCTAATGTGTTCGACTTAGTTAAGGTTTTGGTTTGATTAAACCTTAGTTAGTTAAGGTTTGATGGTTTAATTAGGTCTAATGGGTTAGACCTAATTATAGCTTAGATTTGATTAAACCTTAGTTAATTAAAGTTTAATGATTTAATTATGTCTAATGGGTTAGATCTAATTAGGTTTTGAATTTGATTAAACCTTCATTAGTTAAGGTTTAATGATTTAATGAAGTTTAATGGGTTCGACTTAATTATGGTTTAGATTTGTTTAAACCTTAGTTAATTAAGGTTTAATGATTTAATTAAGTCTAATGGGTTAGAATTAATTAGGGTTTAGGTTTGATTAAACATTAGTTAGTTAAGGTTTAATGGTTTAATTAGGTTTAATGTGTTAGACCTTATTAGGGTTTAAATTTGATTAAACCTTAGTTAGTTAAGGTTTAATGATTTAATTAGGTCTAATGGGCTTAATTAGGTCTAATTAGGGGTTAGACCTAATTAGGATTTGATTTATTTTAAACCTAATTTAATTAAGGTTTAAGGTGTTTAATTAGGTCTAATAGGGGTTAGACCTAATTAGGGTTTGTTTTGTCTTAAACCAAATGTAATTAAGGTTTAAGGTGATTAATCAGGTCTAATGAGGGGTTAGACCAAATTAGGGTTTATGGTGTTAAACTTAATGTGATTAAAGCTTAACAAGGTTTAATGAGGTCTAATTGATGTCGTAGACCTAATTGGGGTTTATTAAGTTAAACCTAATGTGCTTAAGGTCTAACTTGGTTTAATTAGGTCTAATTAGTGTCTTAGACCTAATTGGGGTTTATTAAGTTAAACCTAATGTGGTTAAGGTCTAACTTAGTTTAATTAGGTCTAATTAGTGTCTTAGACGTAATTGGGGTTTATTAAGTTAAACCTAATGTGTTTAAGGTCTAACTTGGTTTAATTAGGTCTAATTGGTGTCTTAGACCTAATTGGGGTTTGTTAAGCTAAACCTAATGTGGTTAAGGTCTAACTCGCTTTAATTAGGTCTAAATAGTGTATTAGACCTAATATGGGTTTATTAAGTTAAACCTAATGTGGTTATGGTCTAACTGGGTTTAATTAGGTCTAAATGGTGTCTTAGACCTAATTGGGGTTTATTAAGTTAAACCTAATGTGATTAAGGTCTAACTTGGTTTAATTAGCTCTAATTGATGTCTTAGACCTAATTAGGGTTTGGATGAGGTTTAAACTCATATGGATTCAACCTAATTCATAGGTTTGGTTTTGATTTGGATTTGGATTCATATGGGTTGAATCGAAAAGTTCAAGGTTTTTACTTGAGTTCATGTGAGTAAAACCCAAGGAGTTTTGATTTCGTTTTTGGGTTCATATGGATTGAACCTAGGTGTCTAAAATTTGGTTTGGGTCCATTTTGATTAAACCTAAATATTTTTAATTTTGACTTTGATTCATGTAAGTTGAACCGAAGTATTTAGAAGATGATGTAAGTTCATTTGGGTTGAACCCAAAGCTTCAGGGATGTGACATAGCCCAATTTTTGTTAGGGCATAGTTCTACTCTAGGTCAAATTAAGAATTAAACCTAAGGATTAGGATTAGGCCATTAAAAGCATTCCTTCAAGCCTAAGGGTTTTTTATATGTATATTTGAAAATTTACAATTTTACCCTAAGAGGTTAAAATATCATTTTGATTTTTCAATGGTTGGAAATTGTTTTTTTATGGTTTGAATTCATAACACTAAATTCTTTAACCAACTTCCGATTTAATTTCCAATTTTACTAGTTTTTTTAAATTAATTTTGAAAATAATTACAAAGTTTGATGAAAATTGGCGAATTTGATTTTAGGGAATTTTTCCTAGCCTTGGTAAAAAAAGTAATCTCATCGAGACAATCATATCCCTATTACTATATGGGTTCTTTGTGATGGTTTTCTTCATAAAGATTCACATTCAAACAAGGAATTCGAGTTAAGGTCACATACCTGATCTCGAGAGGTGAGGCCTCAATCGAGCTTGAGAGGAAGAGGAAGGATCATTTTTTCCTTGCAAAGTCTATCATAAGTCCAATCTAGCTGAAGTGTGTTAGAGTTTAAGAGCTTTTCCTCTCATTCTCCCTCTAGATTGTGAGCTTACGGGTATGGCTTTTTATAGCCATGGGGACGCCATGGATAAGCATAGGATTGCTTGGAGTCTATTTGGGGAGGGTTATAACCATGCTATGATGTTTAGGAGATAGGATTGTGGGCTATGGATATCCATGGTTGAGTTTTTCCAAGCATCCCATAACGAGTCTCCATTTAATGCATTGGATTTGGCTAATTTTTGGCTCCTTTTCATTGGATTTGAGGTGAGGTGAATGGTGACACCAGGGTGGATTAATTATCCTCCTTTCACATAGGCTAGCATGTCATCAACAAATTTCATGAGGAGATGAAACATAGGTTCCCCAACACTTACTTCCTTTGTTTGGTTATGATGACCTTTAACCATGGTAAAAGAGGTAGTTTAAGTGATGTTTCCTTCTTATTGGTTAATCCATGAAGTGTTTAAGATATCATATGAAGTGGCCGACCAACTTACTCCATGGTAGCATGTGATTCATGCTTTAATTTTGGGGTGTGTTGACACATAAGCTTCTCCTTGTATTGTTTCCATGAATAGCCATGATGAGATTTCCATTTAATGAAATTGATTTGGCTCATGTTCATTGGATATGAGATGAGGTGAATGTGACTTGGAAATGGGCTTGTTAGTCTTCATCCACCTAGGTTATCATGTCACAAAATTTTTATAAAATGATGACACATAGGCTTCCTTACACTCACTCCCATGGCTTGGTTATGATGTACCTAACCATGGTAAAGATTTGGCATGTAATCTTGGCCTACTTTGATTGGTTAGCTCATAAGGTGGATAATAACTTAAGATAGGTTAGATAAACCTTTCCCACATGTTTCTTGCCAATTACTTAATCAGTTTATGGAGAGGATGACAAATGGATCCTCTCTTTCCTTATTTTGATGAAGTGTCATGATGAGGCTTATCTTGGTTATTTTAGCTTGTTCATTCCTTATTGGTTAATTTACGATGTGGATAGAGTTCTTGGATCAATCTCCCCTATATGAACTTGTTGGTCATTTAATGAATTTGGGATGAGATGACACATACGCCTTCTCCTTCCTAATTTTCATCATTTAGTCATGATAACCTTAATTATGTGTAGGATAAAATTTCAGATGAGTCTTTCTCTCATTGGATAATTTATGAAGTGGATAGATGATACACCTAAAATATATAGTATTTTTTAGGAACATTTTTATACCTATTTTTTATAATATTGCACTTTAATGGAAGGTATTTTGTGTTTTTCTTGTAGGTATGATGAAAATGAGTGATTATGATGAAAGGAGCAAAATTGGATCAAATTTGGAGCAAAAAAATGAAAAATGAAAATTTGTGCACTGGCGGCTAAGCAGCTGTCGGCCAGCGCTTAGCCGCCACAGTTAAAAATTTAGTTTAATTTGAATTTGGCGCCATTTTCAAAGGGGATGGGATGCAACTCTTGGTGATAACTTCCATAACTTCCTTTTGGCGGCAAGTTTGAATGAAGGGGAGCATTCTTTGGTGGATACATCAAATCAGGACACATTTTGAAGAGACACCAAGGCACCTTTTGGTTTAATATTTAAAGAGAGTCTTAGGAAAAATTAAAGAGCTCTTCCTTTGCATTTTAAAGAGATTTTTTTATTAGGAGTAGGAGTAGAGAAAAGAAAAGGAGCTCTTCCTTTGCATTTTGAGGGGTTCTTCCATTGCATTTTTACAGAGTTTTTATTTTAGTTTTAATTAGGAGTAGGAGTAGAGAGTAGAAAAGAGAAAAGGGTAGGATTGAAGCTTCTTCTTTCCACTACTTTTCTTTCCTTTAGTTTAGTTTAGTTTTTATTGAAGTACGAAGTACGTATTCTGAGTCATCGGAGTTGGGAGACTTGCTCTGAGGAGTAGTTTAGTGGAGAGTCAACGTTTTAGAGGAACTTCCCGAGTCTTGTGAAGAGGATATTCAGATAAGTGTTTACTTTTATTCTTACATTTAGTATTTTAATTAATACTTGTTTTTGTTTGTTGTTTTTAGAATAACCATAAGAAAAACAACAAAAAAAACAAGTATTAATTAAAATACTAAATGTAAGAATAAAAGTAAACACTTATCTGAATATCCTCTTCACAAGACTCGTGAAGTTCCTCTAAAACGTTGACGCTCCACTAAACTACTCCTCAGAGCAAGTCTCCCAACTCCGATGACTCATAATACAGACTTCATACTTCAATTAAAACTAAACTAAACTTAAGGAAAGAAAAGTAGTGGAAAGAAGAAGCTTCAATCCTACCCTTTTCTCTTTTCTACTCTCTACTCCTACTCATAATTAAAACTAAAATAAAAACTCTGTAAAAATGCAATGGAAGAACCCTTCAAAATGCAAAGGAAGAGCTCCTTTTCTTTTCTCTACTCCTACTCCTAATAAAAAATCTCTTTAAAATGCAAAGGAAAAGCTCTTAATTTTCCTAAGACACTCTTTAAATATTAAACCAAAATGTGCCTTGTTGTCTCTTCAAAATGTGTCCAGATTCGATGTATCCACCAAAGAATGCACCCCTTCATTCAAACTTGCCGCCCAAAGGAAGTTATGGAAGTTATCACCAAGAGTTGCATCTCATCCCCTTTAAAAATGGTGCCAAATTCAAATTAAACTCAATTTTTAACTGTGGCGGCTAAGCGCTGGCCCAGCGGCGCTTAGCCGCCAGTGCCCAAATTTTCATTTTTCATTTTTTTGCTCCAAATTTGATCCAATTTTGCTCCTTTCATCATAATCACTCATTTTTATCATACCTACAAGAAAAACACAAATTACCTTCCATTAAAGTGCAATATCATAAAAAATAGGTATAAAAATGTGCCTAAAAATACTATATATTTTAGGTGTATCATCTATCCACTTCATAAATTATCCAATGAGAGAAAGACTCATCTAAAATTTTATCCTTCACATAATTAAGGTCATCATGACTAAATGATGACAATTGGGAAGGAGAAGGCATATGTGTCATCTCATCCCAAATTCATTAAATATACCAACAAGTTCATATGAGGGAAGTTGATCCAAGAACTCTATCCACATCGTAAATTAACCAATAAGGAAAGAACAAGCTAAAATAACCAAGATAAGCCTCATAATGACACTTCATCAAAATAAGGAAAGAGAGGATCCATTTGTCATCCTCTCTATAAACTCATTAAGGGATTGGCAAGAAACATGTGGGAAAGGTTTATCTAACCTTTCTTAAGCTATTATCCACCTTATGAGCTAACCAATTAAAGGAGGACAAGATTACATGCCAAATCTAACCTGTCTTAAGCTTAGCCGCCAGTGCTCAAATTTTCATTTTTCATTTTTTTGCTCCAAATTTGATCCAATTTTGCTCCTTTCATCAAAATCATTCATTTTCATCATACCTGCAAGAAAAATACAAAATACCTTCCATTAAAGTGTAATATCATAAAAAATAAGTATAAAAATATGCATAGAAAATACTATATAATTTAGGTGTATCACGTATCGTTCCTCAGCCTTCGCACTAACAAATTTGTCGGAATCAAACTTCATCTTTCCTCTCGCACGCTTTGACTTTGGAGCCATTTCTAAAAATTCACAAAAAATTTACCATAAATTCCAAAATCAAACTAAAGTTGATGAATTATCTTCCAAAAGATGTTTCCACTAAATCCAAGCAATTCTTATGTTTTTCCTCAAAATTTCACCATGAATAGTGATTTTAAGATTTTCTAAAATGTACTAAAAAATACATGGTGAAAATCAAAAAAAATTTCTTAGGAGTAGTGCTCTTACCTCAAGGAATCCAAATCTACAAATTTTTGTTGAGATAGGCTCTTAAATGGTCCAAATCAAGGATACCCTAGACTCTCTTTCTCGCGTGAAAACGACGGGTTGAAGATGAACAGGGAGTTAAAATGGTGATTCATGGGTTTTTAACTGGTGGGAACCAATTTTAGTGAACTGGCGCCCAAGCGCGAACCCTTCGGCGCTTAGCCGCGAAATATGGCGTTTAAGCGCCGACGCTCTGGCGCTTAGCCGCCAATACCCAGATTTTCACTATTAAGGTATATGCTTTAAACCACTTCCTTAATCACCCTTAATCTCTTCAAAATGATTATCTCATCCCCATAAATCTTCCAATATTCCAATTCAAATGTTAAATATTCATTGATTCCAAACAAATTTCACACAAACACAAAATTATATTCATTAAAACAAACATAGCACTTAGTATAATCCTAGAATTTCTATCCGCATACATAAGATGAAATTCCCTAAATACAAGAGACTTAACCTCAAATTGATAAGTTTACATCTCTAGGATGTAACTATCACATCATAAGGCAGAATTAAAACTCAAACACTGAACACTAAACACACCAAACAAAACACATAAGAATACTAAACATAGTAAACAAAACACAAAAGAACACTAAACATATAAAAACAAAGCATACTTAAATCCACTCTCCATTAGGCGGATTATATCCAGGACCACTATTATTCTCATTGGACCCTTATAAAATATAAATTTGATAGAACGGGCGATAATTGTTCATTCTTACATCTCCTTCTTCAATCCATTTGTTCTTCAAAAACATAGCCTTATCCGCTTCTTCCACGTATCTTGAATGACTGAATTGCATCTTGAGATAGCATTCCATGTGCTCCAATTGTAAGTTAGTTTCATTGATCTTTGCTTCCATTGAAGTCACTCGGGCTTCAAATTTTGCAATCATTTCTGCAATCCCTTGAATACTAACAGTGAGAAATCCATTGAATAACTCTTTAGCACTGTCACTAATGAACTTACTCTTGTCAGAATCTTGCTTCTTCTTAATCTCATTCTCCCAGGAAGACATGATGTACTCAAAATACTCTTCTTAAGACTCAGAAATGAAAATAGGACTTGGGGCAAGTGTTTCTCTTAAATCAGGTTCTTTTTATAGACTTGGGAAGTGCTAAAACTACCCCAAGACGTTTTAAAACTCCAAAATAACTTCCAAAACCTCTTCCCCACGATCTAGGCTTCTAGAATCTCATCTTTACATTTTTTGTAACTCCGGCGCCTAAGCACCAACTAGGCGTCGCTTAGTTGCCAGTGCTCAATTTTGCATAGATATGTCGAATTTCCCAATTTTCATTCTGATTCCTCTAAGTCATCAAATAAGGTCAAATAAACTCTATTTAGTTTAAAAACTCCAAATTACTAACACTAAAAAGATAAAAAAAACCAAACAAAGCAAACAAAATGCATAAAATAAAAATAAAGCAAAGCACACCGATAATTATGGGTTACCTCCCATAAAGTGATTGGTTTAACGTGTTCAGCCTGACAAACCCAGAACACATTCTGAGTGACCCAACATCAGATTCTCATCAGACTTAGATTGCTCGACTGAAAAATATGGTTTAAGCCTATTTCCATTAACTTTAAATAATTTTCCAGTCTTAGAATCTTGAATATCCACGACTCATAGGAATAAATTTTCATCACAATAAAAGGACCCATCCACTGGACTTAAGTTTTCCAGAAAAAATTCTCGATACGGCATTATACAGCAAAACTTTCTGTCCTGGCACAATATTTTCAATAATAATCTTCTGATCATGCCATAACTTCATCTTTTCCTTATAAATCTTAGCATTTTCTTAAGATTCATTCCTTATCTCTTCAAGCTCATTTAATTGCAATAATCTCTTCTCAGCAGCATCTTTCAAATTATAATTGACTCTTTAATAGCCCAAAATGCTTTATGCTCAAGTTCAATAAGTAAATGACAAGCTTTTCCAAAAATCAGCCTATATGGGGACATTCCTATAGGAGTTCTGTAGGCAGTCCTATAGGCCCACAAAGCATAGTCCAGCTTGATTGACCAATCATTTCTATTTGAATTAACAGTCTTTTCTAGTATTCTTTTAATTTTACAATTGGATAATTCAACCAAACCACTTTTCTGTGGATGATAAGCAGTGCAATGCGATGATTAATATGATATTTCTTTGCTAACTTTCTAATAATCGCATTTCTAAAATGACTTCCCCCATCAGTTATGATTACTCTCGGTATTCCAAATCTGCAAAATATATTCTTCATTAAAAACTTTGTAACACTTTGAGCATCACATCGAGATAAAGCAATATTGTCAATCCATTTGGAAACACAGTCTACTTCCATCAAAATATAAACATTTTCAGAAGATGGTGTGAATGGTCCCATAAAATCTAATCCTCAAACATCAAATATTTCAACTTTCAATATATAATTGAGGGGCATCTCATTTCTCCTAGAAATATTGCCTACACGCTGACATCTATCACAATTTTTAATATAAGCATTCACATCCTTAAAAATTGTAGGCCAATAAAATCCAGATTGTAAGATTTTATATGCAGTTTTATCACTTCCAAAATGTCCCCCATAATGAGAATCATGACATTTTTGAATAATTTCATAAGTCTCTTCCAAAGGTACACATTTTCAAATTATAAGATTTTTTCCTTTTTTATATAAAAATGGGTCATCCCAAAAATAAAGAAATTTCTTCTTTTCCTGAAATGTCAAGCCATAGGGTATAATATCACTTACAATATAATTTACTATGTGTGCATACCACGGAATACGCCACTCATTAATAGTGAACAATTTTTCATCAGGAAAATGTTCATTAGATTCTTCAACATCACAGAGAGATTTTTCAATTTCAAGCCTAGACAAATGACCAGTAATTTGATTTTCAGAAACCTTTCTATCTACTATCTCAAAGTCAAATTCTTGCAAAAGAAGATCCATCTTATCAGTCTCGGTTTTGCATCTTTTTTCTTCATTAAGTATTTGATAGCAGAATGATCAGTATGCACAACACATTTAGTTCCAATTAAATATGATCGAAATTTATGAAAGGCAAATACTATAGCTAATAACTCTTTCTCAGTAGTGGTATAATTAATTTGAGCTTCATTAAGAGTTTTACTAGCATAATAAATAACTATGGAAATCTTATCATATTTCTGTCCCAAAACAGCACCAATAGCATAATCACTAGCATCACACATTAATTCAAAAGGTTTTCACAATTTGGTGAAATTATTACAGGTGCAGTGATTAATTTTTCTTTTAATGTTTCAAAGGCTTTGAGGCAATCATCATCAAAATTAAAAATTCCATCCTTTTCCAGTAAACGACTTAAAGGTTTTGTAATCTTTGAAAAGTCTTTGATGTAACGCCTGTAGAATCCAACATGTCTTAAAAAACTTCTAATTCCCCTTACATTGGTTGGGCAAGGTAAATTAGATATAACTTGAATTTTTACAGGATCTACCTCCAAAACTTTTTCTGAAATTCGATGTCCCAAAACAATTCCTCCTGCTACCATAAATTGGCATTTTTCCTAGTTAATGAACAAATTAGTTTCTTCACAGTGTTTTAGAACCTTAGATAAATGCTCTAAACCTGATTCAACCAAACACTAAAAAGTCATCCATAAAAACGTCAATCCCTTCTTCAATTAAATCACAAAAAATAGCCATCATACATCTCTGAAACGTAGCAGGGGCATTACATAAACTAAAGGGCATTCTTCTAAAAGCAAACGTACCATAAGGACTGGTAAACGTAGTTTTCTCTTAATCCTCAGAAGCAATTTGAATTTGGTGGCAACCAGTATATCCATCCAGAAAATAAAAGTATTTATGCCCAGCCAGTCTATCCAACATTTAATCCAGAAATGCGAGTGGAAAGTGATCTTTCATTGTGGCAAGATTTAATTTTCTATAATCAATGCATATTCGCCTCCCTGAACTTGTTTTGTTGGTATTGTTTCATTCTTTTCATTAACAGTCACAGTCACTCCTCCTTTCTTAGGAACACAGTGAATAAGACTAACCCATGCACTATCTGAAATAGGGTAGATAATTTCAGCATCCAACCATTTTAAAATTTCTTTCTTAACAACGTTTTTCATGATAGGATTTAATCTCCTTTGGGGATCAACCTGTGGTTTGCAATTATCTTCCATAAGAATTTTGTGCATAGAGGTTAAAGGACTGATTCCTTTAATATCAGCAATTATCCATCCAAAGGCTTTCTTGTGCTTCTTCAAAATTTCAAGCAAACTCTCTTCTTCTTTTTTAGTTAATTGAGAGGAAATTATAACTGGCAAGGTTAAGGATACAACTAGAAAAACATACTTCAAATTATCAGGAAGCATTTTTAACTCAAGTTCAGGAGGTTTTTCAATTGATGGACCATAAGATTCATCTTTTTCAGTCAAATCCATCAATTCAAAACTTTCACGAACATACTTTAAATCTTCCTCTTGAAAATCTTCAGAATTAAGTAACTCCTCTTCTTGCTTATGTTCCAATTCTTCTCTTTCAGATTTCTATTCATAAGTTGATTTGAAATGACATTCACTCAAATATTTGATAACATCCATCCTATAACATTCATCTTCTTTACCTTTAGCAGGATATTTCATCAATTTTGAAATATGAAATGTAACAGTCTGATCATTAACCCTCATCGTTAATTCCCCTTTTTGCACATCTATTATAGCTCGGCATGTAGCTAGGAAAATTATAGGTATCTCTTTATCTTCCTCTATATCTAACACAATGAAATCAACAGGAAAAATAAATTGATCCACATTAACCAAAACATCTTCTATAACTCCTTTAGGATATGTGATCGAATGATCTGCTAATTGCAGAGTTACAGTAGTTGGGGTTATTTCTCTTAGTCCCAGCCTTTTGAATATTGATAGAGGCATAAGGTTAATGCTTTCACCTAAATCACATAAAGCTTTTCCATAGAATCTGTCTCTGATTTCACATGGAATTGTGAAACTACCAGGATCTTTAAGATTTTCATGAAGCTTTTTCTGAATTATTGCACTGCACTCCTCACTAAGTGTAACAGTCTCATTATCTTCAAACTTCCTTTTCTTGTTAAGAATATCCTTCATCAATTTCGCATAGCTTGGCATTTGTTCTAAGGCTTCAGCAAATGGAATATTAATAGTAAGCTTCTTAAATATCTCCAAGAATTTTGAAAATTGCTTATCCAACTTTAATATGTAATTTCAATTAAATTCTCTCCCCGGCAACGGCGCCAAAAACTTGATCCCTGATAAATATATGTGCGCCAAAAACTTGGTCGGTCGTTAAATATATGTGCTGATGATTTAGATATGAAATTATAATTTTATAATATGGGATATGACCCGACCCGCAATTACGCAGTAAATTAACTTTCAAAAAATGGCAAAAAACTTGACCTGATTTATAAATAGCGGCTAGTGTGCAAAATCTTAAATGATATAAAAATTAGAAAATATTTTACACACTAGGGGTACTACGCAAGTATACGTATCGTTTCAAGTAATATAGAGTTTTCTTTAAAAACCCCAGTATCGATCCTACGAGGAAGTGAAGTAAGAGGTTTTTAGTCAAATTTTAGTCTACTACAATTACTCCTTGGGTTGGAATGTCGATTAAAATTTTGTTTTTATCTAGCAACTACTTCTAAATACAAGTGTTAAATGTGATAGTAACTATAACTAAATGCAAATAATAATTCTAAAGATAACCCTTTTTGGATGAATTGGTTTGGAGAATTTTGAGATACTAAAAACTACTATTCTTAGGTAATGAAATAGATAATGTATGTGAATGAGATGCATTAAATATTGTATGTGTCAAGTAGGAGCAATCCTATTCTTTACCCTTTGGTCCAGGCATAAAGAACATTGACTAATCCTATGCATGTTTACTGAATCTGTGGCTAGGCTGGAAGGATACCGCCTCTCACTTCGGAGCTCCCACGTTCCCCTCGCCTGAGGGCTAACAATCTACACTTCAGCACCCAAACGATAGGACCAAATTGGGGATTTTAGTCTATCACTCTAAAATCTCCAATTCTACGCCCGATTAATATTATTTCCATATTTTTTTGCATTCAATCCCATGAACTTCACCATCCATGGAATTTGAATGTGGTTCCAATTTGTTGAGAATTACACCGCCCTTTTGGGTCAATGCAATTACAACGAATTTTAACACTACAATGGGCCCTTATTGTAATGTAAATGAAGTGCAAGTAAAAATCATCACATTTATAATTAAAATATCTTTTAGCAAGCATCCCAATATCCTAAACATAAATTCTACTCATTACAAAAGAAAAGTAAGAGGAAAAGAATGTCATAATCTTCTCATGCCACTATTTCCAAAGAAGAAGAAAGAGTAAGAGAGATGTGTCACAAAGCATGAAGAAAACACAACGGAAACTTCATTTAACCAAAGCAAATCCCTAGATAAATGTTTACAAAATCATAAGATAATGAAGAACAATACTTAGCTTTTTTCCTTTGAAAGAAAGATGAAGATCTCTCCCACAAAGTCTCCCATCGATCCATGCAATGCTAATGCAATCCCTTACAAATTCTCTCAAAATCTCCTCTCCAATCTCTCAAAAAGAATAGAAATCTACATTTCTACTCTTAATCTAAGAATCCTAAACATTCTTCAAGATTTTCCTAACATTCCTCTCTTTTTTCTATCCTTTTTCTCCTCACTTTTCTAACCTAAATTCTTCATTTTAAAGAGTATGGATGAATTTCTAAGAGTTCCCTTAAGCACCCCTTCGAAAAAGCGTCCAAATACGTCGAATTTCGGCCCAAAATCGCCAAAAGTCAGTCTAGAACCTTCCCGGGTGCTGTCGGCGGGTTTGAGGTAGCTGTCAGCAAGTTTTTCAGTCAATTTTCGTTGCTCTCGGGAAAATCCCGCCGTCTGCGAGATCGAGGCCGCCCTCGGCGAGCAGACTGCTGCGCAACTCCACCGTTTCGCTCCATTTGGCTCTGTTTCAGCTCCATTTCGCCCCATTTCAGTTGCGTTGCATTCGTAACAGATAGCCCTACAAAATAAGCATAAAAAACCTTTCTTTAAAGTGTAATCTCATTTAAAAATATGCAAGAAGTGTAAAAGAGATTAAACATCAAAAGACTTATCAAAAGATGTCGGGGCAGAATTTCATTTCTTGCTCGTTTTTGCTCCAAATTGCACCGTTTTTGCTTCCTTCTGCTCCAATCACCATTTCTTATACCTAAAACCAAAAAAATACAAAATACTTTCCTTTAAAGTGTAATTTCATAAAAAATGAGTAAAATGATATTGGAAAAAAAATGTATATATTTTAGGTGTGTCAATATCCCCCAAACTTAACCGTTACTTGTCCTCAAGTAACACTATAACTTTAAAAATAAAATATATTAACTTGTGGTTGTGGGTTTCAGTAGAGTTTTCTATAATTTAATCGTAGAAATATTATAGTATAACATAGGAGAAATTCTAGCAAATCAACCTAGGACTAGAGTGTAAGAATATCTCATATTCAACTTAGCAATCCTGATTTTTTTATTTACTTCAAAACTTATTGAAAATTGTCAAACTAAAGTTTCATAGAAAGTATAAAAATGGAATTTAAGCACCTTATCTATACCAATTTAACCAATACCTTTTGAAAGAATAATAAGCTTAGGATTATTTTTTAGTCTTTTCATTTAAAAAGATTCAAGTGAAACCAATTTTTTATTAGGCTTCTCCTCAAGCTTCTCCTCACTTATTTTCTTTTCTTTTTTTTCTTTTCTTTCGGGATCTTTTTCAATTCCCTTTATTTATTTATTTTTTTTCTTTTGGAATCATTTTTAATCTCTTTTTTTATTTATTTATTTTTTCTTTTGGGATCATTTTTATTCCTTTTTTTTGACTTTTTTTAAGGAGGATTACTATATCTGGATAGGTCTTTAATAATTTTGAATTTCACTATCCTCTCTCTAAAATCCAAAACTCAAAACATTCCCTCACTTTTTATATGTGTAAGTATTAGTTCGAAAAAGGTTTTCAATAAAGGCTCAATTCTCATAAAATATAAATCTAAGAATTTAAGCTTTTTAAATATTCAACTTCCTTATACCATAAATAGAAAAATCATTTTTCCAATGTTTCATACAAAATATCTTAACTCTAGAACAGTTTCTTCACTAAGGATTTCAACTAAGTTATTTTTCTAACATTTCTAAAATAAAAATTATAGTAACCTAAAGGTAACACCACATACCACAAGTCGTTTTAAAAGTGATATCAAATTAATATATAGGCTACTAAGGACAATAAAGTTATATTTTAAAATTTTTTTCTTCCCCCCGAATTTAAATTTTAAAATATTTTGCAATTAATTCCATAAAATGTTGTAGGAAGAAAAAAAAATAAAGGTTGAATCTACTTACTACTACAACATCCTATCAAATTCATATACATGCATAATCATGATAGAATGTTTGTAGGAGAAAGTAAATCTGACCTAAAACATGCTTGTAATAAAATTACACTAAAAGAAAGTATTTTCACTTTAAAATTTTATTTTTCTTCCTACGCCTAAACTTAATTTTTAACATATAAAGCATTCAGTACAGAAAGTATAAGCAGGAAGAAAAATAGTTTAGAAATTCTATCTACCACAAATGTCTATCAAATCCATTTGCAAGTATTCATTAGGATAGAACAATATGCAGCAGAAGGTAAATCTAAACTGATCATGCCAGAATGAAATTAATTAAACCATAGTCTAACTAGCATAGCATGTATCAGCATGGGAATATAAAAATGTTCTTCAAGACCAATATAAAGTTGTAACACAAACATAAACACACATAAGATAAATGAGGTCAATTCATCCTTTAACTCATCGCATCTCACTGATTTACTTCCAATTTCTAACAAAATCACTACACAAGTAAATTAGGTACTTTTTTAAATGATTTAATAGATTATAATCCCAAATATAAGATTATCCCTGATAAATTGGCTCCTAAGCACCAATCTCAGGCATCACCTAATCCTTATAATTAAACACCTCTAACAGTTATAAAGATAGTGTAAAATCATCCATATGGTGTTCATCAAATAGGTTCACGACTCCTACCTAATGAAAATAAAGTTGTAGAAAGGAAGTAACAAATTAAGATGGAACTATCAATGTTCGAAATTCATGATTTCTCTTGTAAAACTTAAGTCTGGGTGAGACTCAATTCACAGTGAACTCGTTAATCCAACTACTACAAGAGATCAAGTCTAGCCATAATAAGAAGTCAAGGAATCACCTCCCTCAAGACATAGACAGAGATCAGATCAAAGCACTAATAATCCAAACATCTACCAATAAACAATCAAACTTATCAATCCATAATGACACATAAAGATTAAGTCTATCCACTCTAAATCAAACACAATACAACATTAACAATCATGACTCTCAAGCACACTAAATCAAAGCACACTAATAACTATGGGTTGCCTCCCATAAAGCGCTTGGTTTTAACGTTGCGGGCCCGATAAATGATTCCTCCTGGATCAAAATTCCAATTAAGTAATCCTTGATCAATTGCTCAATCATTTCCAGATCTAGGGATTCCTATAAAATTCTCAAATTTTAGTTTTTCATTCAGCTCTTCATTTTTAGATGGATTTATATTCTAATTCCTTATTCTTCTTTCTAGATCCAATATTCTTCTATTTATTTTCTCAATCCACATATTAATATCATCCTTGAAATTCATAAGAAATGGATATGTATATGATAATTCAAGATCTCCCAAATTTTGGATCAGATTCTCTCTAGATAATTCAAATTCAGGATCAAATTCTTTTATGTTACTCTTCTGTTTCAAGTTATCTTCCAATTCTTCCCCTTTATAATTATTAAATGATGGAGGATCTATCATAGTTGAGGAAATAGGTTTTTCTAATTCCTTAGCAATTTCTTCCAATGGTCTACCAATATCCTTATCCTCTTTTCTCAACTCAAAGTTCTTTTGAAATATATCCTCAAATTCTCTTCTAAGTCTTAGTTCAATAATTTTATCATGTTCATCATTCAATTCAGGTTTTTCTTGTGATTGAGTTGCATCTAAAGATATAAAGACTGGTTGTGTAGATGAATTCCCTAAATAGATAGGCTTTAAAATTGTATGGGGTTCATCCAACTTAAGTTCATGAGATTTTTTATCAGATGGAATTAAAAGTTTACTATTTTTAGTATCGTCCATCATTTCACACCTCTCCTGAACATACATACAGTCTTCTTTAAATAACCTTTTCAAATCATCATAAAAGTCCATTCCGACCTCATCTGTTATCTTACTCTCAAAACTTTCTTGGAAATGGTCTTTACTTAGATAATCAATTTCATCTTTCCAAAAATAATCATCATCTTTTCTTTCAGCTGGATATTTCATAGTCTTTAATACATCAAAAGTTACTTCCTGGTCATTAATATTCATAATCAACTCTTCTTTTTGTACATCTATTATAGCTTGTCCAGTAACAAGTAATAGTTGTTCATTATCGTTCTCTTTAGGGTTGATCTCAGTGTTGCTAGGAAGTGTTCCTTTGGGTTTATTGCTAAGTAAATTAGCAATTTCTCCCAGTTGATTCTCTATGTTTCTAATCACAACATTTTGACTTTGCAACTGGTTTCTCATTTGCAATACCACTACTTCCATAAACATCTTCTAATCCTCAAATTGTTGATCATTGTTAGAGTTCGGTGGATATGAAGGTCTATAGTTTTTTTAATTTCAAATCAATGTGTTTTTGCATTTTCTTAATGCATTATGAGTAGTATACTTTATCTTTTTCTTGTTTAAATGAAGAAGTAAGTAATTCATGAAGAATTGTTGTGGAAAGTATATGTGTTTAAGGTTGGAAGAAGTTGTAAAAATTGATTCTATAAACTTTTATTTACTTCTTAATTTGGCCTGTTAAGATGTAAAATTTGTGGTGAGATTATGTAAGATCCAATGTGGTGTTGTCTCATAAAAGTTAGAAAGAATCACATGCAATTATATGGGTGAAAATTGTAGTTCATATAATTGAATGTAATATATTAGAAGATGTTTTAAAAAGGGGAGTAAAATTAGAGGATTTTTAGTGTGACAGAATAAAAACCACTAATTTGGTTTGAAGTTTTGAATTTTGTTATGAGAAGTTAGCCCCCAGGTGGAGGGAATCGAGGGAACTCTAGAGTGAGAGCTGGTATCTTCCTTGCCTAACCATGTTCAAAATGATAAAATTTCAAATTAACCAATGTTCTTTATAGAACCAAGTAAGGGTAAAGAATATATTTGCTTCTATTTTTCACAACAAATTTAAATGCTATTTTCATAATTATTACTACTTTATAAAAAAACAAAAAGATATTCTAGTTAATAGTGTTTTTCATACCATATTTACAGTTATTATCATTTTAATTTCTTGTTTGACTTTTATAAGAAAATTTAAAGAGTGAAATCAACTATCAAACTTTTCAAAATCAAATCATAGTTTCAAAAGCCAATTAAAAAGTGAAAAGATAAATTTTTTTTATTTCTTTAAAGATTTATTACTTTCCCCGTGGGTTCGATATCTCGGGGCTTAATCAGAAAGTCCTATATTACTTGATAAATGATACGTATACTTGCGTAGTATCCCATATTATAAAATCATAACTTTCATATCTAAATCATCTGCACATATATTTAATGAACGACCAAGTTTTTGGCGCACATATATTTATCAGGGATCAAGTTTCTGGCGCCGTTGCCGGGGATAGAAATTAATTGAAATTACATATTAAAGAAAATTATGAAATTTTAAACTTTTAATTTTCTTTATTTTTATTAGTGTGTTGTGTTTTGTTTTGTTTTATTATTTTATGCGTAGTTCAGGTTCAGAGGGACTTGTGCCTTACGATTCTGAATTAGAAAGAACTATCAGAAAAATAAAAAAAGTTAAAAATACAAAAAAAGATAAAAATATTCAAGAAATGGAAAATCATCAAGATCAAAATGTTGGCATCCATCAAGAATTAAGACCTTTAAGAGATTATGTTAACCCTATAGTAGATGAACTTCGTTGTAGTATTCAAAACCCTGTTGTAACTGCTAATTCTTTTGAGCTTAAACCTGCTATTATCCAAATGGTGTCTAATAATCAGTTTGGGGGAGCAACAACTGAAGATCCTAATTTGCATCATGCTAATTTTCTAGAGTTGTGTGTTACTTTTAAATATGATCGTGTTTCAGATGATGCTATTAGACTTAGACTTTTTCCTTTCTCACTATGGGATAAAGCTAAAATATGGTTACATTCTTTGGCATCTGGATCAATTAGAACTTGGGGTGAACTGTCACAAAAATTCCTTGCTAAATATTTTCCACCATCTAAGACTACTAAGTTAAGAAATGATATTACATCTTTTTGTCAGTTTGAAGGGGAATCAATATATGAAGCATGGGAAAGAATTAAAAATCTCCTCAGGAAATTTTCACATCATTCGATACCAGATTGGTTAATAATTCAAACTTTTTATATTGGATTAGTTGGATCTCTTAGATCGATCATCGATGCTGCTGCTGGTGGATCATTAATGCTTAAACCATTTCTGTTGCTTATGCTTTAATTGAAGAAATGACTACTAATAATTTTCAATGGCCTTCTGAAAGGTTAAATCCTAAAAAGGTAGCCAGTGTTTTTGAAAATGATGCTTTTACAATGTTAGCAAATCAAGTTGCTGCTGCTTCAAGGGAGATAGACCAATTTGGCATGAATTTTTCTCAGCCACATTCCATGATTAAAGAAAATTCATTAGGCCAAATGGTTGATTCTTATTCTTCACCAGAAACTTTGAATGCTATAAGTAAGCCTAACAACCCATATTCCAATTATTATAACCCAGGTTGGAAGAATCATCCAAATTTTAACTGGAATACCAATAATCAGGGTGGTGTTAATCAACAATGAGGGAACCACCAAGTAAACCCATTGGAGAATTGGAACAACCAAGGAAATAATAATAATAATAGATTAACTTATCCTTCAGGTTATAACAATGCTTTATAATTAAAGGAGAAGAAGTTGTCTATTGAAGAAGTGGTGTCAAATATGGGAAATCAATTACAAATTCAAGGAGCAACCATCAGAAATATTGAAAATCAATTGAGACAAATTGCAAATGCCTTAAGTAATAGATCCCAAGGAATGCTTACAAGTAATACTGAAGTAAATCCAAGAGAAAAGAATAAAGAACAAGTAAAAGTAATTCAACTGAGAAGTTGAAGAGATGTGGAAGATAGACTTCAGAAAGAAACTGAAGTAGAGAAAGAAGAGATTGAAGAACCAAAAGAGGACGCTCTGAAAGGTTTGGAAAGACCTGTTTCTCCACCTAAGGTTGATTGAGAAAAACCATCACCTCCATTTCCTCAGAGACTTCGTCAACAAAAGTTGGATAAGCAATTTTCAAAATTCTTGGAAATATTTAAGAAGCATACTATTAATGTTCCATTTGTTGAAGCCTTAGAACAAATGCCAAGCTATGCGAAATTTATGAAGGATATTCTTAACAGGAAAAGGAAGTTTGAAGATAATGAGACTATTGCACTTAGTGAGGTGTGTAGTGCAATAATTCTGAAAAAGCTTCCTGAAAAGCTTAAAGATCCTGGTAGTTTCACAATTCCATGTGCAATCAGAGACATATTCTATGGAAAAGATTTATGTGATTTAGGTGCAAGCATTAACCTTATGCCTCTATCAATATTCAAAAGACTGGGACTAGGAGAAATAACCCTAACTATTGTAACTCTACAATTAGCAGATCGTTCAATCACATATTCTAAAGGAGTTATAGAAGATGTTTTGGTTAAAGTGGATCAATTTAATTTTCTTTTTGATTTCATTGTTTTATATATGGAGGAAGATAAAGAGATAACTATAATTTTGGGAAGACCTTTTCTAGATACAAGCTGAGCCATGATAGATGTGCAAAAAGGGGAATTAACAATGAAGGTTAATGATCAGACTGTTACATTTAATATTTCAAAATCGATGAAATATCCTGCTAGAGGTAAAGAAGATGATTGTTATAGGATGGATGTTATGAAATATTTGAGTGAATGTCATTTCAAGTGAACTTATGAAGAGAAATCTGAAAGAGAAGAATTGGAACATAAGCAAGAAAAGGAGTTACTTGATTCTGAAGATTTTCAAGAGGAAGATTTAAAGTATGTTCGTGAAAGTTTTGAATTATTGGATTTGAATGAAAAAGATGATTCTTATGGTCCATCAATTGAAAAACCTCCTGAACTTGAGTTAAAAATGCTTCCTGATAATTTTAAGTATGTTTTTCTAGGTGAATGCTCAACCTTGCCAGTTATAATTTCCTCTCAATTAACTGAAAAAGAAGAAGAGAGTTTGCTTGAAATTTTAAAGAAGCACAAGAAAGCCTTTGGATGGACAATTGCTGATATTAAAGGAATCAGTCCTTCAATTTATATACACGTAATTCTTATGGAAGATAATTGTAAACCGCGGGCTGATCCCCAAAGGAGATTAAATCCTATCATGAAAGTCATTGTTAAGAAAGAAATTTTAAAATGGTTGGATGCTGGAATTATCTACCATATTTCAGATAGTGCATGGGTTAGTCCTATCACTGTGTTCCTAAGAAAGGAGGAGTGATTGTGATTGTAAATGAAAAGAATGAAATAATACCAACAAGACAAGTTACAGGGTGGCGAATATGCATTGATTATAGAAAATTAAATCTTGCCACAAGGAAAGATCACTTTCCACTCCCATTTCTGGATCAAATGTTGGATAGAATGCTGGGCATAAATAATTTTTGTTTTCTGTATGGATATACTAGTTACCACAAAATTCAAATTGCTCCTGAGGATCAAAAGAAAACTACGTTTACCAGTCCTTATGGTACGTTTGCTTTTAGAAGAATGCCCTTTGGTTTATGTAATGTATGATGGCTATTTTTTGTGATTTAATTGAAAAAAGGGATTGAAGTTTTCATGGATGACTTTTCAGTGTTTGGAATTTCGTGTGAATCATGTTTAGAATATTTATCTAAGGTTCTAAAATGCTATGAAGAAACAAATTTGGTCCTTAACTGGGAAAAATGCCAATTTAAGGAACAGGATGAATTGTTTTGAGACATCAGATTTCAGAAAAAGGTTTGGAGGTAGATCCTGCAAAAATTCAAGTTATATCTGATTTACCTTGCCCAACTAATGTAAGGGGAATTAGAATTTTTAAGACATGCTGGATTCTACAGGCGTTACATCAAAGACTTTTCAAAGATTACAAAACCTTTATTTCATTTACTAGAAAAAGATGCAATTTTTAATTTTGATGATGGTTGCCTCAATGCCTTTGAAACATTAAAAGAAAAATTAATCACTGCACCTGTAATAGTTTCACCAAATTGGGAAAAACTTTTTGAATTAAAGTGTGATGCTAGTGATTATGCTATTGGTGCTGTTTTGGGTAAAAAATATGATAAGATTTTCAAATTTATTTATTATGCTAGTAAAACTCTTAATGATGCTCAAATTAATTATATTATTACTGAGAAAGAGTTATTAGCTATAGTATTTACCTTTGATAAATTTGGATCATATTTAATTGGAACTAAATGTGTTGTGCATACTGATCATTCTGCTATCAAATACTTAATGAAGAAAAAAGATGCAAAACCGAGACTGATAAGATGGATTCTTCTTTTGTAAGAATTTGACTTTGAGATAGTAGATAGAAAGAGTTCTGAAAATCAAATTGCTGATCATTTGCCCAGGCTTGAAATTGAAAAATCTCTCTGTGATGTTGAAGAAATTAATGAACATTTTCCTGATAAAAAGTTGTTCACTATTAATGAGTGACATATTTCGTGGCATGCATACATAGTAAATTTTACTGTCTGTGATAATATACCGTATGGTTTGACATATCAGGAAAAGAAGAAATTTCTGTCTGATGCTAAGACTTATTTTTGGGATGACCCATTTTTATATAAATAAGGAAATGATCATATAATTCAAAGATGTGTACCTTTGGAAGAGACTTATGAAATTATTCAAAAATTTCATGATTCTGATTATGGGGCAAATTTTGGAAGTGATAAAACTGCATATAAAATCTTACAATCTGGATTTTATTGGCCTACAATTTTTAAGGATGTGAATGCTTATATTAAAAATTGTGATAGATGTGAGCGTGTAGGCAATATTTCTAGGAGAAATGAGATGCCCCTCAATTATATATTGGAAGTTAAAATATTTGATTTTTGGGGATTAGATTTTATGGGACCATTTACACCATCTTTCGGAAATGTTTACATTTTGATGGCAGTAGACTATGTTTCCAAATGGATTTAAGCTATTGCTTTACCTCGATGTGATGCTCAAAGTGTTGCAAAGTTTTTGATGAAGAATATATTTTGCAGATTTGGAATACCAAGAGTAATCATTACTGATGGGGGAAGTCATTTTAGAAATATGATTATTGGAAAGTTAGCAAAGAAATATCATATTAATCATCGCATTGCTACTGCTTACCATCCGTAGACAAGTGGTTTGGTTGAATTATCCAATCGTAAAATAAAAAGAATATTGAAAAAACTGTTAATCCAAATAGAAAGGATTGGTCAATCAAACTGGATTATGCTTTGTGGGCCTATAGGACTGCCTACAGAACCCCTATAGGAATGTTCCCATATAGGCTGATTTTTGGAAAAGCTTGTCATTTACCTATTGAACTTGAGCATAAAGCATTTTGGGTTATTAAAGAGTTCAATTATAATTTGAAAGATGCTGCTGAGAAGAGATTATTGCAATTAAATGAACTTGAAGAGATAAGGAATGAAACTTATGAAAGTGCTAGGATTATAAGGAAAAAATGAAGTTATGGCATGATCAGAAGATTATTACTAAAAATATTGTGCCAGGACAGAAAGTTTTGTTGTATAATGCCAGATTGAGTATTTTTTCTGGAAAACTTAAGTCCAGGTGGATGGGTCCTTTTTTTATGATGAAAATTTATTCATATGGAGCTGTGGATATTCAAGATCCTAAGACTGGAAAACTTTTTAAAGTTAATGCAAATAGACTTACACTATATTTTTCAGTCGAGCAATCTAAGTCTGAAGAGAATATGATGTTGGGTCACTCAGAATGAGTTCTGGGTTTATCAGGCTGAAGACATTAAACCAAGCGCTTTGTGGGAGACAACCCATATTTATTGGTGTGCTTTGTTTTATGTTTGTTTTGTGTGCTTTATTTGCTTTGTTTGGTTTGTTTTTATGTTTTTAGTGGTAGTAATTTAGAGCTTTTAAACTAAATAGAGTTTATTTGACCTTATTTGATGACTTAGAGGAGTTAGAATGAAAATTTGGACATTTGGCAGACCTGTGCTAAATTGAGCACTAGTGGCTAAGCGCCGCCTAGTTGGCGCTTAGGCGTCGGAGTTATAAAAAACTTGAAAAATGAGATTCTAGAAGTCTAGATCGTGGGGAAGAGGTTTAGGAAGTTATTTTGGAGTTTTAAAACATCTTGGGGTAGTTTTAGCACTTCCCAAGTCTATAAAAGAACCTGATTTAAGAGAACCACTTGCCCCAAGTCCTATTTTCATTCCTAAGTCTTAAGAAGAGTATTTTGAGTGCATCATGTCTTCTTGGGAGAATGAGATGAAGAAGAAGCAAGATTCTGACAAGAGTAAGTTCATTAGTGATAGTGCTAAAGAGTTATTCAATGGATTTCTCAATGTTAGTATTTAAGGGATTGCAGAAATGATTGCAAAAATTGAAGGCCGAGTGACTTCAATGGAAGCAAAGATCAATGAAACTAACTTACAGTTGGAGCACATGAGATGGCAACTCAAGATGCAATTCAGTCATTCAAGATATGTGGTAGAAGCAGATAAGGAAATGTTTTTGCCCTAAACTTCAATGGATTGAAGAAGAAGATGTAAGAATGAACAATTATCACCTGTTCTATCAAATTTATATTCCAGAAGGGTCAAATGAGAATAATAGTGGTCCTAGAAATAATCTGCCTAATGGAGAGTGGAATTAAGTGTGCTTTGTTTTTATATGTTTAGTGTTCTTATGTGTTTTATTTAATATGTTTTGTGTTCTTATGTGTTTTGTTTGGTGTGTTTAGTGTTTATGTTTAAGTTTTTAATTTCGCCTTATGATGTGATAGTTACATCCTAGAGATGTAAACTTATCAATTTGAGATTAAGTCTCCTGTATTTAGAGAATTTCATTTTATGTATGTGGATAGAAATTCTAGGATTGTATTAAGTGTTATGTTTGTTTTAATGAATATAAGTTTGTGTTTGTGTGAAATTTGTTTGGAATCGATGAATATTTAACATTTGAATTGGAATATTGGAAGATTTATGGGGAAGAGATAATTATTTTGAAGAGATTAAGGGTGATTAACTAAGTGGTTTAAAGCATATACAATAATTGTGAAAATTTGGGTATTGGCGGCTAAGCGCCAGAGTGCCTGTGCTTAAGCCCCAGATTTCATAGCTAAGCGCTGAAGGGTTCGTGCTTCGGTGCCAGTTCGTGAAAATTGATTCCCACCCGTTTAAAAATCGTGAATCTCCATTTTTAGCTCCCTGTTCATCTTCAACCCATCATTTTCACGCGAGAGGGAGTCTAGGGCATCCTTGATTTGGACCATTTAAGAGCCGATCTCAACAAAAATTTGTAGATTTGGATTCCTTGAGGTAAGAGCACTACTCATAAGTAAAAATTTTTAATTTTCACCATGTATTTTGAGTACATTTTGGAAAATCTTAAAATCACTATTCATGGTGAAACTTTGAGGAAAAACTTAAGAAATTGCTTGGATTTAGTGGAAATATCTTTTGGAAGATAATTTAGCAAGTTTAGTGTGATTTTGGAATTTATGGTAAATTTTTCGTATATTTTTAGAGATGGCTCCAAAGTCAAAGTGCGCTAGAGAAAAGACGATGTTTGATTCCAACAAATTTGTTAGTACGAGGGCTGAGGAATGATAGTCGATGCATTGCAGTCACGTAAGTTGATTCCTGAAAGAGTGTTCAGTAAGCCAGGAGAAGTGATTGAAGATATGTTTGCTAGGAGGAACTAGGAGAACTACTGTTTCTTCTCAGCTGTTGCTGTTGTTTCTGTTGTTAGACAATTTTATGCTAATTTAGTTGCATCAGAAGACAATTTAGTGATGGTTAGGGGGCAAGATGTGAACTTTTCTTTTGGGGTAATTAACACTTTCTATCAACTGCTTCCTACTATGTTTTGTTTTTATTCTAATTTTCATCCTACGGAGGGAGAGTTAGATGAGATAATGGGATTTTTGACTGATGGAAGAGGATTATGGAAAATAATAAATGATAGAAGAGTGAGTTTTTCTGCTTCCAAATTAAATGCCACTTTTAAGGCATGACATTATTTTATCTCTTCTAAACTGTTGCCTTCAAGTCATACTAGTTAAGTAATGAGAGAAAGAGCTGTTTTGAACTATTACATTCAGCAAGGGAAGCCTATAGATATTGGAGCGATCATTTATGATTATATTATGAATTGTGCTAGATCTACCACTACTGCAGGTTTGAGATTTCCTTCCCTGATTCATTCAGTATGTGAATGATCTGAAGTGAAGTTTGAAACCTGGGAAGAGGTACTTCAGCCTTTGAAACCTATCTCCAGTGTAAACATAGGAGCTTACACTGTACATTTAGAATTTGGCTGGGGAGGAGGATTTGGTAGGGCTTCTACTGCTTCTGCTTCTACTGCATCTACTTCTCGTGCTACCACTTCACGTGCTTCATCATCTACTGATTCACAGACTGGTTTATTAAGAAAAATTTTGAAGAAAGTGAGTCTTACTCGAGAGCATGTTAGAGATATGGATGGTAAGATGGATAATATGGAAAGATATATTGTTAAACATAATGAGTATGAGGAGAATTATCAGCATTATTTAGATAGACTGATTAGAGGTGATCAGAGTGCTGAGATGCCCCCTCATCCATTCTACATACCTTATGTGTCATCCAGGGATTGGAACGAGCGGGATGATGATGATGAGGATGAAGAGTAGATGTATGTTGTTTGTTTTAGTTGTTGTGTTGTTGTTCTGTGTTATTGTGTACTTTATATAGTATTTTGTTTGATGATTGTGTTGTGATGTGAACTCTGATAGTATGCAGATTGTAGTTATACTATTTATCTGTTATGCATATTTAGATGTATTGTTGTTGGATTGATGTTTTATATGTTGCATTGAGTGTATTGTGTGTGGTAGTAAATGTTTTAATGTGTATGTTGTACTAGAGTTTTTTTAGGCTGTACTTTAATTCTAAAACTTTAAGGAGATTAGAGAACACTATAGAAACTACTATTTAGGAAACTGCATGCTTAAAAACTTTACAAAAATCTACCACTACCATTTGCTATCTAGTATCAGTGTGATTTCAGTTGGTGTGTATTTGCTTTGAAAACCTTCACTACTGTAGAAGTCTTTTGAAATTTTTACTTTTCTTGTTATAAAAAGAAAATGTTTTGAAAAACTGAATTTGATTTCATTTTACTCCTGTTGTTTAAATTGTTATACTTGCATATTTAGGATATTTAAATTTCTGTAAGCATGTTATGTTATTCTTTAATTCTCGCCCATGTATCATTTTTTATTCTTAAATGTTTTATCCTAACTAAAAATTAAAGTTTGGGGGGGAATTTTAAAAACAAATATTTTTTTTTCAAAAACCTAAAATTTTATTTGTTCTTAAGAATACTTAAAATAAATCTTATTTCTTGATTGAGAACAATTATGTATATGAAGTTATATTAATGGAACAAAAAAATTGACTATAGAAATGAATAAAAAAATTTAGTTGAAAATTTATAGTAATCATGAAAAACTTTAAGTTAAAATTTTCTTAGTGAAAAGATGTTAAATATAGCTATCTATCTTTAGTAATAAATTTTATATTTTTGGATAAATATACGATTTGACTTTTATTCTTCAAAGCTTAAATTTCTTTTATTGAAGAATAATTTTCAAATACTATTATTATGATTTTTAAGTGAAAGATATGTATCTTGCCTTTATTTTAATGGAAGGGCGGAATTCAAAATCATTTAAAGGCCTATCCAGATACAGTAACCCTTGCCTTAAAGAAAAAAAAGAAAAAAGGAGAAAAAGAAAAAGAAAAAGTGAAAAATAGTATGTAAAAAGGGAGGAGAAGCTTGAGGATTTAAGGGTCTAATAAAAAATTGGTTCCATACCTAAAGTTTAACATATAAGTTCAGAGAAAATCTAAAGCTTAAGGTTATAATATAGTAAGTAAAATTATTTTCAAATAAAGATTTTTAAGTGAGAAAAATAAGATGTTGAATCCTATATTTTGAAGAATCTACAAATATTTCTGAATTACATGGAGGCTTATATTTGTCATTTTTTCTTTCTTTAAGAACTTTCTAAACTTTAAGTTGGTCTTAATTACTAAAATTTTTTTCTAAATTAGAATATTCCATTTCTAGAACAAAATTTTGTTATCTTCCTATGAAACTCATTACATAATTTGCATGTTAAAATTTTTTCTATAAGATTAACTATCACTTAAGGACAAGTAACATTTTAAGTTTGGGGGATTTTGATACACCTAAATTATATAATATTTTTTATGTATATTTTTATACCTATTTTTGATGATATTGCACTTTAATGGAAGATATTTTGTGTTTTTCTTGCAGGTATGATGAAGATGAATGATTATGATGAAAGGAGAAAAATTGGATCAAATTTGGAGCAAAAAAATGAAAAATGAAAATTTAGGCACTGGCGGCTAAGCGCTACTGGGCCGGCGCTTAGCCTTCACAGTTAAAAATCGAGCTTAATTTAAATTTGGCGCCATTTTCAAAGGGGATGGGATGCAACTCTTGCTGATAACTTCCATAACTTCCTTTGGGCGGCAAGTTTGAATGAAGGGGTGCATTCTTTGGTGGATACATCGAATCTGGACACATTTTGAAGAGACACCAAGGCACCTTTTGGTTTAATATTTAAAGAAAGTATTAGGAAAAATTAAGAGCTTTTTATTTGCATTTTGAAGGGTTCTTCCATTGCATTTTGACAGAGTTTTTATTTTAGTGTTAACTAGGAGTAGGAGTAGTGAATATAAAAGAGAAAAGGGTAGGATTGAAGTCTTCTTCTTTCCACTACTTTTCATTCCTTTAGTTTAGTTTAGTTTTTATTGAAGTCTGAAGTCTGTATTCTGAATCATCGGAGTTGGGAGACTTTCTCTGAGGAGTAGTTTAGTGAAGAGTCAAAGTTTCAGAGGAACTTCCTGAGTCTTGTGAAGTGGAATTTCAAATAAGTATTTACTTTTATTCTTACATTTAGTTTTTAATTAATACTTGTTTTTGTTTGTTGTTTTTCTTATGGTTTTTAATTTCAAATCAATGTGTTTTTGTATTTTCTCAATGCATTCCGAGTAGTTTACTTTATCTTTTTCTTTCTTACATGAAGAAGTAAGTAATTCATGAAGAACTGTTGTGGAAAGTATATGTGTTTAAAGTTGGAAGAAGTTGTAAAAATTGTTTCTATAAACTTTTATTTACTTCTTAATTTGGCCTCTTAAGATGTAAAATTTGTGGTGAGATTATGTAAGATCCAATGCGGTATTGTCTCATAAAAGTTAGAAAGAATCACATACAATTATATGGTGAAAATTATAGTTCATATAATTGAATGTAATATATTAGAAGATGTTTTAAAAAGGGGAGTAAAATTAGAGGATTTTTAGTGTGACAGGCTAAAAGCCCCTAATTTGATTTGAAGTTTTGAATTTTGTTATGAGAAGTTAGCCCCCAGGTGGAGAGAATCGAGGGAAATCTAGAGTGAGAGCTGGTATCTTCCCTGCCTAACCATGTTTAAAATGATAAAATTTCAAATTAACCAATGTTGTTTACAGAACCAAGTAAGGGTAAAGAATATATTTGCTTCTATTTTTCACAACAAATTTAAATACTTCCACAACAATATTTTCAAAATTATTACTACTTTATAAAAGAAAGAAAAAGATATTCTAGTTAATAGTGTTTTTCATACCGTGTTTACAGTTATTATCATTTTAATTTCTTGTTTGACTTTTATACTAAAATTTAAAGAGTGAAATCAACTATCAAACTTTTCAAAATCAAATCATACTTTCAAAAGCCAATTAAAAAAGTGAAAAGATAAAATTTCTTATTTCTTTAAAGATTTATCACTTTCCCGGTGGGTTCGATATCTCGGGGCTTAATCAGAAAGTCTTATATTACTTGATAAACGATACGTATACTTGTGTAGTATCCCATGCTATAAAATAATAATTTTCATATCTAAATCATCAGCACATATATTTAACGACCGACCAAGTTTTTGGCACACATATATTTATCGGGGATCAAGTTTCTGGCGCCATTGCCGGGGAGAGAAATTAATTAAAATTACATATTAAAGAAAATTAAGAAATTTTAAATTTTTACTTTTCTTTATTTTTGTTAGTGTGTTGTGTTTTGTTTTGTTTTATTATTGTATGCGTAGTTCATGTTCTGAGGGACTTGTGAATTACGATTCTGAATTAGAAAGAACTATCAGAAAAATAAAAAAAATTAAAAAATACAGAAAAAGATAAAAATATTCAAGAAATGGCAAATCATCAAGATCAAAATGTTGGCATCCATCAAGAATTAAGACCTTTAAGAGATTTTGTTAACCCTATAGTGGATGAACTTCATTGTAGTATTCAAAACTCTGCTATAACTACTAATTCTTTTGAGCTCAAACCTGCTAGTATCCAAATGGTGTGTAATAATCAATTTGGGGGAGCAACAACTGAATATAGACTTAGACTTTTTCCTTTCTCACAGTGGGATAAAGCTAAAATATGATTACATTTGTTGGCATCTGAATCAATTAGAACTTGGGGTGAACTGTCACAAAAATTCCTTGCTAAATATTTTCCACCATCTAAGACTGCTAAGTTGAGAAATGATATTACATCTTTTTGTCAGTTTGAAGGGGAATCAATATATGAAGCATGTGAAAGATTTAAAGATCTCCTCAGGAAATGTCCACATCATTCGATCCCACATTGGTTAATTATTCAAACTTTGTATAATCGATTAGTTGGATCTCTTAGATCAATCATTGATGCACACATATATTTATCGGGGATCAATAGGGCTCTTGGATCAACCTCCCCCATATGAACTTATTATACATTTAATGAATTTGGGAGGGGATGACACATGTCCTTTCCCCTCATGATGCTTCATGATGATTTTTTGTCTTTTATTAAAGATGATGTGCCATGGATTTTGGATGTTTTATAATGGGTCTCATGAGTCATGGGAGACCCATGGGCAACCCCACATGTATTGAATTTAATTTTAAAAGTCATATTTATATGTTTTATGATGTCATGTATGATGTCATAATTTTGATTTCACTTTCAGGATTAATTAATTATAATTTCATTTTGAATTAATCATGTAATTAATTAAAATATGAAATTATATTATAAATCCATGGATTGGTAAAAAATGATCTTGGGTTGACCAAGGTTGATTAGAGTTGACCAGATGGTCAAAGTTTGACCAAGTTTGACCATTTGACCGGATTTGACCAAAGTTGACTAAGATTTGACCATAGTTGACTAAGATTTAGATCATTGGTTTGACCATAGGGTCAATTTGGCGGTCATTAGGTCATGGATTGACCATTTTGACCAAATTTGACTATCTTAGGTCAAGGTTTGACCAAATCAGGGATTGCCATTGTTGGTCTGATCATTTTAGGAAGTCATATTGGTTTGATCCAAAAAAGGGTATATTGAGGCCAATCCAATTTTTAGGGTTTTAAGAAATCCCTAGAGAGTTTAAAGGGTTTAATATTGGTAGACCTCATTCTAGGATGTATTTAATGACCAGAGTTATCATCAGGTCTGTAAAGAGGTGTCTGAGGATCTTGAGTTAATAAAGATGGCTTAAGATATTTCTTGTCCGTGAGTGTTAATTTGGGTCCTTAAAAAAGTGAGGTCAACAACCATAAAAAATGACTCTTAACATTTCCATCTTTTGATTATCCTTAGATATTCATAAGAAATATCCATTACATTTCCTCGAGATCCTTGCTTTTGATGTACATAATTAGCTCCATAATTCCCTTACTTTTTGAAAGTGACAACTGTGCATAATAAGTACTTTTAATAATTGAACTTTTTATATTTTTGTGCTCTCAATCTCTATAAATAGAGCATGATCAGAACTTTCAATCACTCTTTTATGAATTTACTGCCCTTTAGTCGGTTGTTAGCAGAAGTTGTAATTATGATGAGTAGCAAGAAGTCATCTGTAAATGAGGCAGCATTGATTAAGGTTATTGGACTTTCAACGGAAAATTTCTGCGCTCTTAAAAAATGTTGGAGGAAATTGGAATGTAGCTCGCCCGTAGTAAAGAAGAAGTTTAAGGATGTTTGCTGGCCGACAATAAGAGGTTGGAGGGAGGCTGGTAGGTAACAATAAAGAGGTCAGAGGGAGGAGTCCGACCAGTTGGTACAAAGATACCTAAAGGAGGGAGCTGACTGGACAGAGAGAAGTGGGTCAAACAAGTGACCCATAAAAAAGCAAACATGCACCATACTAGTAGGATAGTTCTTGCCCTGACACTGATCCATGAGCGGAATGCTTAATAATCGGTCCAGATGGTCATAGAGACCTATGTCCAACCGTGTCAGGGTTTTTCAACCACTTCTAGTGTGAGCCTCTGATCATTTGAAATGGAGCGGATCATTGGTGCAAGAAAATCTAGTTTTATTTGGTTGAATAGATTTGTTCTTATATTTTTTTATCATTTGATTATTCTTGCAGAGAAAACGTACAGATCATCAACTCATTAATAATGGGAGCAGGTCATCCCTCAGTTCTAGCGACAGCTAAGGAATCGTATGCTCTGACCTACAGCTGAGGTTCCTCTAGAAGTCTATTTGGTTTAAATATTGATGAGAGGAAGACCAACATTTGACAAGAATCTCCTGCATTTCTGCCTAGCTGTTTGAATGAAATAGTGGACTCCTTTGCTCAGGAAGCATGCTTGCATTGGGAAATTGCCATAATGGTCTTTAAGGAAGAACGGCAGATCTTTTCTAGGGATATATGGTCAAGTTCTCATCTCTTTAGGAAGACATGACAGTTCTCTGGATGTAGCTGATAGTGTTTTAGGAAGTTAGTTCAATCTACCATATTCAATCAGAAGAAGAGAGCATTGAAAGTTTAAATTTGGTGGACAATACTTGTATCATTGTCTTGTGAGTCAGGGTATTGTCTTAGGCAAGACAGTTGAAGACCCTTGTGTAAAATATTTTTTATCTTGAATAAATAAAATTATTATTTTGACAAATTTTAAAATACTATTTAATTTCCTTTTCTCAAATTTTGTGCTGATTTGATATGAAATTTCAGCAATGAAGGTGCAGATTTTTTAGCATTTTGAATTATCTGAATACTTTTTATAGAAGGGTCAAAGAAAAAATTGATGTTTTCACTTTTCAAATCATTAATTTTCTTCTCTTCAGGCATTTCTTGTCTTTCTTTTAGATTGATTTACTACAAGCGTTTCCCATGGCTTCTAAGTATTCTCCACATGTATTTAGTATGGTGACCGTAAGTGAATGATCTAACCTCACACCATTTTATGTGGAGCTTCTGGAAGACTGATCCCAGATATTTATTCTTACATTTTATATATGATTTTATACTTTATGTTTCCTTTTAAATATATCTCATTCTTTACAATGACGTCAAAAACTTGATGTCGATACAAATGAGGGTTTAATTAATATTATTATAAAATGGGATTTTACACAAGTATACATATTATTATCAAGTAATATATAGCTTTCTGATTAAGCCCCGAATATCGATCCCAAGGAAATCTAGGTTAATCACTATGGCTTTTAAGAGAAATTCTAGTCTACAATAACACGCATTACCTTGGAAAGTCAATAAAAGGTTGGTTTTGATTATATACTACAATTATCACTACAATACTACTTCTAAACTAAAATACTTAGTAAAAATCCAAAAGTGGGATTTAATATATTAAAAGTGCTCTTCTTCATGCATTGAAATTAGTGGCATGTGTAAAAGTAAAACAAGTAGCGAGAGAGATTGTGACAAATATGAGCAATTATATTCTTTACCCTTAGTTGGTTCTATAAAGAACATAGGTTAATATGATGCTTTGAAATCTTGAAGATGAGTTAGGCAGGAAAGATACTAGCTCTCAATCTAGAGTTCCCTCCTCTCCCTCCACCTGGGGGCTAACATCTCATATCAAAACTTAAAACATCAAACCAAATTGGAAGTTTTGGCCTATCACTCTAAAGTCCCCTAATTTTACAGTCATTAAAGTATATCACCCTATTTATTTTCACTCAATTATATGGACTAAATTCTCTCCCATATAATCTCATGTGATTCTTACCAATAGTTGACTAAGATAATACCACATTAGTTCTTACATGTTCTCACAACAGATTTTAACATGCAAGTTGATCAAGTTTGCATGTAAATGAAGATCAAAGTAAAATCATAACAATATATTCTCACTCTACTCAATTCCATATCCTACACATGCATACTAATTCATTGAAAGAGTAAAAAAAAAACTACTCACTACACATGGAGAAACAACGAGAACTTTTCATTGAACAAATCTTTGAAACCACACATACAAAGTACTAGATTCCAATCAAAATACAATGAAGATACTTATCTTTGATGGAAATCAAACTCTAATTGTATAGCAAAAGCAATCTCCTTCCATTCCTCTCCAAGAACAAAGTGAATAGAAAAGAAGAAATTCTCACACTCTCTCTTTCTCTCTCACCTTGTCGCCCTACTTGGGCTCACGCCCAAGTGATTTTTGATCCCCGAATATTTATACTTAAGTTTTTCAATTTATATTTCTTCTCAATCATAATATCTCTTCCTTTGCAACGACGCCAAAAACTTGATTCTGAAGCAAATAAGAAATATATTTTAATTGTTTTATAATATGGGATTCTACGCAAGTGTACGTATCGTTTATCAAGTAATATAAGACTTTCTGATTAAGCCACGAGATATTGAACCCATAGGGAAATATCTAAAATTTTAAGGAAATAAAAAAAAAACTTTTCACTTTTTAAATTGATTTCATAAAGTATGTTTTAAGATAGAAAGTTTAAAAATTGTTTTTGGTTTTTTTTTTAATAAAAAGTAAAGAAGACAATTAAAATTATCAAGACTCTAAAAACGATATGAAAGCAATGAGAATAAATTATCTTTTTCCTCCTTCAATGAATCAATGATAATTATGGAATTTCGTTGTGGAACTATTTAAATGTGTTATGCCAAATAGAGGCAATTATATTCTTTACTTTTACTTGGTTATATAAATAACATTGGTTAATTTGAAGTTTTGAAATTTTGTAGATGGATTAGGCATGGAAGATACAAGCTCTTACTCTAGAGTTCCCTCTATTCCCTCCACCTTGGGGCTAACATCTTATAACAAAATTTAAAACATCAAACCAAATTAGGGGGCTTTAGCCTGTCACTCTAAAGTCCTCTAATTTTACTCCCCATTAAAAACATATCTCTCTATTTATTTGCACTCAATTATATGGACTACAATTCTCACCCATACAATTGCATGTGATTCTCTCCAATTGTTGATTGAGACAATACCACATTGATTCTTACATGATCTCACAACAAATTTTAACATCTTAATTAGCCAAATCAAGAAGTAAATGAAGTGTAAGGAAGTGAATCATCACAACTTCTTCCAACATTAAACACATATACTTCACACAACTTCCTTCCATAATTTAATTAATTCATCATTTAAAAGAAAAAATATAAATAAAACTACTCAGAACTCATGGAGAAAAACAAACATAACTTGATTTAAAAGTAGAAATCATAGTGAAAACACAACAAGACTTACTTAAAAACCAAATGTAAAAACAAAGAAAAACATTTATCTGAAAATCCTCTCCACGAGACTCTGAAAGTTCCTCTGAAACTTTGCTTTCCACTAGATAAATCCTTAGAGGTTGATGCCCAACTCTAAGGATTGTCTCTCCAAAATTCTAATAAAAACTATGATAAAGTAAAGTGGAAAAGTAAAGAAATTATGGCGAGAAGAAGGCTCTCTTTCTTCCTCTTTCCCTTGAACCACTTTAAGCTTTTCTCCCACTTCTCCTGCAAAAATTGCCTTTTCAAAACCCTTCACTTTTTTTTGATCTTAAGTCTTCATTTTAATAATTCTCCAAAAGGTGCTTTGGTGTCTCTTCAAATTATGTCCAGATTTGCCAATAGATGCATCCATTCATTTGAATTTTAAATGAAATTTGGCGCCACTGGGAAGTTAATAAAGTTTAAACCAAATGGTGCTTCAAAAACCCCTTCAAATTTATGCCAAAATTAATTTAAATTCGTCAGTATAACTGTGGCGCACATGCGCCAGCCTTCTGGTGTTTAGGCGCAAGCCATCTGGTGCTTAGGCACCAGAGGCCAATTTTGCACACCTGTCAATTTTTGCTCCAAATTTGATCCTTTTTTTCTCCTTTTATCATAATCTATCATTTTAATCATACCTGTAAGAAAAACATGAAAATACCTTACATTAAAGTGCAATATCATCAGAAATATGTATAAAAATGTGCTTTAAAACACTATATATTTTAGGTATATCAATCTTCCTCTTCAAAGCCTTCTTCTCCTCTTCTAATTAGTTTCCCCCTTCCAATTGTTCACTTTCAAGAGTGTAAATAGTGTTTTTATAATTTCCCAAGAGGTGCTTAAGTTTCTCTTCAAAAGTGTCCATATTCAATGAATCTTCCAAAGGGTGCCTTAAGTGTCTTTTCACTCCAAGAGACACATCTCTTCAATAATAACTCTTAACTGGTCCAAAATCTTCTAGAAAGTCTATTTATCATTCCCAATGAATTCCCCAAGAGACACACTTCACAACGCTTCAAAAATCATCCAAATCTAACGTTTCTTCTAGAAGTTATGGCAAAAACCGTCACCAACCTTTTTCTGAAGCCTATGTGCCAGTTTTTCGGCACTTAGGTGTCGTTTCCCATCGTGATTGGCGGTTAAGCACTAGTTTTGGAGCTTAGGCACCGTCCTACGCACAGCTCCACTGTTTCGCTTCGTTTGGCTCCGTTTCAGCTCCGTTTTGTGTCATTTCAGTTGTGTTTCACTTCTAACTGATATACCTCCAAGATAGATATAAAAACAAAGTATAATTTAATTCAAATATTTGTGATAAATGTAAATCATATTAAGCATAGAAAGACATATCAAAATGTGTTAGGTCATAATATTCTTCCTTGCTCGTTTTGGCTATAAATTACACTGTTTTTACTTTATTTTTATTTCTTTTGCTCCAATCACTCCAAATTCTTCAATTTGATGTACCTACAACCAATAACAAAAAAAAAATACCTTTAAAGTGCAATATCATTATAAATTTAGCATAAAAAGTAGTACATTTTTAGGTGTATCAAAAGTCCCAAATTTAAACATTACTTGTCCTCAAGTAATACAACACTTTTAAAATAATTTATGTAGATTAGAGTTAATGGGTCATCGTTTAGAATTACTAAAATTTTGTTCTAAAAATGTGATAGTTCAACCTAGAAGAACTTATAGTGAATTAGACTAACCCAAGGTCTAAAATATTTATTATCAAACTTGGGATTTTGTTTTCTTATCTAATTCAGAAAAATATGCAGATTTTTCAAACTTTGGATTTTATGAACTTTACTTTCTAGACTTAAAAACTCTCTTAAAATTTTTTTTATTAATATAAGTATAAAAAGCAAGCTTAGTATTGTTATAAGTTCTTTAATCTAGAAAGACTCAAGGGAAATAAATTTTTAATTAGGACCTGTCCTCAAGCTTCTCATCACAATTTTTTTTAGGATCTTTTTTATCCTTTTTTTCTTTTCTGCTCTTTATATATATATATATATATATATATATATATATATATATATATATATATATATATATATATATATATATATATATATTTGAGGGAAGGAGCTACTTTTGGCTCCCTACATGTTTAGTAAAATTGTGAAGTTACATGACAACCCAATGGGAGCAAACCCAACAAATTACAACTCCACACCAAAAATAAAAAGGAACTGAGTGTAAACAAAAGCCTAATCCAAAGCCTATATATATATATATATATATATGAGGATTACTATATCTGGAAAAGTCCTTAAATAAATTTGAGTTCCACTATCCTCTTGTAAAGTTAAAACTTATCACTTTCCTTTACTTGAATAGATGTATATTCTTTTTAAATACTTTTTAAAAGAGCCTTAAATGTTTGAAAATAAAAATTCTAATAATCCTTAATTTTCCAAAAATACATTTCTTTCTACTAAAGATTGTTATTCATTTTCCCATCTTCTCCACTAAATATCCTTAACTCTAGGATTAACTAAGTTTTTCTACTCCATTTATATACTTAAAATTCTAACTAAGTTGATCAAGTTTACATGTAAATGAAGAACAAAGTAAAATCATCCCAATATATTCTCACTCTACTCAATTCCATATCCTACACATGCGTACTAATTCATTGTAAGAGAAAAGCGTAAAAAAAACTACTCACTACACATGGAGAAACAACAAGAACTTTTCATTGAACAAATCTTTGAAACCACACATACTAAGTACTAGATTCAAATTAAAATACAATGAAATTACTTATCTTTGTTGGAAATCAAACTCTCCTTATATAGCAAAATAAATCTCCTTCCATTCCTCTCCAGGAACAAAGTGAAAAGAAAAGAAGAAATTCTCACACTCTCTCTTTCTCTCTCACCTTATCGCCCCCGTTGGCGCTCACGACCAAGTGATCTTCTTCTTCAAATCCTTCTTCTCCTCTTCTAATTAGTTTCTCCCTTCTAATTGTTCACTTTCAAGATTATAAAGAGTGTTTTTATAATTTTTTAAGAGGTGCTAAGTGTCTCTTCAAAAGAGTCAATATTCAATGAATCTTCCAAAGGGTGCCGTAAGTGCCTTTTCACTCTAAGAGACACATATCTTCAATAACAACTCCTTATAACCACCCCAAAATCTTCTAGAAAGTCTATTTTATCATTCCAAATGAATTATCCAAGAGACACACTTCGCAACACTTAAAAAATAGTCCAAATCCGCATTTCTTCTAGAAGTTTAGGCAAAAACCGTCACCAACAGTTTTCTGGCGCCCATGCACCAGTTTTTCGGCTCTTTGGTGCCGTTTCCCATCGTAACTGGCAGTGAAGTGCCAGTTTTGGCGATTAGGTGCCATCCTGCATGCAGCTCCACTGTTTCACTCCGTTTGGCTTCGTTTCAGCTCCATTTTGCCTCATTTCAGTTTCGTTTCACTCCTAACTGATATACCTACAAGATAGATATAAAAACAAAGTGTAATTTTATTCAAATATATGTGATAAATTTGAATCATATTAAGCATGGCAAGATATATCAAAATGTTTCTGGTCATAATTTTCTTCCTTGCTCGTTTTGGCCCTAAATTACACCGTTTTACCTCATTTTTGTTCCTTTTGCTCCAATCACTCCAAATTCTTCAATTTGATGTACCTAAAACCAAAATACAAGAAAAAATACCTTTAAAGTGTAATATCATTATAAAATTTAGCATAAAAAGTAGTACATTTTTAGGTGTATCAAAGACACTTGTGCATACAACACAATTATAGTACTTAAGGCAGTGGAGCTAGAGGTGAGGGAGACTGATGAATTCGACCAAGAACTGATCTTCTACAGGTACCAGTTTTGGTGGGGGCTTTGATTTCTATTCTGTAATGAGATCAAGTTGATTCTTAATCATTACGAAGTCATCCCATTAGAGATAAAGCTAAGTTCAATCGCAGCCACGATGACCTTCATAATCTACTTGCAGTGGATGGAGATCCCTTGGCCTTGAGAGCTATTTTTGTACATGTTCTCTTTCAATGTGTAGTTTGATGGTTTTGTGATTTTTGGATCAACTTTGATGTTTTATCTGATTGTTCTAAAGAACAAAATCAATGATTGGAATTTTTGGTTCCTTTGGGAGATTTGTGAAGATTGAGGATCAACACAAAGCCAACTAGAGAGAATTACAAGAAAAAGAAGGTAGTCTCATAGAGTGTCTTGAGACATGCTTCAACTTTAGCTGTTAAATACCTATTACTCATCCAGTACACTGATCTCATGATAGTGAACCTGATGTTGAATCCTACGCAGTTTGGTTCCATGACCCCTGAGTGGTGGGCTGCTTTGGATGAGGTGAAAGTGAAAAGGCAAATGAGAAGGTTGCATGAATTTCACATAAACAGATGAGGAAGAGGAAGGGTAATGCTTCCAAGGAAAATGAGAAGAGGTCGAGGAAGAGAATGACTGGACGATTGATACCATCTTATGTTTTGAAATAATTCATTATGTTTCTGAAATAACAGTTATCATTCAAAGCATTATTACTAGAGAATTAATCATGATTGAATTGAAATAGACTTTAATGAACTTAAGGACTTGAAAGAATCACTACCAAGAGGGGAAACAAACACCCAACATCATTGGATTGGAGCAAAAATCGACCTAGGGATCTCCTCAGACAACTTCCCTGGGTTTCATGCCTCTCTAAATAGGGAAGGCTAACTAGCTTTCTCCTTGATTTTCAGTTACACCAAAAAAATAGGTTGAAGTTGAAAGCTTCGAGGAAAGCTCAAAAAAAATAGAGTTGTTTGAGATGGATATTGATCCAGAGTGTGGATCGATCATTTTTCAAGAAGAACAATGTCGGAAGAAGAGCAGGGCTCCAACTGGATTAGACTCCTCATTCCTTTTTCCTCCCAAGAAGAAATAGAAGAGAGGTATGGGCTATTCTCGGAGTCTGGTGTAAGAGGAGTAGCCAAAATTCTTCCTTTCCCAGACTCTAACTTTACCTGAATAGACATGCTAAGGAACTAGCTCCTGCAAGCTCCGAAGATGAATGTGCATGCCTCAACCATCGCTAATGTTCTTTGGTCGAAGGATAGAAGTTCATGAATAACAACCTTCGGGCTAGAGACCAAGTCATTTTTTTTCTTTACTTGCTTTGCTTGATTGCGACATATCACACTATCTGTCAATCTTTTTTGTTGATTTTGATATCTTCCTGGAATGACTTGAGTTTTGTAATGAACTTTTCTCTTCAATTGACAAATCCATTGTCTCAAACTATGTTGACCATCAAGATTTAGCTGTTAGGATGATTTGTGCAGTGCCCTTCATGGTGCTTGTTTTTATTAGACAACAAATCTTTTTTTTTCTTAAGCATTAAGGGTTGGCTTTTAATCTGTGCACGTCGATTGGACATCATGGTGTCATTGTTAGTCATTTTATATTGTACTCAACTGCTCGGATGACATACATCACTTGTCAGCTTATTTTAGGGTTCCAACACTTAACCCCAGCCTGAACCTAAGTCTTGGTTGTTTAAATGGACCCAAGTTTCCTTTCAATTGCACTACCCCTCGTGAGGAGGGGGGGAGTCACCGATATTCTTTTGTTGGGTGATTTTCTCGATACCGTTCGATAAAATTTCTCGTTACTAGGTAGGGAAATGATACATCTAAAATATATAACATTTATGTACACATGTTTATACCTATTTTTGAGGATATTGCACTTTAATGAAAGGTATTTGTGTGTTTTTCTTTCTGGTACAATTAAATGGATGGATATGGCAAAAGGAGTGAAAATGATCAAATTTAGAGCAAAAATGAACTATCATGCCTTAGTGCCTAGGTCTAGCACTTAAGCGCCAGTAGATACAGAAGGCCGCACCTAAGTGTCGAAGACTTCACGCTTAAGCAACAAGGAGTTATTTTTGAAATTCAAAAAATTTTGCATGAATTTTGAAGGGGTTTTTGAAGTAACACTTGGTGAAAACGTGAATTACAGTTAATGGGCACAAAACTACATTGAAAATGGCTCTTGAAATGAGGCAACTCTTGGAATATTCATTGAATGTGGACACATTTTGAAGAGACACCAAAACAGATTTTGGAAAACTTTAAAAAGAAGAACTTGAATTGAAGATAAAGAGGTCAGACAGAGAGAAACTTTAGAGTATTTTAGAGAGAACAAAGTAAGGAGTTGTAGGATTTTTACTTAGGGTTTCTTCTCACTTATCTCATTCCTTGTGAAGGAGAAGGTGGTTAGATAGTTCTAAGTAAGAATCTATTGTTTGTTAGTGAAATTGAGAGATTTTAACCCTCTAGGGTTGGGCTACCACACCTAGAGAGGATTGTAAGAGAAAGGAACAGATTCAAAGGAACATCAAGAGTTTGGTGGGGAGGAATTTGAGATAAGTTTTTATCTTGGGACTAAATTTGGTTTTCATTTAGACTTCTTGTGTTAACACGATTTCTACTTTTAATCTCAATGGTTGTTGTGCTTTATCCATGAATTTTGAGTAGTTCTCTTTATCTTTTTCCTTAACATGATAAGTATTTAAGTGTTGAGATGATTCAAGCCTTGTACTTCATTTACTTCTTGATTTGTCCAATTAAGATGTTAATATTTCTTGTGAGAACATGTAAGATCCATGATGGTATTATCTTCATCAACTTATGTTAAGATTCACATGAGTTTGTATGGATAAGAATGTAATTCATAAGTTTTATGCAAATAAAGAGGGAGGGAAAGTTTGAAGGGGTAGAATTAGACGACTTTAGAGTGACAGACTAAAGCTCCCAGTTCAGTCTATTGTTTTAGGTCTTGATGTGAGAAGTTAGCCTCCAGGTGGAGGGAGTAGAGGAAACTCTAGAGTGAGAGCTAATAACTTCCCTGCCTAGCCCGACTTCAGGACTATTCAAACTTTATATTAACCAATGTTCTTTATAGCATCTCTAGTAAGGGTAAAGAATAATATTGCACCTATTTGGCACAACACAAATTAAATACTTCTACAATAAAATTCTTATACTTGTTACTGATTCATGATAAGGAAAAAGATATTTTAGTTATATTACTTTCATCTTACAAAAATCTCTTCAAATTTAGTTAGTTGTTTACTTTATTTTCAATTATCAAAATTACCAAAAAGAATCAAACTTTTATTTCTACAATAGTATTTATAGTTTATGTAAGAATATTTTTCAAAGTATGTTTTGTTATCTAATCTCTTCTTCAGAGTTTGACTTCTCCCTGTGGGATTGATATTTCGGGGCTTAATCAGAAACTCCTATATTACTTGATAACGATACGTATACTTGCGTAGAGTCCCTGTATTTAAATATAACAGTTTCATTCTTTCTTTCCTCGGAATCAAGTTTTTGGCATCGTTGTAAAGAAAGAAGTTTAAATAAAGAGAATTGAAAATATAATAACATACATATAAAAGTATATAAAAGAAATCAGGATCAAGTTTTTGGCGCATTTGATGAGGAGGAAAAGAAAAAATTAGTAAAATTTGAAGGAATTTTTAGGAAAAGAAACTTCTATTTTAAGGAAGCCTTATTTGAACTTTTAGATTTATTACAGGAATATCGCAGTGTTGTTCCTATATAAGTTCTCGTTTGTGTGATTTTAATTTATTTTGTAGTAATGTATGCATAGTTTAGGTTCTGAAGGACTAGTCAGTACGATTATGAATTAGAAAGAACTATTAGAAATGTTTTAAAAACTAAAATATAGAAGAAGTTAAAAAATTTTTAGAAATGGCTAACCAACATAATCAAAATGCTGAAATTCATCAAGAATTCAGACCTTTAAGAGATTATGCAAACCCTACAACAGATGAACTTCATTATAGTATTTAAAATCCTGATGTAGTAGCTAATTAATTTGAACTTAAACCTATTATTATTCAAATGGTATTAAATAATTAGTTTGGGGGAGCACCAACTGAAGATCCAAGTTTACATCTTGCTAATTTTCTTGAATTGTGTGATACATTCAAATATGATGGTGTTTTAGATGATGCTATTAGACTTGGATTTTTTCCATTCTCACTGAGAGATAAGGCTAATATATGGTTAAATTCGTTAACGCGTGGATTTATAGAACTTGGGGTGATTTAGCACAAAAATTTCTTTTAAATATTTTCCACCATAAGAAACTGCAAATCTTAGAAATGATATTAAATCTTCTTATTATTATAAAGGGGAATCTATTTATGAAGCGTGGGAACGATTTAAAGAACTTTTGAGTAAGTGTCCACACCATAATGTACCAGAGTGATTAAGCATTCAAACCTTTTATAATTGATTAGTTGGATCTCTTATATTTATTAGTGATGTCGATGCTGGTGGTTGATTGCGGTTGTCAAAAATAAGTATTTATAAGTATTTTTAGTTTAGTCACAGTATAATCAGTCTAATAAGAAAGAAGTCAATCTATACACAAGTATACGTATCACTCAAGCAATACAAGACTCTAGTGGAGTCCCAGTTATCGATCCCACAGGGAGAAAGCAAATCTTTAAATTGTAGCATAGAAGTCTAATATTCAAATTACAATGCACGTAAAGTAAATATTGAAGTTAATAAAGTTTAAAAATGCTAAAGATTCTAAGTTCATTAAAATATTTTCTGAAATTCAAATTAAAGTTAACTACCACCACCCTAAGTTTTGTAATGAAAGGTTTAAATTTGGAGAAAGTGTCCTTCCCCTTACAATGATGTTATGGTGAGCTAATGATAAGCATCAGTGAAAATATTGTATTGTGTCAAATAGGAGTATACATATTCTTTACCCTCTTCAAAGTGCTATAAAGAACATTGGCTAATCCTAAGTTTAGTCCCTAAATCTATGGTTAGGCTGGGAGGATACTGACTCTCATTCCAGAGCTCCCACTTGCCTTTGCCTGAAGGCTAACTCTTGCTTTAGTTTCTAAATACTAGGACCAAATTGGGGATTTTAGTCTGTCACCCTAAAACCTCCAACTCTACCCCTAATAAACCATATTCCCTATTTAATTGCACCCAACCCCCATGACCAACATCACTCATTCATGAACATTGACGCATAGTCCTTTTCGATCACATGTTTCATAACATATTTAACAATTCAATGTTGACCTCACTTTTGGTTGAGGTCTAGTCTCTCTTTAGAATAGCCTAGGATCTAGCCATAGGACTCTCCTGGTGACTTTCTTAGAGGACTAGTCATGGAACCCTCCCCATAGAAATTCAAAACTCTTCTTGCTTCACTAGGGGGTTTTCATATGCTTAAGGCCTAACCTCCACCTTTTGGTAGGAAAAAGTCAAGCATAAGGAATCCTAGGGGAAGTCTCCTATAGGTGGTCAGACCTTAGGATTTCCCCTGAGGGAGGTATGGAGATCACCACTCATACAGTTCACATTCACAACATACACACACTGCACATCCTAATTTCAACATTGAACTCTTTGGAAACTCATGTGGATAGCCCAGCCCTAAGTCTATGACTAAGTGGTAGGGACCAACACATAGAGGACCAAATGTAAGTGACCCTTGGTCATTACATCCTGCTCACCTTGAAGCCACCTTCAAATTTCCAAAATTTCAATTTTTGGCCCCTAAATAACCCTGAACTACCCAAAATACCCAAAATTTCCAAAATTACCCAAATTCACCAAAATCCCCCAAAAATCATTCCAAGATATTCATTACCACTCAAATTGACCATTAATGATCAAAAATTCCAAAATATCCAAAAATACCCCCCAATACCCTCAAAATACCCAAAATACCCTTTTTGCCCAAAAATCCAAAAAAATCCAACAAATTCTCAAAAAATTCCAAAAAATCCTAAAAATCCCCAATTTCATTTTGTTCAACTACACTATGGGCCAATTGTTCCAAATTAATACACTTTCAATCCAAAATCCCAACTTGGCCCATTTAACCTAAAGGTGCCTAAACCAAACCCAATCTTGACCCAATTGACCCCAATTTTCATCAAATTCAATTATAAACCAAAATTAAACATCCCCAATATCAACTTAGACCAAATTCAAGTCCAATGTGACCCACATTGGAATCTAATTCCACTTGAAATCCAAAATCCCCAATTTTGCCTAAATAAACCAAAACTCCTAAAGTGACCCAATGTCAATCAATTTCTCCCAAATTTCAATTCCAAAATCTTTATAACACCTTCTTAAACTGAATTAGATCATCAATTGCCCATAATTTCAGCTCAGGTCTTACCCAAATCCATTTTGGACCAAAGAAACCCCAATTTTGACCCAAGCTGAACACATGTTTTAAATACACCAAATTGACCCTCTAAAACTTGTCAAAAACATTTTATATCTTCATGAAAATTCTTCTATACAACCATATCTACATTATTGTTGAAGACCTCTGAACCCCATTCCCACTCAAACTCAAGCTAACTTGACCCAAACCCAACATGGTCCAAAATAATAAAAAATCCAATCCATGCCAAAATTGAACCTCCAAATGAGCTCAAAACCACTTTGTGTATTCATGAAAGATTCTCATTACAATTATATGAACAATATTAGTCAAGGAACATAGACCCCATTCTCACTCAAACCCAAGTTAAGTTAGCCTAAACCCAAATGAACCTAATTGAACTAATAATTCAAATCAACCTAAATTAAACCAAAATTAATCAAATTAAACTCATGGCAGCCCTAAAATCAATATATATACATATATATAATAATAATAAATATAATAAATAAATGAAAAAAAAAGAAAAATATCTTACTTCCATGCCTCTCCCTCACTCTTCCTCACTTCTCCCTCACCTCTCCCTCACCCAACTCTCCTCACCTTCACCATGCCTCCACTATATCTCTCCCTCACTCCCTCCTTAATTCCTAGCCGTGAGCTTCCCCATTAAATCCCCCCATAATCCCACTTAAACTCTCTTACACACTCCCTTACACACAATTACTCACTTCACTCACTTCACCATCCCATTTTCTCCCAATCTCCTAGCCGTGAGCCTCCCTTCCCCTTCTCCTCTCCTTCTTCTTCTTCCCCTACATAGTTTTCTTTTTTTTTTTTTAAAAAAAAAGAGCATGTGTTAATTATTTCCTTTTTACAAATCTTCATGTTTCGTTTTAATATTTCCATGCTTTCTTTCTTTCATGCAAGCTATTTAGAATCACAAATCTCCATGTATATTTTCGAAAATCATGTGTAGGTTATTTTTTTTTTCTTTTTACAAAAATTTATGCCTTTTAAAATATTTCCATGCTTAGACTTAGGAATTCCTTTTTTTTCATGCAAATTATTTAGCTATTTAATTTTTAAATCTTTCCATGTTTAGCCTTAGGATTTCTTTTTCATGCAAAATATCTAATTATGTTAACTATTTTAAATATTTACAAATCTACCACCTAGTTTTTGTTATCTTGAAAAATAAATTTTAAAATTTAAAGGAAATAAAACAACATAAAGGAAATAATAATAAAACAAAAGAAAATGAAAGGAAAATTTAAAATAACATATAACATTGTAAATAAATAATAAATAGCAAATGTAAAAACCTAAGTAATAAAATAATTGTAAATTTAAATACAATAACTTTACTAAATTTCAATAAAATAACTATACTTAAATTTTAAATACCTAAAAAACATCAAAACTTAAAATATAACCATACTAAATTTTAAATAAAAATAACTACACTAATTTTAAAATAATATAACTATACTATATTAAATTTAAATAAATACTACTAAAATATAAATAACTAAATGAATAATGATAATGTATGAATAATAACAATATGTAAATAATAAAAATAATGTGATAAGAATAAAATAAATAATTATAAACCTAAAAGATAAAGAAAATATAAGAAAAGGATAATAATAATAAAATAATAATTATAAATAATAAAAATAAGTAAATTAAAAAATTTCATTCTTTTTAAAATGTAAATAATAATTTTAAGATATAATAACTTAATATAAATAATAATAACGTTAAATAAAAGAAAGAATAATTTAGGAGAGAGAATGTTAAAAAGAAAGAAGGAAAGACTTTATAAATAAATAAATAATAAAAATAAACAAATAAAAATGTCATGCCTCTTTAAAATAATGTAAATGTAAATATATGTGTAAATAATAAATTTAATAAATTATAACTTAATGAAAATGATTATAACTTAAAAGAAATAAAAGAATAATCAAGGAGAAAGAAAATGAAAAGCCTTATAATTAAATAAATAATAATATAAATGATAAATAAATGATATAAATAATAAGTTTAAATATACATCTAAATAATAACAATAATAAATTAAAATTAAAATAACTTATAATTTAAATATATATTAAATGATATGAATATAAAGGATAATAAAATAAATAACACACACACACATATATATATATATATATATATACATAAATTGAAAATAATTTAAATAACATGAATGAATACTAAATTAAATTAAAATTAAATAGTTAAAATTAAATAAAACCAAAAAATAAATAATAATTAAATTAAACAAATTAAATTAAATAATAATTAAATAAATCGAAAAAAATTATATAAATAAATATTAAATTAAATAAATTAAATAAATTAAAGTATATTAAATTAAATAATAATGTAGATAAATAATAAATTAAATTAAAATTAAATAAAAGTTACATAAAACCGAAAAAAATAAAAATTAAATTAAATAATAATTGTAAATAATAAAATAAATTAAACTAAGTTAAATTAAATTAAATTAAATAATAATTGTAAATAATAATAAATTAAATTAAATTAAATAAATTAAACAAATCAAATCATATTAAATTAAATTAAATAAAATAATAATATAAATAAAAATTAAATTAAATAAATTAAATAAACAAATTAAATAAATTAAATTAATAATGTAAATAAATAATAAATTAAATTAAACTAAACAAATTAAATTAATTAAATAAAATAAAATAAAAAAACAAATTAAATCAAATTTTATTAAATTAAACAATAATACTTTACATTAAATTAAATAAATAAATTAAATTAAAATAAATAATAATGTAAATAAATAATAATTTATACTAAATTAAATTGAATAAAATAATAAAATAAATTAAATGAAAACCAAAAATAATAATTTAAATAAATTAAAGTAAAATAAAATGAATAAATAAAAATCAATTAATTAAATAAAACAAATAAATACCAATCAACTAATTAAATAAAATTAATAACAATTAATAAATAAGTAAATGATAATAAAGTAAATAAATCATAATGAATTAAATAAGATAATAAATTAAATAAATAATAAAGATAATAATAATTTCAATTACAAATAAAAGGATAATAATTTTAAACAACACATAATAAAAATAACAATAATATAACACATAAATAATAAATAACAATAATAACATAAAAATAATAATAACATAACATCATATAAAATAACATAATACAATACAATAAAATAACATGCAATAATAATATAACACATAAACAAAATAAAACAATGACACAACATACAAGAATGATAACACATAACAACATAAATAATAAAAATATAATACGATAATAACATATAAATAACAATCACATATAATCATGAGTACAATCCCAACACAAACAGTAATCACCACACACAACAACAGTCCTGACCACAATACAATACCAACACGATAACAATCAAACCAAGGATAGGCCTCCTGAGGCATGGTTCATTTTCCCCTTTATAAAGACCCCTAGGAAATCATAACTTGGTCTAGAAAACATAACAAGAATACCCTTATGCTTAGTGAATGCATGGAGTAACCCAAATTTTACCCGATATCCACACAAACTTTCCAATCCACATTCCAAACCCAAACATAAACCAAAACCAAAATCAAACCAAAATTAAACCCAAACCAAAACCAAACAAAAACAAAAACCAAAACCAAAATCAAACCAAAATTAAACCAAAACCAAAACCAAACAAAAACAAAAACCAAAACCAAAACCAAAACCTAAACCAAATACAAACACAAACCAAATTCAAATCCTCCAATCCCCAAACTAAAATCAAACTCAATTAAAAACCACAAAATATTCATAGCACTCCCATAAGTCCAAATCAAATTACTAATTGCCACCAATCCAAATCCAAACCACACCTAAAACCCATTTGCCCCAACCTGCCCCGAACACCTATGTTCATTAAGCATTAGGGTATAGGTAGGATGAGTTGTTAAGCAACATAATAAGTCTAAATGAGCCCGAGACTTTTCATCAGGATATGAGAGGGAAGCATGGACTTGCATTCTTCTTTGACTGTTTGGATAGCTCTGAGGTCTATTAAAATTAATATGTCTGCTTAACGAAACCATCCTCAATTAAATTAAACAAAATTTATTGAAACACAACATAGGAATTCACACAGACATCATAGGACTTGGTAGACAACCAGTATCTAAACATAGATATCATAGGATTGAGTAGTTACTTCTTGTTAGTTCTACTTCTTCCTGTTTTTTGGCATGCTTTAATTTCTGCAAAATTATAAACACATATATACAATGCAATACTAAATTTTCAGCTGGGAATGACGAGAAGACCCTACCACGTACATTTTTATTTTGATGCAATTTATTTACCTGCACTGCATTTTACTTTTCTTGCATGATAAATAAGATTGTTGCTTGAAAACTGAAACCTTTAGGATAGCCACAAAACTGAAACCCAAAACTAAATTAAAATCGACACAAGATAAAATTCACCTCCACAACATTCAAAATATAAAACAACTCAAAATTTAATCACAAACAGAACAAAAAAACTACAACTTTAACTAAATTAAAACGTCTCGTTGGATGATCAGGAATACCTCGGATGATGTAACCTACGTGTTGCTAACGGGATTTCTCTCTGTCTAAATGAAAGTGTGGAACTCATTCAGTTGAGTTTAGCAAATTCATCTGGACTAAGTGAATCCGATAAAAATAACGATGTCGGAAGGATGGAACCGTGGGATCTTAACCGGTGTTGTTATAATCAACTTTAAGATTTGTTTTAATTAAAACATTTAAAAACACTTGGATTTTAAGATTTCTCTAAACCAAAACACTTCTCTCATCTCCTGATTTTCACTTTCTAAAACTAAACCTCTGCGACAACAAGGAGCTTGGAGCATAGTGGCCAGCACGGCCATCGTCGTCAGCAAAACTCGGATCTACATTAGCTAAACTTTTCTTATAAATAAACAAGTAGCCATAGGATTTCGAGGTAGTTTGCCTAGCGCAACATAAATCCTCAATATTTTGTTAGGCATTTGCATAATTGTCTTATGCAAATTAAGCCCTAACCGGTCTCAGGACTCCGAGGTAGTCGTTTGGTATGACATAAGCCCTCACATCTTCAAGGCTGTTTGTATGATTGTGTCATACAAATATAAGTCCTAATTAATTAAAACAGGCAGGATGAAACATTAAATAAACTCCCAAATTGAAGCCAAATAATAGGATAGTTTGGGAAGTTGCCAAGATTCTTCTTAGATCCTCAGCTTCTCCTACTTCTCTTCCTTTGGACTCCTGAAATAAACTGCTCTAAATTTGATCTATTCCCTATTGAAATTCCAAAATTCAATCCTTTGAAAACCTTAAACTTTGAAATTCTTGAGAGCAAAACCACTGATCATTATCGAGAGTTTTCCAAAATGATTCCCGTCATTTAGGATGTAATTAACTATAGGGGCTTGCCCTTATAGGGAACTTTAAGAACCCAGGTAATATAAACCCTGCTTAATTCCTTTATATTAAGCAGGGGAACCTGTCGGCTTATAAAATTTGTTTGCAGACCAAACGGATGTCACAAATCTTTTAGTTTATTTAATCGAGCCCCATCATCAAGCAGTGTGACTATTCCTCGGGATAGATACACAATTTGTGGTGAGGTGCTCGTTTATATAAACTATTTGGGATGTGAGATCAGTTTGATTTCATATCTTAAAATTTTCAAACTTAAAATTATTTTAAAAAATCAAATGCTACTTTCCAAATTATATATATACTTAAATTAAATTTAAAACCTAAAAAAATATGCCGACAGCTTCTGGCGACTCCGCTGGGGAATAGTTCCTCTCTCCATTTTGATCAGATGGTTTTGCTTTCATAAATCGGTAGTAAATCCATGCCCCTAGTGGATCAAACTACCATTCTTCCGTTGACATATCTTATTCATTTCTATCTTGAACATGTATGATCAACTTTCCTTAGATTTTGGAGCCATTTGTTTAGACACCCCTAAACGAGTGGTTCCGAAATCCTCCTTTTATTACCTCTCTAAAGAGGTGGGGTCGGACCCCCAATAGGTGTGTTGGTGGATTGATTCCACTTGGGCAACATGCGTCGTGAATTCGGCCCGAGATTGGGTCCTGAATTTCACTTTTGCTCCGTGTCTCTCGGGTTTGATTTGCTGTCGGCAAATTAAACCAAACTTCTACTTTCATACCTTTCACTCAAATTTTGAAATTAAAAGAACAATGTTAACAAATATAAAAGCCAAAAAACAAAAATAAAATAAGGTGAAAACAACAAGAAAAATAAGATAATTGCCCAGTTTGCAGTACAAGTACGGTAGCTTGAGTACTTCCGTTGAAACTACAAGGCACAGACGTTATTGACTTCCAGAAATTCTTTAAATGCCAGGAAAGATGTCTTCGCCAAAGTTGATCTTTTTTTTCGCCTCCGGAGTAGAGTTCACCGTCAATAGGGACGAGATACTTGATCTGGCAGTCATTAAGTTTGGACAAGGATTCAATGATGTTGAAGCTAAGTTTGGGGACGTGGCTATTGAAATGATGAAGCCTGAAATGAACAAGTCCGTTAAGCCTATTGTAATGTTCAACCTGAAGTCTGTTGAGGAACTCCTCATACCAAAGAAGGAATGGATTGAAAAGAACTCTGTTGTCATTACAAGCACTAAGACGTCTCCTAAGGCTATTTCTGCTCCTACTATCGGATTCACTACCGCTGTACCAGTCGCTCTACTAACTAAAGGAAAGGATATTCTACATGAGGAAGAGTCAGTCGATGCTTGTGTTTTGTCGTCTTCTAAATTCAAGATTGAGTCTGATTCAAAGTCCGTACAAATGACAAAGGCACAGGAAAGGACGCGAAATCAGGGAATTCTGAAAGTCAAGCAGTCGCAATGGTCTGAAGAACAATCGTTCCAGTTGAGACCACACCAGATAGGTAGGAGACAGGGTCCAACAATGAATCAACGATTAAGCAAGGTATACTCGTTCAAAGAGGAGTCAGTGTCGCAGATATTCCGTTACTTGATAAAGAGGCCATAATTCAGACTACCGGAGCCAAAGAAACCAGAGGAGGCCGGCAAGAAAGATCATCCCCAGTACTGTCCATACCACCAGTTGCTCGGTCACACCATAGAAAACTGCTTCAGCTTCAAGGATTGGCTTAAGAAAAATTTCAGAAGTGGAAACTTAACGATCCCGAATGAGTATTTAAAAGAACCTGAAAAAGGTTCTATAAATATGATTTCGTGTGATTCGATTAGCTTCTGCACGACGACACCGCTGCTCGAGAAAATAAGTGATGTTTCTCAAGAACCTCCAATTGACCTTAAAGTTCTCAAAGGAAAGTCAATTGAGTCCGCTGTGGAAAAGCTTCGAGCTGACATTGCACGACTGTCTAAAGGTCAGAAAGAAGACTTTGAAGAGGAAGATTACAACTTAACATATTACACGGAAGGTGAATTCACCGAAATCAACGTCATCGAGACCCAAGCCATGTTAGCTGCGAGCGACACTCCTCTTTGTGAGAAGAACGCCGCGGATGAGTGGCAGAGGGCCGTTCAACAAAGAGATGAACATATCAGCCGTCTTGAGAAGAAAATCAAAGAAATGATGACTGCTATGGCTATAATGCAAGGAAAGTCGCATTCACAGCAAGTGGCATCCCCCAAGATGAACCAGCCAGAGAAGGTCTATATTACCGACGAAAGAAGGTAGGTTGCTTCTGCAAACCGAGATGAGCCGCCATAGAAAGAGTCAACTCAGAATATGGTGCCAGAAAAAGACATTAAGCGAATGGTTGAACAACAGGTGAGAGAAACCCTGGATCAATCAAAAAGAGGGAAATCAATTTCGAAAGGTAGGCCCTACCCGGAGGAGTTTGATACCATCCAATACCCCAAGGGTTTTGTACCACCTTTGTTCAGGACTTTCGAAGGGACTGGAAACCCTCGACAACACGTTGCACACTTTCGAGCAAGTTGCTGCAACGCGGGGGTAGTGATGCGCTACTGCTCCGACAGTTTGTGAGCAGCCTTTCAGGAATCGCCTTCGACTGGTACGCAGACTTATCGAACAGTTCAGTGAAGACTTTCGCAGAAATGGAGAATCTTTTTGTCAAGCGTTTTGCCGGGTTCAACACCACGTCATTATAGGCAGTCTTGTGGAAGAGAAGCAGAAGCTAGATGAAACTTTGGTGGAGTACATTCTACGGTGGAGAAACTTAAGCATGAAGTGCGAGCCCCAATTGCAGGAGCAACATGCGATTGAGGTCTTACTCAAGAACATCCATGGACCGATAGCTTTCATGCTTAAAGGACTCACCATCAAGTCGTTTGAAAAACTACTTAGTAAAGCTAACAGTCTGCAAGAAGATATCAAGCATACAGAGCCGCAAGAAAAGATTGAAGAGCCAAGATCGGTGAAAGCTTTTGAGAAAAGTGCTGGAGTAGTGGCAACGATCGACAAGAGAAAGCAGCCGATAGAGATACAGATCGAGCAGACACCTCGATACAGTCAGCAGCAGCAGCAGCCGCCTCAGTACAGTCAGCGGTACAATCAGCAACACAGTCAACAGTCATCCCAGCAGAGGCCACTCCGGACGGATGGAAGGCAGGGTCGGTCTATCACCGATTTGTTGAACAAAGTATATCCCTTTACTGATGAAGCAGTAGCACAGATGTTCCAGAATTTGATTAACAAACCCGAGTTCAGATTGCCTGAGGTAAAGAAGCCGGCGGAGGTTAACAAGAAGAATCATCCCAACTATTGCCCATATCACAGAATGCTTGGGCACACCATTGAAGGCTGTATCAATTTCAAAGAATGGCTGGAGAAGAACTTCAAGAATGGAAGCGTAACAATCCCCGATGAATATTTGAAAAGAACTTGAAGAGGTTCTATCAATATGAATTCAGTGATTTGTTTGCTTCAATTGATTCCTACGCAGTTGACAACGGACGAGACACTTTTTGATTACTATTGTACTACTTTTGTTGCTCAGCATGATCAGTATTAAGATGTACCATCCCTCTTACTGCAATGAATGAAAGAAAAGGAGTTTGTTTTTGTCCAGAATTGCTCAATATTTGGACAGCTCAAATTTGGATACTTCGATAAGACTTCGACTTCAGGAAAGAATGAAATTAATGCCCTAATGACCGGGTCCTTCACTTTAAGGAATTTGGACTGGGTCCTAAGTGGATTTCAAAATGAAACAGTGTGGTTGAAATACGAGTAATTGATTCGGGATATCACGAGCCTTTTAATTTCCCGCCATATGGCTGGGTCCGGACTTTCGAAAAAGTTATAATATCCCAGGATTCACGTTAAGGAACATTTCGGAATTATTAATTAGGGGAGTTTCGACATTCAAAATCTTTAAATGAAATATGCACTGCCGGATACGGTAATTCTCAGAAAACAAAAGGAGCAACAAAAAAAAGGAAAAAGAAAGAAAAAGAAGTGTTCCTGAGGAGAAGCTTGAGGTGGGCGCAAAATAAAAAATTGGTGCCCCAATTCAGGCATTCAAAATCTTTAACATGTGCTCCACCAGATATAGTAATCCTCAATAAAAAAATGGATGAAAAAAAGGAAACAAAAAGACTCCCTGAGAAGAAGCTTGAGGCAAGCATATAATCAAAAATTGGTGTCTTAATCCTCCCCTGATTAATAAACCTTGAAAGGCAACCTTAAGAAGTTTCCTCCGATATTATGCTTTGAAAAGAGTCAAGTGATTCTATGCCTTTTGTTCGGTTATCAATTGACTCAGAAATATCTTTGAACAGTGAAAAATATTTTACTCACATGAACATAAATTTTGAAATCTGCTTAGGCCCAGAAAGAAAGAATTAAAGGAATAATGATGATATTAGTAATTAATGGAAATTCGACCCTGAAGTCATATCCTTCAGTGTCCAGCAATTACAACTTCAATGTCAGTTCAAAGAACGTCAGAGCAACTTCTCAAAAACAACTTCAACAATCTTTATAGAATCTGCAACAAATCAAATGATAACTACTACAACCAAAGCTGCGAAATTACGACCACTTTAGCTGTGGCGTCCTTAGAGATAACACACCTTTATAAGTACTTGAAAGAATATAATTATGATAGCACCTTAAAGAGTGAGTTATTTTCTAGCACTGGTCCTTAGTCAGTGAACAATACCTCAAGAAGTGCTGTACATCGCAACGTTTCAAAGACAGAGTCTTGTTCTACGAAGCACTGATGCCGCACTTGTCTAAAACTGGGTCCAAATCCTAAAACAAATGCAACTAAATAAAACTTAGCATCAAACAAAATAAAAGTCAACATTTGAACAAAAACAAAAAAAACTCTGCACATTGTAAATTTTTTAAAAAGAAAAAAATCTCTGCACAGACATTTCAAGGAAATCCAGCACTGCATGAACTTCTACAAAAATTCTCTGCACTTTACAATATGTTTTCACAATCTCTGCATTCATAAATCTCAACAACATGTTCAGTCTCTGCATTCATAAACCTCTGCATTCCCAAATATCAACAAAATCTTTTTGAATCTCTGCATAAATACATCTCAGCAAAATTCTTCACGGTCTATGCATCCGTAAATTTTCAGCATTTCTCAGCATATTCTCAGCAGTTCTCAGCAATTCTCAGCAATTCTCAGCAATCTCAGCATTTCTCAGCAATTCTCAGCAGTTCTCAGTAATTCTCAGCATTCTCAGCAATTCTCAGCATTTTCAACAATCTCAGCAATTCTCAGCAATTCTCAGCACTCAGCAATTCTCAGCAATCTCAGCAATTCTCAGCAATTCTCAGCCATCTCAGCATTTCTCAGCAATCTCAGCATTTCTCAGCATATTCTCAGCAAACCTCAGCAATTCTCAACAAGTCTCAGCACTCAGCAATTCTCAGCAATCTCAGCATTTCTCAGCATATTCTCAGCATATTCTTAGTATTTCTCAGCATATTCTCAGTATTTCTCAGCATATTCTCAGTATTCTCAGCATTCTCAGCATATTCTCAGCATTCTCAGCATATTCTCAGCATATTCTCAGCATTCGGGATAGGCTTCCGCCATACTCCCTTCTCAGCATATTCTCTGCAGTTTTCAGCACTCGGGATAGGCTTCCGCCCTACTCCCTCCTCAGCAGTTATCCTCAATAGGATAGGCACAATCCTACTCTTTTCTCAGCAATCTCAACATTCAACCCTCTCAGCATAAAATTGAAATTGAAATAAAAAACAGTCTTAGCATTTGGGGTAGGCTTCTGTCCTACTCCCTTCTCTGCATATTCTCTGCATTCAGGGTAGTCCTTCACCCCACTCCTTTCTCAGCACAAAATTAAAATTGAAATTACAATTAAAATTGAAGCACTCTGCATTTTGGAATAGGCTCAGTCCTGCTTCCTTCTCAGCATACAAATGCATTCGGGTGGGCCTCAGCCCTACTCTTTTCTCTACATAAAACCAAAATTGCAATTGAAATTAAAACCAAAATTAAGATCAAATTGAAATTAAATTCAAAAGAAAAGCAAAGTAAATCAAATCCAAATTTGAAATTTGAAATTTGAAATTTGAAAATTAAAGTTGCAACTCATAAATCGAAAATTCCTCCTCTTGTTTCCTAAGCGGAAACAACTCTCTCTCAATTCTACATTTTGCCCTAAGTATTTTACTTAGGCGACTTTGTGTTGGTTTGTTGATCTTCTTCGGTCAACACCAATACGCGAGGTGTGCCTATCCGGCACACCACACCTATTGGGGGTCAATTTGTTGACCTCACTTTTGGTTGAGGTCTAGTCTCTCTTTAGAATAGTCTAGGGTCTAGCCATAGGACTCTCCTGGTGACTTTCTTAGAGGACTAGTCATGGAACCCTCCCCATAGAAATTCAAAACTCTTCTTGCTTCACTAGGGGTTTTCATATGCTTAAGGCCTAACCTCCACCTTTTGGTAGGAAAAGGCAAGCATAAGGAATCCTAGGAAAGTCTCCTATAGGTGGTCAGACTTTAGGATTTTCCCTGAGGGAGGTCTGGAGATCACCACTCATACAATTCACATTCACAACATACACACACTGCACATCCTAATTTCAACCCTGAACTCTTTGGAAACTCATGTGGATAGCCCAGCCCTAAGTCTATGACTAAGTGGTAGGGACCAACACATAGAGGACCAAATGTAAGTGACCCTTGATCATTACATCCTGCTTAACTTTAAGCCCCTTCAAAACATTAAAATTTCAATTTTTGGCCCCTTTGCCCCCTAAATAACCCTGAACTACCCAAAATACCCAAAATTTCCAAAATTACCCAAATTCACCAAAATCCCCCAAAAATCATTCCAAGATATTCCTTACCACTCAAATTGACCATCCATGACCAAAAATTCCAAAATTTCCAAAAATACCCCCCAATACCCTCAAAATACCCAAAATACCCTTTTTGCCCAAAAATCCAAAAAATTCCAAAAATTCTGAAAAAAATTCAAAAAATCCTAAAAATCCCCAATATTATTTTGTTTAACTACACTATGGGCCAATTTTTCCAAATTAATACACTTTCAATCCAAAATCCCAACTTGGCCCATTTAACCTAAAGGTGCCTAAACCAAACCCAATCTTGACCCAATTGACCCCAATTTTCATCAAATTCAATTCTAAACCAAAATTAAAGATCCCCAATATCAACTTAGACCAAATTAAATTCCAATGTGACCCACATTTGAATCTAATTCCACTTCAAATCCAAAATCCCCAATTTTGCCTAAATAACCCAAAACTCCTAAAGTGACCCAATGCCAATCAATTCCTCCCAAAATTCAATTCCAAACTCTTTATAACACCTCCTTAAACAGAATTGGATCATCAATTGCCCATAATTTGAGCTCAGGTCTTACCCAAATCCATTTTGGACCAAAGAAACCCCAATTTTGACCCAAGCTGAACACATGTTTTAAATCCACCAAATTGACCCTCTAAACCTTGTCAAAACCATTTTATGTCTTCATAAAACTTCTTATATACAACCATATCTACCTTATTGTTGAAGAACTCTGAACCCTATTCCAACTCAAACTCAAGCTAACTTGACCCGAACCCAACATAGTAAAAAATAATAAAAAATCCAATCCATGCCAAAATGGAACCTCCAAATGAGCTTCAAACCACTTTGTGTCTTCATGAAAGATCATAATTACAATTATATGAACAATATTTGTCAAGGCACCTAGACCCCATTCTCACTCAAACCTAAGTTAAGTTAGCCCAAACCCAAATGAACCTAATTGAACTAATAATTCAAATCAACCTAAATTAAACCAAAATTAATCAAATTAATCTCATGGCGGCCTTAAAATAAATAAATAAATAAATATATATATATATATATATATATATATATATATATATATATATATATATATAACAAAATATAAAATGCATTAATGGAACAAAAGTTTAGTTACATCCGATAAAAGGAAGTGAAAGCAAATCACCAAAAAGTAGTTGTTTTAGATACCCGGAAGAGAAATTGAAACATTTGAAAGTTGCGGTTTTTGAAGCCGTTTTTGCAAGCCAATTGGTCGGTTGATTTCCCTCCCTATGCGGATGACTCCGGTAGATCTGTTACTTCCTTTGTTAAGTCCTTCGAGGATCCGTGAAGGTATATAAGCATCCATGGAACATCAGTAATGCCATTCATTATATTGACTAGTTGAAGTGAATCAGATTCCATCCAGATAAGAGAATGCCCAGCAGCCTTAGCAGACTTTAGAGCCCAAATGGTAGCAGTCATTTCAGATTGAAGAGGTGAATCAGAGAAAATAGAAGTTTGAAATCCCCACAGTAGTTTACCTTGGTGGTTTCTACACACACCACCACAACCAGAAGAATAGGGGGAATAACTCCCATCTATGTTAACTTTGACCCAAGAAGTGGAGGGAGGGATCCGAGTGAAATAACTTAATTTGGATCCTAGTTTTGTTCCTCAATTCATGTGTATTATAAGCCCTGTGTATGAAGGAGCAGCAATTAGCAATGATTTGGTTTATAGAACATAAAGAGTTCTCATACTTATTTTTATTCCTTGCCATCCATACAAACCACCAAATGATCAGTGGATACATTGAAAGCCTCAATTCCAGCCAATCAGCCCAGCAGTCCTCCACAGATATCCAGTTCCTGAAGTGATGTGTAAGTTGAAAATGTTCCAGCACTCTATTCCATACCTCCCTAACCACAGGACATTGAAAAAGTATGTGGTCATATGATTCCTCCTGAGCACAGCAAAGATGGCATCTGGAAACCAGTCTAAGGCCCTTCAATTTCAGTATATCATCTATAGGCAAGAATCTATGAAACAATCTCCAGCTGAAAAATGACATAGAGGGGGTCAAATATTTATTCCATAGGTGACAACCCCAATTGTTTTGAGGCCAATGATGTATGGACTGGTAGATGTAAGAGTTAATAGATTGAGAGGGAGGTTTCTTGAGAATTAGGCGATCGAGTTCTCCTGTACTCTATTGATGGGGATCTCCTTGATCTTTTGAATGGATGGAATATCCACAACCTCCTTCAATTTGTCTTCATCCCATTGATGATTAGTCCAGAAATCAGCAACTCTAGAGTTATAATTCAAAGAAATGTTAGGGATGGGATACAGTCGATCATCCATAAGCCAGTTGTCAAGCCAGAAATTGGCAGAACCATCTCTAATCTCCCAGCAGAAAAAATTATTAGCTTCAGTCCTGATCTTCAGTAAACTTTTCCATTGTTGAGAATCTCCAATTTTCACCTTTACAGCATCAGGATGGCTGGTTCTACAGTATTTAGCTAATAAGAATTGAGCCCACAGGGTATCTAGTTTCCTGAATTTCATATATATATATATATATATATATATATATATATATATATATATATATAATAAAAAATATAATAAATAAATGAAAAAAAAAAGAAAAATATCTTACTTCCATGCCTCTCCCTCACTCTCCCTCACTTCTCCCTCACCTCTCCCTCACCCTACCCGCCACCTCACCCTACTCTCCTTACCTTCACCATGCCTCCACCATATCTCTCCCTCACTCCCACCTTAATTCCCGTGAGCCTCCCCATTAAATCCCCCAATAATCCCACTTAAACTCTCTTACACACTCCCTTACACACATTCACTCACTTCACTCACTTCACCATCCCACTTTCACCCAATCTCCTAGCCGTGAGCCTCCCTTCCTCTTTTCCTCTCCTTCTTCTTCTTCCAAGGCAAGGTAACCTCCTCCCTCCTCTCCTTCTTCTTCTTCCCCTACATAGTTTTCTTTTTTTTTTTAAAAAAAAGTATGTGTTAATTATTTCCATTTTACAAATCTTCATGTTTTGTTTTAATATTTCCATGTATTCTTTCTTTCAAGCAAGCTATTTAGAATCACAAATCTCCATGTATATTTTCAAAAATCATGTGTAGGTTGTTTTTTTTTATTTTTACAAAAAATTATGCTTTTTAAAATATTTCCATGCTTAGGCTTAGGAATTCCTTTTTTTTCATGCAAATTATTTAGCTATTTAATTTTTAAATCTTTACATGTTTAGCCTTAGGATTTCTTTTTCATGCAAAATATCTAATTATGTTAACTATTTTAAATATTTACAAATCTACCACCTAGTTTTTGTTATCTTGAAAAATAAATTTTAAAATTTAAAGGAAATAAAACAACATAAAGGAAGTAATAATAAAACAAAAGAAAATGAAAGGAAAATTTAAAATAACATATAACATTGTAAATAAATAATAAATAGCAAATGTAAAAACCTAAGTGATAAAATAATTGTAAATTTAAATAAAATAACTTTACTAAATTTTAATAAAATAACTATACTTAAATTTTAAATACCTAAAAAAATCAAAACTTAAAATATAACCATACTAAATTTTAAATAAAAATAACTACACTAATTTTAAAATAATATAACCATACTATATTAAATTTAAATATATACTACTAAAATATAAATAACTAAATGAATAATGATAATATATGAATACTAACAATATGTAAATAATAAAAATAATGTGATAAGAATAAAATAAATAATTATAAACCTAAAAGATAATGAAAATATAAGAAAAGGATAATAATAATAAAATAATAATTATAAATAATAAAAATAAGTAAATAAAAAAATGTCATTTTTTTTAAAATGTAAATAATAATTTTAAGATATAATAACTTAATATAAATAATAATAACTTTAAATAAAAGAAAGAATAATTTAGGAGAGAGAATGTAAAAAAGAAAGAAGGAAAGGCTTTACAAATAAATAAATAATAAAAATAAACAAATAAAAATGTCATGCCTCTTTAAAATAATGTAAATGTAAATATATGTGTAAATAATAAATTTAATAAATTATAACTTAATGAAAATGATAATAACTTAAAAGAAATAAAAAGAATAATTAAGGAGAGAGAAAATGAAAAGCCTTATAATTAAATAAATAATAATATAAATGATAAACAAATGATATAAATAATAAATTTAAATATAAATCTAAATAATAACAATAATAAATTAAAAAAAATAACTTATAATTTAAATATATATTAAATGATATGAATATAAAGGATAATAAAATAAATAACACACACACACACACACACACACACACACACACACACACACACACACACACACACACACACACACACACACACATATATATATATATATATATATATATATATATATATATATATATATATATATATATTAAAAGGAAAGGACAAAAGAGGCCCCTACATGTTGAGTATGAAAAGATTTACAAAAAGAGGTAGAGGGCCCCCAAACTAACAAAAATCCTAGTGGCAGCCCCTACCATGAGATAGTAAAGCAGAAAAATTTCAAAGCCCCTCCCACTCACCAAAACAGTGCAGCAAAAAGGGCCCCCACTAACTTCAGAGGCAATCCAAGGTCAAAACACCAGGGAACAAACCAGTCTCAGAGGAGAAATTTATATTCAATTCGAAATGGGGGAACTCGGCTTGTCTCCAGGTAATTAAGAAATTTAGCTCATTGGATGGAAGGTTGGAAACCTCGGCTTTGGGGGAAATAGCACCCTCCCGGGCAAGCCAATGGGCAGGTTTGTTACCCTCCCTGAAGTTAGAAGAGAACTGAGTGTGAGGGGTTCTAAGGACAAGAATGTGCTGCATCCAGTATTTGTGATGCCACTGTAAATGATGGATATGATCAATGCTATTAATCAAATCTTGAGAGTCCACCTCAATCCAGATGTTTTGCCAACCAGCAATCTGAGCAAGCTGAAGAGCCCAAAAAACAACAATCAGTTCTGATTCCAAGGCATCTCTGGCAGAGACTGGGGCAAGGAAATAAAGGAGACAATTGCCCAGATGATTCCTGAATATGCCCCCCACACCAGCACCATCATTGGAGAAGCTGCCATCAGTATTTATCTTGATGTAATTGCAGAGGGGAGCCTGCCAGCTAACAATTTTTACCTGAAAGGAGACAGCAGGAGCTGAAGGGGATAATGAGGGAGGCTGCTGAAGGATTTGAGGGAACCCCTTATGAACAATGAGCTTGCTTATGTAGGACTTGCAATTTCTGGCCACAGAGGGGGCAACAACAGTAAAGTCTTCAAATTTGGCCTGATTCCTAGCTATCCATATGAACCAGAGGGCAATGAAATGGATGGTATTGACCTTGGGGATATCCCCATGGCACCAATGATGATGGAATATCTCCCATTGAAGGTTAAGGTTGTTAATACTAAGCTGGGATTTTAATTCATTCCAGACATCCTGGGAGAATTTGCACTGGAAGAACAAATGGGGGATGGATTCTTCTTGCTGATGACAAAGAACACAGATGGAAGGAGCTCTCAAGCCTTTTAATTTGAGGATATCATCTGTGGGGATAATTCTATGGAGGGCTCTCCAGCAAAGGAAGGACATGGAAGGGGAGAGGTATTTACTCCATACAGACTTCCACCACATGACAGTAGACCACTGAAAGGAGGAGCTATATAGATATTTAGTGGAGCTTTGATATTTGGAGACCCCCAGAGAGATACTGTCAGGTTTCCCCCAATGGATAGGAACTGTTGCAACTTGCTGTGCTGACTGGTCCTGCAGGATAGCTCTAAGATGTGGAATGGACCAAGTAGCACCATCCCAACACTCAGCAACAGATTGAGATAGATCAATATTTTCATTTCTAGGGATTAACCAATCTTTTGGACACCAGTTATCCAACCAGAAATTGATCTCCCCCTTCCCCAGATCCCAAATAAATTTGGCTTCAGCTTCCTGTCTAACTTTCAGCATTTTGACCCAAATCTTGGAGTCCCCCAGTCTTCTGACAGCAAGGGAGGGGTGGACATGCTTGCAGTATTTACCTTTCAGAAATTTGGCCCATAAGGAGGTCTGTGCTCTAAAATGGATCCAAAGCTTGATGAAGTTTACATGCTGCAGATGGAGGAGGCCCCTAAAGCCTAGCCCACCAGCTAGGAGGGGTTTAGCAGTTTTAAGCCAAGATGTCTAATGTAGCTGGTGCCTTTGTCCTGACCATAGGAATCTATTAAATGTTCTTTCAAGTTGCAGATGAGTACTCTTCTTCAATGGTGTCAGTTGAAGCAGGTAAGATGGGAAAGAGGTGAGAATGCTTTTCAGGAGAGTGATTCTGCCACCATTGGAAAGGAAAGAATTGGACCAGCAATTGAGTTGGGATTTTATTTTACCCAAGCATTCATCAAATTGTATTTGTTTTGCCCTACCCACAGTAAGGTAAGCTCCCAGGTATTTAATTGGAGGAGTTACACTGGAAAATCCAGTGTACTCAGTAATCCAGTGTCTGGTAGAGGCAGGAGTATGCTTAGAAAATATCAGTTGACATTTCTCTTTGTTGAAAGCCATACCAGCCTGTTGTTGAAAAGTCTCCAAGCACCACTTAATCTTTTTGACAACATTTTTGTGGGCAGTTGATAGAAGCATGATGTCATCTGCATACATTAAATGTGAGATAGCAATGTTAGATCTATGGTGGTACCTGGAAAGGTTTTGGGGAAGGAGCTCTCTATCCACCAATCTTGAAAAATAGTCTAAAGACAGGATGAAGATAGTGGGGGATAAAGGGTCTCCTTGCTGAAGGCCCCTAGTTGCTTTGAATCTCCCCCAAGCTTGACCATTGATTAAGATGGAATGCTCATTTGTTTCCAACCATCTCCTAATAAGATTGCATAAATGGCTCTTGAAACCTCTGGCTGCAAGGACTTCCATGATGAAATCCCAACTGATGGTATCATAAGCCTTATGGATGTCAAGCTTGAAAATGAGGTTACCCCCCCTTTGGCTCTTGTCAAGGTCAAGGAGTAGTTCCTGAGCCAGTAGGACATTGTCACTAATAGATCTCCCCTTGACAAAGGCTGACTAGTTTGGCCTAATTAACTTATCCAGGTGAGGTTGCAACATGCCCACAATAATCTTACTGATGGTTTACTAATCACAGTTGTCAGGAAAATAGGCCTATAGTGGTTCCAGTTCTGAGTAGTAGAGGTTTTGGGCACTAACACATAATTTGATGCACTGAAATAGCTGGGGAGGGGATGACCCATAAAGAAACTTTGAATGGCTGCCACCACATCATTCTGAATCCAATCCCAGGACTTCTTATAGAAGTCAGCTGTGTAGCCATCAGGCCCAGCTGTCTTAGAGCTATCCACAGAGTTAAGAGCATTCCAGATTTCCTTAGCTGAAGGGGTATCAGCCAGATCAAGGCTGGATGTGAATATAGTGTCAGCTTGGAAGAGAGATTTGTCAATAGATGTCCTGAGACCAGTCTGCTGGGTGAGGAGCTGCTTAAAGTATTGAACTGCATCAGCTGCAATGTCAGAGAGATTAGATAACAGTCGACCATCCTCAGATTTGATGCTGTGGATATTGTTACACTTCCTTCTGTAGTTAATTTATGCATGATAAAATTTAGAGTTTCTGTCTCCATCAACAAAGTGGGCAATAGCAGCTTTTTGTTTCAGAACAGCTTCCTGATTAGCAATGGCAACCATAAGTTTAGCTTGGGCATCAAACAGTTGATTTTCAGTAGCAAAACCAGCCTGGAACTGGGTTTCCAGGTGGGTGAGAGCATTTTCAGCAGTATTAATAGCCTGGTGAATATCACCAAAGGAGTTCCAGCTCCAGTATCTGAGGGCCTTACTGAGTTTAATCTAGAGATAACTAAGTTTGATGAGAGGAGTAGAGTGAACAATATTGCACCAATGCTTCTGGACAATGCAATTGAAATCAGTTTGGGAGGACCAAACATTCAGAAATTTGAATGGAGGGGGGGAGCTGGTCTGGTTAGGGGAGGTAATGGTAATCAAAAGGGGTCTATGGTCAGATTCAGCAAAGCTTAGGTGGGTGTCATAAGTAAGTAGCCAGGTGGAGGGCCATTGGTGGTTCACTAGGATTCTGTCCAATCTCTCCCATATAGTTCCTCTTCTCTAAGTGTACTTTGGACCACTATAGCCAATGTCAAATAGATGTGCATCTTGTATATTTTCAATGAAGTTTGACATCTTAGTCAAACTTGGGGCCCTTCCTCCCAATTTTTCCCCAGGAGATCCAATGTTGTTAAAATCCCCCCCCCACAAGCCAGGGGTGATTTAGATTGGAGCCAATGTTGATGAGCTGATCCCACAAAGCAGCTCTATCCATATTGCTGCAACCAGCATAGACAAATGTGATGAAACCTTGATGGCCATTGATTTGGAAAGAGGAGTGGAGGAATTGTTGATGATCAAGAAGAAGAGACCAAGTGATTTCCTTTCTACAGAATACCCAAATCTTGTTGCTGCAGTTGGTAAAGTGGTTGAAACCATGGAATTTATTGAGGAATTTGCAAGAGTGCTTATGCACCAAAGGTTCAAAAATGGCAAAGCACCATAGTTTATGTTTCTTAATAAGGTAGAAAATTCTTTTCAGGGACAAAGGATTCCCAATGCCCCTAATGTTCCAGCATATCATGTTAATCATAGAGATGGGGGATGAGAGTTGGATGACTGAGATCTAGTTCTGGATCTAGATCTTCTTCTTGTAGAGCCTGCCAATTCCCCCTCAGATAGAGAAGACCCTAATTTCTGTAGTTCAGTACTAAATTTCTTTTTCTTCTTTGAAAGTTTGTTTTCCCATTTACCCTCAATGCCAATCTGCATATCATTGATAACATTGGGAGGGAGAGCCACTGGTGAGGGGTTAGTAGATTGAGTGGGTGTCACAATTCTGATTTCCTCTACTTCTCTTCTACACCAGTCACCATTGGACCCAGTAGACTGAGATCTGCTAGGTGACTGTTCCAATGAAAGTGGGTGGACTGGGAGAAGGGGTGGGCTGACAATATGGGGATCAGCCTTCTCCCCCACAGAAAAAGGTGCAGCAATTTCCACTGGAGTGGCAGTATTATCAGGACAGTAGGGACTATTCTGAGATATGGGTTTTCTGTTATGGGGGGAGATTGCCTGAGGGACTTCCTTATCCTTCCCTGCTGGAGGAACCACAGATTCAGTGTTAATAAAATCAGTACCTGCTGGAGGAGAGGGAGTTTTATTGGCCAAATTTACTGATCTTCTGTGAGGGGGTGGAGCCTATAACACCTTTCATTAGTGTGACCAAACATTTTGCAGTGAGAGCAGAAGTGAGGCTTTTGCTGCATGATATTCTCCTGCCAATGCCCTTCACTAGCTGACCCAATCCAAATCCTTTTTATTTCAGGTAGTGAAATATCCCTTTCTACTTGAATTCTAGCAGATTCTGGCTTTGCCTTATTAATAGTTTCAGCATCCAATCTTAAAGGTGTGCCAAGGGATCTCCCAATTTGAAATAGAGCTGATTGGTTAAAGTATCTATATGGAGGGTTGGGAAGTTTGAACCAAATAGGCACTATAGGGGAATCTTTACTTGGATCAAAATTTGAGGTCCACTTGATAATCTTCATTTCCACACCAGCAATGCTAACAATTTGTTTTGCAAATAATAAAGCATATTCTTCTTCATTAGAGAAGTTGATGAGCAAGTATCTTCCATCCAAAAGACCTATCTTCCAGCTGCCATTAAAATTGAGGGATTCAAAATATTTTCTCACTAGCTCCATTTTAGGGTGACCCAACACAAATTTCCCAATGAGGGTGAGTTTGACTTCCTCATCAAGAGTTTCCAATTCCTTGTCAGTGAAAATAACTGTTGGGCGGCCATCCTTAACTTCAAGTGGTCTGATGAAGGGGCGGGATGCTTTACCGACTTGCAGCATCATGTAGCTTTTGTGGGAAGATTAGCTTTGAGGGATCAGAAGTAAATGGGGCATTCCCAACCACCCCAGCATAGGTAGCTTTAGCCCAAGAAATATTTGTATCTAAATCAATGGGATAGGACATGGAGCAGGAAAACAAAACCAGGAGGCCAGGCAGAAAACAGAACCCGACCACAGAAGGAGCAAAGGACAAAGAAGCAATGTAACAGTAGAATTTGAAAAAGAAGCAGCCCGGGAAAGGCCAGAAGCACAGCAAGGCCACCAAAAGCAAGGACAAAGCCAAAGTTGCAACCACCCCACCTTACCTCCCACCAGAGAAGCTCCCAGGAAGACAGCCGCCGACAGGGTCATGGTCGGAACCCTAGCAGAGCAAACACAAAGGAGGCCATATATATATATATATATATATATATATATATATATATATATATATATATATATATATATATATATATATATATATACATAAATTGAAAATAATTTAAATAACATGAATGAATAATAAATTAAATTAAAAGTAAATAGTTAAAATTAAATAAAACCAAAAAATAAATAATAATTAAATTAAACAAATTAAATTAAAAAATAATTAAATAAATAGAAAACAATTATATAAATAAATATTAAATTAAATAAATTAAATAAATTAAAGTATTATAAATTAAATAATAATGTAAATAAATAATAAATTAAATTAAAATTAAATAAAAGTTACATAAAATCGAAAATAAATAAAAATTAAATTAAATAATAATTGTAAATAATAAAATAAATTAAAGTAAGTTAAATTAAATTAAATTAAAAAATAATTGTATATAATAATAAATAAAATAAAATTAAATAAATTAAAAAAATCAAATTATATTAAATTAAATTAAATTAAATAATAATATAAATAAAAATTAAATTAAATAATAATATAAATAAAAATTAAATTAAATAAGTTAAATAAACAAATTAAATAAATTAAATTAATAATGTAAACAAATAATAAATTAAATAATACTTAAAAAATTAAATTAATAAAATAAAATAAAATAAAATAAAAAATAAAAAAACAAATTAAATCAAATTTTATTAAATTAAACAATAATACTTTACATTAAATTAAATTAAAATAAATAATAATGTAAATAAATAATAATTTATACTAAATTAAATTAAATTAAATAATAAAATAAATTAAATGAAAACCAAAAATAATAATTTAAATAAATTAAAGTAAAATAAAATGAATAAATAAAAATCAATTAATTAAATAAAACAAATAAATAACAATCAACTAATTAAATAAAATTAATAACAATTAATAAATAAATAAATTATAATAAAGTAAATAAATCATAATGAATTAAATAAGATAATAAATTAAATAAATAATAAAGATAATAATAATTTCGATTACAAACAAAAGGATAATAATTTTAAACAACATATAATAGAAATAACAATAATATAACACATAAATAATAAATAACAATAATAACATAAAAATAATAATAACATAACATCATATAAAATAACATAATACAATACAATAAGATAACATACAATAATAATATAACACATAAACAAAATAAAACAATGACATACAACATACAAGAATGATAACACATAACAACATAAACAATAACAATATAATACGATAATAACATATAAATAACAATCACATATAATCATAACTACAATCCCAACACAAACAAAGTCACCACACACAACAACAGTCCTGACCACAATAGAATACCAACATGATAACAATCAAACCTACGATAGGCCTCTTGAGGCATGGTTCATTTTCCCCTTTATAAAGACCCCTAGGAAATCACAACTTGGTCTAGAAAACATAACAAGAATACCCTTGTGCTTAGTGAATGCATGGAGTAACCCAAATTTTACCCGATATCCACACAAACTTCCCAATCCACATTCCAAACCCAAACATAAACCAAAACCAAAATAAAACCAAAATTAAACCAAAACCAAAACCAAACAAAAACAAAACCAAAATCAAACCAAAATTAAACCAAAACAAAAACCAAACAAAAACAAAAACCAAAACCAAAACCAAAACCCAAACCAAATACAAACACAAACCAAATTCAAATCCTCCAATCCCCAAACTAAAATCAAACTCAATTAAAAACCACAAACTCTTCATAGCACTCCCATAAGTCCAAATCAAATTACCAATTGCCACCAATCCAAATCCAAACCACACCTAAAACCCATTTGCCCCAACCTGCCCCGAACACCTGTGTTCATTAAGCATAAGAGTATAGGTAGGATGAGTTGTTAAGGAACATAATAAGTCTAAATGAGCCCGAGACGTTTCATCAGGATATGAGAGGGAAGCATGGACCTGCATCCTTCTTTGACTGTTTGGATACGTCTGAGGTCTATTAAACTTAATATGTCTTCTTAACGAAACCATCCTCAATTAAATTAAACAAAGTTTATTGAAACACAACATAGGAATTCACACAGACATCATAGGACTTGGTAGACAACCGGGATCTAAACATAGACATCATAGGATTGAGTAGTTACTTCTTGTTAGTTCTACTTCTTCCTGTTTTCTGGCATGCTTTAATTTCTGCAAAATTATAAACACATATATACAATGTAATACTAAAGTTTCAGCTGGGAATGACGAGAAGACCCTACCAGGTACATTTTTATTTTGATGCAATTTATTTACCTGCACTGCGTTTTACCTTTCTTGCATGCTAAATAAGATTGTTGCATGAAAACTGAAACCTTTAGGATAGCCACAAAACTGAAACCCAAAACTAAATTAAAATTGACACAAGATAAAATTCACCTCCACAACATTCAAAATATAAAACAACTCAAAGTTTAATCACAAACAGAACAAAAAAACTACAACTTTAACTAAATTAAAACGTCTCGTTGGATGATCGGGAATACCTTGGATGATGTAACCTACGTGTTGCTAATGGGATTTCCCACTGTCTAAATGAAAGTGTTCCCATGGTCTAAATGAAAGTGTGGAACTCATTCAGTTGAGTTTAGCAAATTCATCTGGACTAAGTGAATCCGATAAAAATAACGATGCGGAAGGATGGAACCGTGGGATCTTAACCGGTGTTGTTATAATCAACTTTAAGATTTCTTTTAATTAAAACATTAAAAAACACTTGGATTTTAAGATTTCTCTAAACCAAAACACTTCTCTCATCTCTTGATTTTCACTTTCTAAAAACTAAACCTCTGCGACAACAAGGAGCTTGGAGCATAGTAGGCAGCACAACCATTGTCGTCAGCAAAACTCGGATCTACATTAGCTAAACTTTTCTTATAAATAAACAACTAGCCATAGAATTTCAAGGTAGTTTGCCTAGCGCAACATAAATCCTCAACTTTTCGTTAGGCATTTACATAATTGTCTTATGCAAATTAAGCCCTAACCGGTTTTAGGACTCCGAGGTAGTCGTTTAGTACGACATAAGCCCTCACATCTTCAAGGCTGTTTGTATGATTGTGTCATACAAATATAAGTCCTAATTAATTAAAACAGGCAGGATGAAACATTATATAAACTCCCAAATTGAAGCCAAACAATAGGATAGTTTGGGAAGTTGCCAAGATTCTTCTTGGATCCTCAGCTTATCCTACTTCTCTTCCTTTGGACTCCTGAAATAAACTACTCTAAATTTGATCTATTACCTATTGAAATTCCAAAATTCAATCCTTTGAAAACCTTAAACTTTGAAATTCTTGAGAGCAAAACCACTGATCATTATTGAGAGTTTTCCTAAATGATTCCCGTCATTTAGGATGTAATTAACTATAGGGGCTTGCTCTTATAGGGAACTTTAAGAACCCAGGTAATATAAACCCTGCTTAATTCCTTTATATTAAGCAGGGGAACCTGTCGGCTTATAAAATTTATTTGCAGACCAAACGGATGTCACAAATCTTTTAGTTTATTTAATCTAGCCCCATCGTCAACCAGTGTGACTATTCCTCGGAATAGGTACACAGTTTGTGGTGCGGTGCTCGTTTATATAAACTATTTGTGATGTGAGATCAGTTTGATTTCATATCTTAAAATTTTCAAACTTAAAATTATTTTCAAAAATCAAATGCTACTTTCCAAATTATATATACATACTTAAATTAAATTTAAAACCTAAAAAAATATGCCGACATTCAATTGGCCAGATCAAAAAGTATATGAAGTACGGAGTGAAAAATCATCATAATTTTTTAACATTCATATGACACATCCAATCTAAATCATCACTTCACCATTTATCATTGTAAGGAGAAAGAAGAAAAAATCTACTAAGAATTCATAAGGAAGATAGGACAAAACAAGGATTTGATATATAAAAGCAAAGTCATAAAAACAATAAGAAGTAAGCACAACTTATCTCAATTTCTTCCCCAAGCAAATCTCTTGTATCTCCTTAGAATCTCTTTCTCTCTTCATAACAACACACAATTCTCTCTTAGAATAGTAAGGAAGAAGCGGTTTCTCACTTTCCCTCTCCTCCTACAACTCTTTGAGAAGAATCTATTACAAAACAACACTTTTACACCAAACCCTAGACTCTAAACTCTCTACACACTTTTTTTACTCACAAAGCACTAACACACTAATCTACTCATTATTTTCTGGTGCTAAATTCGTTTTAAAATAGCCTAGAGATGAATTCCCCAAGAGACGCCTTAATAATCCTTCTAAAATTTGTCTAATTACATTGAATCTGGCCTCCACCGGGATTGAGCACCATTGGCTCCCTATCACATTTAATATTCTGGAGTTCTCTGTAAAATGGTGTCATCAGTGCCCATTCTGGCATCCCTGGTGCTGGAAGGTAGAACTCTGGTTTTGCCTCTTTTTGCTCCAAATTCGTTCCTTTTTGTTTCTTTTTGCTCCAATTATCTAAAATCATCATTCCTAAAACAAAACATGAAAAGTACCTACTTTAAAGTGCAATATCACCAAAATATATATGAAAAATCCAACATATTTTTGGTGCGTCAAAATCACCCAAACATAACTATTACTTGTCCTCAAGTAATCACTTTACTACATAAAAATATGACTCATAGTAGTGAACTTTACTTAAAGAATACTATGTTTTGATTTAAATGAATATAATAACAAGACTTTCAGAAGGATTTTCAGTAACTTAGGTAATAACTATAGGTGTAAGAACATTTAGTAATCAAGTCTAAGAGTTCTAGTCTCCTATTCATTTCAATAATAACCATAATTTGTCACATTAAGGGTGCTTTTAAGGATCATATGAAAAAAAAACTCATGAGAACTCTATTAGTAAGGATGTTAATACTTAAACATAAATTCAAAAATGCAACTAAGCTCTTCCCTTAAGTTGATTCAACTAAAGTCAATTTTTGATTAGGCATCTCTTCAAGGTTCTCCTCACATATATTTTCTTTTTCCTTTTTTTTTCTCTTTTCTTTTTGGGAGTGCTTTTCAGTCCTCTTTTTCTTTTTCTTCTTCTTCTTCTTTTTTTTTTCTTTTTCTTTTTTTTTGAGGATAAATATATCTAGATAAAATTTAATAATTTTGAACTTCACTCTCCTCACCCTAAAGTTGGAGGTTGTAACATCTCTATACTTTATAGATATATATTAGCTTTTAATTGACTCATCATAGAGTCCCATTTTTTCTCCTCACATAAACATTTAAGACTCTTAATATTTTAAAAGTACAATTTTCTTTACTTTAAATAGTCAACTATAGTCCTCTTATACTAAATATCTTAGCCCCATAAAGTTAACCTTCATTACTAAATACTTTTCATTCAAATCTACCATGATATTTAAATAAAATAAAATATTTAGTTATCGAAAGTTAAGATCAACTACCTTAAGTCAGGTTAAAATAATTTTAAAAATATATTGAATTGAGAATAAATAACATTTAATATTTCCTCCCCCAAAATTAAGTTTTTCAGTGCATATCAAATTAGTAAATGAGAGAGAAAAACAAAAAAGAAAACTAAACTTTTTGTGTTGGACTTTTGATACTTCTGATGCTATGCAAGTATTAAACAAAAATTTAAACTAGCAGGCATAAAACAGTTAAGAGCATTGTTTCACATAACATATCAGAGATTTGCAGGGTGAAGAAAATTTAAAAGCATAAACTTTAAACATCTAATACAAACATACATCAATTACAATTTCAGTACAACTAATAAAAAAACCAACACAAGTTTCATTACAACTTAACTAACAAAAAAAAAAATACATTCACTACACACATCAACTACATAAAAGCAAATAGCAAACACATAAGTTTTCACATCAATAAAAAACTAAAATAATACCACTCTACCAATCATCCTCTCTTCTTCTTCTGCTTCTTCTTCCTCTTCAGGCGGTATGGAATATAACAGGGGGAAGTAGGAAATATCACACCGGATTCTCCCCTTATGAATCTCATCTGAGCATCAAGATAAACTATATCATACTCAACTGTTCTCCTTTAATAATCATCATTAGTACTATTTCTTGTTTCTAATCCATGTATTCTACTATGAAGGCTCACAATATCACCTTGTTGTATCATCAACCGTTCCATAACATCAGAAATAGTAGGAGTTCCAGAGGTAGAAGGTATATCATGACTAGTAGAGGGAACCTTACTACTCTTACTTCCAGTTTTCCATCGTACATGAGATTCATAAGTGAGAATGTTAGCCTTACCGATAGGCTTTAAAGGATGTACCAACTCTTCACTATTATGAACCTCAACTCCTGATTGTATACAAAATGTGTAAACCAGGGCAGGATATCCTAATCCTCCAGTGGTTTATCCTTTAGTTACAGTCTAAATACTATTATAAATAATTACACCAATGTTAATCTTTTTCATATTTAAATACAATAATTCAAAATAGCTCTATCTCTCGAAACTTCACTATGATGATTGGTAGGTAGTAATCATGCAGAAATAAAATAGTGACAGACTTTAGATGCAACATTTAAAGTGGAAGAAGGAAAATTTATCTTTTTTCTTTGGTTCATTTTCCATTCCCTCTTTCCATCAGTAAGAAAAGTAATTATCTCTTTAAAATCAGTGTCCATAGTACCAAAAAATTTATACTCACATAATGGATTATCCCTCAATTGGTAGAAAGCATTGATTCGTTCAGGAGTAAACTCTACCATTTGTCCTTGAACAAGCACATATTCTTCTTCAGTTCACCGCAGGTTAGCATAAAATTCACGGACTACATCTGTAACTGCATTGACAGAAAAATAACAAAATGTTTCCCATTTCAGATCATCAATTACCTATTCCACAACTCCGCCCTGATTTTCAAATCCTCGATCCTCTATACACTTGTTACTTCGGAGGCTAGATTGAAATGGTATTGTGCTTTGATATTTACAAACGTCTTTTCATCAAAATCCACCTTCCTCTTCCCCCTAAACATCCTTGGAGCCATTTCAAAATTTCTAGAAAATGTGTAAATAAATATCAATAAATTCCAAAATTTGCAATGTAGTAGACTCCGAAGTCAAATCTAATAGGTAAGAACATTTCACAATGGATTATTGATGCTCGACTTTATATATACTTAAAAATGCAAGAATTTGATACCACTGCTAGAATATTTAATCCTCGGCAATATCACAAAAACTTAATGCGGCGGTCTTATATTTTGCAAGAATTTATGAACTCAGATTTATAGATTTATAATAATTTTGTTAAGTCCAAGCATTCAACGCAAGTATACCTATCGCATCAAGTAATATGTGGCTCTAATGGAGTCCTAGATACTGATCCACAGGTAAATTTTGAAGTTTAAGAAAGCGTTACACAATATGAAATAAGCACTAAAATTGAAGTTTACTACTTACTACAACTACGCAGGAAACAGTAAGAATAACTAAACAGTAACATTTAACTAACTAAAATTATTTCTAACAATTTTAAGAATAGAATTAACTAACAGACACACTAAACTAAGTATTTGAAAGGTTTTCGATATATGAGAAAAGTATCTTTACTCTTGCAATGAGAATATGATGTGTGGATTGATATGGAACAATTATCTATATTATTGTGCCAAATAGGAGCATAGATGATTCTTTATCCTTAAAAGAGTACCCCCTCTTCTAAGCAAGAAAAGAACATTGACATATTTTAAGTTTAGTCACTAACTCTAAGGCTAAGCTGGGAGGATATCGGCTCTCACTTCGGAGCTCCCACTCACCCTTCACCCGAAGGCTAACCTTTGATATTAGTTACTAATCTTAGAACCAATTTGGGAATTTCAGCCTTTCACCCTGAAATCTCCACATTGAACTCCATCAAAACATATTTCCCTATTTATTTGCACTCAATTCTCATGAACTACGCAATTCATCCATAGAAATTGAATGGATCTTTCATTATTGTTGTAGGAAATTAAATCCTTTCAAACTTAATGTTCAACAACATATTTTAACATTTCAATTAGCCAAATCGAAAGTAATCTAAGTTCTAAATGAAAAACCATCACAATTTCTTCATTACATTAAAAGCACATCAAATCCACATCAATCCATCATCACATCTCTATGCAAGAAGAAAGACAAGGGAGATTACTCAGAATTCATGGAGATGATACAATAAAGCATGGATTTTATATATAAAAGAAAAGTCATACAAACCACAAAAGAAAATACAACTTATCTCTTTCTCTTCCCCAATGCAATTCCCTTAAAGTTCCATTGAATCCTCTTCTCTCTTCTTGACAACACTTGATTCTCTCTTTAGAATGGAAAGGAAGAAGCAATCTCTTACTTTACCTCTTCTCCTTCCCTCCTTAGAGAAGAATTCCCCTCAAATCCTCACTTCTCCTAAACTTCAAAACACTAAACTATGAAGAATCACACAAAACCTACTCTAAACTACTGAAGAAACACTCTAGAACCTCTCCATTTTCATCTAAAAATAGTTACTTATAAGATAGGGATGAAATACCAAGAGTTTTCATAGGCATCCTTTCAAAAAGTCACCAAAACTATTCAAATTTGAACTCCACTGACTTCGGGCGCCGGCGGCGCCAGATAGGGCGCCGGTGATCCACTTTAAAAATACCTAATTTTATGCCTTATTTATGATTCAATTCTTAAGGATATTTTGCTTTAATGAAAGGTATTTTTATGTTTTTGGTTGTAGGTGATAAAAAAATAGTTCAAGAAGGAAAAATGAGCAAAAGGGAGCAAAAATTGAGCTAAAAGAGCACAATTGTTGAAATTGTAGGCCTGGAGCCTAGGCGCCAGAATCCGGTGCCTAAGCGCCAGTTTGATACAAATGCAGACAAGATTTTGACGACTTTGGGCAGTTATTTTGACGGTGTTAAGCAGTTATTAGAGCTTCTAGAAGACTGGAAGTTACTCCTAATATATAACACATGTGATACAATGCATCTGGACGCAGGGAAACGGTTTTAATCGCAAAGAGGAGCGACTCAAAGTGAAGAGGTGCGAAGACCTGGTCACGGAGTTTGGCGCCTAGGCACCAGATCCCAGTGCCTAGGCGCGACAATTACCTTCTAGAAGATAGATTGTATTTGGACAAATTTTGAAGAGGTGCCTTAACCAACCCTTGGTCAAATTCAAAGCTCTATAAATAGGAGCCCATTCTACAGAGCAAATCGCCCCTTTCACCCCTTCTAACATCGTTTTGTCCCCAAGCACTATATAGCCATCCAATTCATTTTAGGGATACACCTTCTTTATTATTTAGTGAGTTTATTTTTAGTTTATTTTGAGTGTTAATTGTGAGATTATTAGTGTTGTTGCTGTTGAAGTCTTTCATCATTGCATTGAAGTCAGTAGGAGTCAACGGATCACTTGAAGGAACATTCCAGATAAGTATTTGTAACTTGGTTCAAAGTTTTATAAATATGTTTTGTTGTGTAAATTAAATGTAGTCTGAGTAGTTAGTTTTCTTTCTCCTTTCAACTATGAAAAGATAATAAGATAATTAAACTTTGTTGGAGAATTTAACTTAAAATATTTATAAAAACTGTGATGATATTATTACCTGATCTTAGTTTACTTTTTAAACTGTCCATTTAAGTTGTTAAAACCTGTTGAAGAATTTTGAGACCTATCCGGAGATGAGTTCTTAACTAGTAGATATCACATGAATCCTTAGATAGTCGAAGGCTTTATGTGGGTTATTCAAGGTGAAGTGCAAATAAATAGGAAGATATGATTTATTGGGTGCAGATTAATTAGTTTTTAGAGTGACAGACTAAATTCTAATAATTTGATTTATAGAAAGGGAACGGGTCACTGGTAGGGCCGACCATAGCTACCCTTGGACATCTATTAGTGTGAGCCTAGATTAACCCATTCTACTAATAAAACATCCTGAACCGATCTATAGATTAGTCAATGCTCTTTATGCCTGGACCAAAGGGTAAAGAATAGGAATGCTTCTATTTGGCATAATACCATAATCTAAAATTTTCACAAAAGATAATTATTCTAAAAATCTTGGATTAGTTGAAAAGGAGAAAGTTCTTTTATTTATACCTGCATTAATATTTATTTTAGTGTTGCTTACTTTCATTTAGTATAAATTTCATTAAATCTAAAATCTAAAATTTAAAAAGAAATAAAAATAATAATTACTTTTAATTTGAAAAATCTAAAAATATTACTTAAGATTCTAAAAATCTTCCCTGTGGGATCGATAACCAGGACTCCACTAGAGCCTTGTATTACTTGATACGATACGTATACTTGCGTTTGAAATCGTGAATTTTACAAATTATAAAAATTTAAATATAAATTCATAAAATCTTTCATAAGTAAAATCACATCAAGTTTTTGGCGCCGCTGTCAGTAATTAAATCTTCTAGCAGTGGTATGAAATTCTTGCATTTGAAAGTATATATAAAGCCCCGTTAGGCTGAGTCACGCATCAAGTTTTTGTCGCCGTTGCCGGGGAAGAGAAGGAAAATAAGTAAGAAAGTTAAAAAGAAAATTTTCAAATTAAATATAATTTATACAATTTTATTTCTTTTAAAATATAGAACATAAAAAAAATAAAAATATAAAAATAAAAATACCAAAAAGATTTTAATTTTATGCGTAGTACTGGATCAGAAGGATTATTAACTTTTGATTCTGAATTAGAAAGAACAGTTAAAATAATTAAAAAAGGAAAACAAGGTAAACAAATTCAAAAATATCAGGAAATGGCTAACTTACATAACAATAATCAAAATCCAATTGAAATTAATGAACAAAATGTTTATAAACCATTAAGGGATTATGCAAACCCTACTGCTGATGAACTTAATATTAGTATTCAAATGCCTGCTGCAGATGCTAATTATTTTGGGCTTAAACCTTCTATTATTCAAATGGTTCAAAATAATCAATTTGGAGGAACACCTAATGAGAATCCAAATATATGTCCTTGCTAGTTATTTAGAACTTTGTGCTACCTTTAAATATAATAATGTTTCTGATGATGCTATTCGGCTTAGACTCTTTCCTTTTTCCTTAAAAGATAAAGCAAAGATGTGGCTTAATTCATTAGCAACTTGTTCTATTAAAACTTGGGCAGATATGACACAAAAATTCCTTGCTAAATATTTTCCTCTTTCTAAAACTGCTAAATTAAGAAATGATATAACTTCATTTACACAATTTTATGGAGAAACAATTTATGAAGCTTGGGAAAGATTTAAAGAACTAATAATAAAATGTCCTCATCATGCTTTGCTATATTGGTTAATTATTCAAACATTTTATAATGGACTTATTTGATCACTTAGATCTATTATTGATGCTGCTACTGGTGGTTCTTTAATGGCTAAGACATTTGAAGAAGCTTATACTTTAATTGAAGAAATGGCTAATAATAATTTTCAATGGCCTTCTGAAAGGGTTAATCCTAAAATAATGGCAAGTATTCAAGATAGTGAAGCCTTTTCTATTTTAGGTTCACAAGTGGCTGTGATATCTAAGAAATTAGATAATTTTGCTATTAATATATCACATGTAAGTAATGATAATAATGCAAATACTGATGATTCTCAAACAATGGAAACTTTGCAAGCTATTGCTAGTAAAACTAATAACCCTTATTCTAATTATTATAATCCTGGTTAGAAAAAACATCCTAATTTTAATTGGAATAATGGACATCAACAATGAAATAATAATCAAGTTGATCCAAATTGGAACAATCAAGGAAATTCAAACTTTAGACCAACTTACCCTCCTGGTTTTAATAATCAGTAGAAAAAGTTATCTATAGAAGAATTGATGTTGCAACTAGGTAATCAGCTACAAAGTTAAAACACTACTATTCGTAATATTGAGAATCAGATGGGTCAAATTGCTAATTTTATTAATTACAGACCTCAAGGAACACTACCTAGCAATGTCAAAATTAATCCTAAAGAAACTGGGAAAGAACATGAACAAGAAAAAGTTGTACAACTTAGAAGTGGAATGGAATTAAAATTTTGTGGAAAAGCCTTATGTGATTTAGGAGCAAGTATTAATCTCATGCCATTTTTAATCCTTCGAAGGTTAGATTTAGGAGAGATTTCTCCCACCACTGTAACCCTTCAGCTAGCTGATCGATCTATCACTTATCCTAAAGGAGTTATAGAGGATGTTCTTGTTAAGGTAGATAAATTTATCTTTCATGTGGATTTCATTGTGCTAGATATGGAAGAAGATAAAGAAATACCTGATATTTTAGGGAGACCTTTTCTAGCTACCCGACGTGCTATGATTGACGTGCAAAAAAGAGAATTAATGATGAGAGTTAATGATCAAGAGATAACATTTAATGTGCTGAAATCAATGAGGTACCCTGATAAAAAATGCTTTCGAATGGATATTTTGATTATATAATTGAAAAACATTATTAAGAAAAATGTAAGGTCATTTCTGAAGATAAAAATGATGAATCTGTGTTATAATGATTTATTAACTGAAGAAATTGAAAAAGTAAATGAAGAAAAATTATCTGAAGAAACTCATTATATTCATGAAAACTGAGAAATTTTAGACACAACTAAAAATGATATACTTTTACCCTCAATTGAAAAAGCCCCTGAACTGGAATTAAAAATGTTACCTGCACATTTAAAGTATGTATTTCTTGGAAATTCATTAACTTTACCTGTAATTATATCTTCGGAATTGAGTAAAGATCAAGAAGAAAAAATAATAGGAGTTCTGAAGAATTATAAGAACGCTTTTGCTTGGACTATTGCACATATAAAAGGAATAAGCCTTCAATCTGTATGCATAGGATTTTAATGGAAGAAAATTGTAAACCCACTATTGAACCTCAAAGAAGATTGAACCCAATTATGAAAGACGTTGTAAAGAAAGAGATTTTCAAATGGTTAGATGCTGGAATTATTTATCCTATTTCGGATAGCCAATGGGTGAGTCCTATTCATTGTTCCAAAGAAAGGAGGAGTAATTGTCATTGTTAATGAAAAAAATGAATTAATCCCAACAAGACAAGTTGCTGGATGTCAAATTTGCATTGATTATCGAAAATTAAACAACGCCACTAGAAAGGATCATTTTTCTTTACCTTTCATGGATCAAATGTTGGATAAATTAGCTGGACACTCATATTTCTATTTTCTGGATGGATATTCTGGTTATCATCAATTACCTGTTGCTCTTGAGGACTAAGAGAAAACAACATTTACAAGTCCTTATGGAACATTTGCCTTTAGAAGAAAGCCTTTCGATTTATGCAATGCACCTGCAACTTTTCAAAGATGTATGATGTCAATATTCTGTGATTTAATTGATAAAGGAATTAAAGTATTTATGGACAATGTTTCAGTATTTGGAACTTCTTTTGAATCTTGCTTGGAAAATATAATGAAAGTTTTGAAGAGATGTGAAGAAACAAATTTAGTTCTAAACTGGGAAAAATGTCAATTTATGGTCATAGAAGGAATTGTACTTTGACATAAAATTTCACAAATAGGGATGGAAGTTGATTAGGCAAAGTAAAAATTATTGTTGAACTTCAAATACCTACTACCATTACTAATGTGAGAAGTTTTCTGAATCATGATGGATTTTATGGGAGATATATAAAGGATTTTTCAAAAATTGCTAAACCTCTTTGCCATTTATTGGAAAAAGAAGCTAAATTTGAATTCAATGAAGATTGTTTGAATGCATTTAATATTTTAAAATAAAAATTAATCACTACACCTGTTATTGTTGCACCTGATTGGAGTAATCCTTTTGAATTAATGTGTGATGCAAGTGATTATGCAATTGAAGCTGTATTGGGACAAAATATGAGAAAATTTTCAAAGTTATATACTATGCTAGCAAAACTCTTAATGAAACTCAAATAAATTACAAACTACTGAAAAAGAGCTTTTAGCAATAGTATATGCCTTTAATAAATTTAGACCATATCTTCTTGGAACGAAATGTATCGTACATACTGATCATTATGTTATTAAGTATTTAATCTCTAAAAAGGATGCTAAACCTAGATTGATCAGATGGGTTTTACTTTTACAAGAATTTGATTTTGAGATTGTGAATAGAAAAGGAACTGACAACCAAATTGCTGATCATTTATCGAGAATAAAAAATAATAGTGAGACGATTTATGAAGAAAATATAAATGAGAAATTCCCTGATGAGAAATTATATATCATTCAAGGATTACAAATGCCTTGGTATGCAGATATAGTTATCTATTTGGTTAGCAATATTTTACCATATGGGTTGAATAACAAATATGTTAAGAAATTCAAGAATGATTGTAAACCATATTTTTGGCAAGATCCTCATTTATTTAAAATAGGAAGAGATTCTGTAATTCGAAGATGTGTACCATATGAAGAAATTTTGGCAATTATTCAAAAATGTCATGATTCTGAATTTGGAGGACACTTTTGAGTGGATAAAACTGCATTTAAAATTTTAAATTCTGGATTTTATTGGCCTACTTTATTCAAAGATGTTGGACATTATGTGAAAACTTGTAATCGATGCCAAAGAATGGGAAATATATCCAGAAAAGATGAAATGCCTCTAAACTTTATATTAGAAATTGAAAATTTTGATGTATGGGTTTAGACTTTAAGGGACATTTCGTACCATCATCTGGAAAGATTTTTATTTTATTAGCAGTTGATTATGTTTCAAAGTAGATTGAAGCTGTAGCTTTACCTAACTCTGATTCCAAAAGTGTTTTGAAATTTTTAAAGAAGATGATTTTTATAAGATTTGGAATGCCCAGGGTAATTATCACAGATGGAGGAAGTCATTTCAGAAATATAAAAATTCAATCATTATTGGAAAAATTTGGAATTAAACATAGAATTGCAACTGCTTATTGATCCAAGAAAAAAATACCTATTTTTATGCCTTAATTTTTATTAAATTTTAGGGATATTATGCTTTAATGAAAGGTATTTTTGTGTTTTTGGATGTAGGTGATACAAAAATGTTCAAGAAGAAGAAAAATATGAAAAAGGAGTAAAAAATAGCAAAAAGGAGAAAAAATGGAGTCAAAATGCAAAATTTTCGAAATTATTGGCCTAGCGCCTAGGCGCCAGAGTCCGGCGCCTAAGCGCCAGCTCGATACAGAAATTTGTTAAGTTTTTGACGACTTTTGGCGGTTATTTTGATGGTGGGAGCAGTTTTTGGACCTTCTAGAAGAGTGGCAGCTGTTCCTGGTTTATAAGACATGTGATACAATGTATTTGGATGCTTCAAAACGGTTTTAATCACGAAGAGGTGCGATCCAAAGTGAAGAGGTACGAAGAACTGGACGCAGTGTCCGGCGCCTAGGAGCCAGATTCTGGCGCCTAGGTGCTAGACACACCTTCTAGAAGATTCATTGAATGTGGACACATTTTGAAGAGGTGCTTTGAGGCAACCCTTGAAGCCTATAAATAGGAGGGTATTCCTTCAGAGAAAAACACTCCATCTACCCCTCCCTATCTAGAGTCCAATATAGAGAGAGAATTAGAGAGATCATATTAGGGCCACCTTTTTACTTTCCTCATAAATTAGTGAGTTTATTTTAAAGTTTGTAATCAGAGTTTGAAAGAGTTGGTGCATCTGTAGTTCATTACGCTGTGGAGTCAGTAGGAATCAGAAGTTCAGTAGGAGAAACATCTAAGATTAGTATTTTTATTTTGATTCAAAGTTTATTTATTATGTTTTGTTATTTAATTTCAATGTGTTCTGAGTAGTTACTTTACTTTCTCCTTTCAATTATGAAAGATAGATAAGATAATACAAAATTCGTCGGAGAAATAAAAATCATATATTTTCAAAACATTATGATGATATTAATACCGGTTTTACTTTACTATTTAAATTGGCCATTTAAATTGTTAAAACCTGTTGAAGTTTTTTGAGACCTAGAAGGAGATAAATTCTTAACTTGTAGATATCACATGAATCCTTGGGTAGTCGAAGGCCTTGTGCAGGTTATTCAAGGTGAAGTGCAAATAATTAGGAAGATATTATATAATGGGCGTAGAATTGATAAGATTTTAGAGTGACAGACTAAATTCTTGTGATTTGGTTTTTAGAAAAGGAAAGGGTCACTAGTAGGGCCGACCATAACCACCCGTGGACATCTAGTAGTGTGAGCCTAGATTAACCCATTCTACTAACAATACATCCAGACCTGATCTATAGGCTAGCCAATGTTCTTTGCACCTGGATCAAAGGGTAAAGAATATGAATTCTTCTATTTGGCACAATACCATAAATTTGTATTATCCACGAATATTATCATTATCTTAGAAAATCTTGGATTAATTGAAAGGGAGAAAGTTGCTTTCTTATTGCTATTTACATTAATTATTTTATTTCTGCTTTATTATTGCATCTAGTAAATTAAAGATATTTTATTTTTAATTATAAAAGAAATACTTTAAAATAAAAATATTTAAAGATCTATATCTCTCTCCTTGTGGGAACGATACTTGGGTCTTTGTTTTAAAGCCCTATATTACTTGAAACGATACATATACTTGCGTAGAACCCCTAGTGTGTAAAATATTGTCCATAAAATTATATTTATATACACTAGTCGCTATTATTATTTATAACATATATTTTTTTGAAAGCATTAATTAGTACGTTGATCTTCAGAGGACTTCGGCTCAAGTTTTTGGCACCGTTGCTGGGGAAGAAGATTTAGTACGCATGTATTTATATCGGGTCAAGTTTTTGGCGCCTTTGCCGGGGAAGAAGATTTTAGTATGCATATATTTATATCGGATCAAGCTTTTGGAGCCGTTGCTGGCGAGAGCAGAGGCAAACTTTTAGATTTTAAGTATTTTTATTTTATTCATTTTTCTTTATTAAAAACAAAAAAAAACATATATATAATAATAATATGTATTTTAATTCTTGCAAATTGACTTTTTATGCGTAGTTCTAGATCTGAAGGATTATTACCTTTAGATTCTAAATTAGAAATAACGGTTAGAAGAATTAAAAAAGGAAAACAAATTCAAAAATTTCAAGAAATGACTAATTTACATAACAATTTACAAAATCCAATTGAAATTAATGATCAAAATGTTTATAAACCATTAATGGATTATGCTAACCCGACAGTTGATAAACTTCATAGTAGTATTCAAATACCCACTGTAGATGCTAATTCTTTTGAGCTTAAACCGTCTATTATTCGAATGGTTCAAAATAATCAATTTGGTGAAACACCAAATGAGGATCCAAATTTACACCTTGCTAGTTTTTTAGAACTTTGTGCTACCTTTAAATATAACAATGTTTCTGATGATGCTATTAGGCTTAGACTCTTTTCTTTTTCTTTAAGAGATAAATCAAAGATGTGGCTGAACTCATTAACAACAGGTTCTATTAAAACATGGGCTGAAATGGCACAAAAATTCCTTGCTAAATATTTTTCTCCTTCTGAAACTGCTAAATTAAGCAATGATATTACTTCATTTAGTCAATTTGACGGGGAGACAATTTATGAAACTTGGGAAAGATTTAAAGAACTATTAAGAAAATGTCCTCATCATTCTTTACTTGATTGGTTAATTATTCAAACATTTTATAATGGATTAATTGGATCTTTAAAATCAATTATTGATGTCTTGCTACTTGGAGGTTCTTTAATGTCTAAATCATTTGAAGAAGCTTACACTTTAATTGAAGAAATGAATAACAATAATTTTCAATGGCCTTCTGAAAGGATTAATCCTAAAAGAATGACAAGTATTCATGATAATGAAGCCTTTTCTATTTTAGCTTCACAAGTAGCAGCAATGTCTAAGAAATTAGATAGTTTTACTATTAATATATTACATAATAACTCTGCTAATATTGAAGATTCTCAAACTATTGAAACTTTACAAGTTATTGCTAGTAAAAATAATCCTTATTCAAATTATTATAATCCTGGATGGAAAAATCATCCTAATTTTAACTGGAATAATTCACAACAATGGGATAATAATCAATCTCATCCCACTGGAAATTGGAATAATCAAGTTAATTCAAACTATAAACCACCTGGATTTAACAATCAACAGAAAAAGTTATCTATAAAAGAATTAATTTTACAACTAAGTAATCAATTACAAAATCAAAACACTGCTATTCGTAATATTGAGAATTAAATGGGACAAATCGCTAATTTAATTAATTATAGACCCCCAGGAACACTTCCTAGTAATGTTGAAATTAATCCAAAAGAAACTGGAAAAGAACATGAACATGTTAAAGCTGTACAACTTAGAAGTGGAAAGGAATTAAAAGAAAGAATGCAGAATGCAGAATGAAATTGAAAATGAGATTGAGGTTGAAAAGATTGAAAAATCTAAAGAAACTCCTTCTCCTAATAAAGATCAAAATGATATTTCTATTAATATGGAAGTTGAAAAACCACCACCACCTTTTCCTCAAAGACTTAAACAGCAGAAGCTTGATCATCAATTTTCTAAGTTCTTTGAAATTTTTAAGAAACTTACTATAAACATACATTTTGCTGAGCTTTGGAACAAATGCCAACTTATGCAAAATTTATGAAAGATATTTTAAGTAAGAAATGAAAATTTGAAGCTTTTGAAGCTGTTGCTTTAAGTGAAGAATGTAGTACAATAATTCAAAAGAAATTACCTCAAAAACTTAAAGATCCTGGAAGTTTTACTATACCTTGTGCTATTGGAGAAAAGTTTTGTGGAAAGCTTTATGTGATTTATGAGCAAGTATTAATCTCATGCCATTTTCTATTTTTCGAAGGTTGAATTTAGGAGAGATTACTCCCACCACTGTAACCCTTCAGTTAGCTGATAGATCTATCACTTACCCTAAAGGAGTTATAGAGGATGTTATTGTTAAAGTAGATAAATTTATCTTCCCTGTAGATTTCTTTGTACTTGATATAGAAGAAGATAAAGAAATACCTATTATTTTAGGGAGACCTTTTCTAGCGACCAGACGAGCTATGATTGACGTGCAAAAAGGAGAATTAACCATGAGATTTAATGATCAAGAGATTAAATTTAATGTCCTTAAATCAATGAAGTACCCTGACAAAGAAAAATGTTATCGAATGGATATAATTGATTATTTAATTGAGAAACATTATCAAGAAAAATGTAAAGTCATTTCTGAAGAAAATTTTGAATTATTAACTGTTGAAGATGAGGAACTAAAAGAAGAAGAAACTCATTATATTAAAGATAATTGGGAAACTTTTGACATAACTCAAAATGATATACTTTTACCCTCAATTAAAAAAGCCTCTGAACTGGAATTAAAAATGTTACCTTCACATTTAAAGTATGCATTTATGGGAAATTCATTAACTTTACCTGTTATTATTTCTTCTGAGCTAAGTAAAGATCAAGAAGAAAAATTGATAGGAGTGTTAAAGAATTATAAGAAAGCATTTGGTTGGACAATTGCTGACATAAAAGGTATAAGCCCGTCTATTTGTATGCATAGAATTTTAATGGAAGAAAATTTTAAACCTACTATTGAACCGCAAAGAAGATTAAATCCTATCATGAAAGAGGTTGTTAAAAAAGAAATTGTTAAATGGTTAGATGCTTGGTATTATTTATCCTATTTCGGATAGCCAATGGGTAAGTCCTATTCATTGTGTTCCAAAGAAAGGAGGAGTAACTGTCATTGTCAATGATAAAAATGAACTAATTCCTACAAGACAACTTACTGGATGGCGAATTTGCATTGATTATAGGAAATTAAATGACGCCACTAGAAATGATCATTTTCCTTTACCTTTCTTGGATCAAATGCTTGATAAATTAGCTGGACACTCAATATATCTGTTTTCTGGATGGATATTCTGGTTATCATCAATTACCTGTCGCTTCTGAGGACCAAGAGAAAACAACAATTACAAGTCCTTATGGAACATTTGCTTTTAGAAGAATGCCTTTTGGTTTATGTAATGCACCTGCAACTTTTCAAAGATGTATGATGTCAATATTTTGTGATTTGATTGACAAAGGAATTGAAATATTTTTGGACGATTTTTCAGTTTTTGGAACTTCTTTTGAATCTTGTTTGGAAAATATTTCCAAAATTCTGAAAAGATGTGAAGAAACAAACTTAGTTCTTAACTGGGAAAAATGTCAATCATGGTCACAGAAGGCATTGTACTTGGTCACAAGATTTCATAAAAAGGGATGGAAGTAGATCAAGCAAAAGTGAAAATTATTGCTGAATTACAACCACCTACTAATGTTACTGATGTGAGAAGTTTTCTAGGTCATATTGGATTTTATAGAAGATATATAAAGGATTTTTCCAAAATTGCTAAACCTCTTTGTCATTTATTGGAAAAAGATGCTAAATTTGAATTTAATAAAGACTGTGTTAATGCTTTTAATATTTTAAAAGAAAAATTAATTACTGCACCGTTGCACCTAACTGGAATAAATCTTTTGAATTAATGTGCGATGCAAGTGATTTTCTAATTGGAGCTGTATTGGGACAAAAATATGAGAAAATTTTCAAAGTTATTTATTATGCTAGTAAAACTCTTACTGAAACTCAAAGAAATTACACTACTACTGAGAAAGAGCTTCTAGCTATAGTATATGCCTTTGATAAATTTAGACCTAATCTTCTTGGTACTAAATGCATAGTTCATACTGATCATTCCGCTATTAAATATTTAATGTCAAAAAAGGATGCTAAACCTAGACTAATAAGATGGGTTTTACTTCTACAAGAATTTTATTTTCAAATAGTGGATAGAAAAGGAACGGACAACCAAATTGCTGATCATTTATCTAGAATTAAGAATGATGTTATTACTGAAGAAAACATAAATGAGAAATTTCCTGATGAACATTTATATGTTATTCAAGGATACTTGTCGGCATATTTTTAGGTTGTGTTGTATTTTAAAAAGGGGTCGCCTACAGAAGTTGTCGGCGAATTTTAGATTTTAAATTTAATTTAAATATATATATAATTTAAAAGTAGCATTTAATTTTAAAAATAATTTTAAGTTTGAAAATTTTAAGATATGAAATTAAACCGATCTCACATCCCAAATAGTTTATATAAACGAGCACCGCATCACAAACCATGTATCTATCCCGAAGAACAGACACACTGCTTGATGATGGGGCTGTTGACCTTATTTTTGATGAGGTATTCTCTTCTCCTTTTAGTACTTAGGATCTAGCCTTAGGCTTTTCCTTTGACTATCCTAAAGGACTAGAAATGGGAATCCACCACTTAGAAATTCAAACTACTTCTTAACTCCCTGCAAACCCCGCAAGCTTGATTGTAAACCCCTAATAACCTAGAGGGTTGAGATCAAATGTGGAAGTTTAAAGGATGAGTTCCCTATAGGACTCTTTGGCCTTAGGATCACCCTGGGTGGCCTGGTCTGATGAGATCTGACTTACACATACACTACACCCTCACACACACATCCTAAAAACCACACCTATACCCAACTTGATCTCCTGACTCATGTAGGTAATTCACATGGATGGACCTTAACCCCTAAGCCCTCTGGCTAAGAGGGTTAGGAACAACATAGTGAATACCTCAAATGAGTCCTTTCATGACTCATATGAGCTTATCATGGCTTCATGACTCAACCAAAATAATTTCATTTCACTTACATTTGATCAACCTTCACTTTTTCAAAATTTCAATTTTTGACCCCCGGGGCCCCGGACCCACCTAGCCTACCGAAAAACCCTTGAAATTACCCAAAAGCTCCAAAATTTCCAAACCACCCAAAACTCCCCAAAATTAACCTTGAACATTCCCAACCATTCAAATTGATCATCCATAACCAAAAATACCAAAATTTCCAAAAATACCCCAAATACCCTCCAAATTACCAAAATGCCCCTCTTGACCCAAAAATTCAAAAATTCCAAAATTCCCAGAAATTCCAGAAAATCCCAAATATTCTCAATTTCATTTTTTTCAACTACACCATGGCCAATTTTGTCAATTTACCCCACTTTAGCCAAAACCCCCAATTTGCCCAAAAGTCAAACCCAAATGAACCCAATGTCAAACCAAACCTTTCTGATTGACCTCAATTTTGGTCCAATTCAATTCTAAACTTCAATTCAATATCCCCAATATCAATCTAGACCAAATCCGAGCCCAATTTGATTGACATTTGAATCCAATTTCATTTTTAAGCTTAAAGCCCAATTTTGACCCATAACCCGAACTTAGCCCAGACCAACCCAATTCAACTCCAATTAACCCCAAACCTTTTCTAAATCTTCCCTAACATCTCCACAAACAAAACACTAACATAGTTTGACCAAAATTTGGACCCAGACCTTACTCAAATTCAACCCAAACCCAAAATTCCCTAAATAGGCCTAAATCCACCATGAACCCAAATAGGCCCAAATCCCAAAATTAAAGCCCAACCAAGGTTGAAAACTCTTTGTTACACTCCCATAAACATTTCTCAACATTGACTTTACATCAATTTCAACATTAGCCCAACCTTAGCCCAAGTTAGTCCATTTTGATCTATTTTGACCCTATCACCAAGGGGACCCAAATTAGACTCAATTCAATTCCAAATCACCTCAAATTTGTCTCAAATCATTCATGACACATCCCTAAACCAAACCCAACATTTATTTAGCATGGCCCTTTGCAAAATTTTTTATCTAAAAGCCCATTTTGAAACATAAAAGCCCATTCCCTTAAGCCATTTTAAAAGCCCACCTTTACCAAATTTTAAAAGCCCAAACCCATCCTAAGGCCCACATTACAATCTCATCTCATCCTTACTCAATTAAAATCATCCCTAAGTTCTAAATCAACAATCAAACTTTTCTAAACTAAGCCATATGACAAACCATCCAAATTTCTCACCAAAATACCAAAATTCCTAAAACCTACTTCCATGAAACCAAGCTAACTTTTCCCAAGCCATATAAGAGCCATGAAGCCATCCTTAAGCCCCATGTGGAGCCATGAAAGGTTTGACATGTGACCTTACCACATTGGGCAAATGGAGGAAGCTCTTTCTAGATTCCCTTAAGGTCATTAGCCTTAACCATGATTACCCTTAACCCAAATTAATCCAAATATGTTTGGATGGGGACTTCTCCACTCAAAACCAGCTGACTTACCTGATTCCCCACACCACACAAAGTCCCTTGGAGGGTGCACCAAGCCCTAAAAAATGGGTTGACCAAATGAAACCCAAAATGATCCCTCCCCCCTTCTACTTTGATTCAACTCCTTTACACTTGGCACTTGCTAATTGAACTCATAAACCTCAAGCATTGACCTCCCTGATGACAACAGTGACCTGATCCTGCCGGCCTGCCGCCTGAGTCACCGAAAAATGCCATGGCCGAAACCTTGGGATGAGCCAAAGTTTGGAATTCCCACCTGCTGAGCTGCCCCATGCCCAATGGCCATTGCAGCTGTTCTTCCCTTGCCCTGAGCAGTTGATCCAAGCCCCTAACTCCCCCTGGGAAGCCATGGCCATGGCTATTTAAGCCAGCCAACCCCTCTCGGCCAAAAGGTTGGTTGAACCAGACCTTCACAGAATCCCTCCAAATTCCTCACAAAGCTTCCCCTAGCCAAGAGCAATCCATCCCCACTGTTCTCCTGCCCTAACTCCCACTGATTGAGCTCAATTTTAGAGCTCAATTCTCAGGCCAGAACAGGACACTCTCAAATCCTCCACCAAAATCAAATTAAACTCACCCACACCTGCACAAGACCAAGAGAAGGAGTTCCCAGGTGAAAGCCCCTCTCCGGGCCACCCATTTGTTCTAGCCTCCAAAGGTTGAAATCGGGTCTTGTGGAAATCAAGTCTAGGCAATTCCCCAGGGCAGAGACTTCATCTGGAGCTTGCTTAGGTTCAATCGAAGGTGACACAACTCTCAGATCGAAGCCACACTTCTCTGAGCAAAGGTATGAGCTCTCTTCTTCCCGAGCTTCTGAACATTCTCTATTTTGATTGGGTTAATTCATGCCACATAAATCGTATGGATGTGTTCGTCTCTTCAAGACGAATCCATAGAGTATAAGAACGTAGAAATCGGTTAAGAATCAAGAGAGATATCAAGCCTGGAAGATGGACGGCTCTCGGGTGAAGTCGATCGGGGAAGATGAACGGATGCTGTCCATTTGCGCGTGTATTGGACGGACGGCTCAAATGGCGTCGGACCGGAAGATGATACATGAATGGCGGGCCCCCACAACGCTGAGTCAGATGGAGGCGCTGAATCAGAGCGCGCCGCGTGGCCTTTCGGAGCTGTCGAGGATGGCCAGGTGCTGCGTGGATAAGTAGGAAATTAGGGCTATTTTCTATTTATTTAATTACCAGAACTTCAAAAATCTATATCTTTGCATAGAAAAATTATAAAAATAAAATAAAAATACCCTCTTGCTCAAAGAACAGAGTAGAATAATGTGGAAAAGAAATCAAGTCATTTCATCAAGTATTTTATTTTTAATGATTTATTTACTCTCTGCATTATTTTAATTCTTCATTTGCATAGGCAATTCACCATGGCATGAGACCATAGGGCTTTTGAAGCCTCTAAACATGGGAACATTCCCTGAATTTTCCAAGGTCAGAGGCCATCCCCATGAGAAGTTATTGATTTTCCAAGTTCATGCTACTATTTTGAGTATTTTAGTTTCAATAATTAGCATGCTGAGAAATAAATTCTAGGAAAATTTGGTGATGTTTCTTATGACCAGAGGAACCTAGGAAAAATAGGTTTTGAGTTAATTCACATGGAACAACCTTAATTGGCTTAAAAACCCAAAATTGAACTTTAATTAATTAGGGTCAACTACACATCAAATTAACTTGAAAATAATTCCCCACTGATCTTTAGGATCCGAGGAACATCACATAAAAATTTGAAATCAATTGGAAATGTTTAACCCCACAAAATGGATTAATTAAGTCACATAACCAAAATTAAACCTTAAAAATTCATAACTCACAAAATACTTTTAAAAAATTCACAAAAATGGTTTTGGGGCTTCTCTGATATTAGAGGAATTTAGGAAAATTAAAATTGTAATTTTCTAAAAATGTTGATTTTTATCATTATTTTAATATTTTTAATAATTAAAAAATAATATAAATCATAAAAATATTAAAAATCACCAAAATGTCACATTTTGAATTATAATCACCTAGGAACAAACCAAATATTTTTCCTAAGTCTCTAGGGTAAGATATTAAATTTTAAAGGCATAAAACAATTTTTAAATTAAAAAAATGATTTTCTTTAACATTTCCACTAAAATAATTCTAATAAATGAAAGAAAAATTAGAAAAATATAAAATTTGGTTCTCTAATTTCCCTGAGGTCAGAGAGATTTTTGAAAAATATAAAATACATTTTTCAACTTTTATTTCTTTTTTAAATTAATTAATACTCCAAAACTCAAACTAATTCTAATAAATAAAATATAATTCAAAAAATCACTAAAATTGGCCCAAATGGTCCTGTTGTCATTAGGAACATCCCATATTTTTATTAAGAACAGAAAAATTTCCTTGGTCATGTTATTGAATTTTCCTTGAAAACCCCTATTTTTCATTAAAAATAATTATATAAATAAATTAAATACAGAAAAATCACATTTTCTCCTCTAATGTCTTAATTGACATGTGAGTGAGGTTACATAAAAATTTCAAGTTCATTTGAGCTTATTTTAGTGAGTTATAGAAATATTAAGATTGAAGGGCAAAAGGGTAATTAAAAATTTCAACCCTTAATTAAAATTTTAGGATTAATCAAAAAGGGGAGGGTAAAATATTTGATTTTAAACTGATTTTGGATGATTGAAACTTAAATGATTGAGGGTAGAAACCTACTAACCATTTCAAATATAATGAAAATAAAACTTTAATTAATTAATTAATTGAAATTTTTGAAGAATAATAGAAATTAGAATTATTAAAGTAGAGATATTATTAAGAGGATATTTATTCTTTAATTTATGAATCCCTAAATTAATCACTTTAATAATATTTAATTCTTAACTAAAAGGATAATCCTAACTTAAAATTTAAAATGCTAAACAATTTAACAATTAAATTAAATTAAATTTAAGATGTTGAGATTAAATTAAATCAAAATCTAAATCAAGTTAACACCTTAACAATTAAATTAAATCATATTTAATATATTAAGATAAAAATTAAAATTAAATCAAAATAAATTAAATCAAATTAAGTTGAATTAAAATTAAATTAAATTAAAATTTAAAATTAAATTAAATTAAATTAAATTTTAAATTAAATTAAATTAAACTAAATTAAATTAAAATTAAATTAAATCAAATTAAATTAAATTAGATTAAATTAAATTAAATCAAATCAAATTAAATTAAATTAAATTAAATTAAACTTAAATTAAATTAAAATTAAATTGACATAAAATCATTTAACAACACACCTAAATGAAATCATTAAGAGTTAAACCAAACACTTAAAGTAAACTTAAAACATAAAGGTTAAATCTAAGATATAACATCACTTAAAACGTAAAGATTTAAATTAAATCTAAAAAAAAAATGACTTGAACACTATTCCAAACTTAAACTAATTTTTTATAATTAAGTCAAAATTAAAATTAAATCATTAAGTTTAAATCATTAAAATACTTAATAAGTTGATTTGCCCTTTTAAAGCTCTTATTTTTATAACTCTTAAATGAAGTATCAAGTGAAGTGCTACTTCACTTATAGGATATTCAAATGCACTAGTTCACTGAGCAAGAGAACAAAACTTAAACCCCTGGATGATTAATTCACCTGTGCAACTAAATTTACTTGGACTCAAAACAATCCCAGAAATATTGAAAAGATGTTTAGGACTCATCCTAAGCACTTCCTCAATATGACGGGATGTTTTAGAAGAACAATTGAATCTAGTTGTTCTTTGATGAAGAAAATCATCCTTAAATCAAACCAAGAACCTAGATGTCATAGGAGATGACTAGTTATAGGATTAGGAACTTGGTAGAAAACCAAAACCCTTTCCCTTAGCTTTACCTAGGTATTTCTAGCAAAATATTTAAATGCCTTAAAATGTGTTTCAAGTGCAGCTTGGGATGACGGGAAGACCCTCCAGGTACGCTTTTATTTTATTGCAATTTACTTACATGCACTGTACTTTACTTTTTCTTGCATGATAAACAAGACTGTTGCATGAAAACCAAAACCTTTAGGATAGTCCTTAAACTGAAACCAAAACTAAAATAAAAGTCATTGCAAGATAAAATTCACCGCTACAACATTCCAAAATATAAAATAACTCAAGATTTAATCACAAACAGAACAACAAAACTACAATTGTAACTAAATTAAAACGTCTCGTTGAATGATCGAGAATACCTCGGATGATGTAACCCACGTGTTGCTAACGGGATTTCCCACGGTCTAAATGAAAGTGTGGAATTCATTCGATTGAGTTTAGCAAATTCATCCGGACTAAGTGAATTCAATGAAAATAACGGTGTCGGGATGACGGAACCGTGGGATCTTAATCGGTTCTGTTTAAACAACTTTAAGATTTGTTTTAATTAAATATTAAAAACACTTGGATTTTAAGATTTTATCTAAACCAAAACACTTCACTCATCTCCTGATTTATGACTTCTAAAACTAAACCTCTGCAACAACAAGGAGCTTGGAGCATAGTGGGCAGCACAGCCATCATCATCAGCAAAACTCGGATTACTTCAGCAAAGCTTTCTTAGAATTAAACAACCAAGCCATAGGACTTTGAGCTAGTTTGCCTAGTGCAACATAAATCCTCAACTCTTCGTTAGGCATTTGCATCATCATGTTATGCAAATTAAGCCCTAACCGGTCTTAGGAGTCCGAGGTAGTCGTTTGGTACTACATAAACCCTCACATCTTCGAGGCTATTTGTATGATTGTGTCATACAAATATAAGTCCTAATTAACTAAAATTGGCAAGATTACAACATTAAATGATATTCTCAAATTTAAACCAAAAAATAGGATAGTTTGGGAAGTTGCCAAGATTCTTCTTGGATCCTCAGCTTCTCTTACTTCTCTTCCTTTGGACTCTTAAAACAAACTGTTCCAAATTTCAGCTAATCCCTATTGAAAATTCCAAAATCCAATCCTTTGAAAACCGTAAACCTTGAAATTCTTGAAAGCAAAACCACCGATCATTATCGAGTGTTTTCTTAAATGATTCCCGTCATTTAAGATGTGATTAACTATAGGGGCTTGCCCTTATAGGGAACTTTAAGAACCCAGGTAATATAAACCCTGCTTAATTCATTTATATTAAGCAGGGGAACTTGTCGGCTTATAAAGTTAGTTCGCAGACCAAAAGGATGTCATAAATCTTCTAGTTTTTTTAACCGAGCCCCATCATCAAGCAGAGTGTGTATTCCTCGGGATAAATACACGGGTTGTGGTGCGGTGCTCGTTTATATAAACTATTTGGGATGTGAGAACGGTTTGATCTCGTATCTTAAAAGTTTCAAACATAAAAATATTTTCAAAATCAAATGCTACTTTCTAAACTATATATATTTAAATTAAATTTAAAACCTAAAATTCACCGACAACTTCTGTAGGCGACCCCTTTTCAAAATACAACACACAGACCTAAAAAATATGCCGACAGGGGCTCGATTAAATAAACTAGAAGATTTGTGACATCTGTTTAGTCTGCAAACCAATTTTATAAGCCGACAAGTTCCCCTGCTTAATATAAATGAATAAAGCAGGGTTTATATTACCTGGGTTCTTAAAGTTCCTTATAAGGGCAAGCCCCTATAGTTAATTACATCTTAAATGATGGGAATCATTTAAGAAAACTCTGGATAATGATCAGTGGCTTTACTCTCAAGAATTTTTATGTTTAAGGTTTTCAAAGGATTGGATTTTGGAAATTTCAATTGGGAATGGATTCCAAAGGAAAAGAAGTAGGAGAAGCTGAGGATCCAAGAAGAATCTTGGCAACTTCCCAAACTATCCTATGGTTTGGTTTCAATTTGAGAATTTAATTAATATTACAATCCTGCCAATTTTAATTAATTAGGACTTTTATTTATATGATATAATCACACAAATAGCCTCGAAGATGTGAGGGTTTATGTCGTACCAAACGACTACCTCGGAGTCCTAAGACCGGTTAGGGCTTAATTTACATGACATGATCATGCAAATGCATAACGAAGAGTTGAGGATTTATGTTGCACTAGGCAAACTACCTCAAAGTCCTATGGCTTGGTTATTTAATTCTAAGAAAGGTTTAGCTGGTGTAGATCCGAGTTTTGCTGAAGTAGATAGCCGTGCTGCCCACTATGCTCCGAGCTCCTTGTTGTTGCAAAGGTTTAGTTTTAGAAGGTGAAAAAGCAGGGGATGAGAGAAGTGTTTTGATTTTAGAAGTCTTAAAGTCCAGGTGTTTTTAATATTTTGTTAAGGGAATATTAAAGTTGATTATAACAACACCGGTTAAGATCCCACGGTTCCATCATTCCAGCACCGTTATTTTTATCGGATTCACTTAGTCCAGATGAATTTGCTAAACTCAACTGAATGAGTGCCACACTTTCATTTAGACCGTGGGAAATCCCTTTAAGAACACTTAGGTTACATCATCCGAGGTATTCCCGATCATCCAACGATATGTTTTAATTTAATTGCAATTGTAGTTTTGTTGTTCTGTTTGTGATTAAATTTTGAGTTGTTTTATATTTTGAAATATTGTGGCGGTGAATTTTATCTTATTGTGACTTTTAATTTAGTTTTTGGTTTCAGTTTTGTGGCTATCCTAAAGGTTTTAGTTTTCATGCAACAATCTTGTTTAACATGCAAGAAGAGTAAAGTGCAACTCATATAAATAAATTGCAATAAAGTAAATCACAATAAAAATAAAAGCGTACCTGGAGGGTCTTCTCATCATTCCAAGCTGCACTTAAAACACATGTTAATGCATTTAAATGTTTACAACAAGTACCTAGGTAAAGCTAATTGAAGGGTTTTGGTTGTCTACCAAATTCCTAATCTTATTGCTAGTCATCTCCTATGACGTTTAGGTTATTGTATTTTGTTTAAGGATGATTTTCTTCATCAAAGAACAATTAAATTCAATTGTTCTTCTAAAAAATCTCATCTTATTAAGGAAGTGTTTAGGACAAATCTTGAACATCTTTTCAATATTTTTGGGACTATTTTTAGTCCAAATGAATTTTTTTGTACTGGTGAATTAATCATCCAAAGTTTAGTTGAGTTTTATCTCTTGCTCAGTGAATTAGGATGTTTGATTATCCTACGAGTAAAGTGACATTTCACTTAATGCTTTACTTAAGAGTTATAATAATGATAGCCTTTAAGGGCAAATTAATTTGTTAAGGAATTTAATGATTTAAAATTGGAATTAGTGATTTAATTTAGTTATAAAATTTTAATAATTTAAGTTTGGAGTAGTGTTCAAGTTGTTTTATTCTTAAGTGTTTTAAACTATTTGAATTGAAAGAGGAGTTTAAATTTTTTAATTTAGACTTTAATGATTTAATTTTAATTTAATTGCAATATTCTAGATTAACTTTTAATTGGTTTGATTGATTTTTTAATTAAGAATTTATTTTTATGAAATTGATTTTTTTAATGGATCAAATTTGTTTTAAGATTGTTTTCAAGTGATTTTTGAAATTAATAATTTTTTTTGTTTTAGATTTATTTCAATTTAATTATCAAATTATTTAAAGTTTTAAGTTTTAATTTAATTAAGGTTCATTTTCCTTTTAATTATTTAATTATTAATTTCATTTATCACTTTAAATTTAATTAAAAGTTAAATATTATTAAAGTGATTCATTTAGGGATTTTAGTTTAAGTTATTACAATCTCTCTAAATTATATCCCCATTTAATAATCCAAAATTTAACTTATTCTTCCAAAATTCAAATTGTTTAATTAATTAAAATTTACTTCAAATATTTTCAAGATGATTAATGGGTTTGTACCCCTTAATTCTCTAGGTTTCAATCTTCTAATGAAAAATTTAAAATCAGATATTTTACCCTACCCATTGGTTAAATCTAAATATTAATTAGGGTTAAATCTTTTAATTACCTTTATGCCCTTGAAAATTATGGGAAGTTCCTAATCAAATAATTTCATAACTCACTAAATTGAGCGCAAATGAACTTAAAATTTTTATGTCACTTCACTCATATGTCAATTAAGACATTAGAGGAAAATATGTGATTTTTCTTAATTTAATTTAATTTATATAATTATTTTAATGAAAAATAGGGATTTTCAATGGAAATTCAACAACATGACCAATGAAGGGTTTCTATCCTTCAAAAAATTATGGGAAGTTTCTAATGACGAGAAGACCACTTGGACCAATTTTGGTGATTTTTTGAATTATATTTTATTTATTATAATTATTTTGAGTTTTAGAGTGTTAATTAATTATAAAATAAAATAAAGGTTGAAAATTAAGTTTTATATTTTTCATAAATCTCTCTAACCTCAAGGAGTTCAGAGAAAAATTTTTTATAATTTTCTAATTTTTCTTTGATTTATTAGAATTAATTTAGTGAAAAGGTTGGAAAATTTATTTTTTAATTCAAAAATTATTTTAAGCATTTAAAATTCAATATCTTTACTTTGAGAATTGGGAAAAATATTTGGTTTATTCCTAAGTGATTAGGAGGTGAAATCTGACATTTTTATGATTATTATTATTTTTTATTATTAAAATATTAAAAATAAGGTAGAAAATGAAGATTTTTAGAAAATTTTAATTTTAATTTTCTTAGACTCCCCTGATATCAGAGAGGACTCATAACCAATTTAGTGAATTTTTAAAGAGTATTTTTGGAGTCATGAATTTTTAAAGTTTAATTTTGGTTATGTGACTTAATTAATCCATTTAGTGGGGTTAAATATTTCCAATTGATTCCAAATTTTTATGTGAGGTCCCATTGATCCTAAAGATCAGTGGAGAATTGTTTTCAATTTCTTTTGATGTGTGGTTAACTCTAATTAATTAAAGTTTAGTTTTTAGTAATTAGACCAATTAGGGTTATTTTTAATGAATTATCTCAAAATATAATTATCCTAGGGTCCTCTGGTCCTAAAAAACTTCACCAAGTTTTCCTAGTATTTAATAAGAAATATGTTAATTAATGAAATTAAAATACCAAAAATAGTGACATAAACTTGAAAAATACATAACTTGCCATGGAGATAGCTTCTGATCTTGAAAAATTCAGGGAATGTTCCCAAGATCGGAGGCTTCAAAAGCCCTATGGTCTCATGCCATGGTGAATTGTCTATGCAAATGGAGAATTAAAATACTGAAATGAGTAAATAATTAATTAAAAATAAAATACTCATCAAATTAACTGAATTCTTTTTCCACATTATTCTCCTCTATTCACTGAGCAAGAGGGTATTTTTATTTTATTTTTTAGAGTTTTCTAGGCAAAGTTATGATTTTTTGAAGTTTTGTGTCAAAAAATTCAAAAAATTCATTTCCCGCTCAAAGGACACGTGTCGCGCTGCTACTGGCTGGCGTGGTTCCTGTGGTGGCGTATTCACAAATAGATTTCTGTCCGACTCCATCAAGACCGTCCGTCTGATACACGCCTGATCGGACGGCTTCTGCTCCTCTCTCCTAGTGCTATTCACCGAAAACCGTCCACCTTCAAACCTTAATATCTCCCTCGATTCTCAACAAAATTGAATGAAATTTTTTTAAAAATGATCGTCTAATCGAGTAGCACACATCTATACGGTGATGATATACTTAAAGCATGTGAATATTTATAGAAATTTAAAATAAGCTCGGTTGGAGGAGAAAATTTTGATACCTTTGTCCAAGAGGTGAGGCCTCAATTGGAAATGGTTTGATTGAGCTTAGGAGTGCTTGGAGAAGCTTTGTGAACAATTTGGCAGGGTCACCCCAAGGTAATCCTTCTCTTTTCTTTGGCCATGAATGGAGCTTAAATAGTGGAGTTTAAGTTCAAATTGGTCAAAGCATAAGGTTGGGCTTGGTTCACCTTTCCATGGTCTGATTTGGGCTGAGAAAAGCTCCCTTGATTCAGCTTGATTAGTGGGGAGAAGTCACCATCCAAGTACAATTATGCTTAAGCATGGGTTAGGGGAGACATGGGAGTGCATAATTACTTAAGGGAATCAAGAAAGAGGCTCCTCCTCTTGCCCAATATGGTATGGTCACATGAACACCACTCACATGGCTTGCATGGGGCTTAAGGATGGCTTCATGGCTAGCCTATGGCTTGTCCATGGCTTGGTCAATTTTCATGAAAAAAGGTTATTTGAAATTTTTTTAAAACTTTGGATTTTTTGATTGGTTTTGTCATGATGCTATTTTGGTTTAATCAAAATGATGGGTTTTGGACTTAGGGGTGATTTAAATCATAGGGAATGATGAGGGAAAATTTCATGTGGGCTTTGGAATGAAATTTGGGCTTTTTGAATACCGAAGTGCTAGATGTTTTATTGCAAGGACAATTTGGTCAAGTCTGAGTTTATTTACCTATTGTAATTTTTTATTTTTGTTCCCATAATAATAATTTTTGTGCTTTCTTATCCGATGAATTGTTGTAAATCTCATTTTTATACTCATGCAATATAAAGCATGTAGTTTTCTTGTTATTTTTATCCTACTTGTCATTTATTGGGATATTCTCGCATTTCATATATTTTTATGTGTTAAATTTCTAGTTTTACTTTACTTGAAATTTGACCAAATAGAATATTAAATTTCTTTTTATCTAGAAATTTTAACCATTAACAAGAAGAACAAGTTGGTTAAAGACATAAAAACTTTGTGGAACATACATATTGCCAAGAAAATTAAATAAGATAAGGACTAGAGAATTTAAGGGAAATGCTGCATAATTAAGCATTAATTCTAATATGGTTTCAACTCTTCCTATGACTTATACATATGCTAAGTAAAAGTTCTCGATATTCATCAATAAGATATGAGAGTTTCATGTAAAAATACGTTAAAACCTCCGAACCGGTGTCCTAGAAGTTTAATCTTTTCATCTTTTTGAAAACTTTATAAAACATAAGCCTGTTTTCCACTTTTTGAATTTTAGAACATTTAACCTTTATGTTTTTAAAAATTTAAACTAGATTTTGAAGTTTAATAAATTAGAGCTTTACCTATTAAATTTCTTTTTCGACAAATTTTCTTACGGGATCGATATGAGTGCGCAAAATCCATATATTACTTTATTAATACAAGTACTTATGTAACCGATTGACTTGCCTCTCAACAACTTCAAATATTATGTTTTCGGCAACATTATCGTAGAAAGGAGTCCATATTTTTTGAGTTTAGGATAAATTTAGTTAAAATCGTTAGAATTTAGAACTTTTATTTCCTTTCATATTTCTATTTTTGGGTTCATTTTTTTTTTGTTTTATTTTTCAAAATTCGAATACACACACACACACACATTGTTGACCTAACTTTTGCCGAGGTCAAGTCTTTTCTTAGAACAGTTTGCCCAGCATAGGACATTCCCTGCAACTATCTGGAAGACTAGCAATGGAACCTTACCCCATAAAAAATCAAAATACTTTCGCTTCACTGGACTTTTCAAATGATTAAAGTCTAACCTCTAAATGCTTAGGAGAAAGAGACCAAGCATTACGAAGCTCAAGAGGAGTTCCCTGGCTGCACGGTCAAGCTCAGACTTACCATGGGTGGTCCGTGTGAGGCTTACACACACACTTCGCACACCGCACTTTCACTTACTACCTCAAAACCTAAACCAAACTTCTCCACATGTGATCCCCTACTCTTTTGGAAACTCATGTCGCTGGTTTCAAGCTCTTAGCCCTGTGCTAGGGTTTGGTTAGTAAATGCAGAAAAGAAGGATCCAAATTGGAACTTCCCCCGTCCACGACTCAATTGGGTTAACAAACCCTCTCAACCCCAATTTTACTAAAAATCCCAACTGGCGACCCGCCCCAAAACTACACCAAATGAATAAATTACCCATAAAACTAATTTTGCCAAAATTCCCAAAATCAACCAAAATTGTCAAAATCCTTAAAAATTCTTTCTAAAACATTCCTCACCACGCAAAATATCCAAAACGCCACAAATTTACCAAAATTCTTAAGATAAATTTCCAAAAAACCTCAAAATTACCAAAATTCCCCTCCTAAATTTCAAAATTTCCAAAATTTCTAAAAATCTCTTAAATTCCCAAACCCTCCAAATATTCCCAATGTCAATTTTAAATCACCACATCGACCCACCTGATCACCAAATTTCCAATTTAAATAAAAGCCCAAAATCTCCTCGAGGCCCAAAATGTCCAAATCACCCTCATCATCCCCCAAGTCGAATTTTTAATTCTCCCCAATTACAATTCCAAACTTTAATTCAACATGCCAAATCCTAATTGAAAGCAAATCCAAGCCCAATTTTATCCACATTTCCGAACTCAATTTCAACCCAACCAAAAAGCCCAAATTTCGACAATATGGCCCGATTCCCCCAAATTAAACTCAATGTCAACCAATTTTTCCTAATTTGAATCCTAAACTCTTCATGACATTTGCCTAAATACAATTGAACCATTAATTGCCCCAAATTTGAGCCCAAACCTTCCCAAGTCCAACAAAATCAATAAAATCCCAATTTTGCTCTAAATTGGTAACATGTTTAAAATCCATCAAATTGAATGCCCCACCACAAAATTGACACCCAATTAATGTTGAAAACTCTTTATGACATCCCCATAAACCATTTGGACCCATCAATTGAGAAATGACCCAACTCTAGCCTAATTCAAACCAAAGCAAAGCCAACATACCCAAAATTGTCCAAATACCCAAATCAAGCCAAATTAACCCCCAAACCAATTCAAAACCACTCCAATCCCCTCCCAAACACTTTATGACAATCATACACACATTATTGGACACCGCTGGACCTAACCTAATCTTGAACCCAACCTAGCACAAATTGAACCCAAATGATCAAAATTGAACCGATGAGCCAAATTAACCAAGTCAAAGTAAAATGTGGCCAAACCAAGCGACAATAGCCAACCATTAGAATCACAGATTGAGCTAGATCCACCGAACCCAATTTAGTTGAGCCATGGACAAAAGTTCCATGATTTAAGGGATCCCCTCCTTAAATGGGCAAATCTTAAAGAGATTTCAAGATTGAAAGCACTCGACCACTTAAGCTCACCACACTTATGGCCTACCCACCCGACCACCCGACCGTTGGCCACCTCCCCGGCCTGGGCCAACAGTTTAGTCGTCGGAGGAGGTAAAACCGAGAGCTACCTCCCATGAACAAAACCCAAATTGACCCATCTATGTCGTCTCACCCCGATCAGTTAATTGTTCCACGCATCCGCTAAAGCACTTAAACTCACCTAAACCTAACCCCGGCAAACCCTCTAAGCTTCTCTAATTAAACCACCATCTCGATGTACCTGGCGGCGCGCATAAACTTAGAGAAACTCTACCAAATTGTTCCCGCAGCTAAGTGCAACCACCCTAAGCTCATCCTGCCCACTTCCCCGTCATTTCCCCACCGCCCGCGCTCACTTCAAGCTCGAAACCTTACCGAACCATGACACCTTTCATTACCATTCTACACTAAACCAATATCAAATTAATCAGGTCCACACCTTCACCGCTCTCCGAAGGAAGAAGTTCCCTTATCAAAGCCCCATCACAGATCCTCTACCCCATACTTCGATCAACACCGAAATCATCCCTAGCCAAATCTCGTGTCCGTAAAATATTAGTTATCGCCGCTCATAAGCTTCGATATTACATGCTTTCTCATAAGGTCAACCTAATTTCGAAAGTTAATTCGTTACAATATTTCGATGAACCGACCAACACTTTCTCGACATCTAGAAGGTGGTCAATGATTTTATCATAGCCACATAACATTTATGCCCCTTTTGCATATCAAAGGTCGTATTTTAGCATACTTTCTTGGTAAAGATACCCATTGCCAGATTCCCTCTCAATGAGGGAGCTACTAACACGAGCAAATACTAAGGTGGAATGTACTCCTAGTGTCAAATGTGTCGGGAGAATGTACTTAAACGAGCTTCAATGTGATAAAGAGGAAAAGGACAGTGAGATAAACATACCAGTAAGGCAGAATCGTCCGATCTTAGTGACACCAGATCAAGCCATGCTAAGATTTTTCTACCACATGACAGAGCCATGCACTAATAACAAAGCAGAATATGAAGCACTAATCACCGACATGGAATTGGCAATATTAATGGTAATTATTATAATACATTGCCATTTATGAGGACTCGCAACTCGTCATCCAAATAAGTAAGCGTGACATTATAAAATTCGAATTCAAGATTAAGAGTATCAATGGTACACAACGAAATTGCTAGAGCACATTCTAAGCGAGTTGACATTCTATAGATTTCATCGAGCCGACAATGCCCATGCTGATTGATACACATAAAATATATGTTGTTTTTGGGCGGACATTTTTATACCTATTTTTTATGATATTGCACTTCAATGCTATTTCAGGTTTTCGAAGGTATGATGAAAATGAGCGATTATGATGAAAGGAGCAAAATTGGATCAAATTTGAAGCAAAAAAATGAAAAAATGAAAATCGGGACACTGCGCTTGCCGACTGGCCGCTTAGGCACCACAAGCTATAAAAATCAAATTTAATCAAATTGCCCATTTCCAAGGGGTGTTCGAGGAAAATTTTTACAGAATCCTTAACTTCCTTTTCGGGTGGCAGTATGATCCCAACATGCAAGGTTTGCCGAATACATCAATCGACACAATTTGAAGAGACACCAAGGCACCTTGTATTATTATTAACATTATGTCATGTAATTTGCATGAGAGTCTTTAAGAAGGAGAGTCATTAGAGAATTTTTAGAGTTATTACAAAGTCGAGAGAGTGTGCGAGTGGAGAGAAATTAGTAGGAGTAGGAGTAGAGAGTAAGAAAGGAGAAAGGGGTCGAGTGAAGCCTCTTTCTCACCAATTCTCTTCCTTACTTTTATTAAAGTCCTGGACTTCGTTTCTCGAGTCATCGAGTTGGGCGACCAACTCTAAGGAGTGTTTTAAGGAATGCGAAGTTTCAAAGGAACTTTCGAGTCTTGCGGAGAGGATTATCGTGTAAGTGTTTACTCGTTTTTATATTTAGTTTTAATGAAAACTTGTTGTGTTTTCATTATGATTTCTATTTTCAAATCAATCATTGCTTGTGTTTTCTCCATCAGCTTGAATAGTTTTCTTATCTTTTTCTTTCTTAAATGAAGAAATTATTAAATTATGTAGGATTGTTGTGGAATGTATAAGTGTTTAAAGTCGTGGAACAAGTTGTGAAGATTTAATTCCATGAACTTAATTTACTTCTTAATTTGATCAGTTAAGATGTTAAAATTTGTTGTGAGATTATGTAAGATCCACGTCGTATTATCTCAAACAATAATTGGTAAAATCACATGTAATTATATGGGCGAGAATTGTCATTCATATAATCAAATGCAAATATAATAATGAGATATGTTTAATGGGGAGTAAAATTGGGGAGACTTTAGAGGATAAAGTTAAAGCCCCCTAATTTGGTTTGATATTTTAAATTTTGTTATGAGAAGTTAGCCCCCTAGTGGTGGGAATCGAGGGAACTCTAGAGTAAGAGCCGGTATCTTCATCGCCTAACCATTTTTAAAATTTAAAAATTTCAAATTAACCAATGTTCTTTATGTAACAAAGTAAGGGTAAAAAATAAATTTGCTCCTATTTATCACAACACAATTAAATACATCCACAACAATATTTTTATAATTATTACTACTTTATTAGAGAAAGAAAAAGATATTTTATTTCGTGTTTTATATCGTGTTTTAATGTTCTCATAATTTTCATTTTCTCGCTAAATTTTTATAAAAAATACCAAAAAACAACTTTCAAACTTTACAAATCAAAACATACATTCAAAAGTCATTTAAAAAGTAAAATATAATTTTCTTATTTCTTTAAAAAGCTTTACATTTCCCCGGGTTCGATATCTCGGCTTAATCATAAAGTCCAATACGACTCGATAAACAATTCGTATACCGGCGTATCCCGTATTATAAAATCATAATTTTCATATCTAAATCGTAAGCACATATATCTATCGTGGATCAAGTTCTTTGGTGTAGTTACCAGGGAAATTAATTAAAACAAGCATTTTTAAAGAAAATTAAGAAAACAAATTTTAATTTTCTTTATTTTTGTTAATGTGTTTTGTTTCGTTTTATTTTATTATTGTATATGTAGTTCCTATTTCGAGGGACTTGTGCCTTACGATTCTGAATTAGAAAGAACTATCAGAAAAATCAAAAAAATTAATAATATAGAAAAAGTAAAATTTTCAAGAAATGACAAATCATCAAAATCAAAATGTTATGATTCATCAAGAATTCGTAACTTTAAGAGATTACGTTTAACCCTGTGTTGATTAACTTTATGGTGTATTCAACCCCATGCTGAAGTTGCTAATTCCTGAAGCTTAAACCTGCTATTATCCAAATGGTGTCTAATAATTAGTCTGGGGAGCAACAACCGAAGATTCTAATTTGCATTTTGCTAGTTTTCAGAGTCGTGTGCTACTTTTAAATACGATCCCGTGTTTCTGATGATGCTATTAGACTCATACTTTTTTCCTTCACTAAAGGATAAAGCTAAGATATGTTTAAATTCATTAGCACTTGGATCTATAAGAACTTGGGGTGATTTAGCACAAAAATTCCTTGCTAAATATTTTCCACCATCGAAGACCGCGGGCCGAGGAAAGTATTCCTTCTTGTCATTTTGAAGGTGAATCAATATAAGCGAAGAATGGAAAAGATTTAAAGATCTCCTCAAGAAATGTCCACATCATTCGATACCAGATTGGTTAATAATTCAAACCTTTTACAATGGATTAGTCGGATCTCTTTCATCAATTATCGTATGCCGTCAGCTTGCGGATCATTAATGTCTAAACAAGCTTTCGATGTTTCTACTTTAATTGAGGAAATGATACTAATAATTTTCAATGGCCTTCCGAAAGGTTAAATCTTAAAAAGGTAGCCAAATCCTGTTCATGAAAATGATGCTTTTGCAATGTCGCAAATCAAGTTGCTGCAATTTTAAAGAAGATGTATCAATTTTTAAAGAATTTTTCTCAGCCCAATTTCCATGATCAAGAAAATTCATTAGGCCAAATGTTCGATTACTATTCTCCCACTCAGAAACATCAATGCTATAAGCAAGCCCAATAACCCATATTCCAATTAATATAACCCAAAGTTGGAAGAACCACCCGAACTTTAACTAGAATACCAATAATTAGGGGCGGTATTAATCAACAATGCAAGTGAACCACCAAGTAAACCTTTACTGGGAACCGAAACAACTAAGGAAATAATAATTTTACATCAACTATTCTCCGTGTTTTAACAATACTTTACAATTAAAGGAGAAGAAGTTGTCTATTGAAGAAGTGGTGTCACATACGGGAAATCAATTGCAAATTCAAGAAGACCCTATCGTAAATATCAAAAATCAATCGTGGGCAAATTGCAAATTCATTAAGTAATAGATCCCATGGAATGCTTCCAAGTAATAATGAAGTGAATCCAAAGAAAATAATAAAGACACAAAAAAGCAATTCAACTGAGAAGTGGAAGAGAGTTGAAGGTATTCGTATAGAAACTGAAGTAGAAAGAAGAGATTTAAGAATCAAAAAGAGGACGCTCTCGAAAGGCTCGGAAAGACCAATTTCTCCACCCAAGGTTAATTGGAAGAAGCCACCACCTCCACTTCCTCGTAGACTTCATCAACAAAAGTTGGATAAGCAATTTTTAAATTCTTGGAGATAATCAAGTTTACCATTAATATTCCATTTGCTAAAGCCTTAGAACAAATGTCGAGCTACGTGAAGTTTATGAAGGATATTCTCAACAAGAAGAGGAAGTTTCAAGATAACAGACAGCTTATACTTAGCGAGGGAGGCAAAGCAATAATTCAAAATAAGCTTCTTGAAAATCTTAGATCCTGTAATTTCACAATTCCATGTGCAATCGCAGGCTGAAATCCTATGGAAATGCTTTATGTGATCTGGGGCGCAAGCATTAACCTTATGCCTTCCGTCATCATTCAAAAGATCGAGATTAGGATAAATAACCCCAACTACTATAACTCGTTAAATTACTGCATCATTCGATCACTTATCCAAAAGGAGTTATAGAAGATGTTTTGGTTAAAATGGATCAATTTATCTTTCCTATTGATTTATCAAGGCTGACATATTGAGGAAGATAAAGAAATACCCATCATTTTGGGAAGACCTTCTCTAAAGTAATGTGCAGAGCAAAGATAGATGTGCAAAAGGGGAATTAACGATGAGGGTTAATGATCAAAATGTTACATTCAATATTTCAAAATCGATGAAATATCCCGCAAGAGGTTAAGATGATGAATGTTATAAGACTCGATGTTATCGATATCGAGTGAATGTCATGTTAAGTCAACTTATAAAAAAAACCCGAAAGAGAAGAATTGGAACATAAGCAAGAAGAGGAGTTACATCATTCTGAAGTTTTTGAAGAGGATGAATTAAATTATGTTCATGAAAATTTTGAATTGTTGGATATAACTGAAAAAAATGAATCTTATGGTCCATCAATCGAAAAACCTCCCCGAACTCTGAAGTTAAAAATGTTTCGATCATTTAAAGTATATTTTTCCGGGTGAGTCCTCAACCTTTCCCGTTATAATTTCTTCTCAATCGACCGAAAAAGAAGAAGAGAGTTTGCTTGAAATTTTGAAGCACAAGAAAGCCTTTGGAAGGACAATTGCCGGTATTAACGGACCGCTCCTTCAATTTCCAGAGCGCACAAAATTCTTATGGAAGATAATTGCAACCTCTAAGCCGATCCCCAAAGGAGATTAAATCTTATCATGAAATATGTTGTTAAGAAAGAAATTTTAAATTGGTTGAATGTTGGAATTATCTACCTTATTTCGTATAGTTCACAGTTACATTTTATCTACCGTGGTTCCTGAACGAGGAGTAACGTAATTATTAATGAAAAGAATGAAATTCATTCTAACAAGACAAGAAGGTGGTGGCTAATATGCATTGATTATAGAAAATGTTGCCACAAGGAAAGATCATTTTCCACTCCAAATTCTCCCCGAGGATCAAGAGAAAACTATGTGTACCGGGCTTTTACGTACATTTTCTTTTAGAAGAATGGACTTTGGCTTATGTAATGCCCCGCTACATTCCAGATGTATGATGGCTATTTTCTGTGATTTAATTTAAAAAGGGATTGAAGTTTTTATGGATGAATTTTTAGTGTTTGGAATTTCATTTCAATCAATGTAACACTTGCCTAAAGTTCTAAAACACCGTCAAGAAACTAATTTAGTCTTAACTCGGAAAAATGTCAATTTATGAGAACAGAAGGAATTTATTGGGGACATTTGATTTCCGCAAAGAGTTTGGAGGTAGATCCTGCAAAATTCAAGTTATCTCTAATTTACTCGCCCCGACCAATGTAAGGGGAATTAGATATTTTCCGAGACATGTTGGATTCTACGTGCGTTACATCAAAGAATTTTCAAAGATTACAAAACCTTTATGCCGAAGTATCGGGAAAAGGATGTTCTTTATTTTGATGATGATTGTCTAAATGCTTTTGAAACATTAAAAGAAAATTTAACCACTACACCTTTTATAATTTCACTAAATTGTAGGAAAACCTTTCAATTAATGTGTGATGCTATGATTATGCTATTAGTGTTGTTTCTTTGGGTTCTAAATATGGTAAAATTTTAAAAGTAATTTTTTATGCTAGTAAAACTCTTAATGATGCTCAAATTAGTTGTACCACTACTGAGAAAGAGTTATTAAGCCTATAGTATTTGTCTTCGATAAATTTCAATCATATATAATTGGAACTAAATGTGTGGTACATACCGATCATTCTACTATCAAATATTTAATGAAGAAGTAAGATGCGAAGCTGAGATTGATTAGATGGATTCTTCTTTGCAAGAATTTGATTTTGAGATAGAAGATAGAAGGACTTGATAATTAAATTGCCGATCATTTGGTTTCAGTTTCGAAAATGAAAAATCTCTCTCGTGATGCTGAAAAAATTAATGAACATTTTCCCGATGAAAATTATTCACCTAATGAAAGTGGCGTATTCCATGGTATGCGTACATATTAAACATTATTGTCAGTATATTATACCCTATGGTTCGACATACCAGAAAAAGAAGAAATTTTTGTATGATGCTAAGACTTATTTTTGGGATGACCCATTTTTATTAAATAAAGAAATGATCTTATAATTCGAAGATGTGTACCTTTGGAGGAGTTCTATGAAATTATTAAAAAATGTCATGATTCTTATTATGGGGGACATTTTAGAGTCGAAAGAATCGCATATAAAATTTTACAATCTTGATTTTATTTCGGCCTACAATTTTTAAGGATGTGAATTCTTATATTAAAATTTTACAATCTAGACTTCCCGCATGTACGCAATAATTCTAGAAGAAATGAGATGCCCCTTAATTATATTAAAGTTGAAATATTTGATATTCGGGGGACTAGATTTAATGAGTCCATTTACACCATCTTTCGAAAATGTTTATATTTTGATAACCAGTAGATGATCTCGATAGATATAAGTAACCGCGCCAAAAAACTCGGTATCGTCAGATATAAGTGCACCGATGATTTTAGATATGAAAATTATGATTTTATAATATGGGATACTACGCAAGTATACGTATCGTTTATCAAGTAACATAGACTTTATTAAGCCCCGAGATATCAAAAACCCACAGGGAAAAGGTGAAATCTTTAAAGGAATCAAAGAAATTATCATTTTACTTTCTTCAATTGTTTTCGAAAAAGTATGTCTTTTCGATTAAAGTTTTGAAGGTTGATATGTCCCTTCTTTTTTTAAAAAAATTTTCTTTAATACAATGCAAAGCAAGAAATTAAAATTACAATAACTAATAACACTAGATGTAAAATACTCGTTAACAAGAATATCTTTTTCTTTCCTTTCATGAAGTAGTAATATTTCTTAAAGTATTGTCATGGAAGTATTCAAATTTTTTGCCGTATAGAAGCAAATGTGTTGTTTACCCTTACTGGGTTTTATAAAGAACATAAAGTTAATTTGAAATTTATATTATTTTGAACATGGTTAGCAGTGAAGATACCGCCTTCTCACTTCTAGAGTTCCCCATTCCCACCACCCGGGGCTAACTTCTCATAACAAAACTCAAAACTTCAAACCAAATTAGGGGGTTTTAGCTTTTCACTCTAAAATTCCCTAATTTTACACCCTTTTATAAAAATATCTTTCTAATATTACATTCAATTATATGTACTACGCTTCTCACCCATATAATTTCATGTGATTCTTACTAACTTTTATGAGACAATACCACATTGGATCTTACATAATCTCATGAAATTTTACAACTTAATGTGCCAAATTAAGAAGTAAACAAAGTTTTTAGAATCAATCTTCACTTTTCTAAATTTTTAAACACTTATACTTTCCACAAAATTCTCTTTAGAATTAATTACTTCTCCATTTAAGAAAGAAGAAGATAAATTAAACTACTCGAATACATTGAGAAAATATAAAAACACATTTCGAATTGAAATTAAAAACAATGATAAGAAAAATAATAAACGAAAATAAGTATTAATAAGCTAAATAAAAAGTAAACAATTTACTTAAAATCCTCTCCACAAGACTATGAAGTTCTTTCCGAAACTAATTCTTCGTTAAACTACTTCACAGAGCATGTCTCATAACTCCGTCGACTGTATCACGTACTTCAAACTTCAATAAAAATCGATCTAAAAGAAAGAAAAGAAGTGGGAAGAAGAATACTTCACTCCGACCCTTTTCTCCTTTCTACTCTCTACTCCTACTCTAAATAAAAACTTTTAAAATGCAAAAGTGGAAGAACAAGCTGGAAGTACTCTTCAAAATTCAAAGGGAATAGTCTCCTCAAATTGCCTCCTCTAAATCTTTCTAAGACTCTATTTAAATAGTAAACCAAAAGGTGCTCTCGTGTCTCTTCAAAATGTGTCCGCATTCGATGTATCTACCATGGAACGCACCCTTCATTCAAACTTGCTGCCCAAAGGAAGTTATGGATGTTACCACCAAGAGTTACATCCCATCCCCTTCAATCGGCACCAAATCCATTTGAATCTCAATTTTTAATCAAAGTATGCTAAGCGTCGGCCTAGCACCGCTTAGCCGCTGCCAAATTTTTTTATTTGTCATTTTTGTTTTGCTCCAAATTTGATCCAATATTGCTCCTTTCATCATGACCATCCATTTTCATCATACCCGCAAGAAAAACACAAAATACCTCATGATTAAAGTGCAATATCATTAAAAATAGGTATAAAAATGTGCATAAAAATACTATAGATTTTAAGTGTATCAAAATCCCCCCAAACTTAAAAATGTTATTTTTCCTCAAGTGACAAGCAAGGTCATAGAACATTGTAGCATGCAAATTATGTAACGAGTTTCTTAAAGAAGATAACAAAATTTTGTTCTAGAAATGGAATAGTCCAATTTAGAAAAAAATTTCAATAATTAAAACCAACTTAAAGTTTAGAAAGTTCTTAAGTAAAAGAAAATGATAAATATAAGTCTCTATCTATTTCCAGACTATTTGTAGATTTTTCAAAATATGATTCAAACACTTATTTTTCTTACTTAAAAATCTTTATTCAAAATAATTTTACTTACTATATTACAACTTTAAGCTTAGGATTTTCAACTTATATCTTAAATTTAGGTATGAAACCAATTTTTCATTAAGCCCTCTTAAATCTTCAAGCTTCTCCCCCTCCCTTTTCATATACTATATTTTTCACTTTTTATTTATTTATTTATTTTTTATAAGGCAAGGATTACTATATCGGGATTGACTTTTAATTATTTTGAATTCCATCCTTCCATTTAAAATAAAGATCAGATATACATCTTTCACTTTAAAATCATAATAATAAGATTTAAAATTACCTTCAATAAAAGAAATTTAAGCTCTTCAAGAATAAAAGTCAAATCTTCTATTTATCCAAAAATACAAAACTTCTTACTAAAGATAATTTAACTTTATTTAACATTTCTTCATTAAGAAAATTTTAACTTTATGTTTTTCATGATTACTATAAAATTTAACTAAATTCTTTTATTCATTTCTATATTCAAAATTTTGTTCCCCTTATATAACTTCATGTACATAATTGTTCTCAATTAAAAATAAGATTTATTTTTAGGTATTCTTCAATCAAATAAAATTTTAGGTTTTTTAATATCTTTGTTTTTAAAATCCCCCACAAACTTAAATTTTTAATTAAGATAAAACATTTAAGCAAAAGAAATGATACATGGGCGAGAAATAAAAACTGACATATCATGTTTGAGCCGGAATTTTTAATATCTTAATATGCAAGTATAACAATTTAAATACAGGAGTAGAATGAAATCATATTTAGTTTTTCAAAAAAATTTTCTTTCTTCTTTTTTTTTTATAATTATAAGAAAAGTAAAAATTTCGTAAGACTTCTACAAGAATGAGGTTTTCAAAGCAAATACACACCAACTAAAATAACACACTCGATACGTATACCGTATGATGTTGAATTTCAAGTATTTTAAACATGTAGTTTTCCAAGTGTAGGTTCCTAATAATGGTTTATAATTTCCTAATAGTTTTGGAAATTAAAAATACATGCTACTAAAAACATCGACATAACATACACATAAAAACATTTATTACACACTACCACACAAAGAACATATAAATCAACAATAAAACAACAACAATACTCGAATATGCATACCGTATAAATAAGACAACTACACCCGCATACTATCAAGGTTCAAGCACGTAACAAAATCATCAAACAAAATACTAGATAAAGTATCGACACAACACATCAATACAACAACTAAAATAAACAACATACATCTACTCTTCATCCTCATCATCATCATCATCTTGCTTGCTTCAATCTCTCGATGGCACATAAGGTATATAGAATGGATGAGGTGGCATCTCAAGACTCGATCTCCCTAATCAGCCTATCCAAATATTGCCGATAATTCTCCTTCATATTCATCATGTTTTACAATATATCTCTCAACATTATCTAGCTTACCACTCATATCTCTCACATGCTCTCGAGTAAGCACTCACTTTTTAAAAATATTTTTTAATAAACAAGTCCGTGAATCAAGAGATGACGAAGCACATGAAGTAGTAGCACGAGAAGTGTGGCGCAGGCGTGCGTAGAGTTTACAAAATCCTCCTCTCCAACCAAATCAATGTATGTTGTAAGCACCAACGTTTACACTAGTAATTCGTCTCAATGGTTTGTCGACATATTTTTAGGTTGAGTGTTGTATTTTGAGAAAGAGGTCGCCTTCGTAAGTTGTCGACCCTTAATTTAATTTACATATATATATAATTTGAAAAGTAGTGTTTTCGATTACAAATAATTTTAAAAAATTTTAAGATATGAAGTCAAACTGATCTCACATCTCAAATAGTTTATAAACGAGCACCGCACCACAAACCGTGTATCTATCCCGAAGAATAGACACAATCGCTTGACGACGGGGCTCGATTAAATAAACGTAGAGATTTGTGACATCCGCTTCGGGTTCGCGAACCAATTTTATAAGCCGACAAATTCCCCGCTTAATATGAAAACATTAAACGAGGTTTATATTACCTGGGTTCTTGTAATTCCCTATAAGGGCAAGCCCTATGGTTAATTACATCTTAAGTGACGGGAATCACCTAAGAAAACTCTCGATAATAATAATAATTTCGCTCTCAAGAATTTCAAAGTTTAAGATTTCAAAGGATCGAATTCTCAATCTCAACAGGAACGGATCAAGTTCAACATTTTATTTGGGAATTCAGAAGAAGAAAAGTAGGAGAATACGGATTCGAAGTGAACTTCGATAATTTCCCGACTACCCTATTTGTTGCTTGGATTTAGAAAGTCCTAATGTTTATTTAATGTTTTAATTCCGCTAATTTTAGTTAATTAGGCTTATATTTATATGATAGAATCATACAAATTGCCTGGAAGATATGAGGGTTTATAAGTCGACGAACGACTACCTCGAATCCTAAGACCTACAGGCTTAATTTGCAATGCAAATGCCTAACAAAGAGTCGAGGATTTATGTCGCACTCAGCAAACTACCTCAAGCCCGCCATTATTAATTCTGGTGAAGTTTTGCTGAAGTAGATTCAAGTTTTGCCGACGACGACGGCCGTGCCGCCCACCAGCCGCTCCCGAGCCCTTTGTTGTCGTTGCAGGTTTAGTTTTGAAAATCATAAATCATGGGATGAGAAAAAGTGTTTCTCAGTTTTCAGAGAAGTCTTAATTTCCAAGTGTTTTTTATATTTTTTAATTAAAACAAATCTTAAAGTTGATTATAACAACACCGGTTAAGATCCCACGGTTCCATCCTTCCGCATCATTATTTTTATCGATTCACTTAGTCCGCATGAATTTATAAACCAACCGAACGAGTTCCACACTTTCATTTAGACCATGGAAATCCCGTTAAGAACACGTAGGTTACATCATCCGAGGTATTCCCGATCATCCAACAAGACGTTTTAATTTAGTTGTAGTTGTAATTTTGTGTTCTCACAGATTAAATTGAGTTGTCTTATATTTAAATGCTTGCGGGAGGTGAATTTTATTCGTAGTGTCTTTTAATTTAAGCATGGGTTTTAGCTTTTGTTTCTCATTCAAAGGTGTAGGTTTTCAGTGCAACCCGTTGTTTATCATGCAAGAAAAATAAGTGCGATGCGATTAAATAAATTACCGTAAAGTAAATCGCAATAAAATAAAAGCGTACCGGAGGGTCTCTCCCGTCATCCCAGTCGCACTTAAAACACAGCTTAGAATATTTAAGCAAGTTCCTAGCAAAGCTAAGGAAAGTGGTTATGATTTTCTACCAAATTCCTAATCCTATACCTAGTCATTTCCTAAGAATGCCTAAAGTTCTTTGTGTTTTTGGTTTGAAGAACATTTTCTTCATCAAAGAACAATTAAGTTCAATTGTTCTTATAAATATCCTATCATATCGAGGAAGTGCTTAAGAAGAATCTTAAACATCTTTTCAATATTTCTAGATTATTTTAAGTCCAAGAGAATTTAATAATGTAAATGAACTATCGTCCGAGGTTTTCAAGTTTTGTTAACTTGCCTGAACTAGGATATTCGAATGTCCTATAAGCGAAGTAACATTTCATTTAATATTCTCGTTGTGAGTTATGATAACTAAAGCTCGAGGGTAAATTGGTGTCCAAATGATTTTGTGATTCAAATTCTAAGTTCAAATTAATGATTTAAGTTTGGAATAAGTTGTTCAAGTTATCTTAGATTTATTTCGAGTTCTTTTACAGTTTCATAGTGATGTTATTTAATTCAACTTAATTCAATTTAATTTAATTTAATTTAATTTAATTCAATTTAATTCAATTTAGTTCGATTTGATGTTACATCGAATTAATGGATTTAATTTAATTTTTAATTTAATTTGATTTAATTTAATTAATTCTAATGACTTTTTTAATTTAATTTTATTTAATTTAATTCTTAATTTGATTTAATTTTTTTTTAATTTATTTTTTAATTGATTTAATTTTTAATTGACTTTTTAATGATTTAATTTAATTTAATTTAATTTTTTAATTTAATTTAATTAATTTTATTCATTTTAATTTTAATTAAAGAGTTCAATTATTTAATTTTAAATTTTTTAATGATTAAGTCGAATGTTTAAATTGAATTATCATTTCGATTAAGAATTAAACATTAATGAAATGATTAATTTAGGGATTTTTAAATTAAAGAATGAATCTCTTCCTAATAATATCCCTATTTTAATAATTCCAATTTTATTATTCTTCCAAATTTAATCAATTATTTAATTAAAGTTTAATCATTTTAAATTGATTAATGGCCTTCTACCAATTATTAAATTTCAAATTCCATCCAAATCGATTAGATCAAATATTTTACTTGTTAATTTCTTTAGATAACCTAAAGTTTTAATTAAGGGTTAAAATTTTAATTACCATTTTGTCTTCTTCGGCTTCTTAATAATTACATAACTCACTAAATCAACTCAAATGAACTCGAAATTTTTATGTGACTTCACGCATATGTCAATAAAGACAACAGAGGAGAAAATGTGATTTTTCCGTATTTAATTTATTTATATAATTATTTTTAAGTAAAATAGAGGATTTCCAAGGAAAATTTAATAATACGACTACAAAGTTTTACCTTTTAAGAAAATTTTAGTGGACATTCTAATTTTAACTGCAGGACCACTTGGACCAAATTTTGTAATTTTTTGAATTATATTTTATTTATTAGAATTATTTTAAGTTCTCGGAGTATTAATTAAATTAAAAATAAAATAAACTGAAAATGAATTTTATGTTTTTCAAAAAAATCTCTGATATCAAGAAAACTAGAGAAGCACTTTGCAATTTTCTGATTTTCTTAATGATTTATTATAATTATTTTAAGGAAAATGCTAGAAAATATATTTTTTTAATTTTAAACAATTCTAGGCCTTTTAAAAATTAATATCTCACCAAATAGGCCTAAGAAAAATAATGGGTTTGTTTCCTAAGTGATTAAAATTCAAAATGTGACATTTTGGAAAGAATTTTATTATTTTTGGTGGATTTTTATTATTTTTTAATTATTAAAAATATTAAAATAATATTAAAAATTAACTTTTTTTAGAAAATTGAAATTTTAATTTTCTTAAATTCCCCGATATCGCAGAGGCTCTAAACCAATTTGGTGAATTTTTGAAAGGTATTTCGAAAGTTATGAATTTTTAAAGTTTAAAATGACTAACCGCTTAATCAACCCAATTAAGAAGCAATCCACGTCCACCGACTTCAAACTTTTATGGTGGGTTCCTCTGATCCTAAAGGTCGATGGAGAATCGATTTCAAGTCAATTTGATCTATGGTTAACTCTAATTACTCCTTAGAGACCTATTTTGAGTGTTTAAGCCAATTAGGGTTTGCCTAAAATGAACTAACTCAAAACCTATTTTTCCTAGGGTTCTCTCGGGTCATAAGGAACATCACCAAATTTTCCTAGAATTTACTTCACAACATGCTATTTATTGGAATTAAAATACTCAAAATGTTGACATGAATTAAAATCAATAACTCTTCATACGGATGGCTCGACTGGGAAAATTCAGTGGAATGTTCCCCAAATCTGTGAGGCTTCAAAAGCCCTATGGTCTCATGCCATGGTGAATTGTATACATGCATGGAGAATTAAATGTATGCAGAGAGTAAATAAATTATAAAAAATAAAATACTCGATGAAATTAAGTGATTTCTTTTCCACATTATTCTCCTCTCGTTCACCGAGCAAGAGGGTATTTTTATTTTATTTTTATGATTTTCCCACACAAAGTTATGAATTTCAAGTTTAGGAATTAAATAAATAGAAAATACCCCTAATTTTCTACTTATCCACGCGGCGCCGCGTCATCCTTAACATCTCCGAAGGCACACGCGTCACGATCCCATTCGACGCCGTCATCCGCGCCGCCGCCTCCCGGACCCGCCGTATCGTTCGTTTCCCCGATCCGACGCGATCCCGACCCCCGTCCGTCCGCGCGTGTATTAAATGAATCCGCATCCGTTCATCGTCCCCAAGTGTCCTCACCCGAGAGCCGTCCACACACTAAATCCCTAATATCTCACTCGATACTCAATGGATTTTCATGTTCTTATGCTCTAAGTAATTATTTCGAGAAGACGAACACATTCATACGGCTATGCGGGATGAAATTTACGCAATAAAATGGAGAATGTTCGAAGCTCGGGAGGAAGAGTGAGGCCATACCTGGGTTTCCAGAGGTGAAGCCTCGACGTAGATGCTCGCACGTTCGTCGGAGTCAGCAGGAGGCTAAAGGATGAAGCTCCTGGGATGTGGTGAATCGTCAGTGTGATTTCCACCAAGGCCGATCACAACCTTTGGAGTCTGGAACAACCGGGTGGCCCGGAGATGATTGGTGGACACCTTCTCGTCCGGTGAAGGTGTAAGACCAATCAATTCGAGGATCGATCCATCGTGGAGAAGTGTCCCGGTTTTGGGGCTCGATTTCAACTCGAAATCGAGGCTCACAGAGAAGAAATGGCAGGGGATTCAAGTGGATCAAGTGCTCAGGTATGGGGAGTAGTCCGGAATAATTTTGCGTAGTTTCCTTAAGGTTTGTTTCGGCGCACCTCTCATGGCCGAGAGGGGCGGTGTTTAACAGTATGGTCGCGAGGCTCTCCTGTGGGGGTTTAATGGTCAGATCACTACTTCCGGTGAGGAGAAGAACGCAATGGCCATTTGGAGTGAGGCAGCTCAGCAAGGTGGAATTCCGGTGGGGACTTGGCTCCTCCCAAGGTCTCGGCCATGGTGTTTTCCGCGACTCCAAGGCCGGCCGGGCAGGCATGTGTCACTCTCGTGTCCAAATGTGGTCATGTGTTTGTGCAAGCACGGCCTTGCCATATGTAAAGGGTTTGAATCAAAGTGGAATGGGAAAAGGGCTAGTTTTTGGGTCTAAAATGGGTCAACTCTTGGTTTTCAGGTTAGGTTCACCCCTCCGTCAATTAGCCGAAGGGAAAGTCACTTCGATCAGCTTGACATTGGGGTCAAGTCACAATCCAAGTACAATTAAGCTTAAGCAAGAGTTAGAGACATGGGAGTGGTTAATCACTCTTAAGAGAATCATTAAAGGGTCCCCTCTTCTTGCCATTTTGGGCATGGTGACAAGTCAAACCCCCACGGCTTCATGTGGCTTGCCTATGGCTTCGCATGGCTTCAGACGGCTTGAAAAAGTCGACTTGCTTCTAAAAGCGGTTTGTGAAATATTTGACATTTAGGGGGTAATTTGGCATGAGGCTTAATTTGGAATTATTCGATGATGTATTTAGAACTTAGGGAATGCTTGATTAAATGGATGGCAAACGGAAATGTCATTCGGGCTTTTAGCCAATTTTGGCTTTTGTATTCGTGGAAACGCTTTTGTAGTTGCCGGTAGAAGCGGGTTTTTAAAGTTTGAAAATGAATTTATGGATAGAAATTTTGTAAAGAGGTTGGGCCAAATAATTGTCGAGTTTGGTTTTGCGGATGTGTCATGAGTGGTCTGGAGTCAATTTGGTGTGATTCGACTCGAATTGACTAATCGGGGTTTAATCGTAAGTGGGCTCATGTAGGTCAAATTGGGCTAACTTGGGCTAATGTTGGGCTAGAGTTGAAATTGATGTAAAATTAATGCTTCGAAATGTTTATGAGTGTTTAAAAGAGGTTTTGGCTTTGGTTAGTTTTGATTGGGATTCGGGCTCATTCGGGGCTAGGCTCGGGTTTAGGTCAAAAATAGGCCTTTAGCTTTCGTCAATTTCGAGTGGGGTTTGGATAAAAATATTGGGCAAATCATGTTAGTGTTTTGTTTATGGGGATGTTAAGGAAGGTTTAGAAAAGATTGGGGGTTAATCGAGTCAATTGGGTGAGTTTCCGTTAAATTTGGGTCATGGGTCCAGACGCTAAGGCCAAAAGTGAAATCGATCCAAATGTCAATCAAATTAAGCTTGGATTTGGTCTACATTGGTGTTGGGGATGTTGAATTGAAGTTTAGAATTGAATTTGGACCAGAATTTAGGTCAATTGGGTAGGTTAGGTTCGACATCGGGTTTACTTTTAGTTAAAATGGGTCAAATTGGGGGTTTTGATAAAAGTGGGTAAATTGACAAAATTGGCCCATGGTGTAGTTGAAAAAAATGAAATTGGGAATATTTGGGATTTTCTCGAATTTTCTTCAGAATTTTCTGAATTTTTGGATTTTTTTGGCTAGAGGGGTATTTTGGGTATTCTTTGGAGGGTATCGGGAGGTATTTTTGGAATTTTTGGTATTTTTGGGTATGGATGATCAATTTGAGTGATGTGGAAATGTTTGGGAATTATTTTGGAGAATTTTGGGTGATTTGGAAATTTTTCAGAAAATTTCGGTATTTTCATGCATTTCCGTAGTAGTTAAAGTGGGTGTGGTCCCTGGGTCAAAAATTAAAAATTTGGAAAATTTAAGATTGGGTGGATGTAAGTGGAATAAAAATCATTTTAGTTGAGCCATGAAGCCATATCAAGCCCACATGAGCCATGAAGGGACTCATTCGAGGCATTCACTATGTCGTTTCTAACCCTCTTACCCAAGGGCTTAAAGGTTGGGCGACCATCCATTGGGAAATCACCGACATGAGTCAGAGGTCAAGTCGGATATGGGTGTGTTTTTAGGAAGTGTGTGAAAGTGTAGTGTGTGCGCTTGCAGGTGTGTGCAAGTCAACCCTTCACTGCACTGTGCCACCTGGCAAGGGCCCATACAAAGAGTCCTACAGAACTCATCTCACACTTCCACATCGATTTCAACCCTCTGTGTGATTATGGGTCTACAACTGCTCAGGAGTTTGCAGAGTTTAGAAGTGGTTTGAATTTCTAAAAGGTGGGTCCCAATTTAATCCTCTAAGATACCAAAGGAAAAGCCTAAGGCTGTGATCCTAAGACTAAAAGAAGAAGAGGAGACCTCATCAAAAATGAGGTCAACATGGTTGAAGTACCTCTTCCTGTGTTTCACTACCTGCATCTTTCACATCGTGAATGAATCAAGGAAGGAAATCCCATACCTCGCAACCATGGCTTCGATCTAAGACAAATTAAAACATAATAAAAAATATGCTTCCAATGTCAATAAGCCCATGCTGAATACAATGGTTCAACCCTCGCTCATTCTCTCGTCACTTCACTTGCATTTACCAAGGTAACAACTTAGATGAAATAAAATAATTCCATGCCTTAGAAATGGCATTCACCTGAAGCAGGAAAGTTCACTCATCTATCATTTGTAATTTTCCATAATCCTCTTCCATCAGTCAGAAACTCCATAATCTCATCTAATTCTTCGAAGGATGATAGTTAGAATAAAAACCGTAACATGTCGTGAGGTAGTCCATAAAAGTGCATTGATTAATTCCAAAGAAAATTTTATCATGCCTCCTAACCATCACTTGATTTTCCTTCCGCAAATGTGTAAATTTGGTATATTCTTCTACCACAGAAACAACAAAGAATAACAGAGAAACAACAAGAATTCCGATGTTTCTTCGCAATCATATTCTTCGGGCCACCTCTCCCGGCTTAATAAACACTCGCTTTCAGAATCAACTTACGTGATCGCAATGCATGTACGTATCGTTCCTTTGCCCTCAAACTAACAAATTGTTAATTAAACTTCGTCTTTCGTGCACGATTTCAATTGAGCCATCTCTAAAAAATTGCATGAAAAATTCACCATCAATTCCAAAAATCAAACTACACTCGCTAAATTATCTTCCAAAAGATATTTTCACTAAATCCAAGCAATTTATCAAGTTTTTCTTTCAAATTTTCACCATGAATGTTGATTTTAAGATCTTCCAAAATGTACCCAAAATACATGGTAAAATCAAAAATTTTTTTCTTAGGAGTAGTGCTCTTACCTCAAGGAATCCAAATTCAATGTTTTTGTCGAGATCGGCTCTTAAATGATCCACAATATGATACCCTAGTCCCTCTTTCGTCAAAGCAAAGGTTAAAGACGCATAGGCGGCCGGGAAATGGTAATTTTCAGGGTTTTAATTTTGGGAATCAATTTTCGCAAACTCGGCACCTAACCGCGAACTATCGGCGCTCTCTTGCGCGAAATTCCGGCGCGTAAGCGCTCGGTATTTCGCGCCAGCCGCCAATACCCAAATTTTTTTAATAAGGCAGGTGCACTAAATCACTTTGTTAATTACCCTCGATTATTCCAAAATAATTATTTCTCCCCACAAATCTTCTAATACTCCAAATTAAAGTTAAATAACCATTGATTCAACACAAATTAAACAAAAACACAAACCTATATTAAAACAAACATAACATTCAATACAAAACTGTAATTTTTATCCAAACATAAAGGATAAAATTCTCAAAATAAAAAGACACTATAATCTTAAATCGATAAGCGTACATCTCTAAGATGTACCCATCACATCATCCGGCATATATAAAAACATTAAACACACCAAACATGAACTCGAAGAACACTAACATAACACATAAGACACTAATCAAATAGAAACAAATCACTTTAATTCCACTCTCCATTACGCGGAATATAAACTGTGACCACTATTATTCTCATTCGACCCTTCAAGTATAAATTTGATAGAACGGGCGATCATCGTTTCACTCTTATATCATCTTCTTCAATCCATTTTTGTTCTTCACTAACATCGCCTTTATCTATCGTTTTTCCACATACCTCACCATCGAATCGCATCTGAATGCCCATCCCATGTGATCCGCATATAAAGTAATATCATCGATTCGTCTATCAAGTCACTCGGGCTTCAATTTTTGCAATCATCTCTCGCAATACCTTGAATGCTACCGTATATCCATTAAATAACTCCTTAGCACTATCACTAATGAACTTACTTTTATTGTAATCTTGCTTCTTCTTCATCTCATTCTCCCAAGAAGACACGGTGCTCAAAATTCTCTTCGTACTTCGTAAATGCAAAATAGAACTCGGGGGCAAGTGTTTTCCTTTTAAGTCAGACCTTTTTATAGACTTGAGAGATGCTAGAATATTCTCTAACACGTTTAGAATCTCCTAAATAACTCTACAACTTTCCCAACGATCTAGGCTCTAAATTCACATTTTCACATTTTTTATAACCGCGGCGCTTAAGCGCCAACTAGTCGGTGCTTAGCCGCCGTGCACAATTTAGCACAAAAATCGCTAAGTGTCCAAATTCGCATTCGACTTTCCAAATCATCAATTAAGGTCAAATAAACTCCACTTAAGTTTACAAACTCTAAAATACTACCACTAAAAACATAAAAACAAACCAAACAAAACAAACAAAATACACAAAACAAACATAAAGCAAACACACCGAGAAATATGGGTTGCCTCCCACAAAGCGCTTGTTTTAACGTCTTCACTCGACATACCCATAACTCATTCCGAGTGAGCCAACATTAAATTCTCATCATATTTAGATTTATCGATCAAAAAATATGGTTTAAGTCTATGTCCATTAACTTTTAAATATTTTTCCTTAGCCTTAGGATCTGAATACTATCTACAGCTCCACAAGAATAAACTTTTTATCACAATGAATGGACACATCCACACTGACTTAAGTTTTCCGTAAAATATTCTCAATCTAGCATTATACAAAGAAACTCGTCGTCCCGGTACAAGATTTTTGGTAAGAATCTTCCGATCATGCCTTAACTTCATTTTTTTCCTTATAAATCTTAGCATTTTCATAAGATTCATTCTTATTTCTTCAAGCTCATTCGCCTGCAATAATCTCTTTTCAACAAGATCTTTCAAATTATAATTGAACTCTTTAATAAATTTCAACAAGCCTTATGCTCAAGTTCAAAAGGTAACGACAAGCTTTTCCAAAATCAAATTATACGGGGACATTCCGATGATGTTTTGAAAAGGGCCCTATAGGCCCACAAAGAATAATCTAGTTTAATTGACCAATCCTTTCTATTTGATTAACGCTTTTTCCAATATTCTTTTAATTTCACGATTGTATACCTTCACCAAACCACTGTCTCTGCCACGATAAAAGAGTGCAGCAATGCGATGATTAATATGATATTTCTTTGCATAACTTCCTAATAATCGAATTTCTAAAATGACTTCCTCCATCAGCTATGATTACTCTTGGTATTTCAAATCAGAAATATATTCTTTTTCTAAAAATTTTGCCACACTTTGAGCATCACATCGAGGTAAAGCAATAACTTCAATCCATTCGAAACATAGTCTACTCGCTATCAAAATATAAACATTTCCGAAAGATATGTAAATGGTCCTACAAAATCTAGTCCCTAAACATCAAATATTTTAACTTCCAACATATAATTGAGGGGCATCTCATTTCTTCAGAAATATTGCCTACACGCTGACATCTATCACAATTTTTAATATAAAATATTCAGACCTTAAAATTTGTGCCAATAAATCGATTGGTAATATTTTTATATGCAGTTTTATCACTTCCAAAATGTCCCCCATAATCAATCATGACATTTTTGAATAATTTCATAAGTCTCTTCCAAAGGTACACAACTTCAAATTATAAGATCCTCTCCCTTTGTTTATATAAAAATGGTCATCCCAAAATAAGTCTTAAGACGTATTAGGAATTTCTTCTCTTTTTCATGATATGTCAAACCATACATAATATTACTAACAACATATCCCGATGAGATCTTCAAATATTTGCCATGCTTCATATCGATTCTCCTTCAAACTAACAAAAGATGTTATATCTTTTCTCAACTTAAGAATATGATATAAAAATATTCGGTAAGAAATTTTTGTGGCAGTTCACCCCAAGTTCTAATTGATCTAGGTGCCAACGAATGTAACCACATTTTAGCCTTTAACCCTTAGTGAGAAAGGAAAAGTCTAATGTTAATAGCATCATCCGAAACACCATCATATTTAAAAGTAAGACACAACTCAGAAAATTAGCAAGACAAAGGAGACTTTACTGTTGGTCCCCCAACCGATTATTTGACATCATATGAATAATAGTAGGTTTAAGCTCAAAAGAATTAGTGTGCCTACATCAGTGTTTTGAATACTACCACGAAGTTCATCTACCGTAGTGGTTAACATAACCTCTAAAGGTCTTAATTTCGATCGATGCCAATACTGATTTCGATGATTTGCCATTTCTAACATTTTTTCTTTTTTAAAATTTTAATTTTTTTGATTTTTCGATAGTTCTTTATAATTCCGAATCGTAAGGCACAAGTCCTTCGTGTCGAACTACACATACAATAATAAACGAAACAAAATACAACACACTAACAAAAACAAGGAAAAGTAAAAAATTTAAAATTTCTTAATTCTCAAATGTAATTTAATTTAATTTCCTCGGCAACGGCGCCAAAACTTGGCTCCGTACCAATAGATATAAGTGCAATTTCATAAAAAACATGCGTATCGTTAACATATAAGTGCGCCGATGATTTTAGATATTAAAATTATGAATTTATAATAGCGGGATACTACGCAAGTATACATATCATTTATTAAGTAATATAGAACTTTCGATTGCTTCGACATATCGAACCCACGAGAAAATGAAATCTTTAAAGAATTAGAAAAATTATCTTTTTACTTTCTTTTTAATTGTTTTCCAAAGTATGTCTTGATTTTCGAAAAGTTTTTAAGCAGTCGATATGTCTCTTTCTTTTTTTTAAAAAAATTTTCAATAAAAATGCAAAGCAAGAAATTAAAATTACAATAACTAATAACACCTGACATAAAATACTATTAACTTAATATCTTTTTCTTTCCTCTTTCATGAAGTAGTAATAATTCTTAAAGTAATACAATGGGAAGTATTCAAATTTTCAGACAGATAAGCAAATGTGTTCTTTACCCCACGTTCTATAAAAAACATAGGTTAATTGAATATATTATTTTGAAATACGGTTAGTAGAAGATACCGCTCTCTCACTTAGAAATGCCCTCGATTCCCACCACCCTGGGGGGCTAAATTCTCATAACAAAACTCAAACTTCAAACCAAATTAGTGGTTTTAGCATGTCACTCTAAAATCCTATAATTTTACTCCCTTCTATAAAAATATATTTTAATATTACATTCAATTATATACTGCCAGCTTCTCACGCATATAATTTCATGTGATTTCTTACTAACTTTTATGAGACAATACCGCATTGGATCTTACATAATCTCAAGAAATTTTACAACTTAACAAACACTAAATTAAGAAGTAAACAAAGCTTTTAGAATCAATCTTCACAACTTTTCCTAAACTTTTAAACACTATACTTTTCACAACAATTCTCTTTAAATTAAATACTTCTCCATTTTAGAAAGAAAAGATAAAGTAAACTACTCGAATTTACCGAGAAAATATAAAAGCAATATCAACATTTGAAATTAAAAACAACGATAAGAAAAATAATAAACGAAAAAAAGTATTATTAAACTAAATAAAAGTAAACACTTATCCGAGAATCCTCTCCACAAGACTAAGGAAGTTCCTCTCAAACATTGACTCTTCGCTAAAAAAAAACTTCTCAAAGCAAGTCTCCAACTCCGTTTCGACTCGAATACGTACTTCATACTCAATAAAACTAATCTAAAAGAAAGAAAAGAAGGATGAATAACACTTCACTCCGACCCTTTTCTCCTTTCTACTCTCTACTCCTACTATAAATAAAAACTTCTAAAATGCGTTGGAAGAACAATGGAAGTACTCTTCAAATTGCAACCTGAAGAATCTCTCAAATTGCCTCCTCTAAATCTTTCCTAAGACGCTCTTTAAATAGTAAACCAAAAGGCTGCGTCTTGACTCTTCAAATGTGTCCAGATTGATGTATCTACCAAGGAACACAACTCACCATTCAAACTCGCCGCCCAAAGGAAGTTAGCTGGACGTTACCACCAAGAGTTTGCCGGTATATTTTTAGGTTGTATGTTTTATTTTGAAAGGGAGTCGCCTACGAAATTGTCGGCGAATTTTTTATATTTTAAATTTAATATATAGTTTAAAAGATAACATTCGATTTCAAAATAATTTTAAGTTCTAAGATTTTAAGATATGAAATCAAACCGATCTCACATCCCGAATAGTTTACATAAACGAGCACCGCACCACAACCGTGCATCTATCCCTAAGGATGTGACACACCGTCGATTAAGGGGGCCTCTAAGCAAATAAAACTGAAGATTCATGACATCCGCTTCGTCCGCGAACCAATTTTATGTTCTATTGTAACTCCCCGCTTTAATATAAATGAATTAAGCAGGTTTATATTACTCGGTTCAAAATTCTATAAGTGCGTCCCTATAGTTAATTACATCTTAAGTGACTAGAATCACCTAAGAAAACTCTCGATAATAATCAATAATTTCGGCTTCAAGAATTTCAAAGTTTAAGTTTTCAAAGAATTTAATTGAAATCTCAATAAAGGGAATGTATCAAGTTTGGAACATTTTATTTTGGGAATTCAAAGGAAGAAAGCAGGAGAAATTACGTATTCGAAGCGAACTCGGTAATTTCCCGACTATCCCATTGCTTCGTTCTGATTTAGAAAGTCCTAATGTTTATTTAATGTTTCTTTACCTCGCTAATTTTAATTAATTATGGCTTATATTTATATGATAAAATCATACAAATAGCCTCGAAAATGTGAGGGTTTATATCGTATCGTACGACTACTCGAATCCTAAGACCGATTAGGGCTTAATTCGCAATGCAAATGCCTAACGAAAGAGTCGAGACGAAGTGTCGCACTAGGCAACCACTGAAGTCCTATGTCTTTGTTGTTTAATTCTAGGAAAGTTTTGTCAAGTAGGTCTAAGTTTTGCCGACGACGGATGGCCGTGCCGCCCACCATGCTCCGAGCTCCTCACACAAGTACAGGTTTAGTTTTAGAAATCATAACCGTACGAGAAAAGTGTTTTGGTTGAGAGAAGTCTTAATTTTCAAGTGTTTTTTGTGTTTTAATTAAAACAAATCTTAAAGTTGATTATAACAACACCGGTTAAGATCCCACGGTTCCATCCTTCCTAAGATCATTATTTTTATCTGGATTCACTTAAATTCGCATGAATTCCGCTAAACTCAATCGAATGAGTTCCACACTCTATTTGACCGTGAAATCCCGTTAGCAACACGTAGGTTACATCATCCGAGGTATTCCCGATCATCCAACAAGACGTTTTAATTTAGTCAGAAGCCGTAATTTTGTGTCTCCGTCAGTGATTAAATTTCGAGTCGTCTTATATTTCGAAATGTCATGGAGGTGAATTTTATCTTGAAAAGCTTTTAATTTAGTTATGGGTTTCAGCTTTGGTTTCGTCCTAAAGGTGTAGGTTTTCATGCAACCGTTGTTTATCATGCAAGAAAAGTAAGAGGCGATGCAATTAAATAAATTGCCGTAAAGTAAATCGCAATAAAATAAAAAGCGTACCCTGAGGGTCTTCCCGTCATCCCAAGCCGCACTTAAACACAAGAATATTTAAGCAAGTTCCTAGGTAAAGCTAAGGGAAAGGTTATGGTTTTCTACCAAATTCCTAATCCTATACCTACCATTTCCTACGACGTCTGTGCCCTTTTCGTGTTGTCTGAAGACGATTTTCTTCATCAAAGAACAACTAAGTTCAATTTGTTTCTTATAAATATCCTATCATATTTATAAAGTGCTTTGCGAAGAATCTTAAACATCTTTTCAATATTCTTAGGATTGTTTTTAAGTCCAAATGAATTTAATTATGTAAATGAATCGATCGTCCGAGGCTTTCGTTTTTGTTAACTCGTCGCTGAACTGGGGATATTCGAATGTCCTATATGAAGTAACATTTCATTTAATATTCTCTTTAGAGTTATTACACCAAAGCCTTCGAGGGTAAATTGGTGTTCAAATGGTTTCAGATTCAACTGTTCAAATTAATGGATTTAAGTTCTAATAAGATCTCGTTTATCTTAAACATTTACTTTACGTTCTTAAAGATGTTATTTAATTCAACTTAATTTAATTTAATTTAATTTAATTTAATCTAATTCAATTTAATTCAATTTAGTTTCCGTATCGATGTTATATTGAATTAATTGATTTAATTTAATTTTTAATTTAATTCGATTTAATTTAATTTAATTTAATTTAATTTAATTTTTCAATTTAATTTAATTTAATTTTTAATTCTTAATTTAATTTAATTTTTTAATTTAATTTTTAATTTCGATTTAATTTTAATTTAATTTTTTTTATTCGATTTAGTTTAATTTTAATTTAATTCTTAATTTAATTTAATTTAATTCTTAATTTAATTTAATTTAATTTTATTCATTTTAATTTTAATTAAAGAGTTCAATTATTTAATTTTAGTTTAATGATTAAGTCTTTTAATGTTTTAAATTTGAATTATCATTTCGATTAAGAATTAAACATTAATGAAATGATTAATTTAGGGATTTTTAAATTAAAGAATGAATCTCTTCCTAATAATATCCCTATTTTAATAATTCCAATTTTATTATTCTTCCAAATTTAATCAATTATTTAATTAAAGTTTAATCATTTTAAATTGCTTAATGGGTTTCTACCCTTCAATTACTAAATTTCAATCATCCAAATCAAACATTAGGATCAAATATTTTTTACTTGTTAATTTTTTTATTAAACCTAAAGTTTTAATTAAGGGTTAAAGTTTTAATTACCATTTTGCCCTTTAAGCTTAATAATTTCATAACTCACTAAATCGAACTCAAATGAACTTGAAATTTTTATGTGACTTCACTCATATGTCAATAAAGACATGAGAGGAGAAAATGTGATTTTTCTGTATTTAATTTATTTATATAATTATTTTTAGTAGAAAATAAAGAGATTTCCCAAGGAAAATTACAATACGACCAAGTGAAAGTTTCTCGTCCTTAAGAAAATTATGGACATTCCTAATGACCGCAGGACCACTGGACTAATTTTGTGATTTTTTGAATTATATTTTATTTATTAGAATTATTTTAAGTTTTAGGATGTTAATTAATTTAAAAATAAAATAAATGTTGAAAAATGAATTTTATATTTTTCAAAAATCTCTCTCGATATCAAAGAAATCGCAGAATCAAATTTTGCAATTTTCTCGATTTTTATATGATTTATTATAATTATTTTAGTGAAAATGCTAAAATACATTTTTTAATTTTAAAATTACCCTAGAGCTTTAAAATTTAATATCTCACTAAATAGACCTAGGAAAAATATGGGATTTGTTCTTAAGATTAAAATTCAAAATGTGACATTTTGTGAATTTTATTATTTTTGTGATTTTTATTATTTTTTAATTATTTAAAAATATTAAAATAATATTAAAAAATCAACTTTAGAAAATTGAAATTTTAATTTTCTTAAATTCCCCCGATATCAGAGAGGCTCTAAAACCAATTTGGTGAATTTTTGAAAGGTATTTTCAATGTTAAGTGAATTTTTGTAAAGTTTAAAATGACTAAATGAGTTAATCAACCCAATTAGTAGGGCTAACCAAGTCCAATCGACTTCAAACTTTTATGGTGGGTTCCTCTGATCCTAAAGGTCAGTGGAGAATTGATTTCAAGTCAATTTGATCTACGGTTAACTCTAATTAATTAGAGACCTATTTTGAAAGTGTTTAAGCCAATTAGGGTTGTCTAAAATGAACTAACTCAAAACCTATTTTTCCTAGGGTTCTCTGGTCATAAGGAACATCACCAAATTTTCCTAGAATTTATTTCACAACATGCTATTTATTGGAATTAAAATACTCAAAATAGTGACATGAACTCGAAAATCAATAACTCTTCATAGGATGGCCTCCCGACTTTGGAAAATTCAGTGGAATGTTCCCAAATTCAAGAGGCTTCAAAAGCCCTATGGTCTCATGCCATGGTGAATTGTATACATGTATGGAGAATTAAATGTATGCAGAGAGTAAATAAATTACTAAAAATAAAATACTTCGATGAAATTAAATGATTTCTTTTCCACATTATTCTCCTCTCGTTCACCGAGCAAGTGGGTATTTTTCTTTTATTTTTTCGATTTTCCTACAAAGTTATGAATTTTCCAAGTTTAGGGAATTAAATAATTAGAAAAATACCCCTATTTTTCTATTTATCCACGCTGCGTCGCCATCTCGCATCTCCGAACTCACATCGCCGTCGCGCTCCCATTCGACGCCGCCATCCGAGTCGCCACCGCCGGCCCCGCGGTTCTCGCCGTACCGTCTTCCGGTCCGACGCCATCCGAGCCGTCCGTCCGCGCGTGTATTAAATGGACGGCATCCGTTCACGTCCCCGAGCGTCCTCACCCGAGAGTCGTCCACACTAAATCCCTAAGATCTCACTCGATACTCAACGGATTTTTGTCGTTCTTACGTTTTCACGCGATTCGGCCTCTCAAGAGACGAACACATCTATACGGTTATCATGCATTGAAATTAAGGCATTTGAAATGAGAATCTCCTTAAGCTCGGGATGAAGAATTAGTTCATACCTTTGCTCGCAGAAGTGTGGCTTCATCCGAGAGTTGTCATATCTTCATCGGATCCCGCAAGCTCCGCATGAAGTCTCGGTCTCGTGAATTGTTCAGATGTGATTTCACCAAGCCCGATCACAAAGCTTGGAGGCCGGAGCAACTCGGGGTGGCCCGAGACGCGGCTTTTGCTCGCTTTTGACACTCCTCTCTTCCCTCGTCCGTGAAGGTGAACCAATCAATCAGTAATTGGCCTAACGTGGAGAAGTGTCCCGGGGTTTTCAGGAATTTCAACTCGAAATTGAGCTCGTCGCAGAAGAAATGGCAGGGGATCTCACCTGGGATCAAGTGCTCGGTATGGGGAGAGTCTGGAACACGGGAGCAGAGTTTCCTTAAGGTTTTGTTTTCACTTCTTCATGGCCGTAGGGGTGGAGTTTAAATAGGAGAGGGTGGAGGGCCTCCCAGGGGGAGTTAGGCTTGGGATCACTCGTTCGGTGAGGAGAAGAACAACATGGTGACCACTGTGCATGAAGGTGCCCTCGCTGAAGGGAGAATTTCAATGTACGCTCACATGCGAGCTCTCTGGATACGGTGTTTTCCTGGGCTGCCCGGGTGGCTCACGGCTTGTGCATCGGGGTCACCATCTTCACCGTGGAGGTCGTGGCCGGAGCTAGTGCACCACCAAGACCGGCCATGTGTAAAGGGTTCGATTTAGATTTCCTGACGGTAGTAATGGTTAATTCTCAGACCTAAATGGGTCAACCCCCCCATTCGCGTGCACCACCCAAGGCCTCGGTTTCGTCGAGGGAAAAGTGATTTTGGCCTCAAAGATAATCAAGTAGGGACAAGTCACCATCCAAGCACAATTAGGCATAAGTACGGTTATTAGAATCAACTGGAGCGGTTAATCACTCAGAATTGGCGAAAGAGTCTCCTCCTTTTGCCCAAAATGGCATGGTGACATGTAAAGAGGCTCTCATGGCTTGCATATTTGTGCATGGCTCCATGGCTCCATTTGGCTTGGGAAAAGGTCAAGTCAATTTCATAAAAATGGGTTTTAAGAATTTTGGATATTTTGGTGAAAATTGCATTCTAAGCTTGATTTGGAATGGTTTAATTGATGATTTTGAAACTTAGTGGATGATTTTCAATAAATGGATGATGAAAGGAAGTGTCATGTGGGCTTTGGATGAATTTGGGCTTTTGAATTCAAGGGAGTAAGCCAGGAAAGTTTAAGGAAATGGGCTTTTTGATTTTAGGATGGGTATTCTCAAGTAAAGATTTTTATGGAAAAAGGCCTTGTCAAATAAATGTCATAATTGGTTTATGGATGTTCTATGAAGGGCTTGGAGTCAATTTGGTGTGATTTGAGTTGAATTGGTTTGAATTGGGGTTTATTCGTAAGTGGGCCTATATGGGTCCAAGTGGGCCAAGTTGGGCCAATGTTGGGCTAGGGTTGAAATTGATGTAAAATTAATGTTGAGAAATATTTATGGGAGTGTTTCAAAGAGGTTTGACTTGGTTGGCTCTTTGATTGGGGTTCTTTGGGCTCATTTCCAAGGCCTGGCTTAGGTCAAAAATGGGCCTTTTAGCTTTTCGTCGAATTCTGAGTGGGATTTGGGTCTAATTTTTGGGCAAATCATGTTAGTGTTTTGTTTGTGGGAATGTTAAGGAAGATTTAGAAAGGTTTGAAGTTAATTGGAGTTGAATTGGGTATTTGGGTTGGTGCCTGGGTCATGGGTCCAAATTGGGCTTTAAGGCCAAAAGTGAAATTGATCCAAATGTCAATCAAATTAAGCTTGGATTTGGTCTAGATTGGTGTTGGGAATTTTGGTAAATCAAGTTTAGAATTGAATTGGACCAGAATTTGGGTCAATTGGGTAGGTTTGGTTTGACATCGGGTTCACCTAGTGGTTAAATCAACTCCAAGCTAATAAAAGTGGGGTAAATTGACAAAATTGGCCCATGGTGTAGTTGGACAAATGAAATTGGGAATATTTAGGATTTTCTGGAATTTTCTGGGAATTTTCTGAATTTTTGGATTTTTGGGTCAAGAGGGGTATTTTGGGTATTTGGAGGGTATTGGGAGGTTTTCTTGGAATTTTTGGTATTTTGGGTATGGATGATCAATTTAAGTGATGTGGAAATGTTTGGGATTGATTTTGGAGAATTTTGGGTTATTCTTTTAAAATTTTTTGAGAATTTGGGTAGTTTCAGTTGCCAGTAGCATGTACAGAGGTCCCTGGGTCAAAATCGAAAATTTGGGAAATTGAAGATTGGGTGATGTAAGTGGAAAGAAGTCATTTTGGCTGAGCCATGAAGCCATATCAAGCCCATATGAGTTATGAAGGGACTCATTTGAGGCATCCACTATGTTGTTCCTAACCCCTCTGCCCAAGGGCTTAGACAAGGACCATCCATGCGAATCACCTACATGAGTCAGGAGGTCAAGTTGGGTATGGGTGTAGTTTTAGGAGGTGTGTGGAAGTGTAGTGTGTAGGTGTAGTGTAAGTCGCCTTCACTGCATCAGTTACCCAGTAAGGGCCCCACAAAAGAGTCCCATAGAACTCATCCTTTAAACTTCCACATTCGATTTCAACCCTCTGTGTGATTGGGGTCTATACCAAGTTTCAGGAGTTTGCAGGGGAGTTTAGAAATAGTTTGAATTTCTAAAAGCAAAATCCCAATTCTAATCCTCTAAGATAGTCAAAGGAAAGCCTAAGGCTAGATCCTAAGTACTAAAGCAGTATAAGAGAAGACTCATCAAAAATGAGGTCAACAAATGACCCCCAATAGGTGCGAAATGGACGCAGCACACCGCGCGTATTGGCGTTGACCGAAGAGATCAACACAACCAACACGTATGTCCAAGTGATAAACTTAGGACGAAGTAGAAGAGCTCACCGGTGAGTGTCAAGTATATCTCTCGAACCGGAGATTCTTGAACTTCGCCTGGGGAAAGAAAAGGGAGGTGAATCCCAAATCACACGAGCTCAGAGAATTTCGATTTAGACTTTATTTTGTTTCATGTTCAAGTCATGATGTGTGAGTTTAGATTTCAATTTGGAGTTTTAATTTAGATCAAGTTTTGTTAAAATTAATCAAGGAATTGACTAAATGAAAATTTGAATTTCGAGGCTCTTAGATGTAACATCCTCAACCTCGAAAGAAAATCAATTGACCGCATTGAATTATTGCAATGAGGAGAGATTCAAAGGCAATGCGGTATTGGATGTAAAATCCTTAACCTCAAGAATTTGAATTTGATTTGATGTATTTCATTGCGATAATGAAAAGATCCTAGTAAAGGTACTGATGTAAAATCCTCGACCCAAAGGTTTCCGACCATGTATTTCATTGCGATAGGAAAGAACCTAAAGTAATGCGCTCTCGGATGTAAAATCCTTGACCCAAAGGTTTGAATTTGATGTATTTCAAAGGCAATAGGGAAGAATCCTAGTAAAGGCAATGTATAAAATCCTCGACCCAAAAGTTTCGAATTGATGTATTTCCCTGCAATAGGAAAGAATCCTAAAGCAAGGTACTTCGGGATGTAAAACTTTGACCTCAAAAAGTTGATTTTGATGTATTTCTACAATAGGAAGAATCCTAAAGCAAGGCAAGCCTTGGATGTAAAATCCTCGACCAAAAGTTCGAATTTGATGTATTTCATGCACAGTGAAAGAATCCTAAAGCAAGTGAGCTGATGTAAAATCCTCGACCCAAAAGTTTGAATTTGATGTATTTCAAGGCAATAGGGAAAGAATCCTAAAGTTAGCAAGTAGCCTTGGATGTAAAATCCTCGACCCAAAAGTTTGAATTTGATGTATTTTAGTGCAATAGGAAAGTTAACTTAAAAGAAGGTACTGGATGTAAAATCCTCGACCCAAAAGTTCGAATTTGATGTATTTCAAAGGTAATAGGGAAGAATCCTAAAGTAAAGGCAGTCTTGGATGTAAAATCCTCGACCCAAAAGTTTGAATTTGATGTATTTCAAAGGTAACAGGAAGAATCCTAAAGTGCTGCGCTCTTGGATGTAAAATCCTCGACCCAAAAAGTTCAATTCGATGTATTTCAAGGCAATAGGAAGAATCCTAAAGCAAAGGTGCCTTGGATGTAAAATCCTCGACCCAAAAGTTTGAATTTGATGTATTTTAGTGCAATAGGAAGAATCCTAAAGCAGTGGGAGTCTTGATGTAACTTTCGACCTCAAAAAAAGTTGATTTTGATCGAGGTTTGAAGTAGATTCAAAAGACTAAATTTGGATTTGAAATTCGACTGAGATTTGATTTAAGATCCTCGGAAGATCGAATTATGATTTGATGTGAGATTTTGATTTAAGATCCGGAAGATCGAATTTGCGATTTGATGTAGATTTGGAATCCGGAAAGATTGAATTCAAATTGGAAGGATGAGTTCGAACTCATTAAAATTTCGATTTAAGATTCGATTCAAATTGGAAGATCACATTCTAAATTTGACGAGAATTTGATTTAACATTTATGTTGACTTTGTTTATCTTTTAATGATTCAAATTTTATTTTATTGTTTATTTAATGTTCATGTGAATTTGGTGTTTGTCATTTCTTAGATTTTTTTTTTTTTTTTTTTTTTGTGTGAAAGTTTTCTTTTATTCTCTTTTTTTATTCCTTTCGTTCTTTGTTCGAAGTTCATTTAACTTTAATGGCATTTCCCAATCAATTTGCACAAAAGAGGTGAAGGCCAAAATGTGACATGGTCACTTTCATTTCCAATCATGTCGAAGATACATCATACATCTCGATCCGGAATATATTTCATGCAACTATGTGAAATCAAACGGATTACATGGACTTTTCACGTGATCCATCCAAAGAAGCATCCGTCAAAAATCCATGTTCGAATAGTGTGCGATGGTCAATAACATCACCTTCCAAGCCATCCTCGCAAGGATGCCGTATAGATGTACATCGGAGGTGTGATATTTTCCATGTAACTCGCGCCGTAAGGCCGGAGGTTCTCTAGCTCGGGTCCGTCGGAAATGGTAAGGTGTCTTCCGTCATCCATTCTCCCGAAAGTAACCGAGATCCGCTTCGACCGGTACTCCCGGTATGCAATGCTTAGCGATATCCGCTCCGTTGCCTCCCGCATCATGACGGAACCTACCGGTAAAGGTATCTTTTACTCGGCCCTCGAACTCACCTCGACCTCGCTTATCCGAGGTCGCATCCGAACATGATGTTACACTCGCTCGTAGAAAGAGACCGTGCAGTTGTCCGACAAAGTCGTGGTGATCTATGTGTGGGGGTATGCAATCACCCCCGTTTGTGATGTTGATAATGCACCATTTGGGTATGCAATCCGCCGCGCATTTCCATGTTATCAATCTTTTTACCATCCTTTTAATGACTAGACTCCACTGGATCCACTCCGGCCATGACGGAGTATTCCCGGTGGGTTTCCCCTTCGTCTTCCGCAAAGTTATAACATCCACATCGTATTTGTGATTCTTCCTTTCCCCGGCATCCATCTCCGGGGTTCGAGTATGTATTTCTTAGCTACTCGTCGGCCCATTCTTTCAAATCCCTGGACACATAACCACGATTTGCCGTTGTTCATATTCCGAGAATACGCTTCGTATGTAGCTCGAGGCCCTCTAGTATATTGATTCTTCTACCTTTAATTCCTCTCTCGAAGTATTCAAAGGTTTTCTTTTCAATATTTTGCATTCTCTCCGCCTCGTATTCCGAATGATCCGCATGGCGAGGCCTCGTGACATATCAGGATATATGGTTCAATCCCTTCACGTTCTCCCCGCATACTCGGCTCCTCGTGATGATGCCTGCCGGGACATCCCCTGGGGTTGCTTCTGCAACAAGGTCATGCACTACTCGTGGTTCTATCCGGTGGCGTGGTAGCCTTCTTTTCCGATCTTTTGAAAATTTCCCCGGTTCTTTCGTTATCCTAGGAGCCGGCCTCCTTCCTCAGCACCCCGGTGAACCGGTGTCTTTGAAGTGTATGGACCGACATTAGCAATCACTATTGCGCCGGGGTCCGTTAGCCTAGTTTTGTTAACATCTTACGGATACGGCGATTCTTATTTCTTCGCTGGCAAGAGCCAAGAGAGCAGCCCAACTTCGACCCCGCGGGCGCGGGCACACAAGCTCGCCCTCTCGCCGTAGCCACTACGTACTTCATTTTCTTATCTTCTTCAATATTTGTCTTTCTTTTCAAGGCCGGACGTGGCTTCGGGCCACCCACTTTCATCACCGTATGTCCTGGCAGCTTCTTCACAATCCCGGGACCTACTACTTTCCTCTGCATCGTAGCCCGTCGGTGCGAAATCCGAGTCAATCTCGATTATCGCTCCATCTTTCACCCTCTTTTCATCAAGTGCAAGGCTTACGCCATTCTTAAAGTTCAAGACCAACCGCTCCCCGCTCGACATTTCCCCGCGAAAAGACAAGGAAAAGCGGACTTGGGCTGTACTAAGAATAAGAACATTAAGAAAATGTTTATTAAAGACATTTTTTTTATTCTTATATTTTCAAACTTATCAGAATGAAGGATAAGATCAAGAGATTTTGATTTGGAAAAGAAAACAAGGAAAATTTTATTATCGATTTTATTTATTTTAGCACATTTTTTATTATTTTTTGGGTTCGGACCTAATCATAAGTAATCACTTCACCCGTGCTTCTGGTGGACGGAAAGTTCATTCCTTCGAAACATCAGCTAAATACTTTTTCAAGTATCGTCCATTGATCGGAAGCATGGCCGTTTCCCGGCAATTCACTAGCCGGTAAGAACCTCCCCCCGAGTAAGACCCGTTCGTCCACAAACGGTCCTTCCCAAGTGGGTTCAAATTTTCCTCCTATCTGCTGTGCAAGAATGGGGTTCTTTTGAGAACGAGAACTAAATCACCAACTGGGAAGGTTCTCAAGGACCCGCCTTTGTCATGAGTCAGAACCATCTTAGCTCGGTACGCTTCTAAATTCTGCTGCGTTGCCAAGTCTTTTCCTCTCGTGCTCTCTAATTCTTCGAGTCGCAATTGGCGTTCTCTTCGTTGTGATTTTATTCGTAACCGCAATTCCGAGTGAAGGAAGCCGATCCCTAAAGGCAACATCGCCGGACCCACACCGCAGCCGTGCGGTAGCTTCAAGGTAGAGTTCCGAAGGTTGTCCTGCAGGTTGTGCTCCCATAAGGCTTCTAACAACTTCTCGTGCCAATTTCTCTTATTATCATTCCGTTTTAAAATTCAACGAGAGTTTTATTAAAAGCCTCAAATGTGCCGTTTGTTTCCCGGGTAGTAAATCGTCGAATATCGCCAAGCCGATTCCGTGTCTCCTGCCATTAAAATTGTCGATTTGTGTGCTTCGAATGCCGACCCATTATCCGAGATGATCCCGCGCGGCACTCCGAAACGGCAGACAACTTCGGGTTCCCGAAAAATCAGAAAGACGTGCGGTGCTTTCACTTCGAGTGGAACCGTCGCCCACTCGGGGAAAGAATCAGAAATGCTAAAGAACGGTCACGTCCCGAAGACGGGCGGTTCTATCGGGACCCACTATATCCGTGCCCCAACATTCAAATGGCCACGACGCAATCATTTGACAAAGACATTCGGGAGGCCGTAACCACCCGGCGCACTCGCACCGTATGCGCCCCCGCGATTTTCATGCAGCCGGTCATCATCGAGGCCAAGAAGACTCCTAGTCTTTAATTACCATCTTTGGACCCGACCGGTGAGCGCCGCGCAGTCCCCGAATGTACCTCTTTAACAATTTCACGGGCCTCGACCCGTTGTAGCACCTTAACACATTTCCGATCAAAAGACCCTTCGTATAACGTGCTGCTTACTAATGCGCAGACGAGTTCTTTTCGATCCGCCGGCTAGCGACCCATCGTCCGGCAGCTTCCGTTTGTAGGTACTCCATCAATGGCCGTCGCCAATCTTCCGTGTTTTCCGTCACCGGCGGTAACCGATCCTTTTTCTTTCTCGATTCTCAGGTATCGTGCTCCAGTGTCAAGCCGTGATAGACCCGACGTCCGTGGAATCGACACTTCCACCGATTCATCTTGCAAACAGCAAATTCTCACAGACGAGCTAGCGCATCCGCCAAAGCGTTTTCTTTCCTGGGAATTTTGTAGATTGTCACATTCGGAATTTGTCTCCAATGTTCGTACGCATACCGGAAGCATTGCTCGAGCTCCGTTTTAAAATTCGTACCGTCCGGCGATCCGTCGAATGATTAACTGTGAATCCCCGTAGATGTTGATGTCTGTTATCCCCATTCGAATGGTTAATTCGGGCCCCGTTATGAGGGCTTCGTATTCCGCTTCGTTGTTTGTACACGGTTCTCACATGGCATTCTAACATCCCCCGCTCCGTGTTATAAAGATTAGTCCGATTCTCGCCTTTACCGGCACTATCACTTGCGATTCTTCGTTTTTGTGTGTCAAGATGCTCCGTCGAAATATAATTCCCAACTGCCGATCATCAAGGTCTTCTAGGTTCATTATTTGTTCATCCGGCAACGTCATCAGAGGAGATTCGCCTAAGAAGGGTGCGCCGCAAGGAAGTCCGTTGTGACTCGTCCCTACGGCACGGAGAGGCACGAAAGTTGGTATCGAATTGCAATAATATCATCGACCATCCCGCAAGTCCGGCCGAAAGCTTTGGACGAGTCATCAAGTATTGCAATGGATTAAACTTCGAGATCAAGCCGGGATCTTTACGAGAGCATGTACGTTCCGAGCTGAGCGGCGAAGATCGGGCCAAACAATGCTTTTCAATCATGTGGACAACGCCCACTGGGCCGGCGCAAACGACGGCTTAAGTAGTAAAGAGCATTTTCTTTACCCTCATCATTGACCTGGGCTAACAGGGCTCCGAGAGAGTCGTCTAAAGCCGCGTATAAAGTATTGTAGGTCTACCCGAGATCCTGGCCTAAGACAAGAGGTGTCATTAACACGTTTTTTAATGTCCTCGAAGGCCCTCTCGGCATTTCTCTTCCCAAATAAATTGGGCGTCCTTTTAACTAAGCCGAGAAAGGCCGACACCTACCTCGACAAGTTTGAGATAAAGCGTCGAAGATATGCCGCCCCGAAAAGATCGTGAAGCTGTTTTAAGGTTTTGGGAGGCGGCATTTCTAAGATGGGGCCTTTAATCTTTCCGGTCGATTTCGATTCCACGATGTCGGACAACGAATCCTAAGAATTTCCCCGGAGGTGACGCCGAAGGCGCATTTTAAGGGATTCATCTTAAGGTTAAATTGTCTTAATCGTTCGAAAACAATTCTCAAATCATACAAGTGGTCGTCCTTACATTGCTTTACGACCACATCATCCACGTAGCATTCGACTACGGATGAGATCATCAAAAATTCTTGTCATTGCTCTTTGGTAGGTTGCCTCGCGTTCTTCAATCCGAATGGCATCACCGTGTAGCAAAATACTCCGATCGGCGTTCGAATGCCGTAAGCTTTTCATCTTCTGAGCCATTTTTATGGAATTTTTATAACTAGAAATTTCTAGATGTAACATCTATCCTGAGTTCTTTAAATCTCCTATAGGAGCAAGCTCTTATAGTTAATTACATCTTAGAAAATTATGATTGTCTAAGAAAACTTCTGATTAATGTTAATCACTTATTTTCTAGGAAGTTTTGAGGAAGAAACGTTAACGTTCAATCCTAAGGGTAATATGTCGTACTACCCTAAAAGTTTGATTTTGTCAGTTTTGTGTTTTTATTTTGTTGTTTGTCATTTTTAATTGTTTTGTAAATGTCATTATTTTATGTCTTGTAATTTGTTATTTGTTTTGGTGGCTATCCTAATAGGTTTAGGTTTTATGATTATCCTAAAAGTTATAGGTTTAGTTTTTGTCTTGGTTTTGCTATTTTAATGTTGCTTGTTTTGTTTTGTTTTGTCAATGTCATTGTTTTGATGTCGTTGTAATTTTGTTTTGTTCTGTTGTTATTTGTCCCATCTCCAGAATGTCATCCTGCAAAACAAAGTTAGCACACCCTATAACATGCAAAGAAAATCTAAAATGAAATTAATGTCGCCATTTCGTCTTCATCGTCCTACAAAGCAGAGTTAGCACACCCTATAATATGCAAAGAAAATCTAACACTTAGTCTTAACCTGCAAGAAAAAAAGTGTTAGTTGTAGATTAAACTTAAGTTGTATTTTAATTAAGTTTAATGTTGCTTAGACTTAAAATCTAACAAAAAGTTAGATTTTAGATTTAATGTCATTTGAATCTAAAAATGTTAATTTTAATGTTGATTAGACTTAAAATCTAAAAAGTTTAGATTTTAATATTTTAGATTCGACGTTGTTCAAAAATGTTACGTTTAATGTTGATTAGACTTAAAATCTAACAAAAAGTTAGATTTTATTGTCTTGGATTCGATGTTATTTGAATCTAAAAGTCTTAAATTGATTAGAAGTCTGATAATAAGATTTAATGTCGTTTGAATCTAATATTTGTGGTTTAATCATTTGGTTAATTTAGGTTCAGTATAGGTTGAACCTAATGTTTGGATTCAAGTTGGGTTGAACTCAAGTTGGATTTTGGTTAAGTTAGGTTCAATATAAATCGCACCGAATGTTGATGTCAAATTTGGTTCAATTTGAGTTGAACCTAAAATTTATGTTGAGCTTGACTTAGGTTTAAGTAAGGTTAAACCTAAGGTTTAGGTTTGACATCAGTTCAATTTGTGTTGAACTTAAGTTAGGTTTGTTTTGGATTTAATTTGGATTTAACTTAGCTTTATGTCAGGTTGAGTCATAAGTTTAAGTTTGACTTAAATCATAGCGGGTTAAATTTAAGTTAGCTTGGGATTAACTTCGGTTTAACTTGAGTTTAATTTAAGTTTATGTTAGGTTCAATCCTAAGCTTAAGTTCAATTTGAGTTGATCTTAAGTTAGGTTTAGTTTAACTTAGATTTGTGTCTAAGTTAGGTTAGATTTAAGTCTAATATGGGTTGGACTTAAGTTAGATTTGGGTTAGCTTAGCTTCATGTCATGTTGAACCTAGGTTAGTTTGACTTATGTCTAATATGGGTTGGACTTAAGTTAAGTTTAGGTTAACTTAGATTCATGTCATGTTGAACCTAAGTTAGGTTTGACTTAAGTCCAATATGGGTTGGACTTAAGTTAGGTTTAGGTAAACTATAATTTATATCGCTTTGAACCTAAGTCAGGTTTGACTTAAGTCCAATATGGGTTGGACTTAAGTTAGGTTTAGGTCTAGGTATCATTATGCTTTAATTGGTTAAGGTTTAATAGTTTAATTAAGTCTAATGTGTTAGTCCTAATTAGGGTTTAGGTTTGATTAAACCTTGTTGGTTAAGGTTTAATAGTTTAATTAAGTCTATGTGTTAGACTTAATTAGGGTTTAAGTTTGATTAAACCTCAGTTAGTTAAGGTTTAATAGTTTAATTAAGTCTAATGGGTTAGAACTAATTAGGGTTTAAGTTTGATTAAACCTTTTTTGGTTAAGGTTTAATAATTTAATTAAGTTTAATGTGTTAGACTTAATTAGGGTTTAAGTTTTTTTAAACCTTAGTCGGTTATGGTTTAATAGTTTAATTAAGTCTAATGTGTTAGACTTAATTAGGGTTTAGGTTTGAATAAACATTAGTTGGTTAAGGTTTGATAATTTAATTAAGTCTAATGTATTAAACTTAATTAGGGTTTAGGTTTGAATAAACCTTAATTTGTTAAGGTTTAATAGTTTAATTAAGTCCAATGTGTTAGACTTAATTAGGGTTTAAGTTTGATTGAACCTTAGTTGGTTAAGGTTTAATAGTTTAATTAAGTCTAATGTGTTAGACCTAATTAGGGTTTTATTGTTACTTAGACCTAATGTAAATAAGGTTTAAGTTGATTAATTAGGTATAATATGGGTTAAACCTAATTAGGGTTTAAGAGTTACTTAAACCTAATGCAAGTAAGGTTTAAGTTGATTAATTAGGTTTAATATGGGTTGAACCTAATTAGGGTTTAAGAGTTACTTAAACCTAATGCAAGTTAGGTTTAAGTTAATTAATTAGGTTTAGTATGGGTTAAACCTAATTAAAGTTTAAGAGTTAGTTAAACCAAACGTAAGTAAGGTTTAAGTTGATTAATTAAGTTTAATATGGGCTAAACCTAATTAAACCTAATTACAGTTTAAGAGTTACTTAAACATAATGTAAGTAAGGTTTAAGTTGATTAATTAGTTTAATATGGGTTAAGCCTAATTAAGGTTTATGAGTTACTTAAACCTAATGTAAGTAAGGTTTAAGTTGATTAATTTGGTTTAATATGGGTTAAACCTAATTTGGGTTTAAGAGTTACTTAAACCTAATGTAAGTAAGGTTTAAGTGGATTAACTAGGTTTAATATGGGTTAAACCTAATTAGGGTTTAAGAGTTACTTAAACCTAATGTAAGTAAGGTTTAAGTTGATTAATTAGGTTTAATATGGGTTAAACCTATTTAGGATTTAAGAGTTACTTAAACCTAATGTAAGTAAGGTTTAAGTCGATTAATTAGGTTTAATTTGGGTTAAACCTAATTAGGGTTTAATTTATCTTAAACCTAATGTAATTAAGGTTTAATAGATTAATTAAGTTTAGTATGTCCTTAAACTTAATTTATGTCTGATTTTGGATTATCCTTATGTAATTAAGGTTTAATGAGTTAATTAAGTTTAAGATGTCCTTTAACTTAATTAAAGTTTGATTTTGTATTAAACTTAATGTAATTAAGGTTTAATGAGTTAATTAAGGTCTTAATTAGGTCTAATTTGATGTCTTAGACCTAATTAAGGCGTGTCTTCAATCTATTTTAGGGTTAGACTCAATTTTAACTTAGTTCATTATGAAATGGGCTAAGTTAGGTGAGGAGAGGATTTTTTTTAGGGTGTTGAAATATTAATTTTAAATTAATAAATTTTTACCCTAATTTTAAAATGTCATTCAAAATTGTTTAATCATTTAAGAATTATCATTTTAAGGTTGTTATCTGTCAATTTAAATTTCCTAACCATTTTTCCAATTTTATTTCCCTTAATTTTCATTTTTATAATTATTATTAAAAATAATTACAATGTGTCTTGAAAATTAAGAAATTGTGTCTTAGAGGATTTTCCTAGCCTAGGAAAAATTAGAGAAAGTTCCTAAAGACCTAGAAATAAATCCTTGAAATTTTCATATTTTTTGTCTTGTTAATAATTTTTAATAAATAAAATACTCCAAAGAGCATTTAATTATTTAAAATTTAAATATAAAGAATAAAATTATGATTTTGATCTCATAATTTTCTCCTCCTCACACTGAGTTCAGGGGTATTTTTGTCGTATTTCTTGTGTTTTTTATATGTTAAGATATAAATTTTTGATTAGACTAAGGATAATCTCTATTTGTTAAATCCTTAATCTAAACAAAAATTTCCAGGGTTGGCGCGCGTCCTCGAATAAGTTGAAGAAGTGGCTGATCCCCTGCAAGGATCTAAACCACGGAGCGGCCATGTCTAAATCAGAGCCATCCGTTGTTTAAATAGAAAATCAGACGACACTCGTTCATCTCCTTCATCTTCCCTGATCTCATAGACCGTCCATGGTCTAGGAACAAGATCTCTCTCGATTCTTGATGAAATTGAGTGAAATTTGTTTCTATAGGATCGTTTTGAGATGATGAACCCATCAATACGGAGATGTATGGGTTTTGAATTGGTTTGTTTCACAAAGTGTGAAACCTGAACGCCATTAAGGTGGAAAATCCTTACCTTGGCCTCAGTGAGTCTACCTTTGAATTGGATGGATTGAAAGATTCAATTGGTCCTGAAAAGGCTTTCCCTAAACTTAATTTAAGTTCAAATCGAGTCTTTGTATGACTTTGATCAAAAGGGGCTTGGTTTAGGTGGATGTGGTCGATTGATGTCTTAGAGGCTATGGGGATGGCCAATTTTGATTGGGATCCTCCACGTTTAGTCCTAAATGGATTTAGGAAGGTCAATTTGAAGATTTGAAGAGTTTTGTTTCACACTCCCAATGTGTCCTGTTTTGGCTTCTTTTGGATTAGCCAAATTGAGAAGATTGGGTGGATTTCATGGCTTGATTTCATGAGGGATCACTTGCCTAGGTCCTAGGGAACATTTTTACTGTTCAAGGCTAATGGAACTAGGCAGTGTAGAGGCATCTTCCAATTTTGGTCTCTCTCTTAGCCTTCTCGGGTTTGGGCTTTATTTATAGCCATGGAAGAGCTTGGTTTGGCTAGGGTTGATTTAGGGGAGTTATTAACTTTCTCATTAATGTTTTGGGGATAGATTTTAGCTGAGGGGATAAGAGAATTAAAAATTCCAAGGATTCGCATCATGTGCTTAACCATAGTAAAAATTGGGTTTTGCCTTTTGGTCTCTTCCCATTGGTTGGTCAAGTAGGTGTATGGATTGGTTTAAAAATTGTGCATCAACCTTCCCCACATGAGTCTCCATTAGTCATTCAATGTTGGTAAGGAGAGAATGACACATAGGCTTCACATTCATCCATTTTCATCATTTGGTCCAACCATGGTAAATGGCTAACTCAAGTCATGTTTTCTCTCTATTGGATGAGAAAAAGGTGCATGGTGACTCAATAAAATAACCCATCATTCATTTTCCATGTCAATTAAGTTTTTATGAGATGATGCCATGTAGTCCTTTCATTTTTCTATTTTTATAATTTTGTCATGATGAAGCAAAATGTGGTTTAACCATGGTAAAAAGGTGAGTTTAAGTGGTGTTTATTTCCATTGGTAAGTCCATGGCACACTTAAAGTGGCCAGCCACCTTATCTCATGCAAGGGAATGATTCATGGTTTGAGTTTGGGAGAGGATGACACCTCATTTCCCTTTATGATTAAAGTGTAATTATATCTTTTAACCATAGTTAAGGTGATATGTCATGAGTCACTTAATGGTTTGATTTATTTTTAATGGGTCTCATGTGTTGTGTGTAACACATATGAGGTCATCATGGCGTCATTAATGAGCTTGAAAAATTGAAAACCATTTATTATGTCATAAATGGTGTCATATATCAAAATTTCATTTTTATGGCTTTTTAATTGTATTTCCAGTTTTAGTTAATTTTCATTACTAAAAAATATTGGAAACTATATTATTAGCCAATGAATTAATCAAAAATAATTTTAGAATTAATTATGTGGTTAATTTCATCATTTTAGGTTCAAAATTAGACATTTTGACCAAATTTGATTAATATTGACTAAAGTTGACCATGGTTGACCTATGTTGACCTAGGTTGATCCATTTAGTCTAAAGGTGACCAATTTTGACTTTCATAACTTTGTCATGGTTTGATTGATCATTAGGTCTAATGATTTTGTCATTTAGGGTTTAATTTTGTCATGTTGACCAATTTTAAGGTTTATGTCAATCCAAGGGTCAATGTGGTGAATTTTGGATTTTGTATTGGACTTCTTGACCAAGGTTGAGTTGATTAGGTCAACAATTGACCAATGATGTCAATGTGGTAATCTTTTAGATCTTAGGTTGGGTAATTTAACCAATTTGGTTTATTTAGGTCAAGGTTTCAACTATGATGTCAATGTGATGGTTTTCAGGTCATGAGTTGACTGTTTAGGTCAAGATTTGACCAATGTGGTAGTTATTAGGTCAAAAATTGACCAGTTTGACCAAAGTTGACTTTTTGAGTTAAAGATTGACCAGTTGGGTCAATGGGGTGGTCATTTGACCAGTTTAAGTAAAGTTGAGTTTTTAGGTCAAATGTGACCTATTGAATCAATGGGGTGGTCATTGGGTAACTAGTTTGACTAAAGTTGAGTTTTTAGGTCAAAGGTGACTTATTGAATCAATGGGGTGGTCATTGGGTCAGAAATTGACCGGTTTGACTAAAGTTGACTTTTTAGGTCAAAGGTGACCTTTTGGGTCAATGGGTGGTCGTTGGGTCAGAAATTGACCATTTTGACAAAAGTTGACTTTTTGGGTCAAAGTTTGACCAACTAGGTCAATAATTGATCATATCAAGATTTGTCATTACTGATTTGATCATTTGGGTTAAAAAGAATTTACAGGGTTTTACGATAAACATTAGGGTTTAATGTCCATTAATGAGATCTAATAAGTCAATATTGGTATATCTCATATCTCAAGCTGACTTTGAAATGATCCTCACAAAGGTGTGGTCAACATTGAGGTGGACTGAAGAATAATATGTGCTAGTTCGAGGACAAATGGTAGAATTCACTTCTGCATGGATCAATGTTTCTACCAGTTGAGAGACAAATCCATTTTGTGAATACAAATCTTTTGGTAAAATGGATGCGGCCTTAAATGAGGCAATTAATTTTATTATTAATGGAAAAGGGGAGTGGAAAACTATGCAAAGAAAAAAAAATTTACCTGCTTCCACTCTAAATGTAGCATCTAAAGCATGGTATTACTTTATTTCTGCAAGACTACTACCTACTTATCATCATAGTGAAGTTTCAAGGGATAGAGCTATTCTGAATTATTGTATTCAAAACATGAGAATTATTGAGATTGGTAGAATTATTCATTATAGTATTCAGACAATAGCTAAAGGGGAAACCATTAGAGGATTGGGACATCTTGCCCTAATTTACACATTATGTGTACAATCAAAAGTTGAGGTTGAAAGTAGCGAAGACTTGGTTCATCCTTTAAAGCTCATTAGTAAAGACAACATTCACACGTATGAATCTCATGTTGGATGGAGATCTGGAAGTATGAGTAGTGAGATTCCCTCTACTAGGTATGACATACCTTCTACCTCCAGGACACCTACTATTTCTGATGTTATGGAGCGGCTGATGATACATCAAGGTGATATTACAAGGCTTCATAGCAGGATTGATGGTTTGGAAGCAAGAAATAGCATCAATGATGATTATCAGAGGAGAAGAGTGGAATATGATACAACTTATTATGATGCTCAGATGAGATTTATGAGAGGAGAAGCTGGTGTGGTATTTCCTACTTGCCCTCGTTATATTCCATACCAGCCTAAGGAAGAAGGAGCATAAGAAGAAAGAGAGGATGATCGGTAGTGGTGTATTCTATTGTTTGTTACTATTGTATTTATTTTTGTGTTTTTTATTTGCTTTTGTGGAGTACTTGTGTGTAGTAATTGTACTTATTTTTATTTAAGTTAAGTTGTATTTAAGCTTATGCTGGTTTGTTACAATTGTGGTAAAATTGTAATGGATGTCGTATTAAGTGTTTAAAGTGGTATTTTAAATTTTCTTTACCTTTCAAATCTCTGATATATACGTAAACAATGCTTCTTACTATTTTATTCCTGTAGTTAAGTTTTTAATTAATACCTGTGTGCTTTAGAAGAATCAAACGCCTGAGACAAAAAGGTTAGTTTACTTTTTGTTTTTCTCTCTCTTTTATAATTAAATATGCACTGAAAAACTTAAGATTGGGGGAGGAAAAATTAAGTTTTATTTGTTCTAACTTAAAATATATTTCCAAAATTATTTTAACATGACTTAAAGTAGTTGAGTTAACTTTAGATAACTAAATTTTTTATTTCATTTAAATATCATAGTAGATTTAAATGAAAGTATTTAGTAATGAATGTTAACTTTATGAGGCTAAGATATTTAGTTTAAGATGATTAGACTATAGTTGACTATTTAAAGTAAAGAAAATTGTATTTTTGAAATGTTAAGAGACTTAGAGGTTTATGTGAGGAGAAGATTGTGACTTTATGATGAATCCTTTAAAAGCTAATATATATTTATAAAGTAATGAGGTGTTTCAGGTTCCAACTTTAGGGAGAGGACAGTGAAGCTCAAAATTATTAAAGGCTATCCAGATATAGTAATTCTCACAATAAAAGAGAAAACGATGATTGAAAAACAATCCCAAAAAGAAAAGAAAAAAGAAAGAAAAGAAAATATATGTGAGGAGAAGCTTGAGGAGATGTTTAATAAAAAATTAGCTTCACTTGAATCAACATAAGAGAAGAGCTTAGTTACATTTCTAAATTTATATTTAAAGTATTTGCATCCTTACTAATAGAGTTCATAAGAGCTTCTTTTTCATATGAACCTTCAAAGCACCCTTAATGTGACAATTTATGGTTATCCATGAAATAAATAGTAGATTAGAACTCTTAGACTTGATTACTAAATGTTTTTACATCTATAGTTTTAACCTAAGTTATCAAAATCTTTCTAAAAATCTTGCTATTATATTCATTTAAATAAAAATTCATAGTGTTCTTTAAGTAAAGTTCACTATTAAGAGCCATATTTTTACGTAGTAAAAGAATTACTTTAGGATAAGTAATAGCTAAGTTTGGTGGATTTTGATGCACCAAAAATATGTTTGATTTTTTCATATAAATTTTGTACTCATTTTTATTGATATTGCACTTTTAAAAAAGGTATTTTTCATTTTTTGTTGCAGGTATGATGATTTTAGGCAATTGGAGCAAAAAGAAGCAAAAAGGAACGAATTTGGAGCTAGAAAAGGCAAAAACCAGGAATTTGATGTTTTGGCTCCATCGGCGCCAGAATGTGTGCTGACGATGCATTTTTCAAGAGAGCCCAAGTAATTAAGCATGATAGGGCATCGACGGTGTTCAATGTTGGTGAAGGCCAAATTCAATGTCTTTGGACAACTTTTGGAGGGATTTTGAAGCATCTCTTGGGGAAATCGTCCATAGGCTATTTTAACTTGATTTTGGTACCAGAAAAAGAGAGAGAAGTCTAGAGAAGAAGTGGTGTGAGTGTTTGAAAATTTTTAGAGTTTATATTTTGGTGTTAAGTGTTGTACTATGAGGGATTCGTCTCAAAAGAGTTGTAGGAGGAGAGGCAAAGTGAGAGATTGCATCTTCCCTACTATTCCAAGAGAGAATTGTGTGTTGTTATAAAGAGAGAGGAGATTCAAGGGAATTTTAAGGGATTTGCATGAAGAATAAATTGAGATAAGTTGTATTTACTTCTTATTATTTATTTGACGTTGCTTTTATATATAAAATATTTATTTTGTCATATCTTTTCCATGAATTCTGAGTAGTTTTCTTCGTCTTTCTCCTTGCAATGATATATGGTGTAGTGATGGTTTAGAATGGATGTGCCATATAAATTTTAAGATATTGTGATGATTTTTCACTTCGTACTTCATTTAATTTTCGATCTGGCCAATTGAATTGTTAAAATATGTTGTGAAACATACGATTCGAAAGGACTATGCTTTCAATAAGAAAAGTGAAGATTACATTCAATGTTCATAAATGAGTGATGTAGTTCATGAGGGTTAGGTGCAAAAAATTAAGGAAATATGTTTATTGATCGAAGAATAGGAGATTTTAGGGTGAAGGGAAGTGAGAGTTATCCTAGTGTTTGGAAACTAAAGCGAGAGTTAGCCTTCAGGCGAAGGGAAGTGAGAGCTTTAGAGTGAGAGCCAGTATCCTCCCACCCTAACCACAGATTTATGGACTAAACCTAGGATTAGCCAATGTTCTTTATAGAAATTTGAAGAGGGTACAAAAAAGGCAAGTTTTTATTTGGCACAATACAAGGATCATACTAATCTTTATCATTTACTTACCATAACATTATTGTGGGGGAGAACACTTTCTCTAATCTTGAACCTTGCATTACAAAACTTATAGTAGTAGTTAACTTTAATTTGAATTATAGAAAGTAATTTAGTGATCTTAAAATCTCTAGCATCGTAAAACTTTAGCAAATTTAGTATTTACTATGAGTGCATGACTAATTTGAATATTGGATATCTTTGCTATGCTTGAAGGTTTGCTTCCTTTCTATGAGATTGATAACCAGGATTCCGCTAGAGCCCTGTATTATTTGAAAGATATGCATACTTGCATGTATATTGGCTGGTTTCTTATTAATCTGATTATATGTTGTGACTGAATAGAAAATACTTTTAAAAATTTATTCACCTGTTGTAGCCGACACATCAGTTAACTCGATCACAGGGCAACCTTGCAGGACAGATGTTTACTACCTTTTTGTATTATGTCAAGACATACAACATATGATGTTTTTCAGTTTTTACTTAGATGTACTTCCGATAATTTGGAATGTTTTTCAGCATACGATCAGTTCAACTGCATTTTCAGCCAAAATTAATGAAGATGTTATAATTCAACGTTTGTTCTTGGAATGTGTCGTAGTTGTGTAATGGATGAAAAGTCGTAGGACCACAAGTTAGTCCTAAATTCTAAACGAACAGAGAAAGATACAAAAGAAACTTAAAAATAAATGAAACTAAAATTAAGAGCTAAGAAGGCAAATTAAAAGAAAATTGAAATTAAAAATTCTCTCGATAAAAGAAAAGTGATACAATAATGAAAAGAAAGTAAATAAGAAAACAAATGATAAATAAATTCTTCTGTGATCTGGTGTTCCTCACTCGTTGCATAATTCGGCTTTACTCGTACACTTCATGAATCCCTCATTTGCATCAACTCAATGCCACTTCCCACAAATACGAGAATCCCATAATCATATACAATTCTCAACAAATTCAAACAAACTACACAGCTTCCCTTTTTGAAATTCCACAAAGTTTAACATCAAACTTCCCATAAATTCAAATTTTAAAATCTTTCGGGGGTCGGTGCAAATATTTTGACGCATTCAAATTCACATTTCAGGATCGATGCGAGGATTTTGACTCCTATATCCACAATATTCAAGGATCAGTGTAAGGATTCTGATTCCTTAAAATTCCCACATATGTCTGCATTCTATTCACAGGTTTTCCACATTCACAATATTCAAGGATCAGTGTAAGGATTATGATTCCTTAAAATTTCCCTAAATTTCCACACTCCTTCCACAAGTTTTCCATAATCATGATATTCTCGGGGTTGATGCAAGGATTTCGATTCCCATTGATATGATACGACATTTGAGGGTCGATGCGAGGATTTCGACTTCTCTCCCTATATTTCCATATCCTTCCCATAAGATTTCCACACCCACGATATCCGGGGTTGATGTAAGGATTTCGACACCTTTTCCCTAAATTTCCGCACCCTATCCCTAATTTCCACATTCATGATATTTGAGGATCGGTGCAAGGATTCTGATTCCTTAAATTTTCAACATATTTTCACATTCTATCCACAAACTTCCACATCCATGATATTTGAGGGTCGATACGAGGATTTTGAAATCTCACCTAAATTTCCACACTCTTTCCACAAGTTTCCCATATCCTCGATATTCAAGGATTGGTGCAAGGATTCTGATCCCTTAAAAATTCCCTATATATTCAACATACTACCCACAAAATTTTCATGCTCATGATATTCAAGGATCGGTACAAGGATTCTGGTTCTTTATATATTCCACATCCTACCCAAAAATTATTCATGCCCACGATCTTTAAGTATCAGTGCAAGGATTCTGATTCCTTAAAGTTTCCACATATTCTCACAACCTGTTCGCAAGCTTCTTCCATCCATGATATTTTCGGGATTGATGCAAGGATTTGGATTCCCACAAATGATATTTTCGGGATCAATTTAAGGATTTCAATTCCCACACATGATATTCCTAGGATCGATGCAAGGATTCTCACACATGATATTTTTTGGATCAATGCAAGGATTTCGATTCCCACACGTGATATTCTTTGGTTCGATGCGAGGATTTTGATGCCCACACACACGACATGTAAGGTTTGATGCAAGAATTTGACGCCTTGATCCCCGATATATATATGTGCGCAAAAAACTTGACTCCACATCAAATATATGTGCTGACGATTTAGATATGAAAGTCATGATTTTGTAATATGGGATACTACGCAACTATATATATCGTTTATCAAGTAATATAGGACTTTCTGATTAAGCCCCGAGATATTGAACCAACAGGGAAATGTAAAAATTTTTTAAAGAATTAAGAAAATTATATTTTTACTTTTTTAATAACTTTTGAAAGTATGTTTTGATTTGAAAAGCTTGAACACTGTTTTTGGTATTTTTAATAAAAGCTAAGTAGGAAATGAAAATTATCAAAATTTTATAATGCGGTATAAAACTCTAGGAAATAAAATATCTTTTTCTTTCTCTTATAAAGTTGTAATAATTATGAAAGTGTTGTTGTGGAAGTATTTAAATGTGATGTGACTAATAGGAACAAATTTATTTTTTACCCTTACTTGGTTCTATAAAGAACATTGGTTAATTTGAAATTTTAAAATCTTGAACATGGTTAGGCAGGGAAGATACCAGCTCTCACTTTAGAGTTCCCTCGATTCCCTCCACCTGGGGGCTAACTTCTCATAACAAAAATTAAAATATCAAACCAAATTAGGGGGCTTTAGCCTGTCACTCTAAAGACCTCTAATTTTACTCCCCATTAAAAAAATATCTCCTAATATATTGCATACAATTATATGAACTACAATTCTCACCCATATAATTGCATGTGATTTTCCCCAATTGTTGTTTGAGACAATACCGCATTTGATTTTTCATAATCTCACAACAAATTTTAACATGTTAACTGGCCAAATTAAGAAGTAAATTAAGTTCATGTAATTAAATCTTCACAACTTATTCCAACTTTAAACACTTATACATTCCACAACAATCCTATATAATTTCATTACTTCTTCATTTAAGAAAGAAAAAGATAAAGAAAACTACCCAGAACTCATAAAGAAAATACAAGCACACATTGATTTGAAAATATAAATCATAATGAAAATACAACAAGAAAAACTAAATATAAAAAAAATTAAACACTTATCTGAAAATCCTCTCCACAAGACTCCAGAAGTTCCTTTCAAACTTGACTTTCCACAGAACAACACTACAGAGGTCGGCGCCCAACTCTGTTGACTCCAACTCTGACTTTAGACTTCAATAAAAACTAGATAAATGGATGAAAGAAAATTGGTGGAAAGAAAGTTTCACACCAACCCTCCTTTCTCCTCTAAAACTAAACTAACTAAACTATAAACAATAAAAGACTGAAAGTAAGACTAGGAAAGACTCTTTTAAACTAGAAGATGATTCTGACAATTAGAAAAGACTCTTAAAAACTAGACTCTCTAAAACTCTCATGACATAATTTTAATAACAATCCAAAAGATGCCTTGGTGTCTCTTCAAATCATGTCCAGATTCAATGTATCCACCAAAAGATGCATCCCTTCATTCAAATATGCCGCCTATGAGAAGTTAAGGAAGTCACCACCAAAAGTTGCTTCAAACGCCCCTTGAAACTAGCGTAAAAAATGAAGAAAATTCGATTTTTAACTGTGGCAGCTAAGCACCGACCAGGCGGTGCTTAGCAGCAAAAGTCCAATTTTTCATTTTTTTATTTTTTGCTCCAAATTTGATCCAATTTTGCTCCTTTCATCTTAATCACTTATTTTCATCATACCTGCAAGAAAAACACAAAATACCTTCCATTAAAGTGCGATATCATCAAAAATAGGTTTTAAAATATGCATAAAAACACTATATATTTTAGGTGTATTAAAATCCCCCAAACTTAAAATGTTACTTATCCTCAAGTGACTCTTAATCACATAAAAAATTTTAGCATGCAAATTATTTAATGAGTTTCTTAGGAAGATAACAAAATTTTGTTATAGAAATGAAATAGTCCAATTTAGAAAAAAATTTAGTAATTAAGACCAACTTAAAATTTAAAAAGTTCTTAGGTAAAGGATAATGTAAAATATAGGTTTCTATCTAATTCAGGAATACTTGTAGATTCTTTAAAATATAGGATTCACACATTTATTTTTCTCACTTAAAAAATCTTTATTTGAAAATAATTTTACCTACTATATTATAATTTTAAGCTTTAGATTTTCTCAGAACTTATATCTTATACTTTAGGTATGGAACCAATTTTTGATTAGGCCCTTAAATCCTCAAGCTTCTCCTTCCTTTTTATATTTCATTTTTTACTTTGTTTTTCTTTTTTATTTTTCTTTTTCTTTTTCTTTTTCTTTTTCTTTTCTTTTCTTCTTTTATTTTTCTTTTTCTTTTTTTATTAAGGCAAGGATTACTATATCTGGATAGACCTTTAATTTTGATATTCCACCCTTCCATTTAAAAATAAAGGTCTGATATAAATCTTTCACTTAAAAATCATAATAATAGAATTTGAAAATTACTCCTCAATAAAAGAAATTTAAGCTTTAAAGAACAAAAGTCAAATCTTCTATTTATCCAAAAATACAACATTTCTTACTAAATATAATTGAACTATATTTAACACTTCTTTACTAAGAAAATTTTAACTTTTAAATTTTCATTATTACTATAGATTTTAACTAAATTCTCTTATTCATTTCTATATTAAAAATTTTGTTCCCCTTATATAACTTCATATACAGAATTGTTTTCAATCAAAAATCAAATTAATTTTAAGTATTCTTGAGAACAACAAAAATTATAGATTTTTGAAAAATTTTCTGTTTTTTTTTAATTCCCCCCAAACTTTAATTTTAAGTTAGGATAGAACATTTAGGCATAAGAAATGATACATGGGTGAGAATTAAAAACTAACATAACATGCTTGCAGGAATCTTAATATCCTAAATATGCAAGTATAACAATTTAAAAACAGGAGTAAAAAGAAATCAAATTCAAATTTTTTCAGTTTTTCATTAAATAAAAATTTCAAAATTTTAAAGGACTTCTACAATAGTGGAGGTTTTCAAAGCAAATACACACCAACTGAAAATAGCTGAAATCACACCAATACTGGATAACAAATGGTAGTAGTAGATTTTCAAAAGTTTAAAACATGCAGTCTTTTAAATAATAGTTTTTAATAGTGTTCCATATTCTCCTAAAATTTTGGAATTAAAGTATACACTATAAAAAATCTGACACAACATACACATTAAAACATTTACCACTACACATATATCACACAAAGCAACATATAGAATAACAATCCAACACAGATACATCTGAATATGCATGAAAAATAATAGTCCAACTATAATAAGCATATTACCAGAGTTCACAGAAAAAACACAATATCAAAATAAAACACAAGATATAACATACATCAGTTCATCAACAAAAACTCAGTAACACATTAAAAATGTCAACTAATCATCTTCATCATCATCATCATTCATACGCTCGTTCCAATCTCTGGATGGCACATAAGTTATGTAGAATGGATGAGGGGGCATCTCAGCACTCATATCACCTCTGATCAATCTATCCAAATAATGCTGATAATTCTCCTCATATTCATCATGTTTTATAATATATCTTTCCATATTATCCATTTTACCATCCATGTCTCTAATATGCTCACGAGTAAGACTTGCATTCTTCAAAATCCTTCTTAACAAACCAGTCTGTGAATCTCTAAATGATGAAACACTCGAAGTAGTAGCACGGGAAGTAGAAGTAGTAGAAGCAGAAGCAGAAGCAGTAGAAGCTTTACCAAATCCTCCTCTCCAGCCAAACCCTGAATGTACAGTGTAAGCTCCAACATTTACACTGGTAATTGGTTTCGAAGGCTGAAGGACCTCTTCCCAAGTTTCAAATTTCACACCAGACCGCTCACATAATGAATAAATAAGGGAAGAAAATCTCATACCTGCAGTAGTAGTAGATCTGGAACAATTCAAATGTAATCATAATTATTGCTCCAATATCTATAAGCTTCTTTTGCTGAATGCAATAGTTCAACACAGCTCTCTCCCTTATAACTTCACTAGTATGACTTGAAGGCAACAACTTAGATGAGATAAAATAATTCCATGCTTTAGAAGTGGCATTTAACTTAGAGGCTTAAAAATTTACTCTTCTATCATTAGTGATGTTCCATAATCCTCTTCCATCAGTCAGAAATGCCTTTATCTCATTTAACTCTCCTCAATATGATGATAGTTCGAATAAAAACAAAACATATCAGGAGGAAGTCGATAAAAGAAATTGATTACCGTAGATGTAAAATGTAATTCTTGCTTTCTCACCATCACCAAATTCTCTTCTGCTGCAGGTAAGTTCCCATAAAACTCTCTTACCATAGAAACAATAGCAACAGCGGAGAAGCAGCAGTAATTATCCCAATTCCTTTTAGCAATCATCTCCTCAATAACTTCTTCAGGCTTACTGAACACACATTCAGGAATCAATTTACGTGACTGCAGTGCGTCAACGTATCGTTCCTCAGCCCTTGCACTAATAAACTTGTCAGAATCAAATCTCATATTTTCTCTCGCGCACTTTGACTTTGGAGCCATCTCTAAAAATTCACCATAAATTCCAAAATCAAACTAAACTTGCTAAATTAACTTCCAAAAGTAATTTCCACTAAATCCAAGCAATTTCTCATCCTTTTCCTCAAATTTTCACCATGAATAGTGGTTTTAGGATTTTCCAAAATGTACTCAAAATACATGGTGAAAATAAAAAATTTTTACTTAAGAGTAGTGCTCATACCTTAAGGAATCCAAATATAACAATTTTTGTTGAGATCAACCTTCAAATTATCCAATATATTGATGCCCTAGGCTCCTTTTCGTGAAAATTAGAGGTTGAAGACGATATGTAAGGTTAAAATGGCAATTTTCGGGTTTTAAATTGCTGAAAATTAATTTTCGCGAACCGGCGCCTAAGCGCGAGGCCTTCGGCGCTTAGCCGCAAAATCTGGCACTTAATTTTTAGTACCCAGATTTTCACAATTAAGAAAATGCACTAAACCACTTAGTTAATCATCTTTAATCTTCTTAAAATAATTGTTTCTTCCTCAATAATCTCCAATACTCCAACTTCAAACTTCAATATCCATCGATTCTGATCAAGTTTCACACAAACACAAACTTATATTCATTAAAAACAAACCACACTTAGTACAAACTAAAAATTTCTGTCCAAACACTTTGGATGAATTTCCCTAGATACTAATGGACTCAATAAGCGTAAAGATAAGTTTACATCACTAAGATGTATAAATCTCACATTAAAGTGCAATAGAACACAAACATAAAACATTAAACACTTAAAACATCAAACACATAAAACATAAAATACTCAAAACAAACCAAAAGATCAAACCAACATTTAATTTCACTCTCCAGTAGGTGGAATATATCCATAAACACTATTATTTTCATTTGACCCTTCTGGAATATAAATTTGATAGAACAGGCGATGATTGAACACTCTTAAATCTTCTTCTTCTAACCACTTGTTCTTCAGAAACATCGCTTTATCCGCATCTTCCACGTGATGTCGGCATATTTTAGGTTGTGTGTCGTATTTTTGAAAAGAGGTCGCCTACAGAAATTGTCGGCGAATTTTTAATTTAATTTAAATAAATAATTTGAAAAGTAGTATTTGATTTTGAAAATAATCTAAATTTGAAAATTTTAAGATATGAAATCAAACTGATCTCACATCCCGAATAGTTTATATAAACGAGCACCGCACCACAAACTGTATATCTATCCCGGAGAGTAGACACACCGCTTGATGATGGGGCTCGGTTAAATAAACTAGAAGATTTGTGACATCCGTTTGGTCTGCAAAACCATTTTATTTGCCGACAAATTCCCCTGCTTAATATGAAAGCATTAAACAGGGTTTATATTACCTGGGTTCTTAAAATTCCCTATAAGGGCAAGCCCCTATAGTTAATTACATCTTAAGTGACGGGAATCACCTAAGAAAACTCTCGATAATAATCAGTAGTTCTGCTCTTAAGAATTTCAAAGTTTGAGTTTTCAAGGGATTGAATTTTGGAATTTCAATAGGGAATGGATCAAATTTGGAACATTTTATTTTGGGAATTCAAAGGAAGAAAGGTAGGAGAAATCACAGATTCGAAGCGAACTTCGGTAATTTCCCGACTATCCTATTGTTTGGATTGAATTTAGGAAAGCCCTAATGTTAATTTAATGTTTTAATCTTGCCAATTTTAATTAATTAGGACTTATGTTCGTATGATGTGATCACACAAATAGCCTTGAAGATGTGAGGGTTTATGTCGTATCGGACGACTACCTTGGAATCCTAAGACCGGTTAGGGCTTAATTTTCAATGTAAATGCCTAATGAAGAGTTGATGATTTATGATGCACTAGGCAAACTACCTCGAATTCCTATGGCTTGATTATTTAATTCTAAGAAAGTTTTGCTGAAGTAGACTCAGGTTTTGCTGATGACGATGGCAGTGCTGCCCACCATGCTCCGAGCTCCTTGTTGTTGCAGAGGTTTAGTTTTAGAAGTCATAAATCAGGAGATGAGAAAAATGTTTTGGTTCAGAGAAGGTCTTAATTTCCAAGTATTTTTTTATGTTTTAATTAAAACAAATCTTAAAGTTGATTATAACAACACCGGTTAAGATCCCACGGTTCCATCCTTCCGGCATCGTTATTTTTATCGGATTCACTTAGTCCAGATGAATTTGCTAAACTCAACTAAATGAGTTCCACACTTTCATTTAGACCGTAGGAAATCCCGTTAGCAACACGTAGGTTACATCATCCGAGGTATTCCCGATCATCCAACAAGACATTTTAATTTAGTTGTAGTTGTAGTTTTGTTGTTCTGTTTGTGATTAAATTTTGAGTTGTTTTATATTTGAAATGTTGTGAGGTGAATTTTATCTTGTAATGACTTTTAATTTAGTTTTGGTTTCGAGTTTTAGGGACTATCCTAAAGGTGTGGGTTTTCATGCAACGAGTTGTTTATCATGTAAGAAAAATAAGTGCGATGCGATTAAGTAAATTGCAATAAATAAATTGCAATAAAATAAAAGCGTACTCGGAGGGTCTTCCCGTCATCCCAAGCTGCACTTAAACACAATTTAGAATATTTAAGCATTTAAAGCAAGTTCCTAGGTAAAGGCTAGGGGAAGGGTTATGGTTTTCTACCAAGGTCCTACTCCATGGCTAGTCATCTCCTATGATGTCTAGGTTCTTGTGTTTTGGTTTAAGGACGATTTTCTTCATCAAAGAACAATTAAGTTCAATTGTTCTTATAAACATCCTATCATATCGAGGAAGTGCTTAAGACGAATCTTAAACATCTTTTCAATACTTCTAGGATTATTTTTAAGTCCAAGAGAATTTAATTATACAAATGAATTAATCATCCGGGAGTTCAAGTTTTGTTATCTTGCTCAGTGAACTAGGACATTTGAATATCCTATGAATGAAGTAATACTTCACTTAACACTTCGTTTAGGAGTTATGACAACAAGAGCTTTTGAGGGAAAATTAATGTTCAAGTGGTTTATGATTTAATTTAATTTCAATTAATGGGTTTAAGTTTGGAATAGTGTTCAAGTTGTTTTAGATTTATTTTTGAATTCTTTATGTCTTAAGTGATGTTATTTTTAATTCAATTTAATTTAATTTAATTTTAATTTGATTTAATTTGGTTTAGTTTTAATTTTAATTTAATTTAATTTTAATTTTATTTTAACTTGATTTTATTTTATTTTTTTATTTAATTTAATATGTTTTAATTTAATTTAATTTAATTTAATTTAATGTGTTTTAATTTAATTTAATTTAATTTAATTTAATTTAATTTAATTTAATTTAAATTTTAATTTAATTTAATTTAATTTATTTTAGTTTGAATTTTAATTTTAATTTAAATTTAAATTTAATTTTATTTTAATTTTAATTTAATATTTTATTTTTTATGCTTTAAGGATGATTTAATTTTAATTGTTGATGTATTAATTTAATTGAAATTTTAAAAGGATTTGATTTAAATGTTTTATCTTTAATTTAATTTAATGATTAAGTCTTTTAGCATTTTAAATCTTAAATTTGGATTATCATTTTAATTAGGAATTAAATATTATTGAGGTGATTAATATAGGGATTCTTAAATTAAAGAACAAATCTCTTCCTAATAATATCCCTATTTTAATAATTCCAATTTTTCATTATTCTTCCAAATTTAATTAATTATTTAATTAAGGTTTATTTTAATTATTTTTAAATTATTTGGTAGGTTTCTACCCTTTAATTATTTAAATTTCAATCATCCAAATCAGATTAGGATCAAATATTTTACTCTTTCATTTTAATTAGACCTAAAATCTTTAATTATGGGTTAAAATTTTAATTACCATTTTGCCCTTTAAACTTACTAATTTCATAACTCACTAAATTGAGCTTAAATGAATTTGAAATTTTATGTGACTTCACTCATATGTCAATCAAGACATTAGAGGAGAAAATGTGATTTTTCTGTATTTAATTTATTTATGTAATTATTTTTGGTGGAAAATGGGGATTTTCAAGGAAAATTTAATAATATGACCAAGGGAAAGTTTCTGTCCTTAAGAAAATTATGGGACATTTCTAATGACCAGAGAACCACTTGGACCAATTTTGGTGATTTTTTGAATTATAATCTTTTTATTATAATTATTTTGAGTTTTGGAATATTAATTAATTTAAAAATAAAATAAAGGTTGAAAATTGAATTTTATATTTTTCAAAAATCTCTCTGATATGAAGGAAACCAGAGAACCAATTTTTACAATTTTCTGATTTTTCTTGGATTTATTAGAATTATTTTAGTGAAAATGCTAGAAAATGCATTTTTTAATTTTTAAAATTACCTTAGGGCTTTAAAATTTAATATCTCATCATAAAGACTTAAGAAAAATATGGGGTTTGTTCCTAAGTGATTAAAATTCAAAATGTGACATTTTGGTGAATTTTATTATTTTTTAATTATTAAAAATATTAAAGTAATGCAAAAAATCAACTTTTTTAGAAAATTGCAATTTTAATTTTCTTAAATTCCCCTAATATCAGAGAGGCTCCAAAACCAATTTGGTGAATTTTTGAAAAGTATTTTGAAAGTTATGAATTTTTTAAGTTTAATTTTGGCTAAATGGCTTAATCAACCCATTTGATAGGGCTAACCAAGTCCAATTGACTTCAAACTTTTATGGTGGGTTCCTCCGATCCTAAAGGTCGGTGGAGAATTGATTTTAAGTCAATTTGATGTATGATTAGCTCTAATTAATTAAAGCTCCATTTTGGGTGTTTAAGCCAATTAGGGTTATTACAAGTGAGTTAACTCAAAAACTATTTTTCTAGAGGTCCTACTGAGTCATAAGAAATATCACCAAATTTTCCTAGAATTTATTTCACAATATGCTAATTATTGGAATTAAAATATTCAGAATAGTGACCTAGAATTGAAAAATCAATAACTCTTCATAGGGGTGGCCTCTGACTTTGGAAAATTCAGGGAATGTTCCCAAATTCAGAGGCTTCAAAAGCCCTATGGTCACATCCCATGGTGAATTATATACATGCATGGAGAATTGAAATAATGAAGAGAGTAAATAAATAATTAAAATTAAAATACTTGATGAAATTACATGATTTTTTTTCCACATTATTCTCCTCTGTTCACTGAGCAAGAGGGTATTTTTATTTTACTTTTAGGATTTTCCTACACAAAGTTATGAATTTTCCAAGTTCTGGTAATTAAATAAATAAGAAAAATCCATTTTTCTACTTAAGTGACGCGGCGCCAGCTCAACCTCGGCAGCTCCGAACGCACACGCGTCGTCTCCTGATTCGGCACCGCCATCCAACTCAGCGCTCAAGGGCCCCGCGGTTCACGTACCATCGTGCTGTCCGGCTCGATCCAGACCGTCCGCTCGATACACGCTCGATCCGACGGCTCCCAGTCATCGTCTACGACTGGTGTGCACCCGTGACCGTCAACCTTCTAACCCTAATTTCTCACTCGATTCTCAACGGATTTTTGTGTTCTTATGCTCTATGGATTCGTCTTGCGGAGAAGAACACATCCATACGGTAAACATGTATTGAAATTGACTCAAATTAAATAGAGAATCTCTGTAAGCTCGGGAAGAAGAGTGAGTCCATACCTTTGCTCAGAGAAGTGAAGCTTCGATCTGAGAGTTGTGTCGCCTTCGATTGGGTCCAAGCAAGCTCCAGATGAAGTCCCTTGGGCTGGTGAATTGTCCAGGTATGATTTCGACCACAACCGATTACAAAGCTTGGAGTCTGGAACAGATGGGTGGCCTGGGGAGGGGGCTTTCACTGGGGAACTCCTTCTCTTGACCTTGTACAGGTGTGGGTGAGTTTAATTTGAGTTTGGTGGAGAATTGGGAGATGTCCTGTTTTTGGGTGGAATTTTGGCTGAGAAATTGGGCTCTGTTAGTGGGAACTAGGGCAAATTGTCACTGGGGATCAACTGCTCTAAGTGTGGAGAGCGGTCTGGAGTAATTTTGGCAGGGTTTCAGTAAGGTCTGGTTCAGCACCTCTCATGGCTGAGAGGGGGTGGTGTTTAAATAGGAGAGGGTGGAGGGCCTCCCAGGGGGTTAAGACTGGGGATCGAGCTGCTCTATGCAAGAGAAGAACAACCATGGTGGCCACTTGGGCTGGGACACTTCAGCAAGGGGGAATTTCAATGTTGGCTCACATGTGAGCTTTCGGCCATGGTGTTTTCCGGCGGCCTGGTGGCTGGCCGGCCAGGCACTGGTCACCATCTTGTTCAGGTGGGTCAGGGCTGGGGTTTAGTGCAGTCAATTGGCCATGGACATGTGTAAAGGGGATGGCTTGGAATGGAATGGGGAAGAGGCCATTTTGGCTTGGTTTGGGTCAACCCATGTGTTTGGGTTGGGTTCACCTCCCCATGACCTTGTTTTAGGCTGAGAGAATAAGTTAGGTCGGTGGTCGAAAGGTGGTGAGGTCTCTTTCTAAGAATATTTAGATTAAATTTGGGTTAAGGGGAATCATGGTTAAGGCTAATGACTTTAGGAGATTAAGGAAAGGGTCTCCTTCTTTTGCCCAAAATGGCATGGTGACATGTAAAGAGGTTCTCATGGCTTCCATGTGGCTCATGCATGGCTTCATGGCTTGCCTATGGCTTAGGATGGCTTGGCTTGATTTCATGGAAGTAGAATTTAGGAATTTTGGTACTTTGGTGGAGAATTTTCATGAAGCTTAATTTGGAATGGTTTAATGATGATTTTGAAACTTAGGGGTGATTTTGATTAAATGGATGATGAGGGGAAGTGTCATGTGGGCTTTGGATGAATTTTGGGCCTTTCGAAATCATTTTTGATGGGCTTTTAGGAAGGCTAAAGGGGATGAGCCTTTAGGTTTAAGAATGAATTCATGGATGGGAATTTTGTAGAAGTTTGGACCAAATAATTGTTGGGTTTGGTTTAGGGGTGTGTCATGAGTGATTTGAAATGAATTTGAGGTGGTTTGGGTTTGAATTGGGTTGAATTTGGGTTGATTTGGTGAATGGGCCAATGTAGGTCAAATTGGGCTAATTTGGACCAATGTTGGGCTAAGGTTGAAATTGATGTAAAATTAATGTTGGGAAATGTTTGTAGGGCTGTTTCAAAGAGGTTTCAACTTTGGTTGGGTTTGGATTTTGGGGTTTGGGCCTATTTGGGTTTAGTTTAGGTTTAGGTCAAAATTGGGCTTTTTGGTTTTGGGTTGAATTTGAGTGGGGTTTGGGTCCAAATTTTGGGCAAACTATGTTAGTGTTTTGTTTGTGGGGATGTTAGGGAAGGTTTAGAAAAGATTTGGGGTTAATTGGAGTTGAATTGGGTTAGTTTGGGCTAAGTTTGGGTCATGGGTCCAAATTGGGCTTTAAGGTCAAAAGTGAAATTGGATTCAAATCTCAATCAAATTGGGCTTAGATTTGGTCTAGATTGGTGTTGGGGATGTTGAATTGAAGTTTAGAATTGAATTAGACCAGAATTTGGGTCAATTGGGTAGGTTTGGTTTGACATTGGGTTCACTTTGGGTTAAAATGGGTCAAATTAGGGATTTTGACAAAAGTGGGGTAAATTGACACAATTGGCCCATGGTTTAGTTGGACAAAATGAAATTGGGAATATTTGGGATTTTCTAGAATTTTCTGGGAATTTTCTGAATTTTTGGATTTTTGGGTCAAGAGGGGCATTTTGGGTATTTGGAGGGTATTGAGGGGGTATTTTTGGAATTTTGAGTATATTTGGCTATGGATTATCAATTTGAGTGATGTGGGAATGTTTGGGATTGGTTTTGAGGATTTTTGGGTGATTTGGAGAATTTTGGAAAAATTTGGGTAATTTCAAGGGTTTTGGGTAGGCTAGGCGGGTCTGGGGTCCCGGGGGTCAAAAATTGAAAATTTGGAAAATTGAAGATTGGGTAAATGTAAGTGGAATGAAAGCACTTTGGTTGAGCCATGAAGCCATGTCAAGCCTATATGAGCAATGAGAGGACTCATTTGAGGCATTCACAATGTTGTTCCTAACCCTCTTAGCCAAGGGCTTAGGGGTTAAGGACCATCCATGTGAATCTCCTTCATGAGTCAGGAGGTCAAGTTAGGTATGGGTGTGGTTTTATGAGGTGTGTGAAAGTGTAGTGTATAAGTGTAGTGTGTATGTAGGTCAGCCCTCACCGGACTGAGCCACCCGTAGGCGGTCCTAAGGCCAAAGAGTCCTATAGGAACTCATCCTTTAAACTTCCACATTTGATTTCAACCCTCTAGGTGATTAGGGGTCTACAATCAAGTTTGTGGAGTTTACAGGGAGTTAAGAAGTGGTTTGAATTTCTAAGTGGTGGGTCCCAATTCTAATCCTCTAGGATAATCAAATGAAAAGCCTAAGGCTAGATCCTAAGTACTAAAGAGAGAAGAGAAGACCTCATCAAAATGAGGTCAACAAATGGACCCCCAATAGGTGTGGTGTGCTAACCAAGCACACCGCGCGTATTGGTGTTGACCGAAAAGATCAACAAAACCAACACAGTTATCCAAGTGACAAACTTAGGACAAAGTAGAAGAATTTCCGCTGGGGAGTGTCAAGTATATCTCTGAGACTGGAGATTCCTGAACTCTCGCCGGGGAAAGGAAAAGGAGGTGAATCCCAAATCACGTGATCTGGGGGAATTTCGATTTAGACTTCATTTTGTTTCAGTTTAAGTTTTGATGTGTAAGTTTAGATTTTGAGTTTTAATTTAGATTGAAGTTTTGTTAAAATTAATTTGAAGGGATTTGATCTTGAAATGAAAATTGGAATTTTGTGGTTTTAGATGTAACATCTTCAACCTCAAAAATAAATTTGAATTGATTGGATTGAACCATTACAATGAGGAAAGAACTCAGAGCAATGCGGTATTGGATGTAAAATCCTTAACCTCAAAAGTTTGATTTGGTGTGCTTCATTGCAATAGGGAGAGAACCTAAAGCAATGTGGTATTTGGATGTAAAATCCTCAACCTCAAAAGTTTGATTTTTGATGTATTTCATTGCGATAGGGAAAGAACCTAAAGAAATGCAGTATCGGATGTAAAATCCTCAACCCCAAGAATTTGATTTTGATGTATTTCATTGCGATAGGGAAAGAACCTAAAGCAATGCGAGTATCGGATGTAAAATCCTCAACCCCAAGAATTTGATTTTGATGTATTTCATTGCGATAGGGAAAGAACCTAAAGCAATGCAGTCTCGGATGTAAAATCCTCAACCCCAAGAATTTGATTTTGATGTATTTGATTTTGTAAAAATTTGTAGTGTTGATTTGAAAAGTGTGGAATTTTGGTGTTTCGAGAATTTCATGAAAGTTGTAAAAGATTTTTGTGGAAAGAAACAGATTAGGAGGGAATATGTAGATGCTACATATCCCATTCAAAAGAGTTGATCGAAAGTTGCTGGTTTGGATTGGATACAATTCCTCGCCACTAGATCCGAATCGAAAAAAACCTCGTGGCTCCGTGTCAATGGAATCGACCGCTTCCATCCCTGACAAAGGAGAGAGTAGAACGGATTGGATTTCAGATTTGGAAGGTTGAGTTTGAATTTGATTGAGATTTGATTTGGAATTTGGAAAGTTGAATTTGAATTTTGATTTAAAATTTGTGTTCATTTTGTTTGTCCTTTAACGATTCAAATTTGTTTTATCGTTCATTTAATGTTCATGTGAATTTGGAGTTCATCATTTTTTTTAGATTTTTAAGGAAAGTTTTCTTTTATTCTTTTTGTTTCTTTTCTGTTCTTTGTTCGAAGTTCATTTAACTTTAATGGCGTTTCCCAGTCAACTTGCACAAAAGAGGTGAAGGCCAAAAATGTGACATGGTCACTTTCATTCCAATTATGTTGAAGATACATCATACAACTCGATCCGGAATACATCTCATACAATCCATGTAGACTCAAAACGGACTATGTATGATCTTTGTCGATCCATCCAAAAAGGCATCCATCAAAAATCCATGTCTGAATAGTGAGGTACATGGTCAATAACATCACCTTCCAAGCCATCCTTGGCAAGAATGTCGTATGGATGTACGTTGGAGGTGTGATATTTTCCATGTAACTCATAGCTCGTAAGGCCGGAGGCTCTCTAGCTCTGGGTCTGGCTGGAAGTGGTAAGGTGCTTTCCTGTCATCCATCCTTCGAAAGTAATCGAGATCCGCTTCATTGGTACTCCCGGTATGCAATTTTTAGCGACATACTGCTCCGTTGCCCTTTAGTATCATGACGGAACCTACCGGTAATGGTATCTTTACCGGCCCTCGGAACTCACCTGGGCCCGCTATCCGGAGGTCGGATCCGAACATGATATTACACTCGTTCGAAAAGAAAGCGTGCGAAATGTCGACAAAGTCGTGGTGATCTATGTGCGGGGGTATGCAGTCACCCTTCTTGTAAATGTTAATGATGCAACTGTTTGGTATGCAATCTGCTGGCAGTACCCTCCATGTTATCATTCTCTTTACCATCCTTTTAATGACTAATGACATTGGATCTACCTTGCCATGACGGAGTATCCCCAGTGGGTTTCCCTTCCTGTCTTCTGCGAAGTTGTAGCAGCATCCACATTGTATTGTAATTCTCCCTTTCCACGACATTCATCTCCGGGGTTCCGAGTAAGTGTTTTCTCTTAGGCGGCTCGCTCGACCCATCCTTTTCAAATCCCGGATGCAGTCCACGATTTGTTGTTGTTCGTATTCTGAGAACACGTCTGTATGTAGTTCGAGGCCTTCTAGTATATTGATCCTTCTGCCTCTGATTCTCTCGAAGTATTCAAAAGTTTGCTTCTCAACATTCTGCATTCTTTCTAGCTTGTATTCTGGAATAATCTGCAAATGGCGAGGCCTGGTGACGTACTGTGGGATATATGGCTCAATCCCTTCGCGTTCTCCCCGCATACCTCGGCTCCTCGGGGATGGTCTCCGTTGGGACATCCTCCGGGGTTGCTTCGCAACAAGGTTATGCATTGCGGTGGCTTTATCTCGGTGGAGTAGTAGCCTTCCTTCTTATGATCTTCTTGAGATTTCCACTGGTCTCTTCACGTTATCCTCGGAGCTGGCCTCCCTTCTTCGGGTTCTCGGCGAACCGGTATCCTTGAAGTATATGCACCGGGTAGTAGCGACTGCCTCGTCGCGCCGGTCCGCCGCTAGTTTAGTTAACATCTTGCGGATACGGTGATTTTTATTTCTTCGCCGAGTTCTTTGTGAGATTAGCTCTTCGTACTTCTCGAATTTCGTGGGCGCGACGGCGACAAGCTTGCCCTCCGCCGTAGCGACTACAGATTTGATTTTCTTGTCCTCCTCAGTGTTTGTTTTCCTTTTCTTGCTGCTGGATTGGTGGCTTGGGCCACCCACTTTCATTACTGTCTGACTGGGCAGTTCCTCTCGGTCAATTGGGACATGGTCACCTTCCTTGTATTTCAAGCCTACTGGTGCCAAGTCTGAGTCAATCTCTATTATCGCTCCATCTTTCACCCTCTTCTCGTCGAGTGCAAGGCTTACGCCATTTCTAAAGTTCAGGACCAACCGCCCGTTCGACATTTCCCTGCGAAAAGACAAGGAAAAGGATCAGGGGCTGTACTAAGAACAAGAACATTAAGAAAATGTTTATTAGAGACAGAGTTTTCCTTTTTTTCTTTTTTTTATATTTTTAAATTCAACAGGAATGAAGTGGGAAAAGATCGAAAAAAAAAGATTTTGATTTGGAAGAGAGAACAAGGAAAACTTTTATTATCATGATTTTATTTATTTTAGAACATTTTTTATTATTTTTGGGTTCGGACCCAGTCATAAGTAATTACTTCACCCGTGCTTCTAGGGATGAAAAATTCATTCCTTCGAAACAACAAGTAGCGTAATACTTTTCAAGTATCGTCCGTTGATCGGAAGCATATGTCATTCTCCTTGGCTATTCACTAGCTGGTAGGAGCCTCCTGAGTAGACTGCCTCAACCACAAAAGGCCCTTCCCAAGTGGGTTCAAATTTTCCTCCTATCTTGCGGTGTGCAAGGATAGGTCTCTTAAGGACGAGAACTAAGTCACCAACTTCGAAGGTTCTTGGGCGGACCAGTCTGTCATGGGCTTGAACCATCTTAGCTTGGTATAGTTCTAAATTCTGCTGCGCTGTAAGTCTTTTCCCTTCCAGGCTTTCCAATTCTTTTAGTCGTAATTTGGTATTCTCTTCTGTCGTGATTTTGTTTGCAACTTCAATTCTGAGTGAAGGAAGTTGGACCTTTAAGGGTAACACTGCCTCGGACCCATACACCAGAGTGTAAGGTGTAGCTTGACTAGGAGTTCTGAAGGTTGTCTGGTAGGCCCATAAGGCTTCTAATAACTTCTCGTGCCAATTTCTCTTATTATCGTCCAAAGTTCTCTTTAAGATTTGAACGAGAGTTTTATTAAAAGCCTCGGCCAGGGCCGTTTGCTCTTGGGTAGTAAATTGTTGAATACCGCGGTCGATTACGTGTCTCCCGACAAAATTGTTGATTTGCGTGCTTCGAATGCCGACCCATTATCCGAGATGATCTGCGCGGCACTCCGAAACGGTAGACAACTTGGTTCTTGAAAACCGTAGCACGTGGTGTGCTTTCATTTCTCCGAGTGGAGCCGCCTCTGCCCACTTGGAAAAGTAATCCGTAGCCGCAAGAATGAAGCGATGTCCTTTTGAAGATGGTGGTTCTATTGGACCCACTATATCTGTGCCCTAACATTCAAATGGCCACGACGCAATTGTCGGATGTAGCACATTTGGAGGTTGGTGTAGAACCACTCCGTGCACTTGGCATTGGTGACAGCTCTTGGCGATTTTCATGCAGTCGGTCATCATCGAGGGCCAGTAGTACCCTAGTCTTTTAATTTTCATTTTCATCTTCGGACCCGACTGGTGAGCGCCACAGAGTCCTGAATGCACCTCTTTAACAATTTCACGGGCCTCGGACCCGCTTAGGAACCTTAGCCATATTTGATCGAAAGACCTTCTGTATAACGTGTTATTTATTAATGCGTAGGACAGAGTTCTTTTCTTTATCTGATGGGCTAACGACCTATCGTCTGGTAGTTTTCCTATTTGCAGGTAGTCTATTAATGGTCGTCGCCAATCTTACGTGTTTTCCGTCACCGTTGCAACTGATTCTTCTTCTTTTTCTGATTTGTGTATTGTGTCTATGTCGAGCTGTGATAGGACCTGACGTCCGTGAACTGACACTTCCACTGATTCATCTTGAAAGCATACAAATTCTTTTGCGAGGCGGGCTAACGCATCTTCTAAAGCGTTTTCTTTTCTGGGAATTTTGTAGATCGTCACATTCGGAATCTGTTCCAACAACTGTATGGCATACTAGAAGTATTGCTCGAGTCTTGGCTTTAAAATTCTGTACTGTCCGGCGATCTGTTGAATGATTAACTGCGAATCCCCGTAGATGTTGATGTTTGTTATCCCCATTTGAATAGTTAATTCTAGTCCTGTTACGAGAGCTTCGTATTCTGCTTCGTTGTTTGTACACGACTACGTTAAGTGGTAGGAGTATCTTAACATCCCCCGCTCCGGTGTTATAAAGATTAGTCCGATTCCTGCCTTATCGGGCACTATCACTTGCGATTCTTCGTCTTTGTGTGTTGAAGATGCTCCGTCAAAATATAATTCCCAACGTCGATCATCAGGGTCTTCTAAGTTCATTATTTGTTCATCTGGCAAGTCGTCATTAAGAGGAGATTCCGCCGGCAAAGGGTGTGCTGCGAGGAAGTCTGCTAGGACTTGTCCCTTTACGGCACGAAGAGGCACGAAAGTTATATCGAATTGCAATAATATCATTGACCACCTGCAAGTCTGCCATAAAGCGTTGGACGGGTCATCAAGTATTGCAATGGATTAAATTTCGAGATCAGGTTGACCTTATGAGAAAGCATGTAGTGCCTGAGCTTTTGAGCGGCGAAGATCAGGGCCAAACAATGCTTTTCAATTGGAGGATACTTTATTTCCGTCGGAAGTAAACGACGGCTTAGGTAGTAAAGAGCATTTTCTTTACCCTCATCATTGACCTGGGCTAACAGGGCTCCGAGAGAGTCGTCTAAAGCTGCGGTATAAAGTATCAACGGTTTAGTTGAGACTGGGGCTGCTAAGACAGGAGGTGTCATTAAATATTGTTTAATGTCCTCGAAGGCCCTCTGGCATTTCTCTTCCCAAATAAATTTGGCATCCTTTTTAACTAATGCCGAGAAAGGTCGACACCTACCCGACAAGTTCGAGATAAAGCGTCGAAGATATGCCAACTTCCCTTGAAAAGATCGTAGTTGTTTTAAGGTTATGGGAGGCGGCATTTCTAAGATAGCTTTAATCTTTTCCGGGTCGATTTCAATTCCACGATGTCAGACAACAAATCCTAAGAACTTTCCGGAGGTGACGCCGAAGGCGCATTTTAAGGGATTCATCTTAAGGTTAAATTGTCTTAATCGTTCGAAAACAATTCTCAAGTCATACAGGTTGTTTTGCCTTTACTTTGCTTTTGATGACCACATCATCCACGTAGCATTCGACTTGATTGTGGATGAGATCATCAAAAATTCTCGTCATCGCTCTCTGATAGGTTGCTCCTGCGTTCTTCAGTCCGAATGGCATCACTGTGTAGCAATATACTCCGATCGGTGTTCCGAATGTCGTAAGTTTTTCATCTTCTGGAGCCATTTTTATCCGGTCGTATCCTCGAAGATCCATCCATGAATGAGAATATTTCATGTGTCGAGCAATGTCGATCATTAATTCGGGATCGGTAGAGGGAATTCATCTTTTGGACATGCCTTGTTTAAATCTCCGAAATCCACACAAATTCCGATCTGACCATTCTTCTTCCTGACTGGTACCACATTGGCTAGCCAAGTTGGGTATTGTTCTTCACGGACAAATTTAGCATTTATTAGCTTTTTAACTTCAGCTATGACTTGCTGTTCGATTTCTAAACGCATTCTTCTGGAACCTTGTCTGACTTGAGTAGAAGTAGGATCCACTCCTAGCTTATGGACTGCGACCTATGGAGCTAATCCTGGCATCTCATCGTAGCTCCAAGCAAAACAATCTTTAAATTCCATTAATAACTTGATTATTTCTTCGAAGTCTTCTTTATTGAGTAAGGAGCTAACAAAGGTAGGTCTAGGCTCTTCGCTAGTACATAAGTTAACTTCCGTTAACTCATCTATTGTAGATTTGATCTCTTCTTCGAACTCCGGTGGAGCATTTCCAATTTGTAAATCTTCGAGTTCTTCCGTAGCTTCCATGCAGTTTTCATTAGACTCGAAAGTGACAAGCAAGCAAAATTCAGTATCGTCAACCGATCCTACTCGTGCCGAATCCGAGACCATGCCTTCGAATCGGGTGGACGACCGGAGTTATTCCATAAATTTTCAAAATGTTGTGATTGACCTTTTGTCCATTGTCGAGGTAAGAAACCACGCTGAATTAAATTTTGAACACAAGGAGAGTACCACTCAAAAGGCAATTCCATTAATTCTGATGAAGTAGCATCTTCAAATTGTACATTATTTTCAGTTTTGGAGGAAGGAGCACCACGGTAGAATTTGATGGGCTTTGCACCGTCGCTACGTACCTCTTTGACCACCATACCCTCGATCTTATTAGAATGGATCGGGTTTAGGGTCATAGTATGTACATAGTGGTTAATCTTCGCGTACATCGATTTATATTCCTCGTTCTTTTCATCTTCGAGAGAGATCCTGAATTGCGGCTTCTTCCTACTTATTGTCGCTGCTTCTTGCTCGATTTCTTTTTCTTCTTCGAACTCGTCTTCCCAATCAACATTGATGGCTGGTTTCCTCCGTCCAACGATCCTAATGTCTCTCGCCACGACCTCGTCCCCGGCCTCGACCTCGGATGTGAGTTGTGGAGAAACCTTCACCATCTCGCTGTAAGGGAGTGGTGAGTGATTGTTGGACTAGAACTTCAGGTTCTTCGCCGTCCCGAACTTCCTTTGCTTCATTTGTTATGGTATCTCTAGAGAAGATTGTTTTCTTCGGAGGTGCGTAATAAGCTGCATCTTCATGGATTCCAATTTCATGTACGGAGAATGGTTGTAAGTCACCTTTGATGCACTGTTCCCCTCCATCGTAGTATTTGATGCACTGATGTAGAGATGATGGTACCATCCGGTTTTCATGTATCCATGGTCGGCCCAGTATAGCGTTGAATGACGTTTTTGAATCGATTATGTGAAATTTCGCGGTTGTCTTTGCTAAGTCACCGGTCTTCATTAGCAGTGTTATTGACCCGAGGGCTCTTTCTCCTTTCTGGTTGAATCCTCTTAATAACATTTTGTCCGCTTCGAGCTCACGAGCATCAATTTCCAAGTATGCTAGCGTTCGAAGATTCATTATATTGATTGATGCTCCTGGATCCACCAATACTCTTGAGAGTGTAAACTTCCCAATTGTAACTGAAATGTACAACGATCGGTTATGGTCTGCTGTCCCAAGTAGTAGGTCATTGTCCGTGAAGGTAACACCTCGCTGTTCCTTTAATGAGCAAACCTCGTCTAAGGAATCTCCGGTCATTTGAGCTAAGCAAATTTCTGGATCAAGTAAGGCCTTGATCAGAGCTTCTCTCATCTCCTTTGATAAGATGAGAGCATCGTAGATGCTCAATTTGGCTGGTAGTTTCCTAAGATGGGCTAGCACGTTTTAGTCCACTTTATTTTCATGTGTCTCGATTTCTTCCCGAATGGGTATTTCTTCTGTCGGGGTTGGTTCTTCCTGAACAACCACACGCTTTCCTTTGTCCTTTGGACCCATTCTCGGAGGTAGAACTCTTCCACTTCTTAAGTTGACTTCTGTGATTTCTTCTTAATCTAGTATTGAGTTTGCTGGTGTCTCCTTCTGAATCGGAATGACAGTTTCTTCTGGATTAGCTTTGGAGTCTGAAGGCTCTAACTCTATTGTGACTGGAGCTCCTCGAAACTCGCAAATAGATTCGTTGCTTGTTGAACTCTCGTAGCCTCCTTGGTAGATGTCTTCTTTGTCATTGTGATCGTCGAGATAGTGTATGATTTGAGAATTGTTAGTTGTATCGGAATCGACGTCCGGATTAGGTTGGTTGTCGCTAGTCACGTAATCGTTAGAAACAGTCAAAACGTAGCCAACGCCATAACCCTTATCATTATAAGGTCCCACTGGAGTGAGCAAATAATCATACAGAGTCAGAGGTTCGAGGGATTTCTCCCCCAAATCGGAAATAACTATCCTAGGATAAGCAGCCCCTAGTCTAGCCTTAAGAGCCTCGGTCTTTTCTTCTTCATCAATTTTCTTCTTTTCTTCAATCGTCTCTTGTCGAGATGGTTCTTCTATCGCAAGTGATAGTGCCGACTTGACAGGTTTCGAACTCTGAATTGAGGCTCGCACCGAAGTGGTTTGGATGCGATCCAAAATCTTCTTCGATGACTTTGTTCAAGCGGTAGTCCATCCATCATCTGTCGCATAGGGATCTATCGGAACAATGAAATCCGTTGAGACAACATTGACGGAACCTCCTTTCTGGGGTTCCTTCATGTATTCCTTCGGGATCGTTATGTTCCCTTTTCGAAGATTGTCGTTGAGCCAACTTTTGAAGGTAATACAATCTTCTATCTTGTGCCCGAGCATCCGGTGGTAAGGGCAAGAGTTGGGATCACCTTTCTTGTCGACTTCTTCTGGTCTCTTAGGCTCCGGCAATTGGAAATCTGGAGTCTTCATCAGACTGCAGAACATTTTCGGCACTGCCTCATTCTTGAACGGATACTCCCTGCTCAGAAGCTCCCTTAACGTACGTTGTGGACGAGGCGGTTGTTCATACTGTTGAGATGACTGATAGCTGGGTCGGGGTTGCTGGTAATTCTGTTGAGGTTGCTGCGGCCGTTCTGACGGTATTTGTATTGGCTGCTTGCCTTTATCGACTGCTGCGATGATCCCGGACTTCTTTTTAAAAGTTTTCACCGGCTTCTGTTTGTCTGTTTTGTCGGTGAAACTTAATTGCTTCGCCTCCTCTTGCAAGCTTCCGGCCTTGCTTAACAACTTCTCGAAAGTCTTAATAGTAAATCCCTCGAGGAGAAGTGCTATCGGGCCATGAATGCTCTTAAGTAAAATGCCGATCGCATGCTTGTTCTTGTAGTCGTGGCTCACACTTCATACTTAGATTCCTCCATCGAAGTATGTAGTCCACCAAAGTTTCGTTCGGCTTCTGCTTCTCTACCACTAAATCACCTATAGTGATGTGGTGCTGAGCTCCGGTAAATCGCTTGATGAAGAGGTTCTCTAATTCTGAAAATGTCTTCACCGAACCGTTCGGTAATTCCGCATACCAATTAAAGGCGATCCCTGACAGGCTGCTGACAAATTGTCGGAAGAGTAAAGCATCACTTCCGCCGGCATTGCAACAACTGGCACGAAAATGTGCAACATGCTATCGAGGGTTTCCGGTTCCATCAAAGGTCTTGAACGGAGGTGGTACAAAGCCTTTCGGATATTGGACAGCGTCGAATTCTTCGGGGTAAGGTCTACCCGTCCGAATGGATGTCCCGCTCTTTGATTGTGCCAAGGCTTCTCGCACCTGCTGTTACACCATGCTCTTGATATCCTTTTACGGAATCATGTTCTGGGTAGAATCCTTCTTTGGCTGATCATCTCCGTTAACGGATGTAATCTCTTTTCCTCCGTCTGTAATATGAATAACTTCTGGAGGCGTTTCTCTTGGGGTTGAGCTCGACTCGAAGAGTGGCTAGGGTTGCAGCCATCTCTTCCATCCTTTTTCTAATTGAGAGATTGTATCGTCTTTTTCTCGAATTTGTGCTCTTAATGTTTCCGGTTCATCTCTTTTTACAGCTGCCGGAGCACCTTGCGAAGCTGACGATGCTCGTGTTTCAACCATGTTAATTTCTGCATATTCATCATCCATGAACTCTGACGAGTTGACTTCATCTCCGAATTTTTCTTCTCTTTCTCTTGCTAATCGCTGAATATCAGTTCTTAGCTTTTCCATAGCGTCTTCCAATGGTCTTTTTCGTGCGGTTTCGCAGTTATCATGCGATGGCTGTCGGGTTTCCTTTTTGGGAGTCCCCTTCATTGCAGTGGCGCTTTCTTCGGACTCGAGTCTCCTGATGAGACTTTCCTTTTCTGGTCATTGTTTCGGTCTTAATTGGCCGGTAGTAGGACGCCATACCATCCTTCTAGCAGCAGAAGGCCTAGGACCGGATGGTCTGTCGGCTGAATGCTGGAAGGTGGTATCCTCCCTGATCTGTAAACCTGAAACAACAACAGGTGGACTAGCCTTCATCTTCTTACTTGGTTTTTCTGCGCCGATAACGGGTTCTACTCGCGGCCTAAGACGGGATTTGGCTGGCACCCGCCCTATTCTTCTTAAAATCTTTGATACAGGACATTTCTCTTTCTTTGCTAATTTCTCTATCACAGTCTGTAGTCGGGCAAATGGTGTAATCCTAGCCCTTTTCTTTCGACTGTCGCTATAGTATGCGGGTCGAGGTAATGTAGAAGCAATCCTGCAGACATTTTCCTCGTCGACCGCGGCGGAAAGGGGATGGAATCTACTTCCTTCTAAAAGCGGTGTATACTCGTGCGAGTGATATGTACTCGGGTAGTGGTGTGTACTCGGGGATTTCTTCTAAGAAAGCGACTTCAGCAGCTACGGCCTTCTCGGCAATCTTCCTACCTCTGTTTCTTCTCCGAGTCCATGTTAGGGGTGGAACCCTCGAGCCGGACCCAATTTCAAAACGAGAGGTCTTGCATGGAAATCTGTACCCTCCACGGTAACATGCTCATTACAAATTTGAACTTCCTTCCCCATCGGTTCGATGGAAGCCGGGGTAGGTGCAGAGACGACTAGACCAGTGGGGGTAGAGATAACGGTCCTCCTATGGACAGTAGTATTCCTCTCAGCTGGAACCCTTTGCAGGGGAGGGAACTCTTGAGTTGACTTAAGGTTAAACTCGATCAAAGGTCTTTCACTTTCAGATACTTTGTCTGTCAGTGCGAAAAGGGTAATGTCAGTGATCTTGACATTTGTGTTCTCGAATCCTTGTCCAAACCGGATGATCCCATTGTCGGGCAGCTCATCCTTGTAAACAGCGAAGTCCAGTCCATTGGTGAAGGAGAAAATCAGTTTTGGGGCTTCCATTTCTGCAAGGTAGATTCTGATTGTCAGTCCCAAGTTATGCTTCTTCTCATCAGGACGAAAAGAAAGGAATCGAAAAGAGTCCGAACACATTTTTGTTCATGTATTTATGAAAAGGAGTTATTTGTTAAAAGAGTCATTCATTAGAGGGTATGTTTATTAGGAACGAAATGTTCAAAGGTGTAGAGAAGGTAAGGAATTCGATTCAGAATTGGAAAGGAAAAGAAAGTCTTATGTAAGACTTCTCGACTCGAAGGACCGTTCCTAAACTAACACCTATTGGGGGTCCACCCCATCTCAGAAAAGAGGCAAAAGGATCTCAGAACCTCTCTGTTTAGGGGTGTCTAAACAGTGGCTCCTAAATCCGAGAGAATGTTGGCTATACTCGTTCAAGGTAGAAATGAACATAGTATTCCAACGGAAAGAAGGGTAGTTTGATCTACTAGGGACATGGATACACCACCAATTTTTGAAAGCAGAACTATCTGATTAAAAATGGAGAGAGGAATTTTCCCCAGTGGAGTCGCCAGAAATTTGTCGGCATATTTTTAGGTTGTATGTTGTATTTTTGAAAAGAGGTCGCCTACAGAAATTGTCGGCAAATTTTTAATTTAATTTAAATAAATAATTTAAAAAGTAGTATTTGATTTTGAAAATAATTTTAAATTTGAAAATTTTAAGATATGAAATCAAACTGATCTCACATCCCGAATAGTTTATATAAACGAGCACCGCACCACAAACTGTATATCTATCCCGGAGAGTAGACACACCGCTTGATGATGGGGCTCAGTTAAATAAACTAGAAGATTTGTGACATCCGTTTGGTCTGCGAAACCATTCTATTTGCCGACAAATTCCCCTGCTTAATATGAAAGCATTAAACAGGGTTTATATTACCTGGGTTCTTAAAATTCCCTATAAGGGCAAGCCCCTATAGTTAATTACATCTTAAGTGACGGGAATCACCTAAGAAAACTCTCGATAATAATCAGTAGTTCTGTTCTTAAGAATTTCAAAGTTTGAGTTTTCAAGGGATTGAATTTTGGAATTTCAACAGGGAATGGATCAAATTTGGAACATTTTATTTTGGGAATTCAAAGGATGAAAGGTAGGAGAATCACAGATTCGAAGCGAACTTCGGTAATTTTCCGACTATCCTTTTGTTTGGCTTGAATTTAGGAAAGCCCTAATGTTTATTTAATGTTTTGATCTTGCCAATTTTAATTAATTAGGACTTATGTTCGTATGATGTGATCACACAAATAGCCTTGAAGATGTGAGGGTTTATGTCGTATCGGACGACTACCTCGGAATCCTAAGACCGGTTAGGGCTTAATTTGCAATGCAAATGCCTAACGAAGAGTTGAGGATTTATGTTGCACTAGGCAAACTACCTCGAAGTCCTATGGCTTGATTATTTAATTCTAAGAAAGTTTTACTGAAGTAGACTCGGAGTTTTTTCGATGACGATGGCCATGCTGCCCACCATGCTCCGAGCTCCTTGTTGTTGCAGAGGTTTAGTCTTAGAAGTCATAAATCAGGAGATGAGAAAAATGTTTTGGTTCAGAGAAGGTCTTAATTTCCAAGTATTGTTTTATGTTTTAATTAAAACAAATCTTAAAGTTGATTATAACAACACCGGTTAAGATCCCACGGTTCCATCCTTCCGGCATCGTTATTTTTATCGGATTCACTTAGTCCACATGAATTTGCTAAACTCAACTAAATGAGTTCCACACTTTCATTTAGACCGTAGGAAATCCCGTTAGCAACACGTAGGTTACATCATCCGAGGTATTCCCGATCATCCAACAAGACATTTTAATTTAGTTGTAGTTGTAGTTTTGTTGTTCTATTTGTGATTAAATTTTGAGTTGTTTTATATTTCGAAATGTTGTGACGGTGAATTTTATCTTGTAATGACTTTTAATTTAGTTTTGGTTTCAGTTTTAGGGACTATCCTAAAGGTGTGGGTTTTCATGCAACAGTTGTTTATCATGCAAGAAAAATAAGTGCGATGCGATTAAGTAAATTGCAATAAATAAATTGCAATAAAATAAAAGCGTACCTGGAGGGTCTTCCCGTCATCCCAAGCTGCACTTAAACACAATTTAGAATATTTAAGCATTTAAAGCAAGTTCCTAGGTAAAGCTAGGGGAAGGGTTATGGTTTTCTACCAAGGTCCTACTCCTATAGCTAGTCATCTCCTATGATGTCTAGGTTCTTGTGTTTTGGTTTAAGGACGATTTTCTTCATCAAAGAACAATTAAGTTCAATTGTTCTTATAAACATCCTATCATATCGAGGAAGTGCTTAAGACGAATCTTAAACATCTTTTCAATACTTCTAGGATTATTTTAAGTCCAAGAGAATTTAATTATACAAATGAATTAATCATCCAGGAGTTCAAGTTTTGTTATCTTGCTCAGTGAACTAGGACATTTGAATATCCTATGAATGAAGTAATACTTCACTTAACACTCCGTTTAGGAGTTATGACAACAAGAGCTTTTGAGGGCAAATTAATGTTCAAGTGATTTATGATTTAATTTAATTTCAATTAATGGGTTTAAGTTTGGAATAGTGTTCAAGTTGTTTTAGATTTATTTTTGAATTCTTTATGTCTTAAGTGATGTTATTTTTAATTTAATTTAATTTAATTTAATTTTAATTTGATTTAATTTGGTTTAGTTTTAATTTTAATTTAATTTAATTTTAATTTTATTTTAACTTGATTTTATTTTATTTTTTTATTTAATTTAATATATTTTAATTTAATTTAATTTAATTTAATTTAATGTGTTTTAATTTAATTTAATTTAATTTAAAATTTAATTTAATTTAATTTAAATTAGTTTGAATTTTAATTTAAATTTAATTTTATTTTTAATTTTAATTTAATTTAAATATTAATTTAATTTAATTTTAATTTTAATTTAATATTTTATTTTTTATGCTTTAAGGATGATTTAATTTTAATTGTTAAAGTATTAATTTAATTGAAATTTTAAAAGGATTTGATTTAAATGTTTTATGTTTAATTTAATTTAATGATTAAGTCTTTTAGCATTTTAAATCTTAAATTTGGATTATCATTTTAATTAGGAATTAAATGTTATTGAGGTGATTAATTTAGGGATTCTTAAATTAAAGAACAAATCTCTTCCTAATAATATCCCTATTTTAATAATTCCAATTTTTCATTATTCTTCCAAATTTAATTAATTATTTAATTAAGGTTTATTTTAATTATTTTTAAATTATTTGGTAGGTTTCTACCCTTTAATTATTTAAATTTCAATCATCCAAATCAGATTAGGATCAAATATTTTACTCTTTCATTTTAATTAAACCAAAAATCTTTAATTATGGGTTAAAATTTTAATTACCATTTTACCCTTTAAACTTACTAATTTCATAACTCACTAAATGGAGCTTAAATGAATTTGAAATTTTTATGTGACTTCACTCATATGTCAATCAAGACATTAGAGGAGAAAATGTGATTTTTCTGTATTTAATTTATTTATGTAATTATTTTTGGTGGAAAATAGGGATTTTCAAGGAAATTTAATAATATGACCAAGGGAAAGTTTTTGTCCTTAAGAAAATTATGGGACATTCCTAATGACCAGAGAACCACTTGGACCAATTTTGGTGATTTTTTGAATTATATTCTTTTTATTATAATTATTTTGAGTTTTGGAATATTAATTAATTTAAAAATAAAATAAAGGTTGAAAATTGAATTTTATATTTTTCAAAAATCTCTCTGATATCAAGGAAACATGAGAACCAATTTTTACAATTTTCTGATTTTTCTTGGATTTATTAGAATTATTTTAGTGAAAATGCTAGAAAATGCATTTTTTAATTTTTAAAATTACCTTAGGGCTTTAAAATTTAATATCTCATCATAAAGACTTAAGAAAAATATGGGGTTTGTTCCTAAGTGATTAAAATTCAAAATGTGACATTTTGGTAAATTTTATTATTTTTTAATTATTAAAAATATTAAAGTAATGCAAAAAATCAACTTTTTTAGAAAATTGCAATTTTAATTTTCTTAAATTCCCCTGATATCGGAGAGGCTCCAAAACCAATTTGGTGAATTTTTGAAAAGTATTTTGAAAATTATGAATTTTTGAAGTTTAATTTTGGCTAAATGGCTTAATCAACCCATTTGATAGGGCTAACCAAGTCCAATTGACTTCAAACATTTATGGTGGGTTCCTCCGATCCTAAAGGTCGAGTGGAGAATTGATTTCAAGTCAATTTGATGTATGATTAGCTCTAATTAATTAAAGCTCCATTTTGGGTGTTTAAGCCAATTAGGGTTATTACAAGTGAGTTAACTCAAAAACTATTTTTCCTAGGGTCCTCCTGGTCATAAGAAACATCACCAAATTTTCCTAGAATTTATTTCACAATATGCTAATTATTGGAATTAAAACACTCAGAATAGTGACCTAGAATTGAAAAATCAATAACTCTTCACAAGGGTGGCCTCTGACTTTGGAAAATTCATGGAATGTTCCCAAATTCAGAGGCTTCAAAAGCCCTATGGTCTCATGCCATGGTAAATTACATACATGCATGGAGAATTGAAATAGTGCAGAGAGTAAATAAAAAAATAAAAATAAAATACTTGATGAAATTACATGATTTCTTTTCCACATTATTCTCCTCTGTTCACTGAGCAAGAGGGTATTTTTATTTTACTTTTAGGATTTTCCTACACAAAGTTATGAATTTTCCAAGTTCTCGTAATTAAATAAATAAGAAAAATCTTATTTTTCTACTTAAGTGACGCGGCGCCAGCTCAACCTCGGCAGCTCCGAACGCACGCGCGTCGTCTCCTGATTCGGCGCCGCCATCCGACTCAGCGCTCCAGGGTCCCGCGGTTCACGTACCATCGCGCTGTCCGGCTCGATCCAGACCGTCCGCTCGATACACGCTCGATCCGACGGCTCCCAGTCATCGTCTACGACTGGTGTGCACCCGTGACCGTCAACCTTCTAACCCTAATTTCTCACTCGATTCTCAACGGATTTTTGTGTTCTTATGCTTCTATGGATTCGTCTCGAGGAGACGAACACATCCATACGGTAAACATGTATTGAAATTGACTCAAATTAAATAGAGAACCTCTGTAAGCTCGGGAAGAAGAGTGAGTCCATACCTTTGCTCAGAGAAGTGAAGGTTCGATCTGAGAGTTGTGTCACCTTCGATTGGGTCCAAGCAAGCTCCAGATGAAGTCCTTGGGCTCGGTGAATTGTCTAGGTATGATTTCGACCACGGCCGATAACAAAGCTTGGAGTCCGGAACGGATGGGTGGCTCGAAGAGGGGCTTTCACCTGGGAACTCCTTCTCTGACCTCGTGCGGTGTGTGGGTGAGTTTAATTTGAGTTTGGTGGAGAATTGGGAGATGTCCTGTTTTTGGGTGGAATTTTGGCCGAGAAATCGGGCTCGTTGGTGGGAACTAGGGCAAATTGTCACGGGGATCAACTGCTCTAAGTGTGGAGAGTGGTCTGGAGCAATTTTGGCAGGGTTTCAGTAAGGTCTGGTTCAGCACCTCTCATGGCCGAGAGGGGGTGGTGTTTGAATAGGAGAGGGTGGAGGGCCTCTCAGGGGGGTTTAAGGCTGGGGATCAGCTACTCTATGCAAGAGAAGAACAGCCATGGTGGCCACTTGGGCTCGGACACTTCAGCAAGGGGGAATTTCAATGTTGGCTCACATGTGAGCTTTCGGCCATGGTGTGTTCCGGCGGCCTGGTGGCTGGCCGGCCAAGCACTGGTCACCATCTTGTTCAGGTGGGTTAGGGCTGGGGTTTAGTGCAGTCAATTGGCCATGGACATGTGTAAAGGGGATGGCTTTGAATGGAATGGGGAAGAGGCCATTTTGGCTTGGTTTGGGTCAACCCATGTGTTTGGGTTAGGTTCACCTCCCCATGACTCGGTTTTAGGCCGAGAGAATAAGTTAGGTCAGCTGGTCAAAGGTGGTGAGGTCTCTTTCTAAGAATATTTAGATTAAATTTGGGTTAAGGGGAATCATGGTTAAGGCTAATGAATTTAGGAGATTAAGGAAAGGGTCTCCATCTTTTGCCCAAAATGGCATGGTGACATGTAAAGAGGTTCTCATGGCTTCCATGTGGCTCATGCATGGCTTCATGGCTTGCCTATGGCTTAAGATGGCTTGGCTTGATTTCATAGAAGTAGAATTTAGGAATTTTGGTACTTTGGTGGAGAATTTTCATGAAGCTTGATTTGGAATGGTTTAATGATGATTTTGAAACTTAGGGATGATTTTGATTAAATGGATGATGAGGGGAAGTGTCATGTGGCCTTTGGATGAATTTTGGGCCTTTTGAAATCATTTTTGATGGGCTTTTAGGAAGGCTAAAGGGGATGGGCCTTTAGGTTTAAGAATGAATTCATGGATGGGAATTTTGTAGAAGTTTGAGCCAAATAATTGTTGGGTTTGGTTTAGGGGTGTGTCATGAGTTATTTGAAATGAATTTGAGGTGGTTTGGGTTTGAATTGGGTTGAATTTGGATTGATTTGGTGAATGGGCCAATGTAGGTCAAATTGGGCTAATTTGGGCCAATGTTGGGCTAAGGTTGAAATTGATGTAAAATTAATGTTGGGAAATGTTTGTAAGGCTGTTTCAAAGAGGTTTCAACTTTGGTTGGGTTTGGATTTTTGGGTTTGGGCCTATTTGGGTTAAGTTTGGGTTTAGGTCAAAATTGGGCTTTTTGGTTTTGGGTTGAATTTGAGTGGGGTTTGGGTCCAAATTTTGGGCAAATTATGTTAGTGTTTTGTTTGTGGGGATGTTAGGGAAGGTTTAGAAAAGATTTGGGGTTAATTGGAGTTGAATTGGGTTAGTTTGGGCTAAGTTTGGGTCATAGGTCCAAATTGGGCTTTAAGGTCAAAAGTGAAATTGGATTCAAATTTCAATCAAATTAGGTTTGGATTTGGTCTAGATTGGTGTTGGGGATGTTGAATTGAAGTTTAGAATTGAATTAGACCAGAATTTGGGTCAATTGGGTAGGTTTGGTTTGACATTGGGTTCACTTTGGGTTAAAATGGGTCAAATTGGGATTTTGACAAAAGTGGGGTAAATTGACACAATTGGCCCATGGTGTAGTTGGAAAAAATGAAATTGGGAATATTTGGGATTTTCTGGAATTTTCTGGGAATTTTCTGAATTTTTTGGATTTTTGGGTCAAGAGGGGCATTTTGGGTATTTGGAGGGTATTGAGGGGGTATTTTTGGAATTTTGAGTATATTTGGCTATGGATTATCAATTTGAGTGATGTGGGAATGTTTGGGATTGTTTTTGAGGATTTTTGGGTGATTTGGAGAATTTTGGAAAAATTTGGGTAATTTCAAGGGTTTTGGGTAGGCTAGGCGGGTCTGGGGTCCCGGGGGTCAAAAATTGAAATTTGGAAAATTGAAGAATGGGTAAATGTAAGTGGAATGAAAGCACTTTGGTTGAGCCATGAAGCCATTTCAAGCCTATATGAGCAATGAGAGGACTCATTTGAGGCATTCACAATGTTGTTCCTAACCCTCTTAGCCAAGGGCTTAGGGGTTAAGGACCATCCATGTGAATCTCCTTCATGAGTCAGGAGGTCAAGTTAGGTATGGGTGTGGTTTTAGGAGGTGTGTGAAAGTGTAGTGTATAAGTGTAGTGTGTATTTAGGTCAGCCCTCACTGCACCGAGCCACCTGTAAGGCGCTCCTAAGGCCAAAGAGTCCTATAGGAACTCATCCTTTAAACTTCCACATTTGATTTCAACCCTCTAGGTGATTAGGGGTCTACAATCAAGTTTGTAGAGTTTGCAGGGAGTTAAGATGTGGTTTGAATTTCTAAGTGGTGGGTCCCAATTCTAATCCTCTAGGATAGTCAAATAAAAAGCCTAAGGCTAGATCCTAAGTACTAAAGAGAGAAGAGAAGACCTCATCAAAATGAGGTCAACACGTGACTTGTATGATTGAATTGCATCTTGAGTTATCATCCTATATGCTCCAAATGTGCGTTAGTTTCATTAATCTTTGCCTCGATTGAGTCACTCCAGGCTTCGATCATTGCAATCTTTTCTGCAATTCTCTGAATACTAACGACGACAAATCCATTGAATAATTCTTTAGCACGGTCACTAAAAAACTTACTCTTGTCATAACCATCTTTCTTCTTGAATATATTCACCCAGGAAGACATGATGCACTTAATCCACTCTTCTTATGACTCGGGAATGAAAATAGGACTTGGGGCAAGTGTTTCTTTTAATCGAGGGCCTTTTTATAGACTTTAGAAGTGCATAAACCCGTCCTTAATCATTTAAAAACTCCAAAATAACTTCAAAAACTACTTCCCTACGATCTAGGCTTCTAGAACCTCATTTATCACATGTTTCATAACTCCGGTAGCGCCAACTTGGCGGCGAAGCGCCGCCAGTCCTCAATTTAGCACAGGTCTGCCAAATGTCCAAAATTTCATTCCGACTCTTCTAAGTCATAAAATAAGGTCAAATAAACACTACTATAACATAAAAACTTCAAAATACTACCAACAAAACATAAAAACAAACCAAACATAAAACAAAGCACACCGATAACTATGGGTTGCCTCCCACAAAGCGCTTGGTTTAACGTCTTCAGCCTGATATACCCGAAACTCATTCTGAGTGGCCCAACATTAGATTCTCATTAGATTTAAGTTGATCAACTAAAAAATAAGGTTTAAGTCTATGACCATTAACTTTAAATATTTTTTCAGTCTTAGGATCTTGAATATCCACAGCTCCATAGGAATAAATTTTTATCACAATAAATGGACCCATCCACCTGGACTTAAGTTTTCTAGAAAAAATTCTCAATCTGGCATTATACAACAAAACTTTCTATCCTAGCACAAGATTTTTAGTAACAATCTTTCGATCATGCCATAACTTCATCTTTTCCTTATAAATCTTAGAATTTTCATTAGATTCATTCCTTATCTCTTCAAGCTCATTTAATTGCAATAATCTCTTCTCAACAGCATATTTCAAATTATAATTGAACTCTTTAATAGCCCAATATGCTTTATGCTCAAGTTCAAAAGGCAAATGACAAGCTTTTCTAAAAATCAGCTTATATGGGGACATTCTTGTAGGCAGTCCTAAAGGCCCATAAAGCATAATCCAGTTTGATTGACCAATCCTTTCTGTTTGGATTAATAGTCTTTTCTAATATTATTTTAATTTTACAATTGGATAATTCAACCAAACCACTTGTCTGAGGATGATAAGCAGTAGCAATGCGATGATTTATATGATATTTCTTTGCTAACTTCTCAATAATCACATTTTTACAATGACCTCTCCCATCAGTTATGATTACTCTTTGTATTCCAAATCTGTAAAATATATTATTTCTTAAAAACTTTGCAACACTTTGAGCATCACATCGAGGTAAATCAATAACTTCAATCCATTTGGAAACATAGTCTACTGCTATAAAAATATAAACATTTCTGAAAGATGGTGTAAATGGACCCATGAAATCTAATCCCAAATATCAAATATTTCAACTTCCAACATATAATTGAGGGGCATCTCATTTGTTATGGAAATATTGTCTACATGCTGACATCTATCACAATTTTTAATAAAAGCATTCACATCCTTAACAATTGTAGGCTAATAAAATCCAAATTGTAAGATTTTATATGCAGTTCTTTCAACTCCAAAATGTCCCTCATAATCAAAATCATGACATTTTTGAATAATTTTATAAGTCTCTTCCAAAGGTATACATCTTCGAATTATAAGATCCTTTCCTTGTTTATATAAAAATATGTCATCCCAAAAATAAGTCTTAGCATCAGACAGAAATTTCTTCTTTTTCTAGTATGTAAAATCGTAGGGTATAATATTACTGACAATAAAGTTTACTCTGTCGGCATACCACGAAACATGCCACTCACTAAAAGTGAATAAATTTTCATCAAAAAAATGTTCATTAATTTCTTCAACATTACAAAGAGATTTTTCATTTTCAAGCCTGGACAAATAATCAGCAATTTAATTATCGGAAACCTTCCTATCTACTATCTCAAAATCAAATTCTTGTAAAAGAAGAATCCATCTAATCAATCTCAGCTTTGGATCCTTCTTCTTCATTAAATATTTGATAGTAGAATGATCAGTATGCACCACAATTTAGTTCCAATTAAATATGATCGAAATTTATCAAATGAAAATATTATAGCTAATAACTCTTTCTCTGTAGTGGTATAATTAATTTGAGCTTCATTAAGAGTTTTACTAGCATAATAAATAACTTTGAAAATTTTCTCATATTTCTGACTCAAAACAGCAACAATAGCATAATCACTAGCATCACACATTAATTTAAAAGGATTTTCACAATTTAGTGAAATTATAACAGGTGCAGTGATTAATATTTCCTTTAATGTTTCAAAAGCTTTTAGACAATCATCATCAAAATTAAAAATTGCATTCTTTTCCAGTAAACGACATAAAGGTTTTGTAATCTTTGAAATGTCTTTGATGTAACGCCTGTAGAATCCAGCATGTCCCAGAAAACTTCTAATTCCCCTTACATTGGTTGGGCAAGGTAAATTGGAGATAAATTGAATTTTTGCAGGATTTACCTCCAAACCTTTTTCTGAAATTTGATGTCCCAATACAATTCCTCCTGCTACCATAAATTGACATTTTTCCCAGTTAAGGACAAAATTAGTTTCTTCACAAAGTTTTAGAACTTTAGACAAATCTTCTAAACATGATTCAAATGAAATTCCAAACACTGAAAAGTCATCCATAAAAACTTCAATCCCTTCTTCAATTAAATCACAAAAAATAGCCATCATACATCTCGGAAATGTAGCAAGGGCATTACATAAACCAAAGGGCATTCTTCTAAAAGCAAACGTACCATAAAGACTGGTAAAAGTAGCTTTCTCTTAGTCCTGTTGACCTCATTTTTGGTGAGGTCCCTTCCTTCCTTTTAGTGCTTAGGATCTAGCCATAGTTTTTTCCCTTTGACTATCCTAGAAGACTAGAAATGGAACCCACCATTTAGAAATTCAACCAAATCTAAACTCTCTTTAAAATCCTACATGGATGTTCATCAACCTCCAAATTACTTGGAAGGTTAAGACCAATGTGTAGAAAGATAAGGATGAGTTATTATAGGATGGTCAAGCCTTAGGATAACCCTGGGTGGCCTGGTCTTGGTGAGGTCCAGCTTGCACACACCACATTGTTGCACATGCCTGAACCCTGAAATCACTCACACTTAACTTAGCCTCCTGACTCTTTTATGAGACTCATATGGATGGACCTCAACCCCTAGTCCTTGGCTAGGAGGGTTAGGAACAACATATTGAGTGCCTAAAATGAGTCCTCTCATGGCCCTTGTGAGCTTAAGATGGTTTCATGGCTCAACCAGAATGATTCCATGTTACTCACCTTGAACCAATCTTCATTTTTCTAAAATTTTCATTTTTTACCCTCGAGGCCCTAAACCTACCAAATTACCTAAATTTCCCAAAATCCCTTCAAAATCATTCCAAGTTGTTCCCACTACCCAATTTTACCAAAGTTACCCAAATTTGATAAAATTCTCAAAATTCCCAAAATACCCCCAAAATTGCCAAAATGCCCTTAATAGCCAAAAAAATTCCAAAATTATAAATAAATCCCAAAAAATCCCAAAATGTTTTAAAAATTCCTAATTTCATTTTCTTCAATTGCACCATAGCTAAATTTTGTCAAATTAATCCAATTTTGCCAAAAATCCTAAGTTGATTTATTATTAACCAAAACGTAACCTAATTGAACCCAATGTCAACCAAAACCACTCAATTTCCTCCAAAGTAAATTCCAAAATCTTCCTAAAATCCCCAAAAATAACACGCAACATTGATTTTCCCACAATTTGCACTCGAACTCAACCCAAGCCCAACTCTAAACCAAAATTCCTCAATTTGACCTAAACTAACCATGAACCCAAACAAGCCCAAATTCCAAAATCAAAACCCAAACAAAGTTGAAAACTCTTTGTCACACCCCCATAAATATTTTGCAATATTAATTTTACATTAAATCCAACACTAGTCCAATTGACCCAAAAAGCCCAATTTTGGCACATAAGCCCAAATTTCCCCAAATTGAACCTTATGGTCAATCATTTCCCCAAACTTAACTTCCTAATAAAAATTCAACATGTCTAAACCCAATTGCAACCAAAACCAATCTAATTTGATCATCTCATGATTAATTTAAAAAAATCAAAATCATTACATGCAAGTTAAAAGCCCGTTTCCCTTATGCATTTTGAAAAGCCCACAAAATCAAATTTTAAAAGCCCATTTTTGAGCCCATATGTTAATTTATCAATCCCTTATCATTTCATGACATTAAAATCATCATTCCATGGCATTTCAAACATCATACCATGGCATTACATGAAGCATTCCATGCATGTACATGACACTTTACCAAATTGGGCATCTGAGCATAAAAATCCAAAAAAATATGAAAATCTTTAATTCCTTTTATGTGAAACATCCTCAAGACCCCATACATCGTATGACATGGCTCATGGGCTCATGGCCATTATGAGGGTCAACTTTGCCAAAATGGGCAAAGGGAGGTGACTTCTCCCTCTCCCCTCTCACTTCCATCTTCCCTCTTTCTAAACCATCAAATCTCATACCCAAACTCCCAAACCAGCAATTTGAACTCACCAAAACCTCCTCATGGACCTTAAACACAACCCTAGACATTTTGGGCAAGGAACCAAGCCTTGAACCAATGGCTAAACCCAAGTTATCCTCACCTAACCAAAACTCCAAGTGTCCACCAAATCTTCACCATGGAGCCATCAAATACTCAAATTGATGCCACCACTCAACCTCTCTGGCTCACCTGAATTTGAGCCTGACCAGACTCTGGCCGGACCACCACCCCAGCCGTTGGAAACCACCAGGCCGAGAGGCTTAAAATCAATTTAAAAATCTAAATCTTGATGGCTGATATGTGCCATTGCTGTTGGACTTCACTGCTGTTCTTCTCCTCCCTTAGGCAGTTAATCCCAAGCCCTAGCTAGCCTCAAGCTCAGCCATGGCCATGGTTATTTAAACCCACCACCTCCATGGCCAAAAGGTTGGCAGAAATCAAGTCTCACCAAACCTTCATCCAACTGTCCTAAATCATTCCCAGAGTCTAGAGAAGCTCAACCCCACTGCATTCCTACCCTAATCCCCCCTGGTTGAGCTCAATTTCAGAGCTCAACTTGAAGCCCAAAACAGGACATTCCTAAATACACCACCAATCTCCAAATTGAAGCTCTCTTAAGCTTCACCAGAGCTTAAGGAGAAGATCCCCATCAAAATACCCCTCCACCCGAACCTCTAAGCTGGACTTCCACCTCAAGCCGTCCACCCTTTGGAGGACTTCTGAACCAACCTCAAAGTCTGATCAAATTGGTGCATCCCAGAGGTTCGCCAGGACCAGACGAAGCTTTCACAAGCATCCAATTGAGGCCACACCTCTTGGACTAAGGTAATGGCTCAAAACACTCAAACCGAGCTTAGTTTGAGACATTGTGAAGAGAACTTGTTTTGCATGCTTCATCAACCATATGGATGTGTAGAGCTAGGTTAGATCTAGGTGTAGGAACAAATTTCACTCAATTTAGTTGAGTATCAGTGATCCATAAAAAAATACCTATTTTTATGCCTTGATTTTTATCAATTTCTAAAGATGTTATGCTTTAATGAAAGATATTTTTGTGTTTTTGGATGTAAGTGATGTAAAAAGGTCCAAAAAAAGGAAAAAGGAGAAAAAAGGAGCAAAAATAGAGCAAAATACAAAAATTATAAAAAATATGGCCTGGCGCTGTTGACCTCATTTTTGATGAGGTCTTCTCTTCCCTCTTTAATGTTTAGGATCTAGCCTTAGGCTTTTCCTTTGACTATCTTAGAGGATTAGAATTGGGACCCATCCCTTAGAAATTTGAACCACTTCTTGTCTCCCTGCAAACCCCACAAGCTTGATTGTAGACCCCTAATCACCTAGAGGGTTGAGATCAAAAGTGAAGGTTTAAAGGATGAGTTCCCTATAGAACTCTTTGGCCTTAGGACCACCCTGGGTGGCTTGGTCTGGTGAGGGTTAACTTACACACTCACTACACTCATACTCTACACTCTCACACACAATCCAAATCCTAAAACCACACCCATACCCAACTTGACTCCTTGACTCATGTAGGTAATTCATATGGATGGACCTTAACCCCTAAGCCCCGGCTAAGAGGGTTAGGAACAACATAGATGAATGCCTTAAATGAGTCCTCTCATGGCTCATATAGGCTTAATATGACTTCATGGCTCAACCAAAGTGATTCCATTTCACTCATATTTGATCAATCTTCATTCTTCCAAAATTTCAATTTTTGGCCCCAGGGACCCTACACCTATCAAACCTACCAAAAGCCCTTAAAATCGCCCAAATCCTCCAAAATTTCCAAATCACCCAAAATTCCCCAAAATTAACCTTGAACATTTCCTCACCAATCAAATTGATCATCCATAGCCAAAAATACCAAAAATTCCAAAAGTATCCCCCAATACCCTCCAAATTACCAAAATGCCCCTCTTGACCCAAAAATACAAAAATTCAGAAAATTCCCAGAAAGTTCCAGAAAATCCCAAATATTCCCAATTTCATCTTGTCCAACTACACCATGGCCAATTTTGTCAATTTATCCCACTTTTACTAAAACCCCCAATTTAGCCCATTCTTAACCCAAGTGAACCTAATGTCAAACCAAATCTACCCAATTGACTCCAATTTTGGTCCAATTCAATTCTAAACTTCAAATTAATATCCACAATATCAATCTAGATCAAATCCAAGTCCAATTTGATTAACATTTGAATCCAATTTCACTTTTGACCTTAAAGCCCAATTTGGACTCATGACCCAAACTTAGCCCAAACCAAACCAATTCAACTCCAATTGACCCCAAACCTATTCTAAACCTTCCCTAACATCCTCACAAACAAAAATACTAACATAATTTGCCCAAAATTTGGACCCAAACCCCACTCAAATTCAACCCAAAACCAAAAAGCCCAATTTTGACCTAAACCCAAACCTAACCCAAATAAGCCCAAGTCCCAAAACCAAAACCCAACCAAAGTTAAAACCTCTTTGAAACACTCCCATAAACATTTCCCAACATTAATTTTACATCAATTTCAACCCTAGCCCAACATTGGCCCAAATTAGCCCAATTTGACCTACATTGTCCCATTTACCAAATGAACCCAATTTCAACCCAATTCAATTCCAAACTACCTCAAATTTGCTTCAAATCATTCAAGACACATCCTTAAACTAAACTAAAAATTTTTTTGGCATGGCCCTTTGCAAAATTTTTCATCTAAAAAGCCCATTGCTAAACATAAAGGCCAACTCCATTAAATCTTCCTAAAAGCCCACTTCTACCAAATTCATAAGCCCAAACCTATCCTAAAGCCCACATTACAATCACATCTCATCCTCACTTAATTGATATCATTCTCTAAGTGCTAAACCCATCATGAAAATCAAACCAAAATGGTATTATGCCAAATCCCATCAAATAACCCAAAAATTTTCAAATATTCCTAAAGCCCTTTTTCATGAAAGTTGGCCAAACTCTTGCTAAGCCATATGTGAGCCAAAGACAAGCCATGTACAAGCCATATGAAGCCATGGGATGTTTGACATGTGACCATACCCAAAGTAGCAAAAGGAGGGCCCCCTTTCTTAATCCTTCATTAAGCATTTTTAACCCCTTCCATGCTACACACTAAAACATGTTTAACCACATCACCTTGGATGGGGACTTCACCACCCCTTCCTAGCAGACCCAACTGATTTTTTCAGCTCAAAACCGAGTCATGGGGAGGTGAACCTAACCCAAAACCATGGCTTGGACCAAACCAAGCCAAAATGGCCTCTCCCCATGCCATTTTAATCCAAGCTCTTTACACATGGCATTGGCCAATTGCTTGCACAAACCTCCAGCCCTGGACCTTCTGACCCTGAGGGTGACCCATGTCTGCCGGCCAGCCGCCTGGATCGCCGGAAAACACCATGGCCGAGACCTTGGGAGGAGCCAAAATTTAGAATTCCACCCTGCTGAGCTGCCTCACTCCAAATGGCCATTGCGAACTGTTCTTCTCCTCACCGAAGCAGCTCGATCCCAAACCTTAAACCCCCCTGGGAGGCCCTCCAGCCTCTCCTATTTAGACACCCCCTCCTCTCGGCCAAAGGAGGTGCTGAACCAAACCTTACTGAAACCCTGCCAAAATCATCCCAGACCACTCTCTACACATAGAGAACTTGATCCCCACTGAAATCCCCCTGCCATTTCCTCTCTGTGAGCTCAATTTCAGAGTTGAAATCCAAGCCCAAAACTAGGACACTTCACCACAGTGAGTCAATCCTCAAATTGATTGACTCTACACCTTCACTAGTCCAAGAGGAGAACTTTCCCAGCAAAAGTCCCCTCACTGAGCCGCCCATTGCTTCCGACCTCCAAGCTTTGTGATCGGCCGTGGTCACTTTTGTACCTAGGCAATTCACCGTGCCAAGGACTTCATCCGGAGCTTGCTTGGACCCAATCGAACGTGACACAACTCTCAGATCGAAGCTTCACTTCTCTGAGCAAAGGTATGAGCTCTCTCTTCTTCCCGAGCTTCTGAACATTCTCCATTTCAAATGCCTTAATTTCAATGCATGATCACCATATAGATGTATTCGTCTCTTCAAGACGAATCCATAGAGCACAAGAACACAAAAATCCTTTGAGAATTGAGTGAGATCTTAGGGTTTTAGTGTGGACGGTCACGGGTTCACACCAGTCGTAGACGATGACTGGGAGACGTCGGATCGAGCGTGTATCGAGCGGACGGTCGGGATCGAGCCGGACAGCACAATGGTACATGAACCGCGGGCCTCTGGAGTGCTGAGTCGGATGGCGTCGTCGAACCAGAAAGCCCCGCGTGGCTGTTCGGAGATGCTAAGGTTGACGCGGCGCCGATTCGGATAAATAGAAAAATCCATAACTTTGTGTAGAAAAATCCTAAAAATAAAATAAAAATACCCTCTTGCTCAGTGAACAGAGGAAAATAATGTGAAAAAGAAATCAAGTCATTTCATGAAGTATTTTATTTTTAATAATTTATTTACTCTCTGGACTATTTCAATTCTCCATGCATATAGGAAATTCACCATGGCATGAGGCCATAGGGGTTTTGAAGCCTCTGAACTTGGGAATATTCCCTAAATTTTCCAAGGTCAGAGGCCATCCCTATGAGAAGTTATTGATTTTTCAATTGCATATTACTGTTTTGAGTATTTTAATTCCAATAATTAGCTTGTTGAAAAATAAATTCTAGAAAAATTTGGTGATGCTTTTTATGACCAGAGGAACCTAGGAAAAATAAGTTTTGAGATAATTCACTTGGAATAACCCTAATAGGTCTAAACACCCAAAATTGAACTTTAATTAATTAGGGTTAACTATACATCAAATTAATTTGAAAACAATTTTCCACTAATATTTAGGATCAGAGGAACATCACATAAAAATTTGAAGTCAATTGGACTTGATTTACCCCACCAAATGGGTTGATTAAGCCTCTTAAGCAAAAATGGGTAAAATTAAACTTTAAAAATTCATAACTCACAAAATACTTTTCAAAAATTTACAAAAATGGTTTTGGAGCTTCTTTGATATAAGAGGAACTTAGGAAAATTAAAATTATAATTTTCTAAAAAAGTTGATTTTTATCATTATTTTAATATTTTTAATAATTAAAAAATAATAAAAATCATAAAAATATTAAAAATCATCAAAATGTTACATTTTGAATTCTAATCATTTAGGAACAAACCAAATATTTTTCTTAAGTCCCTAGGGTAAGATATTGAATTTTAAAGGCTTAATGTAAGTTTTTAATATTAAAAAATGTATTTTCCAACCTTTTCACTAAAATAATTCTAATAAATAAAAAAAAAATCAAAAAAAATATAAAATTTGCTTTTCTAGACTTCTTGAGGTCAGAGAGATTTAAGAAAAATATAAAATCTATTTTTCAACTTTAATTTTATTTTAAAATTAATTAATACTCCAAAACTCAAAATAATTCTAATAAATAAAATATAATTCAAAAAATCACTAAAATTGGTCCAAATAGTCCTCTGGTCATTAGGAATATCCCATAATTTTCTTAATGACAGAAACATTTCCTTGGTCATGTTATTGAATTTTCCTTGAAAACCCTTATTTTCCATTAAAAATAATTACATAAATAAATTAAATACAGAAAAATCATATTTTCTCCTCTAATGTCTTAATTGACATGTGAGTGAGGTTACATAAAAATTTCAAGTTCATTTGAGTTTAATTTAGTGAGTTTATAGAATTATTAAGCTTGAAGGGCAAAATGGTAATTAAAATTTTCAACCTTTAATTAAAATTTTAGGATTCATAAAAAAGGGAGGGTAAAATATTTGATTTTAAACTGATTTTGGATGATTGAAACTTAAATGATTAAGGGTAGAAACCTATTAACCATTTCAGATATAATTAAAATAAAACTTTAATTAATTAATTAATTGAAATTTTGGGAGAATAATAGAAATTGGAATTATTAAAGTAGGGATATTATTTAGGAGGATATTTATTCTTTAATTTAAAAATCCCTAAATATATCACTTCAATAATACTTAAGCCTTAATTAAAAAAAAATTATTAAAAGAATAATCTCAATTAAATTAAAATTAAAATTAAAATTAAATTAAATTAAATTAAAAGAAAAATAACTTGAGATCAAATTAAGTTAAATTAAACTAAATTAAAATTAAATCAAATTAAAATTAAATTAAAATTAAACTAAATTAAAATTAAATTAAATTAAAATTAAATTAAAATTAAATCAAAATTGAAATTAAATTAAATAAAAATTAAATTGAAATTAAATTAAATTAAAATTAAATTAAATTAAATTAAATTAAATTAAATCAAAATTAAATTAAATTGAATTGAATTAAATTAAAATCATTTAATAACAAACCTAAATGAAATCATTAAGAATTAAATCTAAAATAACTTGAACACTATTCCAAACTTAAACTAATTTCCTATAATTAAGTCAAAATTAAAATTAAATCATTAAGTTTAAATCATTAAAATACTTAATGAGTTGATTTGCCCTTTTAAAGCTCTTGTTATTATAACTCTTAAATGAGGTATCAAGTGAAGTGTTATCTCACTTATAGGATATTCAAATGTCCTAGTTCATCGAGCAAAAGAACAAAAATTAAACTCCCGGATGATTAATTCACTTGTATAATTAAATTCTCTTGGACTTAAAACAATCCTAGAGGTATTGCAAAGATGTTTAAGACTCGTCTTAAGCACTTCCTCAATATGATAGGATGTTTATAAGAACAATTGAATTTAATTGTTCTTTGATGAAGAAAATCGTTCTTAAACCAAAACACAAGAACCTAGACGTCATAGGAGATGACTAGCTATAGGATTAGGACTTTGGTAGACAACCAAAAATCTTTCCCTTAGCTTTACCTAGGTATTTAAATGCCTTAATATGTGTTTAAGTGCAGCTTGGGATGACGGGAAGACCCTCCAGGTACGCTTTTATTTTATTGCAATTTACTTTATTGCAATTTACTTACATGTACTGTACTTTACTTTTCTTGCATGATAAACAACTGTTGCATGAAAACCAAAACCTTTAGGATAGTCCCTGAACTGAAACCAAAATTAAATTAAAAATCATTACAAGATAAAATTCACCGCCACAACATTTCAAAATATAAAACAACTCAAAACTTAATCACAAACAGAACAACAAAACTACAATTGCAACTAAATTAAAACGTCTCGTTGAATGATCGGGAATACCTCGGATGATGTAACCCACGTGTTGCTACTCATTCAGTTGAGTTTAGCAAATTCATCTGGACTAAGTGAATTCAATGAAAATAACGGTGCCGGGATGACGGAACCGTGGGATCTTAATCGGTTCTGTTTAAACAACTTTAAGATTTATTTTAATTAAAATATAAAAAACACTTGGATTTTAAGATTTTCTCTAAACCAAAAAAACACTTCTCTCATCTCCTGATTTATGACTTCTAAAACTAAACCTCTGCAACAACAAGGAGCTCGGAGCATAGTGGGCAGCACAGCCATCGTCATCAGCAAAACTCGGATCTACTTCAACAAAACTTTCTTAGAATTAAATAACCAAGCCATAGGATTTCGAGGTAGTTTGCCTAGTGCAACATACATCCTCAACTTTTTGTTAGGCATTTGCATAATCATGTTATGCAAATTAAGCTCTAACTGGTCTTAGTACTCCGAGGTAATCGTTTGGTACGACATAAACCCTCACATCTTCGAGGCTATTTGTATGATTATGTCATACAAATATAAGTCCTAATTAACCAAAATTGGAAAGATTGAAATATCAGATAATATTAGGATTTTCTTAAATTCGAACCAAACAATAGGATAGTTTGGGAAGTTGCCAAGATTCCTCTTGATCCTCAGCTTCTCCTACTTCTCTCCCTTTGGATTCTCAAGAATAAATTGTTCCAAATTTTGAGTCATTCCCTTTAGAATTTCCAAAATCCAATCCTTTGAAAACCTTAAACTTTGAAATTCTTGAGAGCAAAACCACTGATCATTATCGAGAGTTTTCTTAAATGATTCACTTCATTTAAGATGAAATTAACTATAGGGGCTTGCCCTTATAGAGAACTTTAAGAACCCGAGTAATATAAACCCCGCTTAATTCCTTTATATTAAGCGGTGGAACTTGTCGGCTTATAAGATTGGTTCGCGGACCAAACGAATGTCACAAATCTCCTAGTTTATTTAATCGAGCCCCATCATCAAGCGAGTGTGTCCATTCTTCGTGATAGATACACGGTTTGTGGTGCGGTGCTCGTTTATATAAACTATTTGAGATGTGAGATCGGTTTGATTTCATATCTTATAACTTTTAAACTTAAAATTACTTTCAAATTCAAATATTATCTTTTTAACTATATATATATTTAAATTAAATTTAAAATATGAAAATTCGCCGACAATTTCTGTAGGCGACCCCTTTTCAAAATACAACACATAACCTAAAAATATGCCGACATGCGCCTAGGCGCCAGAAGTTGGCGCCTAAGCGCTAGACTTGATACAGAAACTGTCAAGTTTTTGACAAGTTTGGATGGTTATTTTGATGGAGTGAGCAGTTATTGGACATTCTAGAAGACTGGCAGTTGTTCCAGGATAATAGGACATGTGATACATTGCATTTGGATGCTCCAAAACGGTTTTAATCGCAAGAGGTACGAGCCAAAGCAAAGAGGTGCGAAGAACTGGACGCGGTGTCCGGTGCCTAGGCGCCAGACAGACCTTCTAGAAGATTCATTGAATGTGGACATGTTTTGAAGAGGTGCCTCAAGGAAACCCTTGAAGCCTATAAATAAGAGTCCATTTCTTCAGAAAAACGTGCCCCCATTGTAACCCCTTTCTCTTAGCCAATTTAGGATCTCTCATCCTTAGAGAGAGAAATAGAGAGAGAAATTTAGGGCCACTTTTATTTAGTTTAGTGACTTTATTTTCATGTTGTTGCATCTAGAGTTCATTACACTATGGAGTCAGTAGGAATCAGAAGATCTGTAGAAGGAATATTTCAGATAAGTATTTTATTTTTGATTCAAAGTTTATTTATTATGTTTTGCTGTTTAAATTCAATGTGTTCTGAGTAGTTAGTTTACTTTTTTCCAACAATTATGAAAAGATAAATAAGATAATATAAGATTCGATGGAGAATTGAAAATCAAAATATTTTCAAAACATTGTGATGATATTAATTCCTGATCTTACTTTACTTTTTAAATTGGCCATTTAAATTGTTAAAACCTGTTGAAGAGTTTTGAGACCTAGAAGGAGAAGAACTCTTAACTTGTAGATGTCACATGAATCCTTAGGTAGTCAAAGGCCATGTGCGGGCTATTCAAGGTGAAGTGCAAATAAATAGGAATATACGATTTAAAGGGCGTAGAATTAATAAGTTTTTAGAGTGACAGACTAAATCCTTATAATTTGATTTATAGATAAGGAAACAGTCACTAGTAGGGCCGACCATAGCCACCCTTGGACATCTAGTAGTGTGAGCCTAGATTAATCCATTCTACTAACAATACATTCGGACCTGATCTGTAGATTAGCCAATGTTCTTTGCGCCTGGATCAAAGGGTAAAGAATAGGAATGCTTCTATTTGGCACAATACCATAAAATAGATTCTCCAACGAATATTAAATTATCTTAATAATCTTGGATTAATTGAAAGGAAGAAAGATGTTTGTTTTATATAGTTTTCACAAAATCATTTTTTTATTGTTTTCTTTATCTGCATCTAGTAAATTAAAAGTAATTTATAGTTAGATTAAAATACAAAAAGATTTTGAAATACAATATTTAAAAATTTATTACCATATTTTTTCCCCGTGGGATCGATACTGGGGTCTTTGTTTAAAATCCCTATATTACTTGAAACGATATGTATACTTGCGTAGTACCCAAAAAGTATATAAAATATTTTCTTTTAAAATTATATTTTGCTATATAAACATATATTTAAAACGTTTTGAACATTAACGGCCTAGCATTCAGTATCAAATCAAGTTTTATTTAACGCTATTGCCGTAATTAAATTTGGTACACATCTATATAGCAAGTTATTCCAGGTCAAGTGTTTCGCGTCTTTGCCAGAAATTAAATTTTCTAGCAGTGGTAAAAAATCCTTGTATTTGGAAATACAAAAATCAGGTCAATCAGCTGAGATTTTAACCCTAGAACGTGAATGGTGCTCGGTTCACACTAGCCGGAGACAATGAAGGAGAGTCGTTGGATAGTGTGTGTAATGGATGGACGGTCTTGATCGGGCCGGACGAGCTGATGGAACATAAAAGCAACGACGCGTGGTAGCCAGGTCAGACGACGACGTCAAATGGTGGAGTGGCGCGTGGCGTTTAGACCAGTCCAAGGATGACACGGCGCCGAAGCGGATAAATAGAAAATTAGGGTATTTTCTATTTATTTAAATCCTCTAAACTTCAAAATGCATAACTTTGCATAGAAAAATCCAAAAATTAAAATAAAAATACCATTTTGCTCAGTGAATAAATGAGAGTAATGTGGAAAAAGAGTTGAGTCATTTTGTTGAGTCATTGATTTTTAATTAATTAAATACTATTTTGAGTATTTGAATTCTCCATTATCTTGCACAATTCACCATGGCATGAAATTTAAACCCTAGGTAGCCTCTGTCATGGGCTATCTCCTCATGATTTTTTCAAGGTCAGAGGAGGTCTCCATGACAAGTTATCTATTTTTCAAGTTCATGTGTTTGTTTTGGTATTTGAATTCTAATAATTAGCATATTGCTTAGAAAATTCTAGGAAAATTAGGGTAGGTTTACAGTTACCAAAGGAACATTGAAAAATTTCAATTTGATTTAATTCACTCAAACAAACCCTAGATTGGCCAAAACCCTTAAATTGAAATTAAATTGATTTGGGATAACCACACGTCAAAATAACTCAAAATCAATTCTCCACTGTGCTTTAGATTCATGAGAACCCTACATTAAAATTTTGTGAAGTCAATTGGAATTAATCTAACCACTTAAATGATTTTCCTAAGTTCAATGCCATTTTAAACACTTGAATAATATTAATAATTAAAATAAAACCCAAAAAATTATTAAAATGATTTTGGATGTTCTCTATGATCAGAGAAGTCCAAGGAAAATAAAATTGCATTTTTCAAAAAAATTTGATTTTTAATCATTTTTAAATATTTAATAATGAAAAAATCATAAAAATCATAAAAATATAAAAATTCACCAAAATGTCACTTTTGGCCTCCCAATCACTTGGGAACCATTTAAATATTTTTTTGTAAATCTCTAAGTTAAGATATTAATTTTAAAAAGAACTAGGATAATTTTTAACATTTAAAAAATAAAATTTCTTAACCTTTCACTAATATAATTCTACTAAATCAAATAAAAATCAGAAAAATATAAAATTTGCTTCTCTAGGTTCCCTGAGCACAGAGAGATTTTTGAAAAATATATAACTTAATTTTCTACATTTAAAATATTTTATATTTAATTAACACTCTAAAATTAAAATAATTATTATAATTAAATTAAAATTCAAAAAATCACCAAAATTGGTCCAAGTGATCCTCTAGTCAGTGGGAACCTCCCATAATTTTCCTAAGGACAGAAACTTTACCTTGGTCATGTTATTGAATTTTCATTGAAAATCTCTATTTTCCATTAAAATAATTATATAAATTAAATTAAAATCAGAAAAATCACATTTTCTCCTCTAATGTCTTAATGGACATGTGGGTGAGGTGACCTAAAATTTTCAAAGTCATTTGAATTTTATTTAATGAATTATGAGGTGAACGAGCCTAAAGGGGCAAAAGGGTAATTATTGAATTTTAGCCTTAATTAATATTTAGGCTTAACCAAAGGGGAAGGGGAAATGTTTGATCTTAATCTTCTTATTGGATGATTGAATCATAGGGAGTTAAGGGGTAGAAACCCATTAATCACTTTTAATATTAAAGAATAAATCTCAATTAATTGAGTCATTAAGCTTTGGAAGTCAATTAAAGCATGAATTATTAAGCTTAAGGGATTTAACATAGGAAGACTCTAATTCTTTAAATTGAATCTCTAACTAATGATTTGATCAAATATCATTTAATTCTTATTAATGAAACCATGAAAATGATAATTGAAACTAATAATTAAAAAGGAAATAATCCTGAAAGCTTATAATCAAATTAAAGTTTAGAATATTAAGATTAATTTGAAATGATTTAAAATCAAACTAAAACAAACTTAAGATATTAGAACTATTCTGAAATCATTTAGAACTTAAGATTAATGTAATATAATTTATATTTAAAATATCATAATCAAATTAAACCAAATAAAATTAATCTAAAATATTATAATAAAATTTAAAACAAGTTAAAAGATTAAAAATTAGTCTATTTGAACAAAAATAATTAAAATACTCTTTTTAACAATAATTTAAAAGATTTAAAAAACCAATTAAAACTTTACAACTAAATTAAATCATTTTAAATTACTAATTTAACTTCAAATTAAAATGGTCAAGTTCTTTAATGGACTAATTTGCCCCTAAAGGCTCTCATCTTTATAACTCTTAAAAGAAATGTCAAATGAAATGTCCCCTCTCTTATAGGATAATCAAATGTTCAAATTCACTGAGCAAGAAAAATTAAAACAAAATTTAAACTTCAATCAAACTTTGGATGATTAATTCAACTAGACAATGAAATCATTTGGACTCAAAATAAATCCAGAAGTTTTGAAAAGATATTCGGGGCTCTACCCCGAGCACTTTCTCAATCTGATGGGTTGTTTCAGAAGAACAATTGGACTTCATTATTCTTTGATGAAGAAAATCATCCTTAAAACAAATAGGATTTTGTTCACCTCATTTTTAGTGAGGTCTTTTCTCTCCTTAGTACTTATTAGGATCTAGCCATAAGGTTTTCTCCTTGACTATCCTAGAGGACTAGAATTGGGACCCACCCTTTAGCAATTCAGCTACTTCTTGACTCCTCTTGGGACCCCACTTGGATGATTGCAAACCTCTAAATCACCTTAGAAGGTTAAGACCACCATATGGGGAACTAATAGTGAGCTCCTATAAGGTTGTTCAAGCCTTAGGACTACCCTGGGTGGATTGATCCTGGTGAGGTCTGGCTTACACACACTGCACTCTCACACACACCATCCTTACCCATTTCTCCCTCTTGTTCATTTGAGCACTCATGTGGCTAAGTCCAAACCCCTAACTCTTTGGCTAAGAGGGTTGGAAACAACCCATGAGATGTTCAGGGTGGACATTTCTTGGTCCATGACTCACTTTAAGCTTCATCTTAATCAAAATTCAACTTTTGCCAAATGCCTAGTTGTGACATTGGGTCCTTCAAACCTACCTAAAATTACCTAATTGCCCTAAATTTTCCAAAATTCCCCAAAAATTACCCAAAATACCCAAAAATCATAAAAATCATTTTGAAACAACCCCCACCTTTTAAATTTACTAAAATACCCCAATACCCTTCAAATAACCTCTTGATACCCTAAAATACCCTTTTGCACAAAATTCCAAAAATTCCACAAATTCCCAGAAAATTCCAAAAAATCCCAAATATTCCCAATTTCATTTTGTTCAACTACACTATAGCCCAATTTTGCCAAAATAACCCACTTTTATCAAAATCCCCAAATTGACCCATTTTTAACCTAAGTGGACCAAATGTCACACTAAACCAACTAATTTGACCTCAATTTTGCCCAATTTCAATTCTAAACTTTAATTCAACATCATTAATATCAATCTAAACCAAATCCAAGTCCAAATTGATTTATATTTGAGTTCAATTCCATTTGAAATCCAATACCCCCATTTTAGCCTAAAGTGAACCCATGCCCTAAACCTACCAAATTGATTAGCCAAACCCTAAAATTTCTTCCCAATTGATGTTGGGAACTCTTCAATACATTCCCCTAGACCATTTGAAACTTTCAATTAGGTCTAAACCCCACCTTAACCCAACTTGGAACCAAGTTAATTCAACCCTCCCCAAATTAAACAAAATACCAAAATCCACCAAATCGACCTTCCAATTGAACTCAAAACCTCCCCATGTCTTCATGAAACTTCTTCATGGCAATCACCTCTTAAAAATTGCTCAAGACATTTGGACCCAAATCAAGACCTAACTCAAGTTAGCCCAACCCAAACCCAAATGAGTCAATTTGAACCCATGACCAAACCAAACTAAATTGAACCAAATGTGGCTAAACCAACCTATTCACAACCACTAAGTGAGGCCTAGGAACCACCCTAGATCCACCTAGCCCAAGATAAGTGAGCCATGGACCAAGGGTTCCCCATTTTAAGGGATCTCTTCCCTTAAATGGACAAATCCACCTTTTGCCTCACCCCAAATCCCCCTTGCCTGGTTTATCACCATTAAACCCTACTCCTTGGTTGACCTGACCCATGGCCAGCTCCCTTGTCCTTTCCGACCGGCCTAGCCGCCGAAGGGAGTCAAAACTGAGAGCCACCATGAAGTGAAACAAACCCAAACTCACACAATTGGCCACCTCAGCCAAATCAAACCTTGGAGCTCCTCTGCCCTCCACTTGAGCAGTGGAATCCACCCACCAATTGAGCCCTAGCTCAGCCCAATGGCCCTGGCCATTTAAACTCCTCTTCTAGGCCATGAGAAAGGTGCTGAAGGGTGTTGAAATTTTTATCAACAAAACCTCACCAAATCATTCCCAGAGCTTCACCAAGCCCAGAGAAGAAGAACCCCACTGTTCTCCTGCCCTGAATCCCCCCAGCTGAGCTCAATTTCTCAGCTGAAAATCAGGCCAGAAACAGGACACTCTCTAAAACTTCACCAAATCCAAATTAACTCTTCCCACACCTTTACCAGAGGTAGAGAAGGAGTTCCCTAGTGAAAGCCCCCTCTCCAGACCACCCAGTCATTCCAGCCTCCAAGCTTTGTGATCAGGCCTAGTGGAAGTCAAGCCTAGACATTTCACCACAGCTCCAGGCTTCATCCCTAGCCTCCTTGGACTCCAACGAATGTGCCAAGCCTCTCTGATAGAAGCTTCACTTCTCAGAGCCAAGGTATTGCCCTCTTCTTCCTCCCAAACTTCCAGCGATTCTTCATTTTATTTAAGTCAATTTCAATGTCTGTTTACCGTATGGATGTGTTCGTCTTCTCAAGACGAATCCATAGAGCATAAGAACTCGAATATTCGTTGAGAATCGAGGGAGATATTAGGGTTAGAAGGTCGACGGCTCACGGGACGCACCGGTCGTAGACGATGACCAGGAGCCTTCCGATCGATTGTGTATCGGTTGAACGACGGAGATCAAGTCGGACCAGAAGACGGAGCGGGACCGCGAGACGCGTGGCAGCTGACTCAGGTGGCGGCGTCGAATGGGAGCGCGACACGTAGAGCTTCGGAGCCGCCGAGGTTGACGCGGTGCTGACTGGTTTAAGTAGGAAAATCCGATTTTTCTTATTTATTTAAATACCTGAAACTTCAAAATTCATATCTTTGCATAGAAAAATCATAAAAATAAAAGAAAAATACCGTCTTGCTCAGTGAACAGAGGAAAATAATGTGGAAAAGGAATTGATCTATTTTGTTGAGTATTTTATTTTTAATTAATTTAATACTATTTTGAGCATTTTAAATATCCATGCATGTATACATTTCACCATGGCATGAGACCATAGGCTTTTGAAGCCTCTGATCTTGGGAACATTCTCTGAATTTTTCAAGGTCAGAGGCCATCCCTGTGGTAAGTTATGTATTTTTCAAGTTTATGTCAATGTTTTTGACATTTTAATTCCAAAAATTAGCATGGTGTTCAGAAAATTCCAGAAAAATTTGGTGAAGTCCCTTAGGACAAGAGAGCCCTAGATAATTATGGTTTGAGTCAATTCATTAAAAATAATCCTAATTAGCCTAATCACTCAAAATTGAACTTTAATTAATTAGAGTTAATCACACATTAAAATAACTTGAAATCAATTCTCCACTGATCTCTAGGATCAGGGGAACCTCACATTAAAATTTGAAGTCAATTGGAATTGTTTAATCCCACTAAATGGATCAATTAAGCCACATAATCAAAATTAAACTTTAAAAATTCATAACTCCAAAAATACATTTAAAAAATTCACCAAATGGATTTTGGGACTTCTCTGATATCAGAGGAGTCTAAGAAAAATAAAATTGGAATTTTCTAAAAATTTTCATTTTTAAGCATATTTTAATATTTTTAATAAGTAAAAAATAATAAAAATCATAAAAAAAATGAAAATAATAAAAATGTTATATTTGGTCCCCTAATCACCTAGGAACCAATCAAATATTTTTCCTAAGTCTCTAGGTTAAGATATTTAATTTCAAAGCCTTAAAACAATTTTTTTGTATTAAAAATGTATTTTTTTAGCCTTTTCACTAAATTAATTCTAATAAATCAAAGAAAAATCATAAAAATATAAAAGTTATTTCTCTGACTTTCTTGAGATCAGAGGGATTTTTGAAAAATATAAAATCCATTTTTCAACTTTTATTTTATTTTATAATTAATTAACACTCCAAAACTTAAAATAATTCTAATAAATAAAATATAATTCAAAAAATCACCAAAATTGGTCCAAGTGATTCTCTGGTCATTAGGAATGTCCCATAATTTTCTTAAGGACAGAAACTTTATCTTAGTCACGTTGATGAATTTTCTTTGAAAATCCCTATTTTCCATTAAAAATTAATTATATAAATGAATTAAATTCAGAAAAATCACATTTTCCTCTCTAATGACTTAATTGACATGTGAGTGGAGTGACATAAAAATCTTAAGTTCATTTAAGCTTAATTTAATGAGTTATAAAATAAATAAACTTAAAGGGGCATAAAGGTAATAAAAAATTTTAACGCCCTAATTAAAACTTTAGGTTTAATCAACATGGGGGTAAAATATCTGATTTTAATCTTCTCTTAGATGATTGAAACTTTGGGAAATCAAAGGGTAGGAACCCATTAATCACTTTAATAAACCCAAAAATGAAATTTTAATTAATTGAGTGATTTTAATTTTGGAAGATTAATTAAAATTGGATTATTAAAATAGGGATATAACTTAAGAGGATATTAATTCCTTAATTTAAAAAATCCCTAAATAAATCACTTAATAATATTTAACTCTATAACTTGAGAGGATAAGTGGAATTAATAATTAAATGATTGAAAGTAAATAATTCTTAATTTGATTAAAACCCACATCATTAAATAATCTAACAATCGATTAAAACCTAAAATGTTAAATAATTAAAAAGTAAATTAAAAGATTTAGAACTAATTAAGAATCATTTCAAAACAAACTTAAATCAAATTTGCAAATTTTAAATAATTTTAAGATAACTTACCTTAAAACATAATGTAAAAAATTAAATTAATTAATATAATTAATCCAAATTAAATCAGCAAAATTTAATAAATAATTTGAACACCTCTTTTGACCTAAGTTAATCTAAAAAAAATTAAATTAACATAAGATTTTGATATCATTTATAAAAGGTTTAACTTAAATGAAGCAAACACCATTCTAAACTTAAAATTATTGATTAAAATTTCATAATTAAATCACATTAAGATAAATCATCCACTTTAACTTCAAATCATTAAAAAAATCTTTAACAAATTAACTTGCCTCTGAAAGCTTTAAATTATTATAACTAGTAAATGAAGCGTTAAGTGAAATGTCACCTCACTCATAGGATAATCAAACATCCTAGTTCACCGAGCAAAGGAACAAAACTTAACTAAACCCTTGGATGATCAATTCACCAGTACAATGAAGTTCATTTGGACTCAAAATAATCTCAGAAGTATTGAAAAGATGTTTAGAATTCATTCTAAGCACTTCCTCGATACGATGAGATGTTTTAAAGAATAATTGAACTTAATTGCTCTTTGATAAAGAAAATCATCCTTAACTAAAAAAATCAAGAACCTAGACGTCATAGGAAATAACTAGCTATAGGATTAGGATTCTGGTAGACAACCAAAATCATTCCTTTAGTCTTTACCTAGGTACTTGTTGAAATATTTAAATACCTTAACATGTGTTTTAAAGTGTAGCTTGGAATGACGGGAAGACTCTCCAGGTACGCTTTTATGTTATTGCAATTTACTTTATTACACTGTGCTTTACTTTTATTGCATCTTAAACAAGATTGTTGCATGAAAACCAAAACCTTTAGGATAGCCACAAAATCGAAACCAAAACTAAATTAAAAGTCACTACAAGATAAAATCCACCGCCATAACATTTCAAAATATAAAACAACTCAAAATTTAATCACAAACAGAACAACAAAACCACAACTTAAACTAAATTAAAACGTCTCGTTGAATGATCGGGAATACCTCGGATGATGTAACCCACGTGTTGCTAACAGGATTTCCCACGGTCTAAATGAAAGCATGTAACTCATTCAGTTGAATTTAGCAAATTCATCTGGACTAAGTGAATTCGATGAAAATATCGGTGCCGGGATGACGAAACCCTGGGATCTTAATCGGTTCTGTTTAAACAATTTTAAGATTTGTTCTAATTAAAACACTAAAAGACATTTGGACTTTAAGATTTCTAAACCATAACACTTCTCTCATCTCTTGATTTTCACCTTCTAAAACCAAACCTCTGCAACAACAAGGAGCTTAGAGCATTGTGGGCAGCATGACCATCTTCGTCAGCAAAACTTGAATCTACATCAGCTAAACCTTTCTTAGAATTAAATAACCAAGCCATAGGACTTCGAGGTAGTTTGCCCAGTGCAACACAAATCCTCAATCTTTTCATTAGGCATTTGCATAATCATGTTATGTAGATTAAGCCCTAATCGGTCTTAGGAGTCCGAGGTAGTCGTTTGGTACGACAAAAACCCTCACATCTCCGGGGCTATTTGTATGATTGTGTCATACGAATATAAGTCCTAATTAACTAAAACTGGCAGGATGAAACATCAAATAATTTTTTCTCAAAATCAAAGCCAAATAGTAGGATAGTTGGGAAGTCACCGAAGTTCGCTTCAGGTCTGTGACATCCACTACTTCTCTTCCTTTGGATTCCAAAAAATAACTGTTCCTAATTTGATCCATTCCCAATTGAAATTTCCAAAATCCAATTTGTTTGAAACCTTAAACTTTGAAATTTCTTGAGAGAAAAACCACTGATCTTTATCGAGAGTCTTCTTAAATGATTCCCGTCATTTAAGACGTAATTAGCTACAAGATTCCAAAATACTCTTGCAGATGCATTAGCCCGCCTCGCAAAAGAGTTTGCCTGCTTACAAGATGAATCAGTTGAAGTGTCAGTTCAGGGATGATAGGTTCTCTCACAGCTTGACATGGACACGATACATAAATCAGAAGAAGAAGGAGAAACAATTGTAGCAATAACAGAAAATACAGAAGATTGGCGGCAGCCATTAATAGATTACTTGCAAACAGGGAACCTACCAGATGATAAGTCATTAGCCCATCAAATCAAGAAAAGAACTCTGTCTTACACAATAATTAACAATACGTTATACAAAAGGTCTTTTGACCAGATGTGGCTAAGGTGCCTGAGCGGGTCCGAAGCTCTTGAAATTATTAAAGAAGCGCACTCAGGACTTTGTGGCGCTCATCAGTCAGGTCCGAAGATGAAAATGAAGATTAAGAGACTAGGGTACTACTGGCCCTCAATGATGACCGACTGCATGCAGGTCACCAAGAGTTGTCACCAGTGCCAAGTGCATGGAGTGGTTCTACATCAACCTCCAAATGTGCTACATCCGACAATCGCGTCGTGGCCATTTGAATGTTGGGGAACAGATATAGTGGGTCCGATAGAACCGCCTTCTTCAAGAGGACATCTCTTCATTCTCGTAGCTACAGATTACTTTTCCAAGTGGGCAGAAGCAGTACCGCTCAGAGAAGTGAAGGCACATCACGTGCTACAGTTCTTCAAGAATCAAGTCGTCTACCGCTTTGGGGTACCGCGCAGAATCATTTCAGATAATGGGTCCGCGTTCAGAAGCATGGAGATCAACAATTTTGTCAGAAGACACAGGATCGATTGGCGTTATTCAATAATCTACTACCCAAGAGCAAATGGCTTGGCCGAGGCTTTTAATAAAACTCTCGTCCAAATCTTAAATAAAACCTTGGACGACAACAAAAGAAATTGGCACGAGAAGTTGTTAGAAGCCTTATGGGCCTACAGAACGACTTTCAGGACTCCTACTCAGTCTACGCCCTACGCTTTAGTGTACGGGTCCGAGGCGAGTTCTACCCTTGGAAGTTCGGCTCCCATCACTCGAATTACGAGTTGCGAACAAAATCACTACGAGAGGAAAATGCCGGACTATGGTCGGAAGAATTGGAAAACTTGGAAGGAAAATGACTTGCGGCGCAACAAAATGCGGAACTCGTATCAAGCTAAGATGATCCGAGCCCACGACAACCGGTCCGCCCAAGGACATTCAAAGTTGGTGACTTGGTCCTAGTTCTCAAGAGACCTATTCTTGCACACCGCAAGATAGGAGGTAAATTTGAACCAACTTGGGAAGGGCCGTTCGTGGTTGAGACAGTCTACTCAGGAGGTTCTTACCAGCTTATGAATTGCAGTGGAGAACGATTTATGCTTCCAATCAATATACGATATTTGAAGAAGTATTACACAACCTGATGTTTCGAAGAATGAAATTTCATTCCTAGAAGCACGGGTAGAGTGATCACTTATAATTGGGTCCGAACCCGAAATAAAATGAAAAAGAAAATGAATGATAAAAAAAAATGTGTTAAAGGAAAACATATGCAATTGAAGTAATAATGGAATTTTGACTCTTCCTTTCGAGCCCAGCTCACTCCTGATCTTTTCCTGTCTTCTCTTATTCTTATAAAATTTGAAATAATTAAATAAGATTTTTTCATTAATAAGTAAATATTCTTATTGTTCTCGTCCTGAGTACAGCCCCTAATCCTTTCCTTGTTTTCTTTTCAGGGAAATGTCGAACGGGAGCTATTCCTGAACTTTAAGGATGGTAAGTCTTGCACTTAACAAAGAAGAGCTGAAAGCTGATGCTGTGATAGAGGTTGGCTCAGACCTTGCACAGCTAGAGTTGGAATATGAGGAAACTGCTTGGACTGCTGTGGATCCCGAACAGTTCCGTGGGAAGACAATGATGAGGCTTAACAAGAAGGCTCCCCAAAATGCGAACAAGAAGAGAAAGATCAATTTGATCGAGGAAAACAAGATGAAATCAGTGATAACGTCTGCAGGAGGAAAGCTTGTCAGTGTTGTTCCTACCGAGATTCAGGGAGAGAGGAAAGCCACCCTGACCCCTACTCAGAAAAGAAATAAGAATCGCCGTATCGCCAAGATGCTGAAGAAATTAACAGAAGAGCAGAACAAGGAAGAATCCCCGATGGCCGTGGCATTTACCCCGAGGAGGCCAGTCCTCAGGAGCACCATAGCAGAGGTTGTCCTAGAGGAGGTTACTACAAAGCCTACACCTGAGATAGTGACGATCCCAGGAGAGTGTGACGGTGTGGAGCCATATATCCCACAGTATGTCACTAGACCCCGACAGCTGCAGATAATTTCAAAGCACGAATTGGAGATGATCCAGAGGGTGCAGAAGCAAAATTTTGAATACTTTCAGAGAATCAGAGGTAGATATGTCAACATCCTAGAAGGACTAGAGTTACATACAGATGTTTTCTCTCACTACGAGCAGAGTGAAATTGTAGACTACGTCAATGAACTGAAGAAACAAGGTCGTGCAGGACGATTATGTAGCAGGACCTACTCCAAGCCAAAGAAGTGGAAACGAGGCAAAGGGAGGATTACAATCCAATTTGGATGCTGTTACAACCTCGCTGATGACAGGAAAGGAAATCCGTCAGGGATACTCCGCTACGATGAAGTGGATCTAATGCTAATTTTAATTAAGAAAATGATAAAAAGGATGGTGGCTTGGCGAGTTCTACCCGCTGATTGCATACCGAACAGCTGTATTATCAACATCTATACAGAAGGAGACTGCATTCCACCTCACATAGATCGTCATGATTTTGTAAGGCCCTTTTGTACCATTTCCTTCATCAACCAATGCAACATTATGTTCGGGACAGAACTCCAGATAATTGGTCCCGGAGAATTCCGAGGGCTGGTGGAGATACCTCTACCGGTAGGCTCTGTTCTCGTACTACAAGGAAATGGTGCAGATGTAACGAAGCACTGCATACCGGGAGTTCCGTACGAGCGAATCTCCATCACTTTCAGAAGGATGAACGAGAGTAAAATTCTGGTCTACTTCCAGCCAGATCCAAAACTAGAGAATTTATAGCCCTACGAGCTGTAGGCTACATTGTAGTAGCACACCTCTAAAATACACTTACGTGGGATTCTCCTCCGGAAAGTGGCTTGGAAGGTGATGTTATTACCTATGTAGTTTACTTTTCAGACATGGATGAATCAAACATACAATTTTGTCAGAGTAAACGAAGATATCAATGCAGTCTGTGTTCAGATATATATATGAACTTTTGTCAAAGTTTGTTTTCAGAAAGATATCATCACAAATTTAAGTTTATATCTTTCCGAGGTTGGAGCCTAAATTCCAACTCTCTTCGTCGAGACTAAAGCCTAAATTCTAGTTCACTTTCAAATTCCCAGGTTAGAACCTAGGTTCTGATTCTCATTCTAAATCCCGAATCTTAACGAAATCCACCTTAAAATCAATCTTAAACCAAACTTTAACTAAAATTGAAAATCAAATCAATTTGAAACTCGAAATTTAAACTTGAAATAAAAATAAAACGAATTTAAAATCCGATCTCTCCAAGTCTTGTGATTTGGAATTCACCTCCTTCTTCCCCAGTGAGAGTTCAGGGATCTTCGGTCTTAGAGATCCGCCGACACTCCCCGACGAGAATTTTTCTCTACTGCGTTCTAAGTGTGTCACTTAGACGTCCGTGTTGGTTTTGTTGATCTCTTCGGTCAACGCCGATACGCGTGGTGTGCTCCGTTAGCACACCACACCTATCGGGGTCCATTTGTTGACCTCATTTTTTGTGAGGTCTTTTCTCTCCTTAGTACTTCTTAGGATCTAGCCATAAGGTTTTCTCCTTGACTATCCTAGAGGACTAGAATTGGGACCCACCCTTTAACAATTCAACTACTTCTTGACTCCTCTTGGGACCCCACTTGGATGATTGCAAACCTCTAAATCACCTTAGAAGGTTAAGACCACCATATGAGGAACCAATAGTGAGCTCCTATAAGGCTGTTCAAGCCATAGGACTACCCTGGGTGGTCTGATCCTGGTGAGGTCTGGCTTACACACACTGCACTCTCACACACACCATCCTTACCCATTTCTTCCCCTGGTTCATTTGAGCACTCATGTGGCTAAGTCCAAACCCCTAGCTCTTTGGCTAAGAGGGTTGGAAACAACCCATGAGATGTTCAGGGTGGACATTTCTTGGTCCATGGCTCACTTTAAGCTTCATCATAATCAAAATTCAACTTTTGCCAAATGCCTAGTTGTGACATTGGGTCCTTCAAACCTACCTAAAATTACCTAATTGCTCCAAATTTTCCAATATTCCCCAAATATTACCCAAAATTCCCAAAAATCCTAAAAATAATTTTGAAAGAACTCCCACCTTTTAAATTTACCAAAATACCCCAATACCCTTCAAATAACCTCTTGATACCCTAAAATACCCTTTTGGCACAAAATTCCAAAAATTCCAAAAATTCCCAGAAAATTCCAAAAAATCTCAAATATTCCCAATTTCATTTTGTTCAACTACACCATAGCCTAATTTTGCCAAAATAACCCACTTTTATCAAAATCCCGAAATTGACCCATTTTTAACCTAAATGGACCCAATGTCACACTAAACCAACCCATTTGACCTCAATTTTGCCCAATTTCAATTCTAAACTTTAATTGAACATCATTAATATCAATATAAACGAAATCTAAGTCCAAATTGAGTCATATTTTAGTTCAATTCCATTTGAAATCCAATAGCCCCATTTTAGCCTAAAGTGAACCCATGCCCTAAACCTACCAAATTGATTAGCCAAACCCTAAAATTTCTTCCCAATTGATGTTGGGAACTCTTCAATACATTACCCTAGACCATTTGAAACTTTCAATTGGGTCTAAACCCCACCTTAACCCAACTTGGACCCAAGTTGATTCAACCCTCCCCAAATTAACCAAAATACCAAAATCCACCAAATTGACCTTCCAATTGAACTCAAAACCTTCCCATGTCTTCATGAAACTTCTTCATGGAAATCACCTCTTCAAAATTGCTCAAGAAATTTGGACCCAAATCAAGACTTAACTCAAGTTAGCCCAACCCAAACCCAAATGAGTCAATTTGAACCCATGACCAAACCAAACCAAATTGAACCAAATGTGTCTAAACCAACATATCCACAGCCACTAAGTGAGCCCTAGAAACCACCCTAGATCCACCTAGCCCAAGCTAAGTGATCCATGGACCAAGGGTTCCCCATTTTAAGGGATCTCTTCCCTTAAATGGACAAATCCACCTTTTGCCTCACCCCAAATCCCCCTCGCCTCGGTTTTTCACCATTAAACCCTACTCCTTGGTTGACCTGACCCATGGCCAGCTCCCTTGTCCTTGCTGGCCGGCCTAGCCACCGGAGGGAGTCAAAACTGAGAGCCACCACCAAGTGAAACAAACCCAAACTCACCCAATTGGCCACCTCAGCCAAATCAAACCTTGGAGCTCCTCTGCCCTCCACCTGAGCAGTGGAATCCACCCACCAATTGAGCCCTAGCTCAGCCCAATGGTCCTGGCCATTTAAACACCTCTTCTGGGCCATGAAAAAGGTGCCGAAGGGTGTTAAAAATTTTCTCAAAAAAACCTCACCAAATCATTCCCAGAGCTTCTCCCAGCCCAGAGAAGAAGAACCCCACTGTTCTCCTGCCCTGAATCCCCCACTGAGCTCGATTTCTCGAGCTGAAAATCGAGCAGAAACGGGACACTCTCCGAAACTTCACCAAATCCAAATTAACTCTTCCCACACCTTCACCGGAGGTTGAGAAGGAGTTCTCCAGAGGAATGCCCCCTCTCCGGACCACCCAGTTGTTCCAGCCTCCAAGCTTTGTGATCGGGCCTGGTGGAAGTCAAGCCTAGACATTTCACCACAGCTCCAGGCTTCATCCCTAGCCTCCTTGGACTCCAACGAACGTGCCAAGCCTCTTTGATAGAAGCTTCACTTCTCAGAGCCAAGGTATTACCCTCTTCTTCCTCCCGAGCTTCCAGCGATTATTCATTTTATTTAAGTCAATTTCAATGCCTGTTTACCGTATGGATGTGTTCGTCTTCTCAAGATGAATCCATAGAGCATAAGAACTCGAAAATCCATTGAGAATCGAGAGAGATATTAGGGTTAGAAGGTCGACGGCTCACGGGACGCACCAGTCGTAGACGATGACCAGGAGCCGTCCGATCGATTGTGTATCGGTTGAACGTCGTAGATTAAGTTGGACCAGAAGACGGAGCGGGACCGCGGGACACGTGGCAGATGACTCAGGTGGCGGCGTCGAATGAGAGCGCGACACGTAGAGCTTCGGAGCCGCCGAGGTTGACGCGGCGTTGACTGGTTTAAGTAGGAAAATCTGATTTTTCTTATTTATTTAAATACCTGAAACTTCAAAAATTCATATCTTTGCATAGAAAAATCATAAAAATAAAAGAAAAATACCCACTTGCTCAGTGAACAGAGGTGAATAATGTGGAAAAGGAATTGATCTATTTTGTTGAGTATTTTATTTTTAATTAATTTAATACTGTTTTGAGCATTTTAATTCTCCATGCATGTATACATTTCACCATGGCATGAGACCATAGGGCTTTTGAAGCCTCTGATCTTGGGAACATTCTCTGAATTTTTCAAGGTCAGAGGCCATCCCTGTGGTAAGTTATGTATTTTTCAAGTTTATGTCACTATTTTTGACATTTTAATTCCAGAAATTAGCATGTTGTTCAGAAAATTCCAGAAAAATTTGGTGAAGTCCCTTAGGACTAGAGAACCCAAGGATAATTATGGTTTGAGTCAATTCATTAAAAATAATCCTAATTGGCCTAATAACTCAAAATTGAACTTTAATTAATTAGAGTTAATCACACATTAAAATATCTTGAAATCAATTTTCCACTGATCTCTAGAATTAGGGGAACCTCACATAAAAATTTGAAGTCAATTGGAAATGTTTAACCCCACTAAATGGATCAATTAAGCCACATAATCAAAATTAAACTTTAAAAATTCATAACTCCAAAAATACATTTCAAAAATTCACCAAATAGATTTTAAGACTTCTCTGATATCAGAGGAGTCTAAGAAAAATAAAATTGGAATTTTCTAAAAATTTTCATTTTTAAGCATATTTTAATATTTTTAATAATTAAAAATTAATAAAAATCATAAAAATGTCGTATTTGGTCCCCTAATCACTTAGGAACCAATCGAATATTTTTCCTAAGTCTCTAGGTTAAGATATTTAATTTCAAAGCCTTAAAACAATTTTTTTTGAATTAAAAATGTATTTTTTTATCCTTTCCACTAAATTAATTCTAATAAGTCAAAGAAAAATCATAAAAATATTAAAGTTGTTTCTCTGACTTTTTTGAGATTAGAGGGATTTTTGAAAAATATAAAATCCATTTTTCAACTTTTATTTTATTTTATAATTAATTAACACTCCAAAACTTAAAATAATTCTAATAAATAAAATATAATTCAAAAAATCACCAAAATTGGTCCAAGTGGTTCTCTGGTCATTAGGAATGTCCCATAATTTTCTTAAGGACAGAAACTTTACCTTGGTCATGTTGATGAATTTTCTTTGAAAATCCCTATTTTCCATTAAAAATTAATTATATAAATGAATTAAATTCAGAAAAATCACATTTTCCTCTCTAATGTCTTAATTGACATGTGAGTGGAGTGGCATAAAAATCTTAAGTTCATTTAAGCTTAATTTAATGAGTTATAAAATAAATAAGCTTAAAGGGGCATAAAGGTAATAAAAGATTTTAACCCCCCTAATTAAAAGTTTAGGTTTAATCAACATGGGGGTAAAATATCTGATTTTAATCTTCTCTTAGATGATTGAAACTTTGGGAAATCAAAGGGTAGGAACCCATTAATCACTTTAATAAACCCAAAAATGAAATTTTGATTAATTGAGTTATTTAAATTTTGGAAGATTAATTAAAATTGGATTATTAAAATAGGGATATAACTTAAGAGGATATTAATTCCTTAATTTAAAAAATCCCTAAATCAATCACTTAATAATATTTAACTCTATAACTTGAGAGGATAAGTGGAATTAATAATTAAATGATTGAAAGTAAATAATTCTTAATTTGATTAAAACCCACATCATTAAATAATCTAACAATCGATTAAAACCTAAAATGTTAAATAATTAAAAAGTAAATTAAAAGATTTGGAACTAATTAAGAATCATTTCAAAACAAACTTAAATAAAATTTGCAAATTTTAAATAATTTTAAGATAACTTACCTTAAAACATAATGTAAAAATTAAATTAATTAATATAATTAATCCAAATTAAATCAGCAAAATTTAATAAATAATTTGAACACCTCTTTTGACCCAAGTTAATCTAAAAAAAATTAAATTAACATAAGATTTTGATATCATTTATAAAAGGTTTAACTTAAATGAATCAAACACCATTCTAAACTTAAAATCATTGATTAAAGTTTCATAATTATATCACATTAAGATAAATCATCAACTTTAACTTCAAATCATTAAAAAAATCTTTAACAAATTAACTTGCCTCTGAAAGCTTTAAATTATTATAACTAGTAAATGAAGCGTTAAGTGAAATGTCACCTCACTCATAGGATAATCAAACATCCTAGTTCACTGAGCAAAGGAACAAAACTTAACTAAACCCTTGGATGATTAATTCACCAGTACAATGAAGTTCATTTGGACTCAAAATAATCTCAGAAGTATTGAAAAGATGTTTAGAATTCGTTCTAAGCACTTGCTCGATACGGTGAGATGTTTTAAAGAACAATTGAACTTAATTGTTCTTTGATGAAGAAAATCATCCTTAACTAAAAAAATCAAGAACCTAGACGTCATAGGAAATAACTAGCTATAGGATTCGGATTCTGGTAGACAACCAAAATCATTCCTTTAGTCTTTACCTAGGTACTTGTTGAAATATTTAAATACCTTAACATGTGTTTTAAAGTGTAGCTTGGAATGATGGGAAGACTCTCCATGTACGCTTTTATGTTATTGCAATTTACTTTATTGCACTGCGCTTTACTTTTATTGCATGTTAAACAAGATTGTTGCATGAAAACCAAAACCTTTAGGATAGCCACAAAATCGAAACCAAAACTAAATTAAAAGTCACTACAAGATAAAATCCACCGCCACATTATTTCAAAATATAAAACAACTCAAAATTTAATCACAAACAGAACAACAACACCACCACTTAAACTAAATTAAAACGTCTCGTTGAATGATCGGGAATACCTCGGATGATGTAACCCACGTGTTGCTAATGGGATTTCCCGCGGTCTAAATGAAAGTGTGGAACTCATTCAGTTGAGTTTAGTAAATTCATCTGGACTAAGTGAATTCGATGAAAATAACGGTGCCGGGATGACGGAACCGTGGGATCTTAATCAGTTATGTTTAAACAATTTTAAGATTTGTTTTAATTAAAATACTAAAAGACATTTGGAATTTAAGATTTCTAAACCATAACACTTCTCTCATCTCTTGATTTTCACCTTCTAAAACCAAACCTCTGCAACAACAAGGAGCTTGGAGCATAGTGGGCAGCACGGCCATCTTCGTTAGCAAAACTTGATTCTACATCAGCTAAACCTTTCTTAGAATTAAATAACCAAGCCATAGGACTTCGAGGTAGTTTGCCTAGTGCAACATAAACCCTCAATCTTTTCGTTAGGCATTTGCATAATCATGTTATGCATATTAAGCCCTAACCAGTCTTAGGAGTCCGAGGTAGTCGTTTGGTACGACATAAACCCTCACATCTCCGGGGCTATTTGTATGATTGTGTCATACGAATATAAGTCCTAATTAACTAAAACTGGCAGGATGAAACATTAAATAAATTTTTTCTCAAAATTAAAGCCAAATAGTAGGATAGTTGGAAAGTCACCGAAGTTCGCTTCAGATCCGTGACATCCACTACTTCTCTTCCTTTGGATTCCGAAAAATAACTGTTCCTAATTTGATTCATTCCCAATTGAAATTTCCAAAATCCAATTTGTTTGAAACCTTAAACTTTGAAATTTCTTGAGTGCAAAACCACTGATCTTTATCGAGAGGCTTCTTAAATGATTCCCATCATTTAAGATGTAATTAACTGTAGGGGCTTGCCCTTCCCTGCTTAATTCCTTTTTATTAAGCAGGGGAACTTGTCGGCTTATAAAATTGGTTCACAAATCAAACGGATGTCACAAATCTTCTAGTTTATTTAATCGAGCCCCCATCATCAAGCAATGTATTTATTCTTCGGGATAAATACACGGTTTGTGGTGCGGTGCTCGTTTATATAAACTATTTGGGATGTGAGATCGGTTTAATTTCACATCTTATAATTTTTCAAATTTAAAATTATTTTCAAAATCAAATGCTACTTTCTAGATTATTTATATATTTAAATTAAAAACCTAAAAAAAATATGCCGACAAATTTCAAACTAGACGTCATAGGACTTGATGGGCAACTAGGATCTGAACCTAGACATCATAGGGTTGGTAGATGATCTGAACCTTCCCTTAGTTTTTCCTAGGTGTTTGTTGCAAATATATATATGCCCTAACATGCATTTTGAGTTGCAATTGGTGGAAACAAGAGGACTCTTCAGGTACAGGTTTAAGTTTATTGCAATTTACGTTATGCAATTTATTAAATGTTTTATTTTCCTGCATTCTATAAACTTGTGAAAATGATCGAACCCAGTATGTTTAAACAACTTAAACTTTAATCACCAACAAAAAATAAAACCTGCAATTGCAACTAAATTCAATTGTCTCGTTGGATGATCGGGAATCCCTTGGTTGACGTAACCCACATGTTGCTAACCAGATTTCCCACGGTCTAAATGAAAGTGTGGAGCTCATTCAGTTGAGTTTAGCAAATTCATTTGGACTAAGTGAATCCGATGAAAATAGTGGTGTCGGGATAATGGAACCATGGGATCTTAACTGGTTCTGCTTAATCAACTTTAAGATTTCCCTTAATAAAACTTAAGACATTGAATTTGAAACTCAACCTCTAAACCATGACACTTCTCTCATCTCTTGATTGTCACTTCTTAAACTAAACCCTCGGCAACCACAAGAAGCTCGGAGCAAGCGCGATGGGCAGCACGACCATCTTCATCAGCTCAATTATTTCCTTAGAAATAAATAACAAAGTCATAGGATTTCGAGGTAGTTTGCCTAGTGCAACATAAACCCTCATTTTATCTTTTTAGGCATTTGCATAATTATGTTATGCAATTTAAGCCCTAACTCGTCTTAGGACTCCGAGGTAGTTATTTGGTACGACATAAACCCTCACATCTTCGAGGCTATTTGTATGATTATATCATACAAGTATAAGTCCTAATTAATTAAAATTGGAAGGATTGCAACATTAAATAATTCTATGAAATTCAAACCAAACAAATATGATAGTTGGGAAGTCACCGAGGTTCTCCTCAAATCCGTGACATCCCCTACCTTTCTTTCATTGGATTCCTAAAATAAGATGTTCCAAATTTGATCCAATCCCTTTTGAAATTCCAAAATCAAATCCTTTGAATTCTTAAACTTTGAAATTCTTGAAAGCGAAACCACTGATCTTTATCGAGAGTTTTCTTAAGTGTCTTCCAACATTTAGGATGTAATTAACTCTAAGGGCTTGCCCTTAAAAGGAACTTTAAGAACCCAGGCAATATAAACCCTGCTTAGTTCCTTTATATTAAGTAGGGGAACTTGTCAGCTTATAAAATTAGTTCGCAGACCAAACATATGTCATAAAATTATTAGTTTATTTAATCGAGCTTCATTTTCAAGTGATATGTCTACTCTTTGAATAGATATATCACTTGTGATGGAATGCTCGTTTACTTAAACTATTAATAACATGAGATCAGTTTGGTCTCATATTTTTAAAAATCAAATGCTACTTTCTAAATTATATATATATATATATATATATATATATATATATATATATATATATATATATATATATATTAAGAAAGAGAAACAAGAGGCTCCCTACACGTTAAAATAAACTTTGATTACAAAAGAAGGGAGAGGGACCCAACAAAACCAAAGGGAAACAAAAGGCCTACAGATTTCTACCATCCCACCTAAAACAATAGGAAAAGTAACTCTAAGACCAAAACCAATGGTGGTAAGTATATATATATAACAAATATTTATATATATATGTACAAGTAAAACAACACCATTACAAAAGGAGAAAAAAATTTCCCTAACAGAATCCTCAGAATTTCACTCCGAGGTGGGGAGAAGCAAGGAGATGTCCAAGAATTAATAACTTTAGCTTGGGTGGAGGAGAGGTAGAGAGAACCACTTGAGAAGAGATGACACCAGCTTTGGCAATCCAATCAACTGGTTTGTTGCCTTCCCTATAGATAAACTGGAAACTGACATCAATTTGGGTTTTGAGGAGCTGGATCTTGTGAATCTAATGGGCATGATTCCAATACACTTGGCTGCCAGAGTTAATCATATTAACCATCATCCAAGAATCCCCCTCCACAATCAGTTTGTTCCATTGAAATTGTACAGCCAACTTTACTGCCCAAAAGATAGCAATAAGTTTAGACTCCAATGCATCAGTTGCAGTAATGGAAGCATAGAAAAATAACAGGCATTGCTCCAAATAATTTCTGAAAATATCCCCCATTCCTGCAGCTCCCTCATTAAAACAGCCATCAGTGTTAACTTTAAGTGTATTGAAATTGGGGGGTTTCCAGTAAACTTAAATTATTTTGGGGGGCAGGTTTTGATGAGGGGTGGTGTGGAGACTGATGGCTGTGAACTTTTTAAAGCTGATGAGTTTCTGAATATATGAGAGGCAATGCCTGGCCACATCAATAGCAGTAGTAAGAATGCCCTAAAAAATTGCCTTATTTCTAGCCATCCAAATAAACCATGCAGTTATTAGAGGTAAAGCACTAAGTACCCTTTGGTGCCAATCTGGCCAACAGGTAAGGATATTCTGCCATTGTAAATGAAATGTATTGACCTTTAAATTCTTTTACAGGTGGGTCCAAGTGTTTTGGGAGAAGCTGCATCCAAAGAACATATGAGGTATGGATTCCTCCTTGTGACAAAGACTGCAACAGGAAGGACCTCTTCACCCTTTCAGCTTAAGGATATCATCAGTTGGGATGAAATGGTTAAAGATTTTCCAACAAAAGAATGCCATAGATGGGGAAAGATACCTGTTCCAAAACAAATCTCTCTAAGGAACAGAAACCCACTGAAACAGCTGAGCATGGATTGCCTTGGAAATGCTTTGATATTTGAAGGAATTCTAGGTAATAGAGTCAGGTTTAGATCTCTCAAACTGTATAGTGGAAATTCTTTTTTGCAGAAACAGCTGTAGGAAGGTGTGGAGAAAAGGCAATGACCAACTATCCCCAGTCTAGCAATCAGCTACTTGAAGATTCAAATTCAGGTTGGAAGTACAAGGCTGCAACTAATCAGGAGGACACCAATTATCAAACCAGAAATTTAGAGTCCCTTTACCAAGAATCCAAAGTTAGATATTTTCAGCCATTTGTCTGGACTTAATCAAATCTCTCCACATTCTAGAGTCCCCCAGTTTTGGATTAACTTGTGAGGGGTGGGAGTGTCTACAATACTTCCCAAGAAGGAAAAGAGACAAAGAGACTCTTGAGTCCTGAATTTTATCCATGATTTAGATAGATTAACCTGGATGATCTGATGAAGGCTCTTAAAACCCAAACCCCCAGACCAAAAAGATTTAGCAATTTTCTGCCAAGATGCCCAATGAATTTGTTTCCTTTGGCCTGCCCACATAAACTGATTAAAAGCCCTCTCCAATTGCATTTGAGTGCTTTCCTTCATAGTGGTCATTTGCATCACATAGGAGGGAAGGGTTGTGAGGATACTTCTGAGCAAGGTGATTCACCCTCCGTTAGAAAGATAAATATGGGTCCAATTGGAGAGATAACTGCAGATTTTATTTTGAATCTCATCAAAGTGGTTCTGTTTAATTATGCCAGTGTTTAACTGTGACCCGATTTTTGTATTTCCAAATACAAGGATTTGTTACCACTGCTAGATAATTTAATTTCTGGCAAAGGCGCGAAACACTTGACCTGGAATAACTTGCTATATAAATGTGTACCAAATTTTAATTACGGCAATAACATTAAATAAAAATTGATTGCTACTTAATGCTAGGTCGTTAATGTTTAATACTTTTTTAAATATATGTTTATATAGCAAAATAAAATTTAAAAAGAAAATATTTTATATACTTTTTGGGTACTACGCAAGTATATGTATCGTTTAAAGTAATATAGGGCTTTGAAACAAAGACCCCAGTATTGATCCCACGGGGAAAAAAATATGGTAATAAATTTTTAAATATTGTATTTCAAAAATCTTTTTGTGTTTTAATCTAACTATAAATTACTTTTAATTTACTACATGCAAATAAAGAAAACAATATTAAGAAAATGATTTTGTGAAAACTATATAAAACAAACAACTTTCTTCCCTTCAATTAATCTAAAATTTTTAAGATAATTTAATATTCGTTGGAGAATTTGATTTATGGTATGGTGCCAAATAGAAGCATTCCTATTCTTTATCTTTTGATCCAGGCGCAAAGAACGTTGGCAAATTTACAGATCAGGTCCGGATGTATTGTTAGTAAAACGGGTTACTCTAGACTCACACTACTAGATGTCCAAGGGTGGCTACGGTCGGCCCTACTAGTGACCCTTTCCTTAAATCAAATTATAAGAATTTAGTCTGTCACTCTAATAACTTATCAATTCTACGCCCTTTAAATCTTATCTTCCTATTTATTTGCACTTCACCTTGAATAGCCCGCACATGGCCTTCGACTACCCAAGGATTCATGTGACATTTACAAGTTAAGAGTTCTTCTCCTTCTAGGTCTCAAAACTCTTCAACGAGTTTTAACAATTTAAATGGCCAATTTAAAAAGTAAAGTAAGATCGAGTATTAATATCATCACAATGTTTTGAAAATATTTTGAATTTCAATTCTCCATCGAATCTTATATTATCTTACTTATCTCTTCATAATTGAAGGAAGAAAGTAAACTAACTACTCAGAACACATTGAATATAAACAGCAAAACATAATAAATAAACTTTGAATCAAAAATAAAATACTTATCTCAAATATTCTATCTATAGATCTTCTGATTCCTACTGACTCCACAATGTAATGAACTTCAGATGCAACAACTTGAAAATAAACTCACTAAACTAAAATAAAAGTGGCCCTAAATTTCTCTCTCTATTTCTCTCTCTAAGGATGAGAGATCCTAAAGTAGATAAGAGAAAGGGGTTACAATGGGGGGGTACGTTTTTCTGAAGAAATGGACTCCTATTTATAGGCTTCAAGGGTTGCCTTAAGGCACCTCTTCAAAACATGTCCACATTCAATGAATCTTCTAGAAGGTCTGTCTAGCGCCTAGGTGCCGGAATCTGGCGCCTAGGCGCCGAACACCGCGTCCAGTTCTTCGCACCTCTTCACTTTGGCTCGCACCTTTTCGCGATTAAAACCGTTTTGGAGCGTCCAAATGCAATGTATCACATGTCCTATTATCAATGAACAACTGTCAGTTTTCTAGAATGTCCAATAACCGCTCACTCCGTCAAAATAATCGTTCAAACGTTGTCAAAAACTTGACAGTTCTGTATCGAGTCTGGCACTTAGGCGCCAACTTTTGGCACCAGGCCATATTTTTTATAATTTTTGTATTTTGCTCCATTTTTGCTCCTTTTTGCTCCTTTTTCCTTTTTTGGACCTTTTTACATCACCTACATCCAAAAATAGAAAAATACCTTTCATTAAAGCATAATATCCTTAGAAATTGATAAGAATTAAGGCGTAAAAAATAGGTATTTTTTTATGGATCAAAATCCCCTAAACATAAATGTTACTTGTCCTCAAGTAACTCTTTCTACTATATAAAATGTATAACCTTTGGAATAAAAGATAAATATTTAAGATTCCTTATAATTTTTGATTTTATAAAGTTTTTAGTAAATTATTAACCCAATTTCACTAACTAGGTTTAATTTTAAGAATTTAAAGAATATTTAACTACCAAATCATAAGATTTCAAACTTTTCATCCATTTTGAAAATAATAGAAGTCTATTATATTAAGATCTCATAAATTATTTACAAGAAAAAGATCTTCTTGAAAAATCTTTCCTAAATAAATATTCATGCATAAAAATTAAGTAAAATATGTAACTAGTTTTCTTCCTATAAGATAATTCAAGTGAAGCCAATTTTTGATTAGGCATTTCCTCAAGCTTCTCCTCTCTTCTTTTTTTTTTCTTTTCTTCTTCTTTTCTTTTTTTTCTTTTTTTTTCTTTTTCTTTTTTTTAATTTTTTTAATTATTATTATTATTATTATTTTTTATATAGAGAGAGGATTACTATATCTGGATAGCCTGTTAATGGTTTTCAACTTCACTATCCTTAACTTATATTTTCAAAACTTTATACATTTCCACTTAATTATTATAACATGAATAAGAATTCAAAATATTTTCAATCTTTTCTTTTTCAAGTGATAACTTTTGATTACTTAATATTTCTAAAATTCTATTATTTCTATCATGAATATAAAAATTTCTTAATCTTATTCTTCTTTAAGTTAAATAATTCTATTCTTAAAATCAATCAAAGTTATTAAAATTTTGGTTAATTTCACTAAATTGTTTATAATTTCAAAAATAAAAGTGATCTCAAATAAATTCTTCATTCCTTAAGTTATGTTAAAAAGTTTTTATTTTTAAGAAAATATTAGCTCTTTAAGGACAAATAAAATTTAAATTTGAATGTATTTTCCCTTCCCCCAAACTTAAGTTTTGGTATACTATGACAATTTGAAAGTATGAGAGAAAGAAAATCATAATTTTAAAAAGAAAATTTTTATAAGTATGTAAAAATGATCTTAAAAAGAAAAATTAACTTCTACTCATGCTTTTATGAATAATTATGATAAAATTGAAGTAGGTATAAAAAGTAAGCATGCTAATTTTTATGATTATACTAAATTTGAAACATAATGAAAGCAGAGCAAAATTACTAATTACTAAGCAGTAGACTAAAACAAACATATCATAAATTAACTCTAATCTCAGTCTCAACACAATATACTAAGAATATTCTAACAACAGAATCTTAACACTAATCAATCCACACGGATACTTAAACAAATCAACATACATCAAACATAAAACTAAACAAACAAACCAAACAAAACAAACCAACAAAGTAGCACAATATAGAGATCTATAAACTACTAGTCACTGGTTGTAGCCTCATCATCATCATCGTCACCAAAGGAAAATTCTACATCCTTAGGATCAACAAATGGTGTGAAACTAGGAAAAGTAGGGAAACTAACATCATGTTCACCCTTCAGAAATCTGACTAGGGCTTCATTATACTCAGCATCGTAGCTACCCTTCCTCTGGGTATAATCAGATAAATGATCAAGTTTCCTATCAATAGTATCAATCCTGCAGTGAGTTTGAAATAACTCCTGCTGCTGCTCTATAAACTGATCATGCATTGATTCCCAGAAACTCGATGGTGGCTCAGCAGAAGTGGAGGGTCGAGAAGTAGAAGGTCTACCTAGAGTAGGTACAGAAGAAGAAGGAGCAGTCAACTTCTTCCCTCGAAGACGATCATAAATGCTAATGCTCTCCTGACCAATCGACTTAGTAGTCTTCAACCTTTCCTCTGAAATATCTGCAGTGACTCCATTGCTAATACATAATGAATAACTTAGAGATGGGAATCCCAGTCCAATAGAAGTGCTGGATCTCGCAGTAGAATCCACAGAATCATAAATAATACTGCCGACATCAATAGGCTTCCTTTCCTGAATGCAGTAGTTTAAGATCGCTCGATCTCTAGTCACTTCACTCAGGTGGTTGGAAGGTAACAATCTTGCAGAAATAAAATAGTGTCATGCTTTAGAAATACCATTTAATTTGGAGGATTTGAAGTTTACCCTTTTTCTATTCCTGATCTTCCACGATCCAGTACCGTCAGTCAAATAAGCAATGATCATATCCAAATGTCCCTCAGATGGTGATAATCCAGAATAGTAGCATTCAATAGTCGGTGGCAGGCCATAAAATACATTGATTCTTTCAGGATTAAATCCTACTCCGATACCTCTGACAAAAACTTCATAATCTTCGGCATCCAGAAAATTTGCATAAAACTCTCGAACTATAGGGATAACAGCAACAACAGTGAAATAATAGAATCGTTGCCAATTGTGCGCAACGATAGTGTTTTCAATCATTTCTCCTGGATGATAGAAACTTCGTTCTGAAATGAACTTCCTGGACGTCGCAAATTCGTGGAATCGAAAATGCGCAGCCGCAGTAGAAAATTTGCTGCTATAAAAGTTATCTCGTGCCTTCCTGCGTTTAGATTTCGGAGCCATCTAAACGTGAAAGAAAATAAGAACAAATTTAGGAATAAAAAATTTAAACTTTTTTTAAGTTTATAAAACTTAAAATAAGTTTAAAAATCCAAAGAAATCACTAAAAAGCAAAATTCTTTTTTTAAAGTTTTGGTTCTTAGCAAAATTTAGGGAAATCTATGGTGAAAATCGAATATAAATGGTTTGAAGTGTAGATCTGACCTTGAGACGAAGAAATCGAGTGGTTTCGTGCTCAAATTCTTGATGTTTTGACCTCAAAATGGACCTAAAAGGTGTATTTTTGTGAAAATGGGGAAGAAGATGAAGCTTACGCGTTGATAATGGCTTTTGGGGGTATTTAAGGAAATTTTCGGGTACAGGCCGAAACGGCGCTTAGGAGCCGAATTCTGGCGCCTAGGCGCCAGACTCGCCTTTTACAAAAAATTATTTTTAAATTTAATTTTCCACCAAAATTCATAAATTCAACTTCCAATTACTCACATTAGAGTAGGGCTTCAGTTTCTAACTTCCACAACATTTTTCAAAAATTTTAAAAATTAAATATTTAATCCACCAATCAAACATAAAGTTTAAATCAAACTCACTAAATTCCATTTATAATCTTCAATATTGGCTCAATACATTCCAGATAAGTATTATACTTGATTTAAGTTCCTAATACACACTCAAACACAACAATTTCTAAGCAAAAACGACACACATTGAACATGAAAGCAAATCCACAAACAAACACAATCGATTCACTAAATCAATACAACGACTCAACAAACCAGATAATAACTATCTCATTACCAAAATATTCTAATCTTCACAAGGGAATTGTGTATTCCACTTGGAAAGAACACTAACGCTCTCGGGAAATCCGTAGCCGTCTTTTCATCAATCCACTTGTTCTTCGCATACATTTCAACTTAAGCATCTTGATAAGCTGCAAAATGATCAAATTGAAGTTTCATCTGCCATTCTAGATGTTCAATTTGATGAAACATCTCATGAAGACGATCTCCAATGCTTTTAAACTCCGCTTCAAACTTATCCAAATGACTAGAAATTTTCTCTAAACTTACCGCGATGAAACCATTGAAGTAGGGTTGAGGATCCTTTGAGACCTTGTCCCTAGCTTCTTCTCCATGATTTCTTCCTTCAATTTCTTCAAAAATTTCTCAAATATCTCAAGAATGAAGTGTAATGGACTTAACTTTGATTGCTTTATGGTTAGGGAAGAAGATAGGTTGATTTAAAGGTGAAAATCGTGTGTAAAACTAAAAATTTTTGGTTTTTGCACGACCCAGTAACCGTGGCGCTTAGGCGCCAAATCTGGCGCCTAGGCGCCGGACCTATGTTCAACTCTGTTTCACCTAATCATAAAATTTCAAAATTTTGTTCTCCAAGATAGGTAAATTATACAGGTAAGAGTAATCTAGACTCAATAACTCACATTGTAAACAATCATAATCAAGGTTAACTTGATCTCCTTTTTACTCATATTTAGAATAGAGTGATCTAATTTCTAAATCTTACATACTTTAAAATAATCTTCAGCCTAAGTCAACAAAGACATATGAGCATCAAAAAAAATTTAAAGTAATATAAAATTAGTCAAGATCGAGGCATAACCTTACATTAAAACATAAAAACAGTCATAACAAAAGATAATTATGGGTTGCCTCCCACAAAACGCTTGGTTTAACGTCGTCAGCCCGACTTAAGTAAATCTTTAATCAGGTTGACTCAATTCATAAGCCTCTTTATAAATTATTTTAATATCTCCCAAATAAGGCTTCAATCTTAATCCATTTACTTTAAAAATTTTTCCTATTTTGGGGTCTTTAATATCCACAGCTCCATAATGGTATACCTTCTCAACTATATAGGGTCCAATCCATTTAGATCTTAATTTTTCAGGAAAAAGTTTTAAACGAGAGTTAAACAGTAATACTTCTTGTCCAGGCTCAAAAATTTTTCCTGAAATTTTCTTATCATGCAACATCTTCATTTTCTCTTTATAAATCCTTGCATTTTCATATCATACATTTATTATTTCTTCCATCTCATTCAATTGCAATAATCGCTTTTCTCCTGCTTTATTCAAATTAAAATTAAACTCCTTTATTGCCCAATATGCTTTATGTTCAAGTTCTACAGGTAAGTGATAATGTTTACCATAAATTAACTGGTAAGGTGACATTGCGATTGGTGTCTTATAAGCTGTTCTATAAGCCCATAATGCAGAATCAAGTCTATCAACTCAATCAGTTCTTTTAGGATTAACAGTCTTCTCTAAAATTCTTTTAATTTCTCTGTTTGATACTTCAACCATTCCACTTGTTTGTGGGTGATAAGCAGTTGCAATTCTATGTTTGATTCCAAATTTTTGTAGTAATGATTGAATTCTTATATTCCTGAAATGACTTCCACCATCAGTGATAATTACCTTAGGCATTCGAAATCTTGAAAATATCATTTTCTTTAAGAATTTAGAAACACTTTTGGAATCACAGTTTGGTAAAGAAACAGCTTCAATCCACTTTGAAACATAATCAACTGCTAATAAAATATAATTTTTTCCAGATGATGGAACAAATGGTCCCATAAAGTCTAAACCCCATATATAAAAAATTCCAACTTCCAATATATAGTTTAAAGACATTTCATTCTTCCTAGATATATTTCCCATCCTTTGACATCGATCACATGTTTTCACATAATGTCTCACATCTTTAAATAAGGTAGGCCAATAAAATCCAAAATTTAAAATTTTAAATGCGGTTTTATCTATGCCAAAGTGTCCTCCAAAATCAGAATCATGACATTTTTGAATAATAGCAAAAGTTTCCTCATAAGGTACACATATTCGAATCATAGAATCTTTTCCAATTTTAAATAAATAAGGTTCTTCCCAAATATAAGATTTAGCATCATATTTAAATTTCTTAATAAATTTGTTATCCAATTCATAAGGCAAAATATTGCTAACTATATAATTAACAATATCAGCATACCAAGGTGTTTTGCATCCTTGAATAACATATAAAGATTCATCAGGAAATTTCTCATTTATATTTTCTTCCGAAATAATATCATTATTAATTCTAGACAAATGATCAGCAATTTGGTTTTCAGTTCCTTTTCTATCTACTATTTGAAAATCAAATTCTTGTAGAAGTAAAACCCATCCTATAAGTCTAGGTTTAGAATCCTTCTTAGATAATAGATATTTAATAGCAGAATGATCAGCATGAACTATGCATATAGTACCAAGAAAATAAGGTCTAAATTTATCAAAGGCATATACTATAGCTAGAAGCTCCTTCTCAGTGGTAGTGTAATTTCTTTGTGTTTCAGTGAGAGTTTTATTAGCATAATATACAACTTTGAAAATCATCTCATATTTTTGTCCTAATACAGCTCCAATTGCAAAATTACTTGCATCAAACTTTAAGTCAAAAGATTTATTCCAATTAGTTGCAACAATGATAGGTGCAGTTATTAATTTTTCTTTTAGAATATTAAAATCATTAATACATTCTTTGTTAAATTCAAATTTCGCAACTTTTTCTTATAAATGACAAAGAGGTTTAGTAATTTTAGAAAAATCCTTTATGTATCTTCTATAAAATCCAGCATGACCTAGAAAACTTCTCACATCAGTAACAGTAGTAGGTGGTTGCAATTCAGCAATAATTTTCACTTTTACCTGATCTACTTCCATCCCTTTTTGTGACAATTTGTGACCAAGTACAATGCCTTCTGTGACCATGAATTAACATTTTTCCCAGTTAAGAACTAAGTTTGTTTCTTACATCTTTTCAGAACTTTGGCTATGTTTTCCAAACAAGATTCAAAAGAAGTTCCAAAAACTGAAAAATCGTCCATGAATATTTCAATTCCTTTGTCAATCAAATCACAAAATATTGACATTATACATCTTTGAAAAGTTGCAGGTGCATTACATAAACCAAAATGCATTCTTCTAAAAGTAAATGTTCCATAAGGACTTGTAAATGTTGTTTTTTTCTTGATCCTCAGGAGCAATAAGTAACTGATGATAACCAGAATATCCATCCAGAAAACAGAAATATGGGTGTCCAGCTAATTTATCGAGCATTTGATCCAAGAAAGGTAAAGGAAAATGATCATTTCTAGTGGCTTTATTTAATTTCCTATAGTCAATAAAAATTCGTCATCCAGTAACTTGTCTTGTAGGAATTAGTTCATTTTTATCATTAACAATGACAGTTACACCTCCTTTCTTCGGAACACAATAAATAGGACTTAACCGTTGACTATCCGAAATAGTATAAATAATACCAGCATCTAACCACTTAACAATTTCTTTTTTAACAACCTCTTTCATGATAGGATTTAATCTTCTTTGTGATTCAATAGTAGGTTTAAAATTTTCTTCCATTAAAATTCTATGCATACAAATGAAAGGGCTTATTCCTCTTATATCAGCAATAGTCCAACCAAAAGCTTTCTTATAATTATTTAACACACCTAGTAGTTTTTCTTCTTGATCTTTACTCAGTTCAGAAGAAATAATAACATGTAAAGTTAATGAATTTCCAAGAAACGCATATTTTAAATGTGAAGGTAACATTTTTAATTCCAGTTCAGGGGCTTTTTTAATTGATGGTAAAAGTATATCATTTTGAGTTATGTCTAAAGTTTCCCAATTGTCTTTAATAAAGTGAGTCTCTTCTTTTTTTTCATCAGTTAAAAATTCAAATTTTTCTTCAGAAATGACTTTACATTTTTCTTGATAATGTTTTTCAATTAAATAATCAATTATATCCATTCGATAACATTTCTCTTTATCAGGGTACTTCATTGATTTAAGAACATTGAATTTAATTTCTTGATCATTAACTCTCATGGTTAGTTCTCTTTTTTGCACATCAATCATAGCTCGTCCGATAGCTAGAAAAGGTATCCCTAAAATAATAGGTATCTCTTTATCTTCTTCCATATCAAGTACGATGAAATCTACAGGGAAGATAAATTTATCCACTTTAACAAGGACATCCTCTATAACTCCTCTAGGATAAGTGATAGATCTATCAGCTAACTGAAGGGTTACAGTGGTGGGAGTAATATCTCCTAAATCCAATCTTCGAAAGATAGCAAATGGCATGAGATTAATACTTGCTCCTAAATCACATAAAGCTTTTCCAAAAAAATTTTCTCCAATAGGACAGGGTATAGTGAAGCTTCCAGGATCCTTAAGCTTTTCAGGTAATTTCTTTTGAATTATTGCATTGCATTCTTCACTTAATGCAACCGTTTCAAAAGCTTCAAATTTTCGTTTCTTGCTTAAAATATCCTTCATAAATTTTGCATAAGTTGGCATTTGTTCCAAAGCTTCAGCAAAAGGTATGTTAATAGTAAGTTTCTTAAAAATTTCAAAGAACTTAAAAAATTGATGATCAAGTTTCTGCTGTTTAAGTCTTTGAGAAAAAGGTGGTGGTGGTTTTTCAACTTCCACATTAACAGGTATAACAGTCTGATCTTTAGGAGAGAGAGTTTCTTTAGGTTTTTCAATCTCTTCAACCTCAATCTCTTTTTTAAATTCATTATGCATTCTTTCTTTTAATTCCTTTCTACTTCTAAGTTGTACAGCCTTAACATGTTCATGTTCTTTTCCAGTTTCCTTTGGATTAATTTCAACATTACTAGGAAGTGTTCCTACAGGTCTGTTATTACCCCATTTGATTTTCAATATTACGAATAGCAGTATTTTAATTTTGTAATTGATTATTCATTTGTAAAATTAATTCTTCTATTGATAACTTTTTCTGTTGATTATTAAATCCAGGAGGTTTATAATTTGGATTAACTTGATTATTCCAATTTCTAGTGGGATGAGATTGATTATTACCCCATTGTTGTTGTGAATTATTCCAGTTAAAATTAGGGTGATTTTTCCACCCAGGATTATAATAATTTGAATAAGGATTATTTTTACTTGCAATAGCTTGTAAAGTTTCAATAGTCTGAGAATCTTCAATATTAGCAGAGTTATTATGTGAAATATTAATTGCAAAATTATCTAGTTTCTTAGACATTGGTGCTACTTGTGAAGCTAAGATAGAAAAGGCTTCATTATCATGAATACTTGCCATCTTTCTAGGATTAATCCTTTCGGAAGGCCATTGAAAATTGTTATTAGCCATTTCTTCAATTAAAGTGTAAGCTTCTTCAAATGATTTAGAAATTAAAGAACCTCCAGCAGCAGCATCAATAATTGATTTTAAAGATCCAATTAATCCATTATAAAATGTTTGAATAATTAACCAATTAGGTAAAGCATGATGAGGAAATTTTCTTAATAGTTCTTTAAATCTTTCCCAAGTTTCATATATTCTCTCCTCGTCAGATTGACTAAACGAAGTAATATCATTTCTTAATTTAGCAGTTTTAGAAGAAGGAAAATATTTAGCAAGGAATTTTTGTGCCATTTCAGCCCATGTCTTAATAGAACCAGTTGCTAATGAGTTTAACCACATCTTTGCTTTATCTCTTAAAGAAAAAGGAAAGAGTCTAATTTTAATAGCATCATCAGAAACATTGTTATATTTAGATGTAGCACAAAGTTCTAAAAAAACTAAAAAAGGTGTAAATTTGGATCCTCATTTGGTGTTCCACCAAATTGATTGTTTTGCACCATTTGAATAATAGACGGTTTAAGTTCAAAAGAATTAGCATCTACAGTGGGTATTTGAATACTACTATGAAGTTCATCAACTTTAGGGTTAGCATAATCCCTTAATGGTTTATAAACATTTTGATCATTAAGTTCAAAGTAGCCATTTCTTGAAATTTTTGAATTTGTTTTCCCTTTTTAATTTTTCTAATTGTTCTTTCTAGTTAGAATCTAAAGGTATTAATCCTTCAGAACCAAAATTTCACATAAAAAAAATAAAACAAGGGATAGAATTTATATATATATATATATATATATAAATATATATATATATATATATTATATTTTTAGAAATATAATAATTAAAAATCTATAACTATTCTTATTCCTTCCCTAAGCAACGGCGCCAAAAACTTGACCCGATTTTTGTATTTCCAAATACAAGGATTTGTTACCACTGCTTAGATAATTTAATTTACAGCAAAGGCGCGAAACACTTGACCTGGAATAACTTGCTATATAGATGTGTACCAAATTTTAATTACGACAATAACATTAAATAAAACTTTATTGCTACTTAGTGCTAGGCCGTTAATGTTTAATACTTTTTTAAATATTTGTTTATATAGCAAAATATAATTTAAAAAGAAAATATTTTATATACTTTTTGGGTACTACGCAAGTATACGTATCGTTTAAAGTAATATAGGGCTTTGAAACAAAGACCTCAGTATCGATCCCACGGGGAAAAAATATGGTAATAAATTTTTAAATATTGTATTTCAAAAATCTTTTTGTATTTTAATCTAACTATAAATTACTTTTAATTTACTGGATGCAGATAAAGAAAACAATAATAAGAAAATAATTTTGTGAAAACTATATAAAACAAACAACTTTCTTCCCTTCAATTAAACTAAGATTTTTAATATAATTTAATATTCATTAGAGAATTTGATTTATGGTATGGTGCCAAATAGAAGCATTCCTATTCTTTACCCTTTAATCCAGGAGTAAAGAACATTGCTAATTTACAGATCAGGTCTGGATCTATTGTTAGTAGAATGGGTTAATCTAGACTCACACTACTAGATGTCCAAGGGTGGCTATGGTCGGCCCTACTAGTGACCCTTTCCTTATCTATAAATCAAATTATAAGAATTTAGTCTGTCACTCTAAAAACTTATCAATTCTACGCCCTTTAAATCTTATCTTCCTATTTATTTGCACTTCACCTTGAATAGCCCGCACATGGCCTTCGACTACCCAAGGATTCATGTGACATTTACAAGTTAAGAGTTCTTCTCCTTCTAGTTCTCAAAACTCTTCAACAGGTTTTAACAATTTAAATGGCCAATTTAAAAAGTAAAGTAAGATCAGGTATTAATATCATCACAATGTTTTGAAAATATTTTGAATTTCAATTCTCCATCGAATCTTATATTATCTTATTTATCTCTTCATAATTGAAGGAAGAAATTAAACTAACTACTGAGAACACATTGAATATAAATAGCAAAACATAATAAATAAACTTTGAATCAAAAATAAAATACTTATCTCAAATATTCCTTCTACGGATCTTCGATTCCTACCGACTCGACGAGTGTAATGAACTTCGGATGCAACAACTTGAAAATAAACTCACTAAACTAAAATAAAAGTGGCCCTAAATTTCTCTCTCTATTTCTCTCTCTAAGGATGAGAGATCCTAAAGTGGATAAGAGAAAGGGGTTACAATGGGGGGCACGTTTTTCTGAAGAAATGGACTCCTATTTATAAGCTTCAAGGGTTGCCTTGAGGCACCTCTTCAAAACATGTCCACATTCAATGAATCTTCTAAAGGTCTGTCTGGCGCCTAGGCGCCTAGGCGCCGGACACCGCGTCCAGTTCTTCACACCTCTTCACTTTGGCTCGCACCTCTTCACGATTAAAACCATTTTGGAGCGTCCAAATGCAATGTATCACATGTCCTATTATCAAGGAACAACTACCAGTTTTCTAGAATGTCCAATAGCCACTCACTCCATCAAAATAACCGTTCAAACGTTGTCAAAAACTTGACAGTTCTGTATCGAGTCTAGCGCTTAGGCACCAACTTCTAGCACCTAGGCGCCAGGCCATATTTTTTATAATTTTTGTATTTTGCTTAATTTTTGCTTATTTTTGCTCCTTTTTCCTTTTTTGGACCTTTTATGTCACCTACATCCAAAAACACAAAAATACCTTTCATTAAAGCATAATATGTTTAAGAATTGATAAGAATTAAGGCATAAAAAATAGGTATTTTTTTATGGATCAAACTGCACCCCCAGGTATTTCAGAGGGAGCTGAGTGCTGGTGAACCCAGTGTAAGAGAGAATCCATTGCTTCAGCTCAAGGGGAATCTTCTTGGGGAATATAATTTGACATTTATCAATATTAAAGCATAGGCCAGATTAGTTTTGGAAAGCATGGATACAATTGTGAATCAATTTGACAGTAGGCTTTGAGGCATTTGAGAAAACCATTACATCATCTGCATAAATAAGATGTGAGATAAGGATGTTTGATTTGTGATGATAACTAAAAATCTTGCGGGATCTTTGCAAGTTGTTGAGTAGATGAGAGAAATAATCAATTGCCAGAATGAAAAGAGTGGGGGAAAGAGGGTCCCCTTGTTTAAGCCCCCTGGAAGCAGTGAAGGACCCCCAGCTTGAACCATTAAGTAATATGGAATGAGAATTATTACTAAGCCATCTCTGAATCAGATTACAGAAGCTATCATTGGCAGCAAGAACTTCAAGGATGAAATACCAGTTTATGGTGTCATAAGCTTTCCTTATGTCAAGTTTGTAAATCAAATTGCTCCCTCTACAATTCTTATTCAGGTTCAACAGCATCTCTTGAGCCAATAAGACATTATCAGATATGGATCTGCCTTTAATAAAAGCAGATTGATTAAGGCTGATGATTTTACTCAAGTGGGGTTGAATTCTGGTCACAATGATCTTGCTTATTGTTTGTCTTATAACAAAAGTCAAACTTATGGGTCTGAAATGGTCCCAGCTTGATTGGTCATTAGTTTTAGGGATCAGGACAATGTTGGAGGAGCTGAAAAAGGGGAAGATCTCTTTGCCATTGAAAAACTGGTGATGGCATTTATGATATCTTGTTTTATAACAGGCCAAACCTTCTTGTAGAAGTTTGCAGTAAAACCATCTGGGCCAGCTGATTTGTAATTATCTATGGAATTTAGAGCTTGCCAAATTTCAGTTTCAGTGGCAGGGCTAGTAAGTGACAGGCTGTTTGTATACTGATAGTGCTCTTGGAAGCATGAGGGGTCAATGGGATCTCTAGCCATGTGTGGTTGTAAAACAAGATTCTGAAAATAATTTTTAAATTATATATATATATATATATATATATATATATATAAATTAAAAATCTAAATCCGCTGACATCTTCTGTAGGCGACCCTCTTTTCAAGGCACATAACCTATAAATATGCCGACAATTTCTGGCGACTCCGCTGGGGACTAATTCCTCTCTCCAATTTGATCAGATGGTTTTGCTTTCATAAATCGGTAGTAATTCCATGTCCCTTGTAAACCAAACTACCATTCTTTCTGTTGGCATACCCCATTCATTTCTACCTTAAATTGTATAGTCAACTATTCTTGGATTCTAGAGCCACTGTTTAGCACCCCTAAACAGAGAGGTTCTGGTATCCTTCCACCTCCAAAACAATGGGGTGGACCCCCAATAAGTGTGTTAGAATAGGAGTGGTCTATCAAAGTGAGTTCGATGTGAATTCAACCTTCTCTAAATCTCAGACCGGGTCCGACACTTCACTTCTCTTTGTGTTTGACTTGTTGCAAACAAGTCAAACTGAAACTTCACTCTAACAACCTTCCAATAAACTCTAAATAAAATAAAATTTTGTCTAAATTTCAAATCAAAATAAAACTCCTCAAAGCACATCAAATATACAATAATAAACAAAATTCAAAATTAAAAAAAAAATCACATGAATAAATTTCAGAGGATGCCCAGTTTACAGGACAAGTGCGTTAACTTGAGTATTACTGCTGAATTACAAGACAAATGACATCGCAGACTTCTGAATATTCTTCAAAAGATGATCTACACCTCCACTGAAGAACTATCCCGCAACGAAGCTGGCAACAAGTTCAAATGCCATAGATTGACAAATAAAAAGGATATGAGAAGGATAATGGGTAGTGGGTCCCGACCCTCCCACCACAAAATAGTTAAAAGAGACACCAATTTGATGATGGGTCGTGGGTCCCAACCCTCTCGCCGCAGCAAAAATAAAAAAATAATATGCTCCAGGAAGTTCAAAGTTTAGCAAAAAGACAATCAAGAAGGGGCGAGACACGTTGAAATTTCAGCATTTTAATATGACTTCAATGAAGAATCAAATTAATGCGCTAATAACTGGGTCCTCACTTTAAGGAATTTGGACTGGGTCCTAAGTAGATTTCAAGATGAAGCAGTGTGGTTGAAATACGAGTACTTGATTGGGGATATCAAGAGCCTTTTAATTTTCTACCATGTGACTAGGTCCAGACTTTCTAATAAGTTATAATACTTATGTTAAGAAACATTTCAGAATAATTAATTAGGGGGGTTTCAACATTCAAAATCTTTAACAGAAATATGTCTTACTAGATACAGTAATTCTTAGAAAACAAAAGTAGCAAAAAAAAAGTTAAGATTCAACTGAGGAGAAGCTTGAGGTGACTACAAAATAAAAAATTAGTGTCCCAATTTAGACATTCAAAATCTTTAACATATGCTCCACCAGATATAGTAATCCTCAATGGAAAATAATAGAAAAGAGAAAAAAAGGGCAAAAAACTCAATGAAAAAGAGAGAAAACAAGAAGGCTCCCTAAGAAGAAGCTTGAGGCAAGCATATAATCAAAAATTGGTGTCTTAATCCTCCCCCGATTAATAAAACTTGAAAGGCTACCTTACAAAGATTCCTCCGATATTATGCTTTGAAAAGAGTCAAGTGATTTTATGTCTTTTGGTCGGTCATTAATTGGCTCAGAAATATCTTTGGACAGTGAAAAATATTTTAATCACATGACCAAAAATTTTGAAAATTTCTTAGGCCCAGAAAGAAAGAATTAAAGAAAGGGCTATGTTGTTAGAAATTAATGGAAATTCAATCCTGAAGTCATATCCTTCAGTGCTCAGCAAATACAACTCTCACATCAATTTGACGAGCGTCAGAGCGACTTCTCGAAGACAATTTTGACAATCCTTAAAAATCAGTGCCAATGAAACGACGATCGTCTAGAGGGAGCTGCAAATTTACAAAATCTTTAGCCGTGGTGTCCGTAGAAATAACATATCTTTGTAGGTACGTGAAAAAAATATAATTCTGATAGTACCTTGAAGAGTGAGTTATTTTCTACAATTGTCTTCAATCACTGGACGATACCTCAAGAAGTACTGCGCATCGCGATGTTTCAAAGACAGCCTCGTCTTATTAAGCACAGATGCCGCACTTGCCTGTAGCTGGGTCCAAATTCTAACTAAAAATAAAAATAATAAATAAAACAAAAAGAAAATCATAAAACATAAAAAAATACAATAAAACTTCACAGCGAATGAAGAACAATAAATTTTCCAACAAATGCGACGAATAAATACTAACAAAAGGGAATACATCATAATTATAAAAAAAATGAAACAAAAAAAATTTTAATTTAATTTAAATCAAAACATGAATCAGAACAAAAAAAGAGAAGGAAAAATATGAAATCAAATCAGAATAAAGAAATCAATAAACAAACTTAAAATTTGGATCTTACCTAGCCCGGTGTTGTTGTCAGTTTCATTTCAATTTTCTTTGTGTGAGAGAGGATCAGCTGGTTCTATTGACATGGAGCCACGAGATCTCGTAGGTTCTGTTGGCGTTGAGCCACACCCTTTCTTATAGAAACAACTTTTTAATTAGCTCTTCGAGTTGGATGAGAGACTCCCGCGTACCCACTCTCAATCTGATTCTTTCCCATACAAAATCTAAACCTCAAAATTTCATATTTTAAAATTTTCCCAATTCCAACATCTCGTGAATATTTTATAATCTTTGAAATCCAAATCTTTCTTCTGACTCATTACCAAGTTGAGCTTTATCAACACAGGACTGTTCTCAATTCTTTTTCAATTTTCTTCGTGTGAGAGAGGATCAGCTGTTTCTATTGACGTGGAGGCACGAGGTCTCATAGGTTCTGTTGGCGTGGAGCCACATCTTTTCTTACAGAAACAACTTTTTAATCAACTCTTCGAGTTGGATACAAGACACCCTCGTACCACATTTTTAAACTGATTCTTCTCGCGGGAAATCTAAAATTCCAATTCCAAATCTGAAATCCTCAGCCTCGGACTGTTCTCAAATCCTTTCAACTCTCTGCGATTCATTCCCTCTTTTGAGAAGGTCGACTAAGTCTGTTGACACGGAACCAAGAATTCTTCGATTTGGTTCTGATGGCATGGAGTCATACCCTTCACCAAACAATCGATCTCATTGATCAACTTTTTTTAGGGATATGAAACGCCTTCACGTCCCATTCCAATCTTTTACTAAACTTTTGTACGCCAAATTTTCACTAAATTTTTCTCCAAATCTTCATGAATCAATAGTTAACTTTCAGGGTTGGTTCGTAAATTCCAATTCCACTTCTCCGAGACTGGTACCCAAATTCCAGTTCTCTTTTCAAGGTCGGTACCCAAATTCTGATTCTCATCCTGAGGCCGGTACCCAAATTCGAGTTCTCAACTCAAAATTTCGAGGTCGGTACCCAAATTACAATCCTCATTTTGAGACTGATACCTAAATTCTAGTTCTCATTTTGAGATCAGTACCAAAATTCTGATTCTTATCCTTTTCGATCGGTACCTAAATTTTGATTCTCAACTTTCGAGACTGGTACCTAAAGTCTAGTTCTCATTTCAAGATCAGTACCTAAATTCTGACTCTCATCCCTTTCGAGATCGGTACCTAAATTCTGATTCTCAACTTTCGAGACTGGTACCCAAATTCCAGTTCTCATTTTGAGATCAGTAACTAAATTCTGACTCTCATCCCTTCCGAGATCCGTACCTAAATTCCGATTCTTAACTTTCAAGACTGGTACCTAAATTCCAGTTTTCATTTCGAGATCAACACCTAAATTCTGATTCTCAGCCTTTTCAATCAGTACCTAAATTCTGATTATCACTTCGAGGCTGGTACATAAATTCCAATCCTCACCCCCTTTTCAATTTAACCTCTGCGTTTGTTAACTCCAAATTCCCTTTCAATTCCAATCTCAAATCAATTTCAACCAATCAAAATTCAAAATTCAAAATCAAAGATTTAAATCAAAATCAAGATTTGAAACATCGATCTAAATCAATCTTGAAATCAATCAAATTGAAAACTCACCTCTTAATCCCCGACGAGAATTCTGGAATCTTCAGTTTCAAAGATTTACCTGATATTCCCCAGCGGAAACCCTCCTCACTCTTTCTCTGTTTTGTTCTGAGGGTGTGACCATGGAATGCTTGTGTTGGTTTGTTGATCTCTTTGATCAATGCCAATACGCTCGGTGTGCTTGGTTAGCACACCACACCTATTGGGGGTCCATTTATTGACCTCATTTTTGGTGAGGTCCCTTCCTTCCTTTTAGTTCTTAGGATCTAGCCATAGTTTTTTCCCTTTAACTATCCTAGAAGACTAGATTTGGAACCCACCATTTAGAAATTCAACCAAATCTAAACTCTCTTTAGAATCCTACATGGATGGTCATCAACCTCCAAATTACTTGGAAGGTTAGGACCAATGTGTAGAAATATAAGGATGAGTTCCTATAGGATGGTCAAGCCTTAGGATAACCAAGGGTGGCCTAGTCTTGGTGAGGTCTAGCTTGCACACACCACATTGTTGCACATGCCTGAACCTTGAAATCACTCACACTTAACTTAGCCTCCTGACTCTTTTAGGAGACTCATATGGATGAACCTCAATCCCTAGTCCTTGGCTAAGAGGGTTAGGAGCAACATATTGAGTGCCTAAAATGAGTCCTCTCATGGCCCTTGTGAGCTTAAGATGGCTTCATGGCTCAACCAGAATGATTCCATGTTACTCACCTTGAACCAATCTTCATTTTTCCAAATTTTGCATTTTTAACCCTTGGGGCCCTAAACCTACCAAATTACCCAAATTTCCCAAAATCCCTTCAAAATCATTCCAAATTGTTCCCCACTACCCAATTTGATCAAAGTTACCCAAATTTGATAAAATTCTCAAAATTCTCAAAATACCCCCAAAATTGCCAAAATGCCCTTCATAGCCAAAAGATTTCAAAAATTCCAAAGAATCTCCAAAAATCCCATAATGTTCTAAGAATTCCTAATTTCAGTTTCTTCAACTACACCATAGCTCAATTTTGTCAAATTAATCCCAAGTTGATTTATTTTTAACCAAAACTTCACATAATTGAACCTAATGTCAACCAAAACCCCTCAATTTTCTCCAAAGTAAATTCCAAAATCTTCCTAACATCCCCACAAACAACATGCAACATTGAATTGCACACAATTTGCACTCAAACTCAACCCAAGCCCAACTCAAACCAAAATTCCCCAATTTGACCTAAACTAACCATGAAACCAAACAAGCCCAAATTCCAAAATCAAAACCCAACCAAAGATGAAACTCTTTGTCACACCCCCATAAACATTTTGCAAGATAAATTTTACATCAAATCCAACACTAGTCCAACTTTGACCCAAAAAGCCCAATTTTGGCCCATAAGCACAAATTTCTCCAAATTGAACCTTATGGTCAATCATTTCCGTAAAATTCACTTCCTAATCAAAATTCAACATGTATAAACCCAATTTCAACCAAAACCAATTCAATTTGATCATCTCATGATTAATTAAAAAAATGAAAATCATTACATTCATGTTAAAAGCCCATTTCCCTTATGCATTTTGAAAAGCCCACAAAATCAAATTAAAAAAGCCCATTTTTGAGCCCATATGTTAATTTATCAATCCCTTATCATTTCATGACATTAAAATCATCATTCCGTAGCATTTAAAACATCATAACATGGCATTACATGAAGCATTCCATGCATGTACATGGCACTTTACAAAATTGGGCATGTGAGCATAAAAATCCAAAAAATCATGAAAATCTTTAATTCCTTTTATGTGAAACATCCTCAAGACCCCATACATGGCATGAAATGGCTCATGGGCCCTTTCATGGCCATTATGAGGGTCAAGTTTGCCAAAATGTGCAAGGGGAGGTGACTTCTCCCTCTCCTCTCTCACTTCCATCTCCCCTCTTTCTAAACCATCAAATCTCATACCCAAACTCCCAAACTAGCCATTTGAACTCACCAAAATCTCCCCATGGACCTTAAACCTAGCCCCAGACATTTTGGGCAGGAACCAAGCCATGAACCAATGGCTAAACCCAAATTAGCCTCACCTAACCCAAACTCCAAGTGTCCACCAAACCTTCACCATGGAGCCATCAAATACTCAAATTGATGCCACCACTCAACCTCCCTGGCTCACCTGACTTTGAGTCTGAGCTGACTTTGGCCGGACTACCACCCCCGCCGCCGAAAACCACCAGGCCGAGTGGCTTAAAATCAATTTAAAAATCCAAATCTTGATGGCTGAGCTGTCCCATTGCTGTTGGACTTTACTGTTGTTCTTCTCCTCCCTTAGGCAGTTAATCCCAAACCCTAGCCAGCCCTGAGTTCAGCCATGGCCATGGCTATTTAAACCCACCAGCTCCACGGTCAAAAGGTTGGCTGAAATCAAGTCTGACCAAACCTCCATCCAACTGTCCCAAATCATTCCTAGAGTCCATAGAAGCTCAACCCCACTGCATTCCTGCCCTAATCCCCCTGGTTGAGCTCAATTTCAGAGCTCAACTTGAATCTCGAAACAGGATATTCCTAAATACACCACCAATCCCCAAATTGAAGCTCCCTTAAGCTTCACCAGAGCTTAAGGAGAAGATCCCCATCAAAATCCCCCTCTGCCCAAGCCTCTAAGCTAGACTTCCACCTCAAGCCGTCTACCCTTTTGGAGGACTTCTGAACCAACCTCAAAGTCTGATTGAATTGGTGCATCCCAGAGGTTCACCAGGACCAGACGAAGCTTCCATAAGCATCTAATTGAGGTCACACCTCTTGGACTAAGGTAATGGCTCAAAACACTCAAACCAAGCTCAGTTTGAGACATTTTGAAGAGAACTTGTTTTGCATGCTTCATCAACCGTATGGATGTACAGAGCTTGGTTAGATCTATGTGTAGGAACAAATTTCACTCAATTTAGTTGAGTATCGACTGAGATTTTAACCCTAGAACGCGGACGGTGCTCGGTTCACACCAGCCGGGGACGATGAAGGAGAGTCGTTGGATGGTGCGTGTAATGGATGGACGGTCTTGATCGGGCCGGATGAGCAGATGGTCAGACGGCAGCATCAAATAGTGGAGCGACACGTGGTGTTTTGACTCGTCCGAGGATGACACGGTGCCGAAGCTGATAAATAGAAAATTAGGGTATTTTCTATTTATTTAAATTCTCTAAACTTCAAAAATGCATAACTTTGCATAGAAAAATCTAAAAATTAAAATAAAAATACCCTCTTGCTCAGTGAACAAAGGAGAGTAATGTTGAAAAAGAATTGAGTATTTTTGTTGAGTCTTTGATTTTTAATTAATTAAATATTGTTTTGAGTATTTGAATTCTCCATTATGTTGCACAATTTTCCATTGCATGAAATTTAAACCCTAGGTAGCCTCTATCATGGGCTATCTCCTCAAGATTTTTTCAAGGTCAGAGGAGGTCTCCATGACAAGTTATCTATTTTTCAAGTTCATGTGTTTGTTTTGGTATTTTAGTTCCAATAATTAGCATACTGCTTAGAAAATTCTAAAAAAAATTAAGTAGGTTTACTATGACTAGAGGAACATTGGAAAACTTCAATTTGATTTAATTCACTCAAACAAACCCTAATTTGGCCAAAACCCTACAATTGAAATTAAATTGATTTGGGATAACCACACATCAAAATAACTCAAAATCAATTCTCCACTGTGCTTTAGGATCATGAGAACCCCATATAAAAATTTAAAGTCAATTGGAATTAATCTAATCACTTAAATGATTTTCCTAAGTTCAATGCCATTTTAAACACTTAAATAATTTTTAATAATTAAAATACAACCCAAAAAATTATAAAAATGATTTTGGGAGTTCTCTGTGATCAGAGAAGTCCAAGAAAAATAAAATTGCATTTTTCATAAAAATTTGATTTTTAATCATTTTTAAATATTTAATAATTAAAAAATCATAAAAATCACAAAAATATAAAAATTCACCAAAATGTCACTTTTGGCCTCCCAATCACTTGGGAACCATTAAAATATTTTTCCTAAATCTCTAAGTTAAGATATTAATTTTAAAAAGGCCTAAGATAATTTTTAACATTAAAAAAATAAATTTTCTTAACCTTTCACTAAAATAATTCTAATAAAACAAATAAAAAACAAAAAAAATGTAAAATTTGCCTCTCTAGGTTTCCTGACCCTAGAGAGATTTTTGAAAAATATAAAACTTAATTTTCTACTTTTAAAATATTTTATATTTAATTAACACTCTAAAACTTAAAATAATTATTATAATTAAATTAAAATTGAAAAATCACCAAGATTGGTCCAAGTAATCCTCTTGTTAGTGGGAACTTCCCATAATTTTCCTAAGGGCAGAAACTTTACCTTGGTCATGTTATTGAATTTTCATTGAAAATCCCCATTTTTCATTAAAATAATTATATAAATTAAATTAAAATCAGAAAAATCACATTTTCTCCTTTGATGTCTTAATTGACATGTGGGTGAGGTGACATAAAATTTTCAAAGTCATCTAAATTTGATTTAATGAATTATGAGGTGAACAAGCCTAAAGGGGCAAAAGGGTAATTATTGAATTTTAGCCTTAATTAATATTTATGCTTTACAAAAGAGGAAGGGGAACTATTTGATCTTAATGTTCTTCTTGGATGATTGAAACATAGGGAGTTAAGGGGTAGGAACCCATTAATCACCTTTAATATTAAAGAAGAAATCTCAATTAATTGAGTCATTAAGCTTTGGAAGTCAATTAAAGCATGAATTATTAAGCTTAAGGGATTTAACATAGGAAGACTCTAATTCTTTCAATTGAATCCCTAACTAATGATTTGATCAAATATCATTTAATTCTTATTAATGAAATCTTGATAATTGAAATTAATAATTAAGAAGGAAATAGTCTTGAAATCTTATAATCAAAATAAGGTTTAGAATATTAAGATTAATTTGAAATGATTTAAAATCAAACTAAAACAAACTTATAATATTAGAACTATTCTGAAATCATTTAAAACTTAAGATTAATGTAAAATAATTTATAGTTAAAATATCATAATCAAATTAAACCAACCAAAATTAATTTAAAATATTATAATTAAATTAAAACAAGTTAAAAGATTTAAAATTAGTCTATTTGAACAAAATAATTTAAAAGCTCTTTTCAAAAATAATTTAAAACATTTAAAAAACCAATTAAAACTTTATAACTAAATTAAATCATTTTAAATTACTAATTTAACTTCAATTAAGAATGGTCAAGTTCTTTAATGGACTAATTTGCCCCTAAAGGCTCTCATCTTTATAACTCTTAAAAGAAATGTCAAATGAAATGCCCCTCTCTTATAGGATAATCAAATGTCCAAATTCACTTAGCAAGAAAAATTAAAACAAATTTTAAACTTCAATCAAACTTTGCATGATTAATTCAATTAGACAATGAAGTCATTTGGACTCAAGATAAATCTAAAAGTTTTGAAAAGATGTTCGGGGCTCTACCTTGAACACTTCCTCAATTTGATGGGCTGTTTCAGAAGAACAATTGGACTTCATTGTTCTTTGATGAAGAAAATCGTCCTTAAAATAACTAGGATTGCAACCTAGACGTCATAGGACTTGACGGGTAACTTGGATCTGAACTTAGACATCATAGGGTTGGTAGATGATCTGAACCTTCCCTTAGCTTTACCTAGGCGTTTGTTGCAAATATATATATATGCCCTAACATTCATTTTGAATTGCAGTTGGTGGAAACAAGAAGACTCTTCAGGTACAAATTTAAGTTTATTGCAATTTACATTCTAAAATTTATTAAATGTTTTATTTTCCTGCATTCTATAAACTTGTGAAAATGATCGAACCCAGCATGTTTAAACAACTTAAAATTTAATCACCAATAAAAAACAAAACCTACAATTGCAACTAAATTAAATCGTCTCGTTAGATGATCGGGAATGATGTAACCCATGTGTTGCTAATGAGAATTCCCACTGTCTAAACGATAATGTGGAGCTCATTTAGTTGAGTTTAGTGATCACAGAAAAATATGTTAAGAAATTCATACCTATTTTTGATGAAATTGCACTTTAAAGAAAGGTATTTTCTTTATTTTATTGCAGGAATGAAGATTTATTGGTGATAGAAGCAAAATGCATGAAATGGAGCAAATTTGGATCAAAAAGGAAGAAATTCATGCAAATATAACTACTTCGCCGATGGCGAGATCGAGGCCGCCGACGGCGAGATCGTGAAGAGAAATTTCCGAAGGAATTATAACTACCTCGTCGACGGCGAGCCCGAACCCGCCGACAGCGAGATCGCGCAGTTTGAAGACCTTCTAGAAGCCCCGCTGACGGCGAGGTCGTTTCCCGCCGACGGCGAGCTAGTTCAAAATGCATATACATTAAACCTGGACACTTTTTTGAAGAGGTGTTTAAGCACCCCTTGGACCTTTGCTTACCTCTATAAATAGAGGCCGAATTCTAGTGTCGTTTGTGTGTCTTTTGTGTGTCTTCTGAGTCTTCTATGAGTCTATTTCTAGTGTCTTAAGTGTAGTTTGAGTGAGTTTAGTGAGTTTATTAGTTTAATTGAGTACTATTTAGTTGCTGTACTAGAAGGAAAAGTCAAAGGAACTTCAAGAAGTCTGCTTGGGAAGGAAATTAAGATAAGTATCGTTGTTTATTGTTTTTAACTTTAAATGAAATCCATGCTTTGTTTTATTCTCATGCATTCTGAGTAGTTTTCTTAGTCTTTCTCCTTGTTTATGAAAATTATGTGGTTTAATGAAATTAAATAAAGGCACTTAATATAATATAAATAAATTGTGATAATTCTTACTTTAAACTTAATTTACTTTTAATGCGACAATTGAGTAATTAAAATATGTTGAATTATCAACTATAGTAAAAATTACATCCAATATTCGGGGAAGTCAAAAACCTTGGAAGGCGGGTGCAAATAAATAGGGAAATATTAATTATCGGGCGTAGAATTGGATATTTTAGTGTGACGGACTAAAATACTCAATTTGATCCTACTTGTTTCGAGAGCCGAAGTGTAGATGTTAGCCCTCAGGTGAGGGGAACGTGGGAGCTTCGAAGTGGCGGCCGTATCCTCCGCACTAGCCGCGGATTCGATAATCAAACATAGGATTAGTCAATGTTCTTTGCACTGGACCAAAGGGTAAAGAATAGGAATGCTCCTATTTGTCACAATACATTTTAAAAATTCTAATTAAATTCATCATTTCACTTAATTTTCTAAAAACAAGGAGAAGGATACTTTTTCTGAATTAATTAAATCAACTTATTTCAAGCATTAGTTTACTTTAGTTTATTATAGTTACTTAGAATTTATGTTCACTTTATTAAGTAATTCCTTTAAATTTAGCTGATAACAATTTTGTTAAAAACTTCCCTGTGGGATCGATAACCAGGACTCCACTAGAGCCCTGTATTACTTGATATGATACGTATACTTGCGTAGAATCCACATTATACATTAAATCATATTCCTATATTTAAAGTGGGATCAAGTTTTTGGTTCCGTGGCTATAAACATAAATTACATACATACAAAAAAGTGAGTCAAGTTTTTGGCGCCGTTGTCGGGGAAGTAAAGAAAATTATTTACTAAAGTAACGGACTAAGCTAAAAATTTATTTTAAAAATTGTATGCGAAAATTTGGAAACAAAAATTTAATACCTTACGATTCAAAATTAGAGCGTACAATTAAAAGAATTAGAAAACAAAAAGAGAAATTATAAATTGAACACAAATGACAAATATACCTGAAAATCAAAATAACAATCAACTAAGACCATTACGAGATTATGCCAACCTTACATTAGATGAAATTCATTTAACTATTCAAAACCCCAATGTAGTTGCTAATTCATTCGAACTTAAACTCGCAATTATCCAAATGGTTCAAAATAATCAATTTAGTGGTTCACCTATCGAAGATCCTAACTTACATCTTGCTAGTTTTTTAGAACTATGTGCTACTTTTAAATATGAAGGAGTATCTAACGATGCTATCAAACTTAGACTTTTCCTTTTTCTTTAAGGGATAAGGCTAAAATGTGGTTAAATTCGCTAGCACCTGGATCTATTAAAACTTGGGGAGAATTATCACAAAAATTTCTATCCAAATATTTTCCACCATCTAAAACTGCTAAGCTTAGAAATGATATAACTTCTTTTAGTCAGTTTGATGGAGAGTCAATATATGAATCTTGGGAGAGATTTAAAGAACTTCTTAGGAAATGACCACATCATGCGTTACCAGATTGGTTAATTATCCAAACTTTCTATAATGGATTAGTAGGATCTTTAAGATCAATCATCGATGCTACTGCTGGAGGATCATTAATGTAAAAACCATTTGATAAAGCCTATGCACTAATCGAAGAAATGGCAACAAATAATTTTCAATGGCCTGCTGATAGAATGAATCCGAAAAAATAGCTAGTATTCATGAAAATGATGCAATATCTATGTTAGCTTCACAAATTGCTGCTATATCTAAAAAATTAGATCATTTTGGAATGAATTACTCTCCAACTATAACAGAAGAAAATTCATCTGGACAACTTATAGAATCTCAATCTCAATATGAATCAATTAATGCAACTAACAACAGACCCAATAATCCTTATGCAAATTATTATAATCCTGGATGGAAAAATCAACCTAATTTTAATTGGAATAATAATAATACAACTAATCAACCATGGATGAATAATATGACACAAAAATTAGGAAATCCATCTAATCAAGGAAATCCTAATTATAAACATATTTATCCACCTGGATTTAATAATAATAACCCTCAATTTAATGATAAGAAATTATCTATAGAAGAGTTAATATTAAATATGGGTCAACATTTACAAAATTAAGGAAATCAATTACAAATACAAGGAAATCAATTACAAAATCAAGGAACAGCTATAAAAAATATTGAAAATCAACTTGGACATATCGCTACTGCACTTAATAATAGAATACCTGGAACATTTCCTAGTAATGTAGAAATAAATCCCAAAGACTAGGGAAATGAACAAATTAAAGCGATACAATTGTAAAGTGGAAAAGAATTAGAACCTCGAGTTCAGAAAGAACTTGAAACTCAAAAAGAGGAAGTGGAAATTGAAAAGGAAAAGAATCAACAAGATCAAAACTTAGAAAATCCTTTAATACCAATGAAAATTCCTATTGAAAAACCTCCACCACCATTTCCTCAACGACTAATTCAACATAAAAAAGACAAAAAATTTGCTAAATTCCTTGAAATTTTGAAGAAATTAACGATAAATATTCCTTTCGAAGAAGTTTTAGAACAGATGTCAAACTATGTAAAATTCATGAAAGATATTTTAAATAAAAAAAAATTACTGATAATGAAATGGTTGCACTTAGTGAAGAGTGTAGTGCTATTATTCGAAAAAACTTCCGAAAAATTAAAAGATCCCGGTAGTTTCACTATACCCTGCGCTATTGGAGAAAAATTCTATGGAAAAGCTTTGTGTGACCTAGGAGAAAGCATCAATCTAATGCCTCTATCAATTTTTAAAAGATTAGGATTGGGAGAAATTTCACCTACTTCGGTAACTCTTCAGTTAGCTGACCGTTCTGTTACATATCCCAAGGGAGTTATTGAAGATGTATTAGTAAAAGTGGATAAATTTATCTTCCCTGTAGATTTTATTGTTCTAGATATGGAAGAAGATAAAGAAATTCCTATCATTTTAGGAAGACCATTTTTAGCCACCGGAAAAGCTATGATTGATGTTCGAAAGGAGAATTAACTATGAGAGTAAATGACCAAAAAGTAACTTTTAATTTTGCTAAATCAATGAAATATCCTGCGCTAGAAAAAGATGATGAGTGTTTTCGAATGGAAGTACTTGATCATTTACAAAAAGAACATTTTAAAGAATATTATGAAGATAAATTAGAAAAATAAAATATTGAATTAATTGAAAAATGCGAGATAAATGAAGTATTAGATTATATTCAAGAAAAATTTGAATTTTTGGATAACACGTAAAACATCGAAAAGAATATAGTTCTATCAATTATTAAACCTCCTGAACTTGAATTAAAAATGTTACCTAATCATTTAAAATATGCTTACTTAGAAAATTCTTCAACTCTACCAGTTATTATTTCATCTGAATTAAATGAATCTCAAGAACAAAAACTTTTAAATACGTTAAAAAAGTATAAGAAAATTTTTGGTTGGACTTTAGCAGATATTAAAGGAATTAGTCCTTCAATCTGTATGCACAGAATTATTTTAGATAATGAACATAAACCTAATGTCGATCCACAAAGGAGATTAAATACGATAATGAAAGAAGTAGTCAAGAAAGAAAATATAAAATGGTTAGATAATGGTATTATATATCCTATTTCTGACAGTGCTTGGATAAGCCCAATTCACTGTGTACCTCAAAAAGGAGGGGTGATTGTCAAAGCTAATGAAAATAATGATATTATCCACTATAAGACAAGTTACTGGATGGCGAATATGTATTGATTATAGAAAATTAAATTCAGCCACTAGAAAAGATCACTTCCCTTTACCATTTCTAGACCAGATGTTAGATAGATTAGCCGGACATAAATATTTTTGTTTCTTAGATGGATATACCGGTTATCATCAAATACAAATTGCTCCTGAGGATCAAGATAAAACTACATTTACTAGTCCTTATGGAACTTTCGCTTTTCGAAGAATGCCTTTTGGATTATGTAATGCACCTGCAACATTCCAAAGATGTATGATGTCTATATTTAGTAAATTAATTGATAATGGAATAGAAGTATTTATGGATGATTTTTCTGTATTTGGAACAACATTTGACACATGCCTAAATCATCTTGAAAAGATATTTGAAGTATGTGAGAAAACTAATTTAGTTCTAAATTAGGAGAAATGTCAATTTATGGTTACGAGCGGCATTGTATTAGGGCATAAAATTTCAGAAAAAGGCATGGAAGTAGACTCCGTAAAAATCCAAGTAATAGCTAAATTACCACCTCCAACTACGGTAAAAGGGGTAAGAAGTTTTCTTGGACATGCTTGGATTTTACGGGCGTTATATTAAAGATTTTTCAAAAATTACTAAACCTCTATGCCAACTTCTTGAAAAGGACAAGAAATTTGAATTCACAACCGAATGCCTAAATGCTTTCGAATTATTAAAAAATAAATTAATTACAAGCACCTATAATAGTTTCACCTAACTCGGGAGAAACCATTTGAGCTTATGTGTGATGCTAGTGATTATGCTATATGAGCAGTTCTTGGGCAAAGATATGATAAGATTTTCAAAGTTATATACTACACTAGTAAAACTCTAAATGATGCTGAGATAAATTATACAGTTACTGAAAGAGAATTATTAGCAGTTGTATACACTTTTATTAAATTTCAGCATTATATAATAGGAACTAAATGCATTGTGCATACTGATCATTCTGTTATAAAATATTTAATGCAAAAGAAAGATTCTAAACCAAGATTAATCAGATGGATATTATTAATGCAAGAATTTGATTTTGAGATACTTAACAAAAAGGGAACTGATAATCAAATTGCTGATCATTTATCAAGATTAGAAAATCATGAATTATCTAATATTGATAATGAAAATTTAGACAGTTTTCCTGATGAACAACTTTATAATATTAATGAGTTGAAAATACCTTGGTGTGCTGATATAGTAAATTATATTGTAAGTGACATTTTACCACATATGTTAACTTCGCAACAACAGAAAAAATTCATTCACGATACTAAATCATATTTTTGGGATGAACCATACTTATATAAGCAATGTAAGGATCTAATTATTAGAAGATGCGTGTCTTATGAAGAAATTGAACCAATTATTCAAAAATGTCATGATTCTGATTTTGGAGGACATTTTGGGACAGATAAAATTGCATATAAAATTCTACAATCTGGATTCTACTGGCCTACTCTATTTAGAGATGTATATAGATATATCAAAACTTGCGATAAATGCCAAAGAATAGGAAACATTTCAAGAAAAATGAAATGCCTCCGAATTTTATATTAGAAGTTGAAATTTTTTATGTTTGGGGATTAGATTTTATGGGACCTTTTATTCCGTCATTTGGAAACTCATATATATTAGTAGTCTGTTGATTATGTTTCCAAATGGATTGAAGCACAAGCTTTATCTAGGTGTGATGCTAAAAGTGTTTCAAAATTTTTAATGAAAAATATTTTTACTAGATTTGGAATGCCGAGAGTGATTATCACTGACGGAGGAACTCATTTTAGAAACAAATACATTCACAAACTAGTGGAAAAGTATAATATTATGCATAAGATATCGACTGCTTATCATCCACAAACTAGTGGATTAGCTGAAGTTTCTAATCGAGAGATTAAGCGTATATTAGAAAAGTCTGTAAATCCTAATAGATCAGACTGGTCTATAAGACTAGACACTGCATTATGGGCATACAGGACTGCTTATAAAACTCCGATTGGAATGACTCCTTATAGGCTTATATATGGAAAAACTTGCCACTTATCAGTTGAATTAGAACATAAAGCATATTGGGTGATTAAAGAATTTAATTATAATATGAAAGAAGTCTGGTGAGAAGAGATTGTTGCAATTAAATGAATTGGAAGAATTAAGGAATGAATCATATGATAATGATAGGATTTATAAAGAAAGAATGAAATTATGGCATGATCGGAAGATTAATCGAAGAATGAACCGGGACAAGAAGTTTTGCTTTATAATACTAGATTGAAATTATTTCTGGGAAATTGAAATCTCGACGGTTAGGACCTTTCACCGTAACTCAAATATTTTCATATGGAACTATAGAAATTGAAGATCTAAAAACGGGACATAGATTTAAAGTAAATGGACATAGATTAAAACCATATTTCCAAAATAGACGACCAAATTTTAAAGAGGTTTTAATGCTTAGTCAACTCCGAACACTAACCGAACTAGGTCGGGTCGACGACGTTAAACCAAGCGCTTTATGGGAGGCAACCCATAGTAGTCTTTTATTTTTTATATATCTACATATTAGTGAATCTATATTATTAAAATAAATCTTACTACTCAAATTCTTATTTAGAATCATCACAAAAATTGAACTTATTAGATGAGATCACCGTTATTTACGACGGAGCATCACGGAACAATCCTTTAGCAAGACTAATTATTGATAAGACTAATTTTATTCGAAGAAGATTAAAGGATTGGAGAAAGAATTGCAAAATGTGATGAATTCCATTGACAATATCTACGATATGTTTGATCATATTGATTGGAGAATGAAGGAGCACTTTGATCATCTTGGACATCTGGAGGCTAGTTTTATTCATCTACTCAGACAGAAAGGATGGATTAATGAAGAATCTACTGCAGAATTCCCTTTCAGGCCTTTCTACAATTTAATTGTGCACCTGCGTCGCATTGGGAATAACAGAGAAGATATTAGTTCAGACACTGAAGAGTAGGAAGGATTTATATTGTTTATGTGATATTTGTATATGTGTGTGTTTGATTTAGGTGTTTAAGTTTTATTATGAGTCAAACTTTAGATTTGATGAGATTTTATGTAAATTGTTATGTCTCAGCATTTAGAGTGTTGTGGTTTGGATTGCGATGCTTGAGTAGTATGGATTTAAACAATTAATTTAAGCATGTGTGAAGTTGTTAGTGTGAAATTTGTAAGTTTGATGGATTTTATTTATAAAGTTATTTTGTTTGTTTTGTGTGAATTTTTGTAAGTATAGTACCTAATCTTCTTATTAATATTCAAATTAAGTGATCGGAAGATTGATTAATGGCAATTCGAGGTTGAAAATGATTGACGAAATTCAAAAATTCAAATTTTTGGGACCTCGCCGACGGCGAGAATTATCTCGCCGACAGCGAGAAAACCTGCTGACAGCGAGACCGAGCTCGCCGACGGCGGATTTTTCCCGAAACTTTTGCCTTATGGAATTAATTAGCTTGCCGACGGTGAGAAAAATCTCGCTGACAGCGAGAACGCAAAAAGACCTATATTTGACCGGTCAGCCGAGCACTATTCATCATCCCTTTCCTCAAATTTTTGAAAAAACCGACCTAAGGCTTGAGAGATCTTGGATTTGAAGCGATTTTAACACTTTTTGACACCGGATTTTATCTTCCCTTGGTAAGAGCTTCACTCCTATGCAAAAATTTTTGATTTTCGCCATTGATTTCTTCTACATTGGGATATTTTGAAAAACTTTGAAATGTGAAGAAAATACTCGGAAGAATTTCATAGAAATCGATTTAAATGGATTTTAGTTGTCGTGGGAAGCCTTTTTAGTAATATTTTGGAGTTTAGTTAAAAATTTTGTAAATTTCACAGATCGAGAAATGGCTCCACGACAAAAGCGACGATTAGATTTTGACGAAACTCGATTCATTAATGCGAGAGCACAAACACGATATTTTCAAAATATTCAAGCAAGAAAGTGCATACAAGATCGAGTTTTCAAGAATCCAGGAGGAGAAGTAGAGCGAGTTATAAAGGAGCGAGGATGGGAAAACTTATGTTTTGTTACCAACAGAAGCATTTGTAGAAGTTGTGAAGGAATTTTATACAAACTTAACACGAGCAGTAAGATGCACCAGTTAGAGTTAGAGGATTTTTCGTAGATTTCGACGATTACTTAGAATAAACGCATATTATGAAGTTCAAGACACCTGGAGCGAATATGAAACTTTTGGAACTATGGAAGGACCATTAGAAGAGGTGATTGACTTTCTCACTGATGGGAAAGGAGTCTGGAAGATAAAGCAGCGAGAACGGGTAAACTTCCCTCTTTCCATGCTAAATGCAACATCAAAAGCCTGGCATTATTTTATTTGCTCTACTTTATTACCTACCTACCACCATAGTGAGGTAACAAGAGATAGAGCAGTTCTGAATTTCTGTATTCAGAACCAGATGAGTTGCTTTATTTAATTATTATATAAAGTTAAAGAAAATACTTCTAGTAATTAAATTAAATTAATAGAAGAAGATATTTGGTTAAAAGGAATAAGAATATAGTAGATTATTTAAAGTAAGGGAAACTATATTCTAAAAATTGGAAATTCTTAAGTATATAGATGAAAAAGAAAGGATAGAAAGTTAATGAAGTAAAAATTATGAAATATATATAAGCAAAGAAGTATTTTAAGTTTCAAATTTAGGAAGAGAAATTGAAGTTCAAAATTATTAACAGGCTTTCCAGATACAGTAATCCTCACTTGAAAAAGAAAAGAAAAAGAAAAGAAAAGAAAAGAAAAGAAAAGAAAAGAAAAATATAAGTGAGGAGCTTGAGGAGATGCCTTATCAAAAATTGGCTTCAATGGATTCAACCTAAAGGGTAAAACTTAACTATATTTCTAAACTTATATTTATGGATTGGTATTTTACTAAATAGAGTTTCCTTGAATTTCCTATCATCTAAATATCTTAAGTAATTTATTAATTTTTAATATAGTCTTTCCTGAAATAAATAGAAAGCTAGAAATCTTAGACCTAATAACTAAATAATCTTATCTCTATAAAATTAATTGAAATTACTTAGAAATGTTTCTATTTAACTTTATTATAATGTTATTTAAAATTAATTCATATATTATTTGAGTTGAAAAATTCTATTATAGAAATCATTATTTTTATTTAGTATTAAAATTACTTGAGGACAAGTAATAATTAAGTTTGGGGGATTTTGATCACAGAAAAATGTGTTAAGAAATTCATACCTATTTTTGATTAAATTACACTTTAAAGAAAGCTATTTTCTTTATTTTATTGCAGGAATGAAGATTTATTGGTGATAGAAGCAAAATGCATGAAATGGAGCAAATTTGGATCAAAAAGGAAGAAATTCATGCAAATATAACTACTTCGCCGACGGTGAGATCGAGGCCGCCGACGGCGAGATCGTGAGGAGAAATTTCTGAAGAAATTTAACTACCTCGCTGACAGTGAGCCCGAGCCCGCCGACAGCCGAGATCGCGCGGCTTGAAGACCTTCTAGAAGCCCCGCTGACGGCGAGGTCATTTCCCCCGACGGCCAGATAGTTCAGAATGCATATACATTGAAGCTGAACACTTTTTGAAGAGGTGTTTAAGCACCCTTGGACCTTTACTTACCTCTATAAATAGAGGCCGAATTCTAGTGTCTTTTGTGTGTCTTTTGTGTGTCTTTTGAGTCTTCTGTGAGTCTATTTCTAGTGTCTTAAGTGTAGTTTGAGTGAGTTTAGTGAGTTTATTAGTTTAATTGAGTACTATTTAGTTGCTGTACTAGAAGGAAAAGTCAAAGGAACTTCAAGGAGTCTGCAAGAAGGAAATTAAGATAAGTATCTTTGTTTATTGTTTTTAACTTTAAATGAAATCCATGCTTTGTTTTATTCTCATGCATTCTGAGTAGCTTTCTTAGTCTTTCTCCTTGTTTATGAAAATTATGTGGTTTGATGAAATTAAATAAAGGCACTTAATATAATATAAATAAATTGTGATAATTCTTACTTTAAACTTAATTTACTTTCAATCTGGCCAATTGAGTAGTTAAAATATGTTGAATTATCAACTATAGTAAAAATTACATCCGATATTCGGGAAGTCAAAAACCTTGGAAGGCGGGTGCAAATAAATAGGGAAATATTAATTATCGGGCGTAAAATTGAATATTTTAGTGTGACGGACTAAAATACTCGACTCGATCCTACTTGTTTGAGAGCTGAAGTGTAGATGTTAGCCCTCGGAGTGAGGGGAACGTGGGAGCTACGAAGTGGCGGCCGTATCCTCCCGGCCTAGCCGCAGATTCGGTAATCAAACATAGGATTAGTCGATGTTCTTTGCACTGGACCAAAGGGTAAAGAATAGGAATGCTCCTATTTGTCACAATACATTTTAAAAATTCTAATTAAATTCATCATTTCACTTAATTTTCTAAAAACAAGGAGAAGGATACTTTTTCCGAATTAATTAAATCAACTTATTTCAAGCATTAGTTTACTTTAGTTTATTATAGTTACTTAGAATTTCGTTCACTTTATTAAGTAATTCCTTTAAATTTAGTCGATAACAATTACGTTAAAAACTTCCCCGTGGGATCGATAACCGGGACTCCACTAGAGTCTCGTATTACTTGATATGATACGTATACTTGCGTAGAATCCACATTATACATTAAATCATATTCCTATATTTAAAGTGGGATCAATTTTTTGGTTCCGTGGCTATAAACATAAATTACATACATACAAAAAGTGAGTCAAGTTTTTGGCACCGTTGTCGGGGAAGTAAAGAAAATTATTTACTAAAGTAACGGACTAAGCTAAAAATTTATTTTAAAAATTGTATGCGAAAATTTGGAAACGAAAATTTAATACCTTACGATTCAGAATTAGAGCGTACAATTAAAAGAATTAGAAAACAAAAAAGAGAAATTATAAATTTAACACAAATGGCAAATATACCTGAAAATCAAAATAACAATCAACCAAGACCATTACGAGATTATGCCAACCCTACATTAGATGAAATTCATTTAACTATTCAAAACCCTGATGTAGCTGCTAATTCATTCGAACTTAAACCTGCAATTATCCAAATGGTTCAAAATAATCAATTTAGTGGTTCACCTACTGAAGATCCTAACTTACATCTTGCTAGTTTTTTAGAACTATGTGCTACTTTTAAATATGAAGGAGTATCTAACGATGCTATCAAACTTAGACTTTTCCTTTTTCTTTAAGGGATAAGGCTAAAATGTGGTTAAATTCGCTAAGCACTCGGATCTATTAAAACTTGGGGAGAATTATCACAAAAATTTCTATCCAAATATTTTCCACCATCTAAAACTGCTAAGCTTAGAAATGATATAACTTCTTTTAGTCGATTTGATGGAGAGTCAATATATGAATCTTGGGAGAGATTTAAAGAACTTCTTAGGAAATGACCACATCATGCGTTACCAGATTGGTTAATTATCCAAACTTTCTATAATGGATTAGTAGGATCTTTAAGATCAATCATCGATGCTACTACTGGAGGATCATTAATGTAAAAACCATTTGATAAAGCCTATGCACTAATCGAAGAAATGGCAACAAATAATTTTCAATAGCTCTTGATAGAATGAATCCGAAAAAAATAGCTAGTATTCATGAAAATGATGCAATATCTATGTTAGCTTCACATATTGCTGCTATATCTAAAAAATTAGATCATTTTGGAATGAATTACTCTCCAACTATAACATAAGAAAATTCATCTGGACAACTTATAGAATCTCAATCTCAATATGAATCAATTAATGCAACTAACAACAGACCCAATAATCCTTATGCAAATTATTATAATCCTGGATGGAAAAATCAACCTAATTTTAATTGGAATAATAATAATACAACTAATCAACCATGGATGAATAATATGACACAAAAATTAGGAAATCCATCTAATCAAGGAAATCCTAATTATAAACATAATTATCCACCTGGATTTAATAATAATAACCCTCAATTTAAAGATAAGAAATTATCTATAGAAGAGTTAATATTAAATATAGGTCAACATTTACAAAATTAAGGAAATCAATTACAAATACAAGGAAATCAATTACAAAATCAAGGAACAGCTATAAAAAATATTGAAAATCAACTTGGACATATCGCTATTGCACTTAATAATAGAATACCTGGAACATTTCCTAGTAATGTAGAAATAAATCCCAAAGACTAGGGAAATGAACAAATTAAAGCGATACAATTATAAAGTGGAAAAGAATTAGAACCTCGAGTTCAGAAAGAACTTGAAACTCAAAAAGAGGAAGTGGAAATTGAAAAGGAAAAGAATCAACAAGATCAAAACTTAGAAAATCCTTTAATACCAATGAAAATTCCTATTGAAAAACCTCCACCACCATTTCCTCAACGACTAATTCAACATAAAAAAGACAAAAAATTTGCTAAATTCCTTGAAATTTTGAAGAAATTAACGATAAATATTCCTTTCGAAGAAGTTTTAGAACAGATGTCAAACTATGTAAAATTCATGAAAGATATTTTAAATAAAAAAGAAAATTTACTGATAATGAAATGGTTGCACTTAGTGAAGAGTGTAGTACTATTATTCGGAAAAACTTCCTGAAAAATTAAAAGATCCCGGTAGTTTCACTATACCTGCGCTATTGGAGAAAAATTCTATGGAAAAGCTTTGTGTGACCTAGGAGAAAGCATCAATCTAATGCCTCTATCAATTTTTAAAAGATTAGGATTGGGAGAAATTTCACCTACTTCAGTAACTCTTCGGTTAGCTGACCGTTCATTACATATCCCAAGGGAGTTATTGAAGATGTATTAGTAAAAGTGGATAAATTTATCTTCCCTGTAGATTTTATTGTTCTAGATATGGAAGAAGATAAAGAAATTCCTATCATTTTAGGAAGACCATTTTTAGCCACCGGAAAAGCTATGATTGATGTTCGTAAAGGAGAATTAACTATGAGAGTAAATGACCAAAAAGTAACTTTTAATTTTGCTAAATCAATGAAATATCCTGCGCTAGAAAAAGATGATGAGTGTTTTCGAATGGAAGTACTTGATCATTTACAAAAAGAACATTTTAAAGAATATTATGAAGATAAATTAGAAAAATAAAATATTGAATTAATTGAAAAATCTGAGATAAATGAAGTATTAGATTATATTCAAGAAAAATTTGAATTTTTGGATAACACAGAAAACACTGAAAAGAATATAGTTCTATCAATTATTAAACCTCCTGAACTTGAATTAAAAATGTTACCTAATCATTTAAAATATGCTTACTTAGAAAATTCTTCAACTCTACCGAGTTATTATTTCATCCGAATTAAATGAATCTCGAGAACAAAAACTTTTAAATACGTTAAAAAAGTATAAGAAAATTTTTGGTTGGACTTTTAGCAGATATTAAAGGAATTAGTCCTTCAATCTGTATGCACAGAATTATTTTAGATAATGAACATAAACCTAATGTCGATCCACAAAGGAGATTAAATACGATAATGAAAGAAGTAGTCAAGAAAGAAAATATAAAATGGTTAGATGATGGTATTATATATCCTATTTCTGACAGTGCTTGGATAAGCCCAATTCACTGTGTACCTTAAAAAGGAGGGGTGACTGTCAAAGCTAATGAAAATAATGATATTATCCCTATAAGACAAGTTACTGGATGGCGAATATGTATTGATTATAGAAAATTAAATTCAGCCACTAGAAAAGATCACTTCCCTTTACCATTTCTAGACCAGATGTTAGATAGATTAATCGGACATAAATATTTTTGTTTCTTAGATGGATATACCAGGTTATCATCAAATGCAAATTGCTCCCGAGGATCAAGATAAAACTACATTTACTAGTCCTTATGGAACTTTCGCTTTTCGAAGAATGCCTTTTGGATTATGTAATGCACCCGCAACATTCCAAAGATGTATGATGTCTATATTTAGTAAATTAATTGATAATGGAATAGAAGTATTTATGGATGATTTTTCTGTATTTGGAACAACATTTGACACATGCCTAAATCATCTTGAAAAGGTATTTGAAGTATGTGAGAAAACTAATTTAGTTCTAAATTAGGAGAAATGTCAATTTATGGTTACAGGCGGCATTGTATTAGGGCATAAAATTTCAGAAAAAGGCATGGAAGTAGACCCCGTAAAAATCCAAGTAATAGCTAAATTACCACCTCCAACTACGGTAAAAGGGGTAAGAAGTTTTCTTGGACATGCTGGATTTTACAGGCGTTATATTAAAGATTTTTCAAAAATTACTAAACCTCTATGCCAACTTCTTGAAAAGGACAAGAAATTTGAATTCACAACTGAATGCCTAAATGCTTTCGAATTATTAAAAAATAAATTAATTACAGCACCTATAATAGTTTCACCTAACTGGGAGAAACCATTTGAGCTTATGTGTGATGCTAGTGATTATGCTATAGGAGCAGTTCTTGGGCAAAGATATGATAAGATTTTCAAAGTTATATACTACACTAGTAAAACTCTAAATGATGCTGAGATAAATTATACAGTTACTGAAAGAGAATTATTAGCAGTTGTATACGCTTTTATTAAATTTCAGCATTATATAATAGGAACTAAATGCATTGTGCATACCGATCATTCTGTTATAAAATATTTAATGCAAAAGAAAGATTCTAAACCAAGACTAATCAGATGGATATTATTAATGCAAGAATTTGATTTTGAGATAATTAACAAAAAGGGAACTGATAATCAAATTGCTGATCATTTATCAAGATTAGAAAATCATGAATTATCTAATATTGATAATGAAAATTTAGACAGTTTTCCTGATGAACAACTTTATAATATTAATGAGTTGAAAATACCTTGGTGTCGTTGATATAGTAAATTATATTGTAAGTGACATTTTACCACATATGTTAACTTCGCAACAAAGAAAAAATTCATTCACGATACTAAATCATATTTTTGGGATGAACCATACTTATATAAGCAATGTAAGGATCTAATTATTAGAAGATGCGTGTCTTATGAAGAAATTGAACCAATTATTCAAAAATGTCATGATTCTGATTTTGGAGGACATTTTGGGACTGATAAAATTGCATATAAAATTCTACAATCAGGATTCTACTGGCCTACTCTATTTAGAGATGTATATAGATATATCAAAACTTGCGATAAATGCCAAAGAATATGAAACATTTCAAGAAAAATGAAATGCCTCGAATTTTATATTAGAAGTTGAAATTTTTTATGTTTGGGGATTAGATTTTATGGGACCTTTTATTCCGTCATTTGGAAACTCATATATATTAGTAAGCTGTTGATTATGTTTCCAAATGGATTGAAGCACAAGCTTTATCTAGGTGTGATGCTAAAAGTGTTTCAAAATTTTTAATAAAAAATATTTTTACTAGATTTGGAATGCCGAGAGTGATTATCACTGACGGAGGAACTCATTTTAGAAACAAATACATTCACAAACTAGTGGAAAAGTATATATTATGCATAAGATATCGACTGCTTATCATCCACAAACTAGTGGATTAGTCGAAGTTTCTAATCGAGAGATTAAGCGTATATTAGAAAAGTTTGTAAATCCTAATAGATTAGATCGGTCTATAAGACTAGACAACGCATTATGGGCATACAGGATCGCTTATAAAACTCCGATTGGAATGACTCCTTATAGGCTTATATATGGAAAAACTTGCCACTTATCGGTTGAATTAGAACATAAAGCATATTGGGCGATTAAAGAATTTAATTATAATATGAAAGAAGCTGGTGAGAAGAGATTGTTGCAATTAAATGAATTGGAAGAATTAAGGAATGAATCATATGATAATGATAGGATTTATAAAGAAAGAATGAAATTATGGCATGATCGGAAGATTAATCAAAGAATGAACCAGGACAAGAAGTTTTGCTTTATAATACTAGATTGAAATTATTTCCTGGGAAATTGAAATCTCGACGGTTAGGACCTTTCACTGTAACTCAAATATTTTCATATGGAACTATAGAAATTGAAGATCTAAAAACAGGACATAGATTTAAAGTAAATGGACATAGATTAAAACCATATTTCCAAAATAGACGACCAAATTTTAAAGAGGTTTTAATGCTTAGTCAACCTGAACACTAACTGAACTAGGTCGGGCTGACGACGTTAAACCAAGCGCTTTATGGGAGGCAACCCATAGTAGTCTTTTATTTTTTATATATCTACATATTAGTGAATCTATATTATTAAAATAAATCTTACTACTCAAATTCTTATTTAGAATCATCACAAAAATTGAACTTATTAGATGAGATCACCGTTATTTCTGACAGAGCATCACAGAACAATCCTTTAGCAAGACTAATTATTGATAAGACTAATTTTATTCTGAAGAAGATTAAAGGATTGGAGAAAGAATTGCAAAATGTGATGAATTCCATTGACAATATCTCTGATATGTTTGATCATATTGATTGGAGAATGAAGGAGCACTTTGATCATACTTGGACATCCGGAGGCTAGTTTTATTCATCTACTCGGACGAAAGGATGGATTAATGAAGAATCTACTCGAGAATTCCCTTTCGAGCCTTTCTACAATTTAATTGTGCACTCAGCGTCGCATTGGGAATAACAGAGAAGATATTAGTTCGATACATCGAAGAGTAGGAAGGATTTATATTGTTTATGTTATATTTGTATATGTGTGTGTTTGATTTAGGTGTTTAAGTTTTATTATGAGTCAAACTTTAGATTTGATGAGATTTTATGTAAATTGTTATGTCTCAGCATTTAGAGTGTTGTGGTTTGGATTGCGATGCTGAGTAGTATGGATTTAAACAATTAATTTAAGCATGTGTGAAGTTGTTAGTGTGAAATTTGTAAGTTTGATGGATTTTATTTATAAAGTTATTTTGTTTGTTTTGTGTGAATTTTTGTAAGTATAGTACCTAATCTTCTTATTAATATTCAAATTAAGTGATCAGAAGATTGATTAATGGTAATTCGAGGTTGAAAATGATTGACGAAATTCAAAAATTCAAATTTTTGGGACCTCGCCGACGGCAAGAATTATCTCGCCGACAGCGAGAAAACCTCGTCGACAACGAGACCGAGCTCGCCGACGGCGGATTTTTCCCGAAACTTTTGCCTTATGGAATTAATTAGCTTGCCGACGGTGAGAAAAATCTCGCTGACAGCGAGAACGCAAAAAGACCTATATTTGACCGGTCAACCGACACTATTCATCATCCCTTTCCTCAAATTTTTGAAAAAACCGACCTAAGGCTTGAGAGATCTTGGATTTGAAGCGATTTTAACACTTTTTGACACCGGATTTTATCTTCCCTTGGTAAGAGCTTCACTCCTATGCAAAAATTTTTGATTTTCACCATTGATTTCTTCTACATTGGGATATTTTGAAAAACTTTGAAATGTGAAGAAAATACTCGGAAGAATTTCATAGAAATCGATTTAAATGGATTTTAGTTGTCGTGGGAAGCCTTTTTAGTAATATTTTGGAGTTTAGTTAAAAATTTTGTAAATTTCACAGATCGAGAAATGGCTCCACGACAAAAGCGACGATTAGATTTTGACGAAACTCGATTCATTAATGCGAGAGCACAAACACGATATTTTCAAAATATTCAAGCAAGAAAGTGCATACAAGATCGAGTTTTCAAGAATCCAGGAGGAGAAGTAGAGCGAGTTATAAAGGAGCGAGGATGGGAAAACTTCTGTTTTGTTACCAACAGAGCAGCTGTAGAAGTTGTGAAGGAATTTTATACAAACTTAACACGAGCAGAAGATGCACCGAGTTAGAGTTAGAGGATTTTTCGTAGATTTCAGCGCTGCTAGAATAAACGCATATTATGAAGTTCAAGACACCTGGAGCGAATATGAAACTTTTGGAACTATGGAAGGACCATTAGAAGAGGTGATTGACTTTCTCACTGATGGGAAAGGAGTCTGGAAGATAAAGCAGCGAGAACGGGTAAACTTCCCTCTTTCCATGCTAAATGGAACATCAAAAGCTCGGCATTATTTTATTTGCTCTACTTTATTACCTACCTACCACCATAGTGAGGTAACAAGAGATGAAGCGATTCGAATTTCGTATTCAGAACCAGATGAGTTGCTTTATTTAATTATTATATAAAGTTAAAGAAAATACTTCTAGTAATTAAATTAAATTAATAGAAGAAGATATTTGGTTAAAAGGAATAAGAATATAGTAGACTATTTAAAGTAAGGGAAACTATATTCTAAAAATTGGAAATTCTTAAGTATATAGATGAAAAAGAAAGGATAGAAAGTTAATGAAGTAAAAATTATGAAATATATATAAGCAAAGAAGTATTTTAAGTTTCAAATTTAGGAAGAGAAATTGAAGTTCAAAATTATTAACAGGCTTTCCAGATACAGTAATCCTCACTTGAAAAAGAAAAGAAAAAGAAAAGAAAAGAAAAGAAAAGAAAAGAAAAGAAAAATATAAGTGAGGAGCTTGAGGAGATGCCTTATCAAAAATCGGCTTCAATGGATTCAACCTAAAGGGTAAAACTTAACTATATTTCTAAACTTATATTTATGGATTGGTATTTTACTAAATAGAGTTTCCTTGAATTTCCTATCATCTAAATATCTTAAGTAATTTATTAATTTTTAATATAGTCTTTTCCTGAAATAAATAGAAAGCTAGAAATCTTAGACCTAATAACTAAATAATCTTATCTCTATAAAATTAATTGAAATTACTTAGAAATGTTTCTATTTAACTTTATTATAATGTTATTTAAAATTAATTCATATATTATTTGAGTTGAAAAATTCTATTATAGAAATCATTATTTTTATTTAGTATTAAAATTACTTCGAGGACAAGTAATAATTAAGTTTGGGGGATTTTGATCACGGAAAAATGTGTTAAGAAATTCATACCTATTTTTGATTAAATTACACTTTAAAGAAAGCTATTTTCTTTATTTTATTGCGAGAATGAAGATTTATTGGTGATAGAAGCAAAATGCATGAAATGGAGCAAATTTGGATCAAAAAGGAAGAAATTCATGCAAATATAACTACTTCGCCGACGGTGAGATCGAGGCCGCCGACGGCGAGATCGTGAGGAAAAATTTCTGAAGAAATTTAACTACCTCGCTGACAGTGAGCCCGAGCCCGCCGACAGCGAGATCGCGCGGTTTGAAGACCTTCTAGAAGCCCCGCTGACGGCGAGGTCGTTTCCCGCCGACGGCGAGCTAGTTCAAAATGCATATACATTGAACCTGGACACTTTTTGAAGAGGTGTTTAAGCACCCCTTGGACCTTTGCTTACCTCTATAAATAGAGGCCGAATTCTAGTGTCTTTTGTGTGTCTTTTGTGTGTCTTTTGAGTCTTCTGTGAGTCTATTTCTAGTGTCTTAAGTGTAGTTTGAGTGAGTTTAGTGAGTTTATTAGTTTAATTGAGTACTATTTAGTTGCTGTACTAGAAGGAAAAGTTAAAGGAACTTCAAGGAGTTACGTCGGGAAGGAAATTAAGATAAGTATCGTTGTTTATTGTTTTTAACTTTAAATGAAATCCATGCTTTGTTTTATTCTCATGCATTCTGAGTAGTTTTCTTAGTCTTTCTCCTTGTTTATGAAAATTATGTGGTTTGATGAAATTAAATAAAGGCACTTAATATAATATAAATAAATTGTGATAATTCTTACTTTAAACTTAATTTACTTTCAATCTGGCCAATTGAGTAGTTAAAATATGTTGAATTATCAACTATAGTAAAAATTACATCCAATATTCAGGGAAGTCAAAAACCTTGGAAGGCGGGTGCAAATAAATAGGGAAATATTAATTATCGGGCGTAAAATTGAATATTTTAGTGTGACAGACTAAAATACTCAACTCGATCCTACTGTTTGAGAGCTGAAGTGTAGATGTTAGCCCTCAGGTGAGGGGAACATGGGAGCTCTGAAGTGGCGGCCAGTATCCTCCCAGCCTAGCCAGCGTGATTCGCAATCAAACATAGGATTAGTCAATGTTCTTTGCACTCGGACCAAAGGGTAAAGAATAGGAATGCTCCTATTTGTCACAATACAATTTAAAAATTCTAATTAAATTCATCATTTCACTTAATTTTCTAAAAACAAGGAGAAGGATACTTTTTCGAATTAATTAAATCAACTTATTTCAAGCATTAGTTTACTTTAGTTTATTATAGTTACTTAGAATTTACGTTCACTTTATTAAGTAATTCCTTTAAATTTAGCTGATAACAATTCTGTTAAAAACTTCCCTGTGGGATCGATAACTAGGACTCCACTAGAGTCCTGTATTACTTGATACGATACGTATACTTGCGTAGAATCCACATTATACATTAAATTATATTCCTATATTTAAAGCGGGATCAAGTTTTTGGTTCCGTGGCTATAAACATAAATTACATACATACAAAAAGTGGGTCATTTAGCAAATTCATTTAGACTAAGTGAATCCGATGAAAATAGTGGTGTCGGGATGACGAAACCGTGGGATCTTAACAGGTTATACTTAATCAACTTTAAGGTTTCCCTTAATAAAACATAAGACATTGAATTTTAAACTCAACTTCTAAACCATGCCACTTCTCTCATCTCTTGATTGTCACTTCTTAAACTAAACCCTCTGCAACCACAAGGAGCTCGAAGCAAGTACGGTGGGCAGCACGACCGTCTTCTTCAGCTTAATTCTTTCCTTAGAATTAAATAACAAAGCAATAGGATTTCGAGGTAGTTTTCTTAGTGCAACATAAACCCTCATTTTATCTCTTTAGGCATTTGCATAATCATGTTATGCAATTTAAGCCCTAACTCGTCTTAGGACTCCGAGGTAGTCGTTTGGTACGACATAAACCCTCACATCTTCGAGGCTATTTGTATGATTATATCATACAAGTATAAGTCCTAATTAATTAAAATTGGCAGGATTGCAACATTAAATAATTCTATCAAATTCAAACCAAACTAATATGATAGTTCGGAAGTCACCGAGGTTCTCCTCGGATCCGTGACATCCTTTACCTTTCTTCCATTGGATTCCCAAAATAAGATGTTCCAAATTTGATCCAATCCCTTTTGAAATTCGAAAATCAAATCCTTTGAATGCTTAAACTTTGAAATTCTTGAAAGCGAAACCACTGATTATTATCAAGAGTTTTCTTAAGTGTCTTCGGACATTTAGGATGTAATTAACTCCACGGGCTTGCCCTTATAGGTAACTTTAAGAACCCAGGTAATATAAACCCTGCTTAGTTCCTTTATATTAAGCAGGGGAACTTGTCGGCTTATAAAATTGGTTCGCAGACCAAATGAATGTCATAAAATTACTCGAGCTTCATTTTCAAGTGATATGTCTACTCTTTGGAATAAATATGTCACTTGTGATGGAATGCTTATTTATTTAAACTATTAATAATATGAGATCAGTTTGGTCTTATATTTTCAAAAATCAAATGTTACTTTCAAATTATATATATATATATATATATATATATATATATATATATATATATATATATATATATATATATAAATATATATAACTCATGGCCGTGGTTGGCGCCGGTTTTGCTCGCTAGGGTTTCTAGCATGAGCTCGCCAGCGGCAGCCTCCTGGACGGCAACTCTGGTAAGTTTAGGAGAGGGTCTTGCTGATTTTGAGTGGCCTGTGGTGTGGTTTGGCTTGAAGGTCTGGTTGCTGGAGTTTTTGCACTTCCCGGGTTTATTGTTTTGAATTTTTACTGTTCCATTGCTGGTGGCTGCTGGCCTTTTAACCTGGTTCTGAGTTTCTCTCTTCAGTTTTGTCCTTTAGTTATCTTTTTCTCTTTTCTGGAGCACCGTTGTTTTTTCTCAGAACTTCTATTGCCTCTGGAATCTCTGCCACTTGCTAGTTCTACTGTTTCCCCTTAACTAGTTTCCTGCTTTATGGCTAATCCTATTGATCTGAATACCCACATTGATTGGGCCAAAGCATCATATGCTGGTGTAGTGGGAAAGGGTCCTACAACCACTAACCCAGCTGATTTACTATTCCCCCAGAAATTTCATGATGTAGCTGCTGGGAGAAGTTCACTCCCATTCATTCGACCAATTGAAGAGAAGGAAGGCTGTCCAACTGTTTACTTTACTGATCAAGAACTGGAAGAACTAAATAATGAGGTCAGGCTCACCCTAATAGGAAAATTTTTTCTGGGGCATACAAAATTGGAACTAGTAAGAAGCTACTTTGAATCCTTACAATTCATAGGCAACTGGAGAGTAGGGTTGTTGGATGGCAGGCATTTGCTTATCAACCTATATGCTGAGAAGGACTATGCTAAGCTATTTGCTAAACAACAAATTTCTATTGCAGGAAAGGATATGAAAATTATCAAATGGACCCCTGAGTTTGATCCTAGCAAGGAACCCCCCATTGTACCCATTTGGTTTAAATTCCCAAATCTCCCATACAGATATTTTAATCAATCTGCACTCTTCCAAATTGGGAGATCTCTTGGCACTCCCCTCAAACTTGATGCAGCTACTACAAACAAAGCCAAACCTGAGGAAGCAAGAATTCAGATTGAGAGAGATATTTCACTTCCTGAAGTAAGGAAGATTTGGATTGGCTCTAAGACTGATGGCCAATGGCAGGAAGCGGTGATGCAACAGAAACCTTATTTTTGTACCCATTGTAGAATGTTTGGCCATACACCTGAAAGATGTTATATGCTTCATCCACCTCATAGAAATTCTGGAACACAATATAAATAGCCCACCATCACTGCTTCTCCTTCTCACCTTCCACTTGTGGGTGAGCAGGAGAATACTCCCTTGGTGCCTGGTTCCAAGGAATCACATATCCCTACTTCTCAACTACCAATCACCCCCACTGTCAGTCAACAATCCAACCCCTTACCCATTAGTCCCTCACCAACCACTAATCCACTTTTCATTCAATCTTCTAATGATTTATGTGTCCCACATCTTGCTGTGGTGGAGAAGGCTCAAGACTCCATGGAGGAGGAATGGATCATCCACACAGCTAAAAAGAAAAAGAAACCTCTACATGAAACATTAAAGATAGTATATTCCTCCTCTTCAAAGGGTAGGGAGACCTCCCCCCCCCCCCTCACCTTAACTAGAGGGAGAGTCAAACACAAGCCACACCACTCTATATCCCCCTCCCCCAAATGAATGATTAATCTGATTTGTTGGAATATCAAGGGGGTTTCTAACCTCCCATCTCTTAAAAGACTTATCTATGTCAACAAAAAATATAACCCTTGGTGTTTTGCCATCCTAGAGCCTTTGGTACATCAATCTCCCAACAAAATACTAAAAAAAATCACTGGTTTCACCTATTATCAAAATTCCAACAATAAAATCTGGTTACTTTACAGAAAGGAGGTCTGTTGTAATGTCCTAATTGGCCACCCACAACTGCTACATTGCTCTCTGAAATTTGCTGATCACCACATCCTAGCCACTTTTCTGTATGCAGGATGCAGAAGACAAGATAGGATTGATATCTGGAATCAGATTTGTGAGATCAGTTACTCCTTAACCATCCCTTGGGTTGTGGGTGGGGATTTTAACTGTATTGCTACTTCGCCGAGAAGCTTGAGGCAGTACCTCCAAACATTAGAAGCATGAACACCTTCGGAGATAACATCCAGTACAGTGGGTTATTTGACCTTGGATACAAAGGTCCTCATTTCACTTAGAAAAGAGGTATGATATGGGAAAGACTGGACAGGCTTTTGGTGAATGAATATTGGTACTCCCACTTCTTCCATACTACAGTAACCCATCTTCCTCTCAGCTGTTCTGATCATAGACCACTGTTGCTATCTATAGCTGCCCCCCCACCAGTATTTCCATATCTCCTTTTAGGTACCAGAACTTTTGGTCTACTCATCCTAATTTTGTCCGGACTATTCGGCCTTGCTGTGCAGGTGCTCGATCATCTTGACCCATGGAACAAGCCGAGGCTGCTGCATATCAAAACCAAGCAATCTTCTCGAGAGTTGGGGTTGGGCACAATTTGGGAATGTGACTCGTCATGAATCGAAGCTGAATAAGAGGTCCAAAAGTTTGAAGCATTGGTTCAAGCTAGAAGGGTTCCTGAGGACCATCTCCTAGCCGCCCAAACCAAGCTCTTACACTCCATCGAGGTGCGGGATCTTCTTCTTAAACAGAAAGCATCCCTCACAGGGGTTCATGGAGGGGACAGGAACACCAAATTCTTTCATGCTTACATTAAATACAAAAGGAAATGTAACACCATTCACAGCATCAAAAGTACTGAGGGTGACTGGCTTCATAACAGTGGGGCAATTGGGAGGAATGCTCTTACCTTTTTTAAAGTTCTAACTCATCAGCCACCTTATGATAGACATGCCCTCAACCCCTCCTTTCTGCCTGATCATCAGGACCACCTCCAACAGCTGTCTCTTACTCATCCCCCCACTGAACAAGAAATTTGGGAAGCTGTAAAATCCATTGACAGCAACAAATCTACAGGCCCTGATGGGTTCACTGCAGACTTCTATAAAAAGTCCTGGGAAGTTATTAAATCTGATGTGGTAGCTGCCATCTCCAGCTTTTTCACTGGGCAGGATCTTCCACAATATTTCACATCCTCAAGCACTGTTTTGATCCCCAAAAACAATAACCCTACTAGTTGGGACATGTTCAGACCCATCAGCTTAACCTCAGTCATCAGCAAAACAATTAGTAAAATCATTACTACCAGGCTCCAACCTCACCTTGGGAATTTGATCTCGCTTAAATCAAACCGCATTTGTTAAAGGAAGAGTTATTGCCGATAATGTTCTTTTGGCCCAAGAATTGATCCTGGATTTGGACAAAAACTGTAGGGGTGGCAATATGATTTATAAGTTGGATATTAAAAAGGCCTATGATACTCTAAACTGGGAGTTTTTGCTTCAGCTTCTCTCTACCAGGGGATTTAACCAATCTTTCTGTAACCTTATCCACAGATGGCTAAAAAATAATTCACATTCCATCTTCATCAATGGATCCAGCTGAGGCCATTTTAATGCTACCAGAGGTCTAAAGCAAGGGGATCCACTCTCTCCCACTCTTTTCATTCTAGCCACGGATTATCTCTCTTTAATCTTGAATAAACAGCTGAGCTCCAACCACTCATACAAGTACCACCACGAGTCAAATATACTAATTACTCATCTTATCTATGCAGATGATGTTATGATTTTTTCAAATGCATCAAAACCTGCTGTCAAGCTCATCCACTAGTGTCTTCAACACTTCCAAGACACATCTAGATTACAGTTCAACCCTTCTAAATGTCAAATTCTTTTTCCAAGGAAGCTTCCCCCAGAAGTTAAGCACTGGGTCCTCAGCTACACTGGTTTCTCCTCTGCCCACTTGCCTTTGAAATATTTGGGGTTTCAATTATCTGCAGGCAGAACCAAACAAAATCATTTTGATGAAATCCTTAACAAACTAAACAGATATCTTTCCAATTGGACTCATTTGTACCTCTCTTCTGGAGGGAGACTCACTTTACTCAAGGGCATCCTCACTACCCTCCCCTCCTATGTGATGCAGATGACTGCCATGAAGAAAAGTACCCAAGCTCAATTTGAAAGGCTTTTTAACAGATTTCTGTGGTCAGGTCAAAAGAAGCAGATCCACTGGGCCTCTTGGGCTAAACTGGCTAAACCTGACTGGGCTGGGGGGTTAGGTTTCAAAAGTCTTAATCAGATCTTCCAGCTTAATTTCTGTAAGCTATGGATAAGATTCAGATCTCAGAATTCCTTAGGGTCTCAATTCCTCAATGTTAAATACTGCAAACACTCACATCCTGCCTTGGTCACCAGTAAAGTGAGGGACTCCAAGCTGTGGAAGGCCATGCTGAAAAATAGACAGCAAGCTGAAACTATTTATCTCTGAAATCTTGGCAAGTGTACCATAAATTTTTGGCTTGATCATTGGTGCCCTCTTGATTGGCTCCAACCTTGCACTACCCAGCTCAATCTTATTCTGCAGGTTTTTGAGTGCTGGGATGGAGACCAGTGGTCTTTACCTCTACTCCACACCATTTTACAAGCCCCTTCTGCCAGAAAAGTTGCTTCCATCACATTTAATAGAACTTCTGCTGATTCTATTACTTGGAAGGCTTATACAACTCAAAGTCTTTCTAAGGCAATTTATTCCCAAATTTTTTATTGGGAGACTGTGGATTGGACTAAAATCCTTTGGCATAGACAGCTTTCTCCTTCTATGAATTTTTTCAACTGGAGGCTATTCAAGAAATTCCTACCTACATATGATATATTGAAAATGAAAGGATTGAGGGCCCCTCTTGCTGCAGCCTTTGCCATCAGGCTGAAGAATCAATCCCCCACCTCTTCTTTACTTGTCATTTCTCTCAACAGGTCTGGCATAGGCTTATTGAGAAGTTGAATATAAACACCATGCTTCTTCAATGGTTGGATCTTTCTAGATGCTGGACTGATTGGTATACTCGGGGAGCTGGTGTTGTTCCTTTGTTAACTGCCTGGTTCCTGTGGATGGCAAGAAATAGTGCAATTTTTTATAATCAAATTCCACGACTGAGGCAGTGACCGAAATTGCCTATCTTACCTTCACAACCGATTCAAACTAGACAGCTCCCAATATCCGCAACATCCCCCTCCCCTCGACTGCAAGTCCCTCAGAATTATTCCAGTTTTCTGGCACCCCCCAAATCAGAATGTTATTAAAGTTAACACTGATGGGAGCTATAGAGATGATGCTGCTGGCATGGGAGGCTTATTCAGAAACTCTAAGGGAAAATGCTTACTATATTTCTCCTCCCCTATAATTGCCTTTGACCCCCTGGAATCTGAATTGATTGCGATCATCGGTCGTTAAGCTTGGCCATTTCTTTCATTGGAACAGACTGCTTGTTGAATGTGACTCTATGGAGGTGATTGCCTTGATTCAATCAAACTGTTCTACCAATTGGCACCACTCTCAATGGCTGAGGAAGATTCAAACAATTAAAAACCAGCTTGCAGTCCAGTTCCAATTCACTTACAGGGAAGGAAACAAACCTGCTAATTGGTTAGCTAAGAGAGGAGCTGATGCCACTGATGTGTCCCTGTCCACCTCCCCTCCCCCCAGCTTAGATTACTGCTTCTTGGGGACCTACTGGAGGCCCCCCACCTCAGAATCCAGTCACAAACCTTGCAGGGAATCTAATCCACATCTGACTGCCTTTTCTCTTTTGATTTTTTGTTTGGTTTACTTTCTGCTGAGAGTGGGACCTGCTTTTGTTATGTATTGGGCTGAGAGAATTCTGGCTTACACCTTAATGTTTGCTGCTTATCTTGTGAGGTTTTTTGGTCTGCTCCCATTGGGGGAACTTTTGTAATTTTCCATTTTATTAACATGTAAGGGCCTTTGAGCCTTTTTCTTTTTAATATATATAAATATATATATATATATATATATATATATATAAATTAAAAATCTAAAATCTGCCAACAACTTCTGTAGGTGACCCCCTTTTCAAAGCACAAACCTATAAATATGCCGACAAATCCTCAAGAGCAATCTGAATTTGGTGGTAACCAGTTGATGCACCAAAAATATATACTATTTTTGCTATATAAATATACCCATTTTTGGTGACATTGCACTTTAAAGAAAGGTATTTTTCATGATTTTTTGCAGAATTGATGATTTTAGGTGATCGGAGTGAAAAGAAGCTAAAAGGAACGAATTCAGAGAAAAAAAGAGCAAAAAGGAGGAAGACAGCTTCTGGCGCTATGTTGACCTTATTTTTGATGAGGTCTTCTCTTCTTCTTTTTAGTACTTAGGATCTAGCCTTAGGCTTTTCCTTTGACTATCCTAGAGGATTAGAATTGGGACCCACCACTTAGAAATTCAAACCACTTCTTAACTCCCTGCAAACTCCACAAACTTGATTGTAGACCCCTAATCACCTAGAGGGTTGAAATCAAATGTGGAAGTTTAAAGGATGAGTTCCTATAGGACTCTTTGGCCTTAGGACTGCCCTGGGTGGCCTGGTCTGGTGAAGGTCTGACTTACACACACACTACACCTATACATTACACTTTCACACACCTCCTAAAACCACACCCATACCCAACTTGACCTCCTGACTCCTGACTCTTGGCTAAGAGGGTTAGGAACAACATAGTGAATGCCTCAAATGAGCCCCTTCATGGCTCATGTGAGCTTGATATGGCTTCATGGCTCAACCAAAATGCTTTCATTCCACTTACATTTACCCAATCTTCAATTTTCCAAATTTTCAATTTTTGACCCCAGACCCGCCTAGCCTACCCAAAACCCTTAAATTACCCAAATTTTCTGAAAATCTCCAAATCACCCAAAAATTTCCCAAAATTAACCTTGAACACTTCCTCACCAATCAAATTGATCATCCATAGCCAAAAATACCAAAAATTCCAAAAATACCCCCTCAATACCCTCCAAATACCCAAAATGCCCCTCTTGACCCAAAAATCCAAAAATTCAGAAAAATCCCAGAAAATTCCAAAAAATCCCACATATTCCCAATTTCATTTTTTTCAACTACACCATGGGCCAATTTTGTCAATTTACCCCACTTTTGTCAAAATCCCCAATTTGACCCATTTTTAACCCAAAGTGAACCCAATGTCAAACCAAACCTACCCAATTGACCCAAATTCTGGTCCAATTCAATTATAAACTTCAATTCAACATCCCCAACACCAATCAAGACCAAATCCAAGCCTAATTTGACTGGCATTTGAATCCAATTTCACTTTTGACCTTAAAGCCCAATTTGGACCCATGACCCAAACTTAGCCCAAACTAACCTAATTCAACTCCAATTATCCCCAAATCTTTTCTAAACCTTCCCTAACATCCCCACAAACAAAACACTAACATAATTTGCCCAAAATTTGGACCCAAAGCCAAAACTCCTTACATGGGCCTACACCTAAACCTAACCCAAATAGGCCCAAACCCCAAAATCCAAACCCAACCAAAGTTGAAACCTCTTTGAAACAGCCCTACAAACATTTCTCAACATTAATTTTACACCAATTTCAACATTAGCCCAACATTAGCCCAAGTTAACCCAATTTGGCCTGCTATTGGCCACTTTACCAAAAAGCCCAAATTCAACCCAATTCAAACCCAAACCACCTCAAGTTTGTTTCAACCCACTCATGACACATGCCTAAACCAATTGCAACATTTATTTGACATGGTCCTTCACAAAACTTTCATTCCAAAAGCCCATTTTAAAATCCAAAAGCCCACTTCCATGAAGCCTTTAAAAGCCCACTTCCACCAAATCCAAAAGCCCAAAAATTCATCCAAAGTCCATATGACACTCTTCTTCTTCATGCATTCAATTAAAATCATCCCTAAGTCCTAATCCAATGATCAAATAATTCTAAATAAAGCTTCATCCAACTTTCCACCAAAATATCCAAAATCCTTAAAATCCATTTCTATGAAATTGACCAAACTTTTTCCAAGCCAAATGTGAGCCATTGAGCCATGTACAAGCCACATGGAAGCCATGGGAGCCACTTTCCACCTCACCAAGCCATTAATGGCAAGAGGAGGGGACCCTTTTCTAATCCTTCATTAAGCCTTTTAACCATGCTCATGTCACACTCTAAACCATGCTTAGCCACCTCACCATGGATGGAGACCACACCATTTTCTCTTGGCGACCCAAGTGATCCTTTTCGACCTAAGACCAGGCCTCGGGTGGTGAACCTAGCCCAAAATCATGGGTTGACTCATTTGAACCCAAAATAGCCTTCCCCCATTCCATTTCAATCCAAGCTCTTTACACATGGCATTGGCCAATTGCCTACACAAAACCCCAGCCCCGACTCACCCGAACTCGAGGGTGACCCTTGCCTGCCGGCCATCCGCCTGGATCGCCGGAAAACACCATGGCCGAGACCTTGGGAGGAGCCAAAAAATTCAATTCTCCCTTGCTGACTTGTCTCAACCCAAATGGACAGCATAGCTCTTCTTCTCTTCACCAGAGCAGTTGATCCCCAGCCTTAAACCCCCCTGGGAGGCCCTCCACCCTCTCCTATTTAAACACCACCTCCTCTCGGCCATGAGAGGTGCTGAACCAAACCTTACTGAAACCCTGCCAAAATTGCTCTAGACCATTCTCCACACTTAGAGCAGTTGATCCCCAGTGACAATTTGCCCTAATCCCCACCAACAGAGCCTAATTTCTCAGCCAAAATTCCACCCAAAACCAGGACATCTCCCAATTCTCCACCAAATTCAAATTAAACTCACCCACACCGCACAAGGTCAAGAGAAGGAGTTCCCCAGGTGAAAGCCCCTCTCCAGAGCCACCCATCTGTTCCAGACTCCAAGCTTTTTAATCGGCTGTGGTCGAAATCATACCTGGACAATTTACCAGCCCAAGGGACTTCATCTGGAGCTTGCTTGGACCCAATTGAAGGTGACACAACTCTCAGATCGAAGCTTCACTTCTCTGAGCAAAGGTATGGACTCACTCTTCTTCCTGAGCTTACAGAGATTCTTTTTTTAATTTGAGTCAATTTCAATACATGTTTACCATATGGATGTGTTCGTCTCCTCAAGACGAATCCATAGAGCATAAGAACACAAAAATCCGTTGAGAATCGAGTGAGAAATTAGGGTTAGAAGGTTGACGGTCACGGGTGCACACCAGTCGTAGATGATGACTGGGAGCCTTCGGATCGAGCGTGTATCGAGCGGACGGTCTGGATCGAGCCGGACAGCGCAATGGTGCATGAACCGCGGGCCCTGGAGTGCTGAGTCGGATGGCGGCGCCGAATCGAAGACGACGCGTGGCCTTTCGGAGTCGCCGAGGATGGCGTGGCGCCGCGTGGATAAGTAGGAAATTAGGGTATTTTCGATTTATTTAATTCCCTAAACTTCGAAAATGCATAACTTAGGAAAATCAGAAAAATAAAATAAAAATACCCTCTTGCTCGGTGAACGAGAGGAGAATAATGTGGAAAAGAAATCATGTAATTTCATCAAGTATTTTATTTTTAATTATTTATTTACTCTCTGCACTATTTCAATTCTCCATGCATGTATACAATTCACCATGGCATGAGACCATAGGGCTTTTGAAGCCTCCGAATTTGGGGACATTCCCTGAATTTTCCAAAGTCAGAGGCCACCCCTATGAAGAGTTATTGATTTTTCAATTCTAGGTCACTATTCTGAGTATTTTAATTCCAATAATTAGCATATTATGAAATAAATTCTAGGAAAATTTGGTGATGTTTCTTATGACTAGAGGACCCTAGGAAAAATAGTTTTTGAGTTAACTCACTTGTAATAACCCTAATTGGCTTAAACACCCAAAATGGAGCTTCAATTAATTAGAGCTAATCATACATCAAATTGACTTGAAATCAATCCTCCACTGACCTTTAGGATCAGAGGAACCCACCATAAAAGTTTGAAGTCAATTGGACTTGGTTAGCCTTATCAAATGGGTTGATTAAGCCATTTAGCCAAAATTAAACTTAAAAAATTCATAACTTTCAATATACTTCTCAAAAATTCACCAAATTGGTTTTGGAGCCTCTCTGATATCAGGGGAATTTTAAAAAATTAAAATTGCAATTTTCTAAAAAGTTGATTTTTTGCATTATTTTAATATTTTTAATTATTAAAAAATAATAAAAATCACAAAAATAATAAAATTCACCAAAATGTCACATTTTGAATTTTAATCACTTAGGAGCAAACCCCATATTTTTCTTAAGTCTCTATGATGAGATATTAAATTTTAAAGCCCTAAGGTAATTTTAAAATTTAAAAAAATGCATTTTCTAGCATTTTCACTAAAATAATTCTAATAAATCAAAGAAAAATCAAAAAATTGTAAGAATTGGTTCTCTGATTTCCTTGATATCAGAGAGATTTTTAAAAAATATAAAATTCATTTTTCAACCTTTATTTTATTTTTAAATTAATTAATACTCCAGAACTCAAAATAATTATAATAAAAAGAATATAATTAAAAAAATCATCAAAATTGGTCTAAGTGGTCCTCTGGTCATTAGGAATGTCTCATAATTTTCTTAAGGAAAGAAATTATCCCTTGGTCATATTATTAAATTTTCCCTGAAAATCCCTATTTTCCACCAAAAATAATTACATAAATAAATTAAATACAGAAAAATCACATTTTCTCCTCTAATGTCTTGATTGACATATGAGTGAAGTCACATAAAGATTTCAAATTCATTTAAGCTCAATTTAGTGAGTTATGAAATTAGTAAGTTTAAAGGGCAAAATGGTAATTAAAATTTTAACCTACGATTAAAAATTTTAGGTTTAATTAGAATAAAAGAGTAAAATATTTGATCCTAATCTGATTTGGATGATTTAAATTTAAATAATTAAAGGGCAGAAACCTACCAAATAATTTGAAAATAATTAAAATAAACCTTAGTTAAATAATTAATTAAATTTGGAAGAATAATGAAAAATCGGAATTATTAAAATAGGGATATTATTAGGAAGAAATTTATTCTTTAATTCAAGAATCCCTAAATTAATCACCTCAATAATATTTAATTCCTAATTAAAATGATAATCCAAATTCAAGATTTAAAATGCTAAAAGACTTAATCATTAAATTAAATTAAAGTTAAAATATTTAAATTAAATCCTTTTAAAATTTCAATTAAATTAATACTTTAACAATTAAAATTAAATCATCCTTAAAGCATAAAAAATAAAATATTAAATTAAAATTAAAAAATAAAATTAAATTAAAATTAAAAATAAAACCAAATTAAAATTTAAACTAAATTAAAATTTAAGCTAAATTAAATTAAATTAAATTAAAATTTAAATTAAGTTAAATTAATTTAAATTAAATTAAATCACATTAAATTAAATTAAATTAAATTAAATTAAAACATATTAAATAAAAAAATAATAATAATAAAATCAAGTTAATATAAAATTAAAATTAAATTGAATAAAATAAAATTAAATTAAAATTAAAACTAAACCAAATTAAATTAAATTAAATTAAATTAAATATAACATAATAAATCTAAAACAACTTGAACACTATTCCAAACTTAAACCCATTAATTAAAATTAAATTGAATCACAAATCACTTGAACATTGATTTGCCCTCAAAAGCTCTTGTTGTCATAACTCCTAAACAGAGTGTTAAGTGAAGTGTTGCTTCACTCATAGGATATTCAAATGTACTAGTTCACTGAGCAAGATAACAAAACTTGAACTCCTGGATGATTAATTCATTTGTATAATTAAATTCTCTTGGACTTAAAACAATCCTAGAGGTATTGAAAAGATGTTTAAGACTCGTCTTAAGCACTTCCTCGATATGATAGGATATTTATAAGAACAATTGAACTTAATTGTTCTTTGATGAAGAAAATCGTCCTTAAATCAAAACACAAGAACCTAGACGTCATAAGAGGTGACTAGCTATAGGAATAGGACCTTGGTAGAAAACCATAACCCTCCCCTTAGCTTTACCTAGGAACTTGCTTTAAATGCTTAAATATTCTAAATTGTGTTTAAGTGCAGCTTGGGATGACGGGAAGATCCTTCAGGTACGCTTTTATTTTATTGCAATTTACTTTATTGCAATTTACTTAATCGCATCGCACTTACTTTTCTTGCATGATAAACAACTGTTGCATGAAAACCCACACCTTTAGGATAGTCCCTAAAATTGAAACCAAAACTAAATTAAAAGTCATTACAAGATAAAATTCACCGCAACAACATTTCAAAATATAAAACAACTCAAAATTTAATCACAAACAGAACAATAAAACTACAACTACAACTAAATTAAAACGTCTTGTTGGATAATCGGGAATACCTCGGATGATGTAACCTACGTGTTGCTAATCGGATTTCCCACGGTCTAAATGAAAGTGTGGAACTCATTTAGTTGAGTTTAGCAAATTCATCTGGACTAAGTGAATCCGATAAAAATAACGATGCCGGAAGGATGAAACCGTGGGATCTTAACCGGTGTTGTTATAATCAACTTTAAGATTTGTTTTAATTAAAACATAAAAACACTTGGAAACTAAGACCTTCTCTAAACCAGAACACTTCTCTCATCTCTTGATTTATGACTTCTAAAACTAAACCTCTGCAACAACAAGGAGCTCGGAGCATGGTGGGCAGCACGGCCATCGTCATCGGCGAAACACTGAGTCTACTTCGGTAAAGCTGTCTTAGAATTAAATAATCAAAGCCATAGGACTTCGAGGTAGTTTGCCTAGTGCAACATAAATCCTCAACTCTTCGTTAGGCATTTGCATTGCAAATTAAGCCCTAACTGGTCTTAGGATTCCGAGGTAGTCGTCCGATACGACATAAACCCTCACATCTTCGAGGCTATTTGTGTGATCACATCATACGAATATAAGTCCTAATTAATTAAAATTGGCAAGATCAAAACATTAAATAAACATTAGGGCTTTCCTAAATTCAAGCCAAACAATAGGATAGTCGGGAAATTACCGAAGTTCGCTTCGAATCTGTGGTTTCTCCTACCTTTCTTCCTTTGAATTCCCAAAATAAAATGTTCCAAATTTGATCCATTCCCTATTGAAATTCCAAAATTCAATCCCTTGAAAACTTACACTTTGAAATTCTTGAGAGCAGAACTACTGATTATTATCGAGAGTTTTCTTAGGTGATTCCCGTCACTTAAGATGTAATTAACTATAGGGGCTTGCCCTTATAGGGAATTTTAAGAACCCAGGTAATATAAACCCTACTTAATTCATTGATATTAAGTAGGGGAACTTGTCGGCTTATAAAATGGTTTCGCAGACCAAACGGATGTCACAAACCTTCTAGTTTATTTAATCGAGCCCCACCATCAAACAGTGTGCCTATTCTTCGGAATAGACACGCGTTTTGTGGTGCGGTGCTCATTTATATAAACTATTCGGGATGTGAGATCAGTTTGATTTCATATCTTAAAATCTTCAAATTTAAAATTATTTTCAAAATCAAATACTACTTTTCAAATTATTTATTTAAATTAAATTAAAAATTAGCCGACAATATCTGTAGGCGACCCCCTTTTCAAAATAAAACACCTAATCTAAAAATATGCCGACACGCTACCGGCGCCATTTTCCTGAGAGCTCAGCAAATATTCGGACAATAGAGCTCCGTTAGTGCCCTATCGGGAGCCGCTGGGGCCCAATGTCGGTGGATTTCAAATTCGAAGAGTTTTGGTGAATTTTGGAAGGAATGACTATGGAAACTCATCGAGTTTTGTTTCTAACTTATAAGTAGCTGTTTTTGGATGAAAATGGTATGTGTTCTAGAGTTCTAGTGTGGTCTTAGGGAGAGTTTAGTGTGTGTTGAGTGTTAGGGTTTAGAAGAGAAGAGTGTAGAAGTGAGAATTTGATAGGAATTCTTTAATAAGGAGTGAAGGAGAAGAAGTAAAGTGAGAGATTGCTTCTTCCTTTCCATTCTAAAGAGGGAATTGAGTGTTGCAAAGAAGAGAGAAAAGCATTCAAAGGAACATCAAGGAAATTGCATTGGGGAAGAGAAAGAGATAAGTTGTATTTTTTTTATGGTTTGTATGACTTTTCTTTTATATATAAAATCCATGTTTTATTGTGTCTTCTTCATGAATTCTGAGTAATCTCCTTCGTCTTTCTTCTTGCATAGAGATGTGATGATGTGTTGATGTGGATTTGAAGTGCTTTTAACGTAATGAAGAAATTGTGATGGTTTTTCATTTCGAACTTAATTTACTTTTCGATCTGGCCAATTAAATTGTTAAAATATGTTGTTGAACATTAACTCTGAAAGGATTTAGTGTCCTACAATAATAATGAAGAATCCATTCAATTTCCATGGATGAATTGCGTAGTTCATGGGAATTGAGTGCAAATAAATAGGGAAATGTGTTTTGATGGACTTTAAATTGGAGGTTTCAGGGTGAAAGGCTGTAATTCCCAATTTGGTCCTAAGATTAGTAACTAAACTCAAGAGTTAGCCTTCAAGTGAAGGGTGAGTGGGAGCTCCATAGTGACAGCCGGTATCCTCCCAGCCTAGCCTTAGATTTAGTGACTAAACTTAGGATTTGTCAATGTTCTTTTCATGCTTAGAAGATGGGGTACTCTTTTAAGGGTAAAGAAACATTTATGCTCCTATTTGGCACAATACCATAGATAATCACTCCATATCATCTACACATCATATTCTTGTTGCAAGAGGAAAGATACTTTTCTTATATATCAAAACCTTTCAAATATATAGCTTAGTGTGTCTCTCTTAGTTAATTCTATTTTAAAGATATTAGAAGTTATTGTAGTTTACTAAATTGTTACTGTTTCTGCATCTTGGTAGTAGAAGTAAACATTAAACTTTAATTGCTATTTGAGTATTGGAATTCAGTATTACATTATCTACTGTAAGACTCGAACCTTCCCAGTGGGATCGATAACCAGGACTCCATTAGAGCTCTGTATTACTTGATACGATACGTATACTTGCGTTGAATAATTGGACTTTATAGAATCATTAAAATATATATAAATTTAAGTTGATAAGTTCTTACAATATTAAAGTTTGCTGCATCAAGTTTTTGGCGCTGTTGCCGGGGAAGCAAGGAAATATAAACGGTATTTATTGATAATATATTAACTGAAAACCTTTACTTTGTAGTGTGTAATTGTGTGTGTTTGTTTACTTTTAAAGTATTTGTGTGATTTTATATGTGTCATAGTGGATCTATAGGTTTTGTACCTTACGATTCAGAGTTAGAGCGTAATGTTAGAAAAATTAGAAAACAACAAAAACAAACTGAAAATCCTTGTGAAATGGCGAATAATCAAGATAATTAGAGAAATGATATTGAAAATTTGCCAAGACCTTTAAGAGATTATGCTAACCCAACAACAGATGAAATTCATATAACTATTTAAAATCCTAGTGTTGTTGCTAATTCATTTGAACTTAAACCTGCTATTATCCAAATGGTACAAAAAATCAATTTGGAGGAACACCTAATGAGGATCCAAATTTACATCTCGCTAGTTTTCTTGAACTGTGTGCTACGTTTAAATATGACGGAGTGTCTAGCGATGTTGTCAGACTTAGACATTTTCTTTTTTCATTAAGGGATAAAGCTAAGGCATGGTTAAATTCGTTAGCACCTGGATCTATTAGAACTTGGGGAGAATTGTCTCAAAAGTTTCTATCAAAATATTTCCCTCCATCAAAGACTGTTAAGTTAAGAAATGATATTACTCTTTTGGTCAGTTTGAAGGAGAATCAATATATGAAGCTTATGAGAGATTTAAAGATCTTTTTAGGAAGTGCCCACATCATGCTTTACCAGATTGGTTAATAATTCAAACATTTTATAATGGATTAGTGGGATCATTGAGTTTAATTATAGATGCTGCTGCTGGTGGATTGTTAATGTCAAAACCTTTTGATGAAGCAGACGCATTAATTGAAGAAATGACTATTAATAATTTTCAATGGCCCTCTAAACGGGTAAATCCTAAGAGAGTAGCTAGTGTTGATGATTCAAATATGATGACTATGATAGTTTCTCAAATTGTATCCCTTTCTTAGAAAATAGGTCAGTATTGAATGAATTATTCTCAACCACCTCAAGTGTTAGAGGAAAATTCATTTAGATAGATCACAGAATCTCAAACACCTTATGAGACTTTGAATGCTATTAATAGACCTAACAATCCCTATTCGAATTATCATAATCCTGGTTGGAAGAATCACCCAAATTTTAATTAAAATAATAGCAATGCCAATGTTAACCCACATTGAGGGAATCGTTCTATAAATCCAGTTGGAAATTCAAACAATCAAGGAAATACCAATTTTAGACCATCTTATCCTCCTGGATTCAATAGTAACCCGTAATTTAAGGATAAGAAGTTGTCCACTGAAGAAATGATTTTGAATATGGGAAATCAAGTACAAGCTCAAGGTGTTGCGATGAAAAATATTGAAAATAAATTGGGGCATATTTTCACTGCACTTAATAATAGACCTTCTGGAACGCTTCGAAGTAATGTTGAGATCAATCCAAAAGATCAAAATAAGGAACATCTTAAGGCTATTCAATTAAGTAGTGGAAAGAATTGGAAACAAGAGTGCAAAAAGAAGTTGAAATAGAAAAGGAGAAGGTGGAAATCGAAAAAGGTTCAAACAAGATTTATCCATACTTGGAATATCCTCTTGAGCCAATGAAGATAACTGTTGAAAAACCACCGCCTCCATTTCCTCAAGGATTGAAGAAAAAAATTAGGGATAACAGATTTGGAAAATTTTTGGAGATCCTTAAGAAATTAACGATAAATATTTCTTTTGTTGAAGCATTAGAACAGATGTCTGACAATGCCAAATTTATGAAGGATATTCTAAAAAAGAAAAGAAAGTTTACAGATCATGAAACTGTTGCACTTAGCGGAGAGTGTAGAGCAATTATTTAGAAGAAGCTTTCGAAAAACTTAAAGCTCCTTGTAGTTTCACTATTTCGTGTGTTATAGGTGAAAAATTTTTCGGAATAGCCTTATTTGATCTAGGAGCTAGTATTAATCTTATGCCTTTATCAAATTTCAAAAGGTTGGGAATAGGAGAAATTTCTCCTACATCTGTGACTCTTTAGTTGGTCGATCGTTCCATTACTTACCCTAAAGGAGTAGTGGAAGATGTGTTAGTGAAAGTGGATAAATTTATCTTTTCTGTGGATTTGATTGTACTTGATATTGAGGAAGATAAAAAAATTCCAATCATATTGGGAAGACCATTCCTTGCTACTGGAAGAGCAGTGATTGATGTTCAAAATGGAGAATTAACTATGAGAGTTAATGATCAAGACGTGACCTTTAATATTTTGAAATCTATGAAGTATCTCTTAATGGAAAATGATAATGAATGTTTTAGGATGGAGGTTTGTGAATATTTGAGAAACGATCATTTTGAAAATATATTTGAAAAAGAAGTAGAGTATGAAAAATTGTTTGAAGAATAAATTGAAAATGAAGGAAATTCAGATAATAAGAAGAATGAAGATTTGGAGTATGTTCAGGAGAGATTTGAATTATTAGACACTATGGAAGGTGGAAATAAAAGATTAATTCCATCTATAATAAAACCTCCTGAACTTGAGATGAAAATTCTCTCTAATCATTTGAAGTATATGTTTTTAGGAGAATCATCTACCTTGCTAGTTATTGTATCTTCGGAGTTAAACGATTATCAAGAACAAAAGTTGTTGGAAATTTTAAGAAGATACAAGAAAGCTTTTGGATGGACTTTAGCAGATATTAAAGGAATCAGTCCTTCGATTTGTATGCACAGAATTTTATTAGATGAAGAACATAAACCGAGAGTTGATCCGCAGAGGAGATTGAATCTAATAATGAAAGAAGTAGTTAAGAATGAGATTTTAAAATTGCTGGATGCTGTAATTATTTATCCTATTTCTGATAGTGCTTGGGTGTGTCCAATACATTGTGTACCGAAAAAGAGAGGAGTGACTGTTGAAGTAAATGAATGTAATGAAATTATACCCACAAGACAAATTAATGGATGGTGAATTTGTATTGACTATAGGAAATTAAATGCCGCCACGCAAAAAGATCACTTTCCTCTTCCTTTTCTCGATCAAATGCTGGATAGACTTGCTGGACACAAGTACTACTGCTTTCAGGATGGATATACAGGTTACCATCAAATACCTATTGTTCTTGAGGATCAAGAAAAGACAACATTTACAAGCCCTTACAGAATCTTTGCTTTTCAAAGAATGCCTTTTGGACTGTGTAATGTACCTGTAACATTTCAGAGATGTATGATGTCTATCTTCAGTAGTATGATAGATAATGGAATAGAAGTTTTTATGCATGATATCTCTGTATTCGGGACTTCATTTGAAATCTTCTTAGAAAACTTAGCAAAAGTTTTGGAGTTTTGTGAGAAAACAAATTTGGTTCTGAATTGGGAGAAATATTAATTTATGGTTGCAGGAGGAATTGTGCTTGGGCATAAAATTTCTAAAAATGGTATGGAGGTCGACCCCGCTAAAATTAGAGTGATTGAAAGATTGCCACCACCCACTACTGTGAGAGAGGTGAAGAGTTTCTTAGGACATGCTGGATTTTACATGTGATATATTAAAGATTTTTCTAAATTTACTAAACCTTTGTGTCGACTTCTAGAAAATGATAGAAAGTTTGATTTTAATGATGAATGTTTGAGTGTTTTTGAATTATTGAAAGAGAAATTAATCACTGCACCTATAATTGTCTCACTAGATTGGGAGAAACCATTTGAACTCATGTGTGATGCTAGTGATTATCCGTTTGGAGTAGCATTGGGGCAAAGGCACTATGCTAGTAAAACTCTTAATGAAGCTCAAATTAATTATACCACTACTGAAAGAGAGTTACTAGCTATAGTATTTGATTTTGAAAAGTATAGACCTTAATTAATTGGAGCTAAAAGTATTGTTCATACAGACCATTTGGCTATCAAATATTTAATGAAAAGAAGGATGCGAAACCTAGACTTATTAGATGGATACTTCTTCTGCAAGAATTTGATTTTATGATAGTTGATAGGAAGGGATCTGATAACCAAATAGCTGATCATTTGTTAAGATTAGAGTATGATAAATTATCAGAATTTGAGAAGGAAGTTACAGAGTAACTTTCCCTGAATAACAACTTTATACTATTATGGGAAGAAATTTGCCTTGGTATGCTGATATTATGAATTATATTATGAGTGATATTGTACCACCTGATTTAACAAGGCAACAACAAAAGAAGTTTAAATATGATGCAAGATTTTATTTTTCGGATGAGCTCTATCTATATAAACACTACAAGGATCTGATTATTAGGAGATGTGTGCCACAAGAAGAAACGAATTTGATTATTTAATGATGTCATGATTCTGAATTTGGAGGTCATTTTGGTATTGATTAAACTGCTTTTAAGATTTTACAATCTGGATTTTATTGGCCCACTCTTTTTAAGGATGTTTACAAATATATTAAATCATGTGATCGATGTCAGAGAGTAGGTAATATCTCTAGAAAAAATCAAATGCCTCTAAATTATAATTTGGAAGTTGAAATTTTTGATGCATGGGGTTTAGATTTTATGGGACCATTTACTCCTTCATTTGGGAATTTATATATACTGGTTGCAGTTGATTATGTCTCGAAATGGATTGAAGCTATTGCTTTACCTAGATGTGATGCTCAGAGTGTTTCAAAATTTTTAAAGAAAAATATATTTACAAGATATGGAATGCCGGTGGCGCCCTATTAAGAAAAATATATTTACAAGCTAATAAATAGAGTGCTGCTGGCGCCCTATTGAGCGTCGCCGGCACCCAAGTACAGAAAAATGCCAAAAACCAATTATTTCGTGATTTTAACCCTGGGACCCACGATTTTTCCATTGCTTTCGTCTTCCTCCTCCATTTTCACGATTTTGAAGACCAAGGGCTTGCTAGATCTCGGATTTGAAGTGATTTTAAAGCTTTTCGAGACCGAATCTACACTTTTCTTGGTAAGAGCTTCATTTTAAGTTAATTTTTTTTTAATTTTCACCATGGGAATCTCTCACATTGCTTAGATTTGAATTTTTGGATTTTTGAAGAAATTTTGAGATTTCCTATGATAAAATTTGCTCTTACTTGATTAGAATAATGTTTGGAGTTTGTTACATTGTGGATTTAGATTTTATTGGAATTTTCTTGCAAATTTTAGAACTTCACATGGCTCCAAGGATGAGTAAAGTGAAGAGAAAATTGGATTTTGATGAAGAAAAATTTGTTAATGTTAAAGTGCAATTTTGCTTTAACTCTTACCTTTACAATAAGATGTGTATCCAGGATTGAGCTTTTGATAATCCTGGTGGATCTGTAGAACAGTTAATTGCAGAGCGAAACTGGGAGAGATTTTATTATTTTACTGTGAATGTTGTTATGGGTGTTGTTAGAGAGTTCTATTCAAATGTGCCCTGAACTATGTGTTAGTTAGAGGAAAAATGGTTGAATTTACTCCGCAGCGTATTAATGCATTCTATCAGACTTGGAAACCATTTGTTTGTGAATATGAAAACTTTGATACTCGAGAGGCAAATATGAAGGAAGTGATTTCTTTTCTGACGGATGGAAGAGGGGAATGGAAAGTAAGTCAAAAACAGATGATTAACTTCCCCACTTCCAAGTTAAATGTTGCATCAAAAGTTTGGCACTATTTCATCTCTGCAAGACTGTTACCTTCTTATCATCACAGTGAAGTTACAAGGGATAGAGCAATTCTGAACTATTGTATTCAGAAGATGAAGAAGATTGATATTGGAGCTATTATCTTCAAGAACATTTAGACTATTGCTTGAGGCAAGACCACCGGTGGATTAGGACATCCTGACTTAGTTCATGCCCTGTGTGTTTAATCTAGAGTGGAGTTCAACAGTTCTGAAGAGATAGCTATACCACTGAGACCGATTACAAAGACGATTATTCATACTTATGAGTTTCATGTGGGAGCCCGAGATGAGAGTAGGAGTACTGATATTCCTACTACGAGTTATGACATTCCATCTACATCTGAGTCCCCTACATTATCTGATATTATGGAGCGTACTGAGATTACAAAGTGCTAGTATGGATAGACTCCATGGTAGGATGGATATGTTTGAGGCCAGAATTGATGTGAATAAAGATTATCTGAGGAGGAGAGTTGAATTTGATATTGCTTATTATCATGCTCAGGTCAGATTCATAAGGGGGAGACTGATGTGATATTTCCTACCTGCTCCAGCTATACACCGTATAGGCTTGATCATGCTGACCCTGCTGATGAAACTGGTGATAAAGATTGGTAGATTGTTTGTTTCTATTTCTATTTTTCTTGTTATGTGTTGTGTTGTATTTTTGTGATGTAGGAGTTATTTGCTTTCCATGTGACGTGTAACCCTGTTGGCGTAGTGTTATGTTGTAAAGAAAAAAAACTTGAAATTGTTAAATGAACTATGTAGTGATGTGATAGTTTGTTTAGTATTGTGATGTTGTGTTGGATGTTTAAATGTTTAAAGTTAAATTCTCCTCACCTTTTAAATGTTTAAAAATATTTATATATATCATTGTTACTAACTGTTTCATGCCTGCTAGTTGTAAATTTTGACTAATACCAGATAGCTATTAAAGATTTCAAGATCCCAGCACAAAAAGGTTAGTTTCTTTTACTCTCTACTGTTTCAAATTTATTGAAAAATTTAAGTTTGGGGGGGTAGAAAAATATTAACTCTTATTTGTTCTCAATTATTATATTTTCAAAAACTATTAGCATAACTTCTGGCAGTTGAACCTTACTGTATGTAACTAAAACTTTTTATTTCAGTTGAATATTATGGAAGGAATGGATGAAAGTTTTTAGTAAAAAAGGTTAATTTTATAGAGGTAAGTTATTTGGTATGGAAGGATTTGATTATAGTTAACTATTTAAAGTAAAGAAAACTGTATTTTTGAAATGTTAAGAGACTTAAAGTATTGTGTGTTAAGAAGAGATTGTGACTTTATGATGAATAATAAAGGTCGTACCTAATTATAAAGTAAGGAGGTATCTCAAGTTTGAACTTTAGAAAGAGGAGAGTGAAGTTCAAAATCATTAAAAGCTATCTAGATATAGTAATCCTCATTAAAAAAAAAGAAGAGGGAATGAAAAGAAAAGAAGGATTGAAAAACAATCCCAAACAGAAAAGAAAAATAAAAAGAAAGAAAAAAGTAATTATGAGGAAAAGCTTGAGGAGATGCCTAATCAAAAATTGGCTTCACTTGAGTCACCCTAAAGGGAGAACTTGATTTCATTTCTGAATTTATATTTAAAGTATTGGCCTACATTTTGATGAAGTTTTCATGAACTCCTTTTTCACATAATCTTTCAAAACACTCTTAATGTGACAAATTATGATTTATCTTGAAATAAATAGAAGACTAGAACCCTTAGACTTGATTGCTGAACATTCTTATTCCTGTAATGTTGACCTGAGTTACTAAATTTCTTTCCAAAAGTCTAACAATATATTCTTTTGGATGAAAAATTTTAGTTTCTTACAGGTGAAAAGTGCATTGCCTAGAGTTATATTTTTATGTAGTAAAAGGATTACTTGAGGACAAGTAATAGTTAAGTTTGGGGAATTTGATACACCAAAAATATATATTATTTTTGCTATATAATTTTACCCATTTTTGGTGTATTGCACTTTAAAGAAAGGTATTTTTCATGTTTTGTTGCAGGTATGATGATTTTAAGTGATTGGAGTGAAAGGAAGCGAAAAGGAACGAGTTCGGAGGAAAAAGGAGCAAAAAGGACGAAAATAGCTTCTGGCGCCGCTGGTGCCATTTTCCCGAGAGCTCAGCAAATATTCGAACGATAGAGTGCCGCCGACGCCCAATGTCGGTGGATTTCAAATTTGAAGAGTTTTGGCGACTTTTTGAAGTGATGCCTATGGAAACTCTTGGTATTTCGTTTCTACCTTAAAAGTAACTATTTTTTGACGAAAATGGTGTGTGTTCTAGAGTTCTAGTGTAGTCTTAGGGAGAGTTTAGTGTGTGTTGAGTGTTAGGGCTTAGAAGAGAAGAGTGTAGAAGTGAGAATTTGAGAGGAATTCTTCTCTAAGGAGTGAATGAGAAGAAGTAAAGTGAGAGATTGCTTCTTCCTTTCCATTTTAAAGAGGGAATTGAGTGTTTTAAGGAAGAGAGAAAAGGATTCAAAGGAACTTCAAGGGAATTGCATTGTGATGGATTTTCATTTCAAACTTAAATTACCGTTCGATATGGCCAATTGAATTATTAAAATATGTTGTTAAACATTAACTCTGAAAGGATTTAGTTTCCTACAACAATAATGAAGAATCCATTCAATTTCCTTGGATGAATTGTGTAGTTCATAGGAATTGAGTGCAAATAAATGGGGAAATGTGTTTTGATGGACTTCAAATTAGAGGTTTCAGGGTGACAGGCTAAGATCCCCAATTTGGTCCTAAGATTAGTAACTAAACTCGAAGGTTAGCCTTCAGGTGAAGGGTGAGTGGGAGCTCCATTGTGATAGCCGATATCCTCCCAGCCTAGCATTAGATTTAGTGATTAAACTTAAGATATGTCAATGATCTTTTCATGCTTGGAAGAGGGGGTACTCTTTTAAGGGTAAAGAAACATTTATGCTCCTATTTGTCACAATACCATAGATAATCACTCCATATCATTCACACATCATATTCTTGTTGCAAGAGGAAAGATACTTTTCTTATATATCAAAACCTTTCAAATATATAGCTTAGTGTGTCTCTCTTAGTTAATTCTATTATAAAGATATTAGAAGTAATTCTAGTTTGCTAAATTGTTACTGTTTTCTGCATCTTGGTAGTAGAAGTAAACATTAAACTTTAATTGCAGTTTGTGTATTGGAATTCAGTATTACATTATCTACTGTAAGACTTGAACCTTCCCTATGGGATCAATAACCAGGACTCCATTAGAGGCTTGTATTACTTGATATGATACGTATACTTGCATTGAATGTTTGGACTTTATAAAGTCATTAAAAATATATATAAATTTAAGTTCATAAGTTCTTGCAATATTAAAGTCCGCCGCATCACCAGTATATCCATTTAAAAAACAAAACTATTATGCCCAGCCAGTCTATCCAGCATCTGATCCATAAATGGGAGTGGAAAATGATATTTCCTAGTGGTAAGATTTAATTTTCTATAATCAATGCATATTCACCATTCTGTAACTTTTCTTGTTTAAATCATTTCATTTTTTTCATTAACAGTCACAGTTACTCCTCCTTTCTTAGGAACATAGTGAATAGGACCAAAACCATGCACTATCTGAAATAGGGTAGATAATTCCAGCAACTAACCACTTCATAATTTTTTTCTTAACAACATCTTTCATGATATGATTTAATCTCCTTTGGGGATCAGCCTGAGATTTACAATTATCTTCCATAAGAATTCTGTGCATACAAATTGAAGGACTGATTCCTTTAATATCAGTAATTTTCCATCTAAAGGCTCTTTTATACTTCTTCAAAATTTCAAACAAACTCTCTTCTTCTTTTTCAGTCAATTGAGATGAAATTATAAAAGGAAAGGTTGAGGATTCACCCAAAAAAAAACATACTTCAAATGATCAGGAAGCATTTTTAACTCAAGTTCAGGAGGTTTTTCAATTGATAGACTATAAGATTCATCTTTTTCATTCATATCCAACAATTCAAAATTTTCATGAACATAATTTAACTCTTCCTCTTGAAAATCTTCAGAATGATGTAACTCCTCTTCTTGCTTATGTTCCAATTTTTCTCTTTCATATTTTTCTTCATAAGTTGACTTGAAATGACATTCACTCAAATATCTGATAACATCCATCCTAAAACACTCATCATCTTTACCTATTGCATGATATTTCATCAATTTCGAAAAATTGAATGTAATAGTTTGATCATTAACCCTCATAGTTAATTTCCATTTTTGTACATCTATCATTGCTCTGTTTGTGGCTAGGAAAGGTCTTTCCAAAATGATGGGTATCTCTTTATATTCCTCCACATCAAGCACAATGAAATCAACAGGAAAGATAAATTGATCCACTTTAACCAAAACATCTTTTATAACTCCTTTTAGATATGTGATTGAACGATCTGCTAATTGCAGAGTTACTGATCCACTTAAAAAATACCTATTTTTATGCCTTATTTATGATTCAATTCTTAAGGATATTATGCTTTAATGAAAGGTATTTTTATGTTTTTAGATGTAGGTGATAAAAAAAGAGTTCAAGAAGGAAAAAGGAGCAAAAATGAGCAAAAATAGAGCTAAAAGACAAAGTTGCCGAAATTTAAGGTCTGGCGCCTAGGCGCCAGAATCTGGCCCTAGGCGCCAGAATCCGGCGCATAGGCTCCAGAATCCGGCGCCTAAGCGCCAGTTTGATATTGAAGCAAATAAGATTTTTAACAACTTTGGGCAGTTATTTTGACGGTGTTAAGCGGTTATCAGACCTTCTAGAAGACTGGAAGTTACTCCTAATACATAGGACATGTGATACAATGCATCTGGACACGGGAAAACAATTTTAATCGCGAAAGAGGTGTGATCCAAAGTGAAGAGGTGCAAAGACTTGGTCACGGACTCCGGCGCCTAGGGCGCCAGATCCCGGCACCTTGGCGCCAAATTTACTTTCTAGAAGATACATTGCATTTGGATGAATTTTGAAGAGGATCCTTAAGCAACCCCTAGTCATTTTTGAAGCTCTATAAATAGGAGTCACTTCTACAGAGGAAAGTGCCCCCAAGCACCCTGAAGTTCTCTCACGCTTGAAAATAATTTTAGGGAGCCACCTTCTTAAGTAATTAGTGAGTTTATTTTAGTTATTTTGAGTATTACTACTCAATTCCTTGAGTAGTAAGTGTGAATTTGCAAGTGTTATTGTTGTTGAAGTCTTGTACCTTGCATTGGATTCAGTAGGAGTCAGCGGATCACTTGAAGGAACATTCCAGATAAGTATTTGTAACTTGGTTCAAACTTTTATAAATTTATTTTGTTGTGTGAATTCAATGTGTTCTGAGTAATTAGTTTTATTTCTCCTTTCAACTATGAAGAGATAATAAGATAATTTAATTTCGTTAGAGAACTTAAGTTAAAATTTTTAAAAATTATAATGATATTAATACCTGATCTTAATTTACTTTTTAAACTGGTCATTTTAATTGTTAAGACCTGTTGAAGAATTCTGAGACCTATCCGGAGATGAGTTCTTAACTTGTTGATATCACATGAATCCTTGGGTAATTGAAGGTTATATGCGGGTTATTCATGGTGAAGTGCAAATAAATAAGGAGATATTGTTTATTTGGTGTAGAATTGATTAGTTTTTAGAGTGACAGACTAAATTCTAATAATTTGGTTTATAGAAAGGGAACGGGTCACTAGTAGGGCCGACCATAGCCACCCTTGGACATCTAGAAGTGTGAGCCTAGTTTAACCCATTCTACTAATAATACATCCTGAACCGATCTATAGATTAGCCAATGTTCTTTACACTATCGAGCGAATGTAAAGAATAGGAATGCTTCTATTTGGCGCAATACCATATTTTCAAGTTCTCAACGAATGATAATTATTCTAAAAAATCTTGGATTAGTTAAAAAAGGAGAAAGTTGTTTTATTTATACTTGCATTAACATTTTACTTTATTATTGCTTATTTGCATTTAGTAGAAATTTAATTAAACTTAAAATCTAAATTTTGAAAAGAAATAAAAATAATAAATACTTTTAATTTGAAAATCTAATATATTTCTTAAATTCATTTTCACTTAATCTTCCCTGTGGGATCGATAACCAGGACTCTAATAGAGCCCTGTATTACTTGAAACGATACGTATACTTTCATTTAAAATTGTGACTTTTACAAAAATTATAATATTTAAATATAAATTCATAAATTCTTGCATTAGTAAATGTCGATTCAAGTTTTTGGCGTCGTTGCTGGGGTTTTATATCTTCTAGTAGTGGTGTTGAATTCTTATATTTTTAAGTATATTTAAAATCACAATTCAAGTTTTTGGCGTCGTTGCTGAGGAAAAATAGAAAAGAAGTGAAAGAAAGAATATTAAGAAAGCGAAAAGACAATTTCTAGATTTCTCAAATTAAAATATATATACACTTTTATTTCTTTAAAAATATATAAAAAAAATCAATAAAAAAATATAAATATATTTATAAAAGCAAAAATACCAAAAAGATTTTATTTTTATGTGTAGTTCTGGATCTGAAGGATTATTACCTTTCGATTCTGAATTAGAAAGAACTGTTAAAAGAATTAGAAAAGGAAAACAAATTCAAAAATATCAGGAAATGACTAACTTACATACCAATAATCAAAATACAATTAATGAACAAAATTTTTATAAACCATTAAGGGATTATGCAAACCCTACAGCTGATGAACTTCATATTAGTATTCAAATGCCTGGTGTAGATGCTAATTCTTTTGAGCTTAAACCTTCTATTATTCAAATGGTTCAAAATAATCAATTTGGAGGAACACCAAATGAGGATCCAAATTTACACGTTGCTAGTTTCTTAGAACTTTGTGCTACCTTTAAATATAGTAATGCTTTTCATGATGCTATTAGGCTTAGACTCTTTCCTTTTTTCTTTAAAAGATAAAGCAAAGATGTGGCTTAACTGATTACCAACTTGTTCTATTAAAACTTGGGCAGATATGGCACAAAAATTCCTTGCTAAATATTTTCCTCCTTCTAAAACTACTAAATTAAGAAATGATATTACTTCATTTATGAAATTTGATGGAGAAACAATTTATGAAGCATGGGAAAGATTTAAAGAACTATTAAGAAAATGTCCTCATCATGCTTTGCCAGATTAATTAATTATTCAAACATTTTATAACAGACTTAGTAGATTACTTAGATCTATTATAGATGCTGCTGCTGGTGGTTCTTTAATGGCTAAGACATTTGACGAAGCTTATACTTTAATTGAAGAAATGGCTAATAATAATTTTCAATGGCCTTCTGAAAGGGTTAATCCTAAAGAGTGGCAAGTATTCAAGATAATGAAGCTTTTTCTATTTTAGCTTCACAAGTGGCTGCGATATCTAAGAAATTGGATAATTTTGCTATTAACATGTCGCATGTAAGTAATGATAATTCTGTAAATACTGATGATTCTCAAACAATAGAGACTTTGCAAGCTATTTCTAGTAAAACTAATAACCCTTATTCGAATTATTATAATCCAGGTTGGAAAAATCACCCTAATTTTAATTAGAATAATGGACATCAACAATGGAGTAATAATCATGTTAATCCAACCGGGAATTGGAACAATCAAGAAAATTCAAACTTTGGACCAACTTATCCTTCTGGTTTTAACAATCAGCAGAAAATGTTATCTCTAGAAGAATTAATCTTGTAACTAGGTAATCAGATACAATGTCAAAACACTGCTATTTGAAATATTAAGAATCAGATGGGTCAAATTGCTAATTTTATTAATTACAGACCTCAAGGAACACTGCCTAGAAACGTCAAAATTAATCCGAAAGAAACAAGAAAAGACAATGAACAAGCAAAAGCTGTACAACTTAGAAGTGGAAAGGAATTAAAATAGAAAATTCAGAATGAAATTGAAAAGGAGAGAGAAGTTGAAGAGATTGAAAAACCTAAAGAAACTCTTTCTCCAAGTAAAGATCAGACTGAAATTCCTAATAAAGTGGAAGTTGAAAGTCCACCACCACCTTTTCCTCAAAGACTAAAACAACAGAAGCTTGACCATCAATTTTCTAAGTTCTTAGAAATTTTTAAGAAACTTACCATCAACATTCCTTTTCCTGAAGATTTGGAACAAATGCTGAGCTATGCAAAATTTATGAAGGATATTTTAAGCAAGAAAAGGAAATTTGAAGCTTATGAAACTGTTGCAATAAGTGAAGAATGTAGTGCAAAAATTCAAAACAAATTACCTCAGAAACTTAAAGATCCTGGAAGTTTCACTATACCATGTGCTATTGGAGAAAAATTTTGTGGAAATGCCTTATGTGATTTAGGAGCAAGTATTAATCTCATGTCATTTTCTATCTTTCAATGGTTAGATTTAAGAGAGATTTCTCCCACCACTGTAACCATTCAGTTAACTGATCAATCGATTACTTATCCTAAAGGAGTTATAGAGGATGTTCTTTTTAAGGTGGATAAATTTATCTTTCCTGTGGATTTCATTGTACAGGATATGGAAGAAGATAAAGAAATACCTATTATTTTAGGGAGACATTTTCTAGCTACCGGACGTGTTATGATTGATGTGCAAAAAGGAGAATTAACAATGAGAGTTAATGATCAAGATATAACATTCAATGTTACGAAATCGATGAGGTACCTCGACAAAGAAAAATGCTATCGAATGGATATTTTTGATTATATAATTGAAAAGCATTATCAAGAAAAATGTAAGGTCATTTCTGAAGAAAAAAATGATGAATCCATAATATATAATGAGTCATTAACTGAAGAAATTGAAGAAGTAAATGAAGAAATTTTTCTGAAGAAACTCATTATATTCATGATAATTGGGAAATTTTAGACACAACTAAAAATGATATACTTTTACCCTCAGTTGAAAAAGCACCTGAACTGGAATTAAAAATGTTACCTGAACATTTAAAGTATGCATTTCTTGGAAATTCATTAACTTTACCCGTGATTATGTTTTCAGAACTAAGCAAAGATCAAGAACAAAAATTAATAGGAGGTCTAAAGAATTATAAGAAAGCTTTTGGTTGGACTATTGTAAATATAAAAGGAATAAGCCCTTCAATCTGTATGCATAGGATTTTAAAGGAAGAAAATTGTAAGCCCACTATTGAACCTCAAAGAAGATTGAACCCAATTATGAAAGAGGTTGTTAAAAAAGTGATTTTAAAATGGTTAGATGTTGGAATTGTTATCCTATTTTGAATAGTCAATGGGTAAGTCCTATTCATTGTGTTACGAAGAAAGGAGGAGTAACTGTCATTATTAATAATAAAAATGAATTAATCCCTACAAGACAAGTTACTGGATGGCGAATTTGCATTGATTTATCAAAAATTAAACAATGCCACTAGAAAGGGTCATTTTCCTTTACCTTTCTTGGATCAGATGCTAGATAAATTAGCTGGACACTCACTTTTTTTATTTTTTGGATGGATATTCTGGTTATCTTCAATTACTCGTTGCTCCTGAGGACCAAAAGAAAACAAAATTTACAAGTCCTTATGGAACATTTGCCTTTAAAAGAATGTCTTTCGGTTTATGTAATGCACCTGCAACGTTTCAAAGATGTATAATGTTAATATTCTATGATTTAATTGATAAAGGAATTGAAGTATTTACGGACGATTTTTTAGTTTTTGGAACTTCTTTTGAGTCTTGCTTGGAAAATATAACGAAAGTTCTGAAAAGATGTTAAGAAACAAATTTGGTTCTAAACAGGGAAAAATGGGCTTATAGAACAGCTTATAAGACACCTATCGGAATGTCACCTTATCGGTTAGCTTATGGTAAACATTGTCACTTACCTGTTGAACTGAAACATAAAGCTGACTGGGCTATAAAGGAGTTCAATTATGATTTGAAAGCTGCAGGAGAGAAACGACTGTTACAACTGAATGAAATGGAAGAGATAAGAATTGAGTCCTATGAAAATACAATGATTTATAAGGAAAGAATGAAGAATTTGCATGACAAAAAGATTTCAAGAAAAATATTTGAGTATGGACAAGAAGTATTATTATTTAATGCTCGTTTAAAACTTTTTCTTGGAAAATTAAGATCTAAATGGATGAGACCATTTATAATTGAGAAAGTATACCCATATGGAGCAGTCGATATTAAAGATCCCAAGACGGGAAAAATATTTAAAGTTAACGGATTAAGTCTGAAGCCTTATATGGGAGAAATGAAACCAAATTACAAGGAGGCTTACGAACTAAGTCTACCCGATTAATTCAACTGATTAGGTCGGGCTGACGACGTTAAACCAAGCGCTTTGTGGGAGGCAACCCATATATTATTATTGTGATTGTTTGTGATTTGAATTTATCTTTATCGATGTTTGTGTGTTGATCACACCCTTTTAATAGACCTATTTTTAAGACCGAAACTTTGTAAATTTGACGATAGGTGAAACGGAGTCGAACGTGGTTCCGGCACCTAGGCACCCAAAGTTGGTGCCTAAGTGCCAGCAAAACCAATGGTATCGATAGTCCGGCGCCTAGGCGCTAGATTTCGGTTCCTAAGCGCCCCAGTTACAGATCGTGTAAAAACCGAAGATCCTCAGTTTTTCACACGAAATCTCCTTATAAATTGCCCTATCTTAGTCCTCAATCCCTAAGCAACCCTATTTTCGACCATAACAATTTATTTTGGAGGAGATAATAGAGGTTTGGAAGCAATGGAGAGAGGAAATCATGGCAATGAGGTAATAGACAAATCTTCCAAAGATCCTCAACCTTATTTTAATGGTTTTATTGCAGTTAGTATGAAGAGGTTATTTAGTCGTTTATAAAAGATTGAGGCAGAACTTCAAAGCACTGGGAATCGTCCGCATGAGATGTATCATCAAATTGAGCATTAGGAATGGCAGTCGAAACTTTAGTTTGATCACATGGCGGCCTATCAAGATGCTCAAGTAGCAATGTATGCGAAGAACAAGTGGACTGATGAGAAGACGGTTTGGAATTTCCAAGGGCGTTGATTTTCTATCCATGCAGGCCTAGCAAACTTCATTGTGAGAGGGATGGAAATCAAAGTTTGATGTTGAATAGACCTTTTATGTATTCTAAGTGTGATTGAGTCATGTTCTTTTGAGTCGAATGTTTAGATTGTGTGTTTGTTTAATTGTTCAATGTGTGTTGTTGGATTGAGAATTTGCTTTGAATTTGTGTTGTTTGTGTTGTTTATAGAATGATGAACCTTGTTATAGTGTTTTTCTAGAATTTATGGTGCTTGGAATGAAAAATATGAGATGGAATTGAAGATTTGGTTATATCTTGAGTTTGAAACGTGAATCTAATTTATCATTTTAATTGATTGTGGAAATGTTTGGAAGTTAGAAATTAGGGTAATACTCTCATATGAGTTATTATAAGTCAAATTTGTTAAGTTTTAGTGGAATATATAATTTTTAAAATGAATTTTGGAAAGGCGAGTCTGGCGCCTAGGCACCAAAACTCGGTGCCTAAGCGCCGGTTCGACCTGAGCCCAAAACTTCATCTTCTTAAACCTCCCAACACAATTTTCGATGCCTAAGCTTCCTATTCTTCCCGTTTTTGCAAAAATAGAGCCTTAGGATCCATTTTGAGGCAGGAGTTTGAAGTTTTTGAGCTTGAAATCACTCGATTTCTTCATCTCGAGGTCAGATCTACCTTCTAAACTATTTATTTTTGAATTTAACCAAGGATTTTGCTCTCTTTGATGAAAACCAAAATTTTGAGGGGAAAAAATGATTTTTAGAGTTAAATCCATGGATTTTTAAGCTCTTTCAAGTTTGAAAAGCTTAAATTAGTTAATTTCCTTTGATCCTATAAATTTATTTTGTGTTTTTATTTCACTTTTAGATGCCGCCTAAATCTAAGTGAGGAAATGAATGAGAAAGTTTTGATCGTATCAAGTTTGCCACTGCCACGGCACATTTTCGTTACAATGATTTTGCTACGACAAGGAAGTTTATCTCGGAACAAAGTTTTTACAATCCTGGAGGAAGGATTGAAGATACGATCGTTGCACTCAACTGGCAACGATTCTGTTATTTCACTGTTGTTGCTGTTATCCCTGTCGTCAGGGAGTTTTATGCAAATTTCTTGGATGCCGAAGATTTTGAGATCTTTGTGAGAGGAGTTGGAGTAGGATTTACTCCAGAGCAAATCAACATTTTCTACGGCCTACCACCAAACATCGAGTGTTATTACTTTGGATTATCTCCATCTGAGGGAGATTTGGAGATGATTATTGCTTTTTTGATTGATGGTACTAGAGCTTGGAAAATCCAGAACGGAAAACGGGTAAATTTTTCATCTTCTAAACTTAATGGTGTTTCTAAGGCATGACATTACTTTATTTTGGCTCGCCTCCTTCCATCCAACCATTTGAGTGAGGTTATCAAGGACAGAGCTATCCTCAACTACTGCATACAGGAGAGGAAGTTGATTGATGTTGGGAGTATCATTTATGATTCTGTAGAGGCCACTATTCATTCTAGCACTTCTGTGGGACTGGGATTTCCATCTTTGATTTATTCTTTGTGCGAGAATGCTGGAGTTATTGCTGAGCTTTCAGAGGAGAAGCTCAAGTCTACAAAGCCCATTGGACGAGAAAGTGTCAGTATCTATGATCGACTCCGAGGTAAGAGTTCTACCGCACCTTCTAGTTCATTACCTACTTCTGGTAGACCTTCTACTTCTAGAACCTCTACTTCTGCTGTTGAACCACCATCTAGTTTCTGGGAATCTATGCATGATAAGTTTATGAAGCAGCAGAATGAATTATTTCTAACTCATTGTAGAGTAGATACGATCGATAAGAAGATCGATCATCTTTCTGAGTACATTCAAAGGAAGAGTGATTATGATGCTGAGTATTCTGAGTCTCTTGTTAGATTCATGAAGGGTTATCATGATATACAGTTCCCTATCTGTCCTAGATTTTCACCTTATGTAGATTCGAAGGATGTAGAATTTTCTTTTGGTGAAGACGACGACGAGGCTACAGCTAGTGATTAGTAGTTTGATTTACCTCCTGAGATGTATTGATTCTGTTTTTAGTATTTTATTTCTAGTATGTTAGTATCGATGAGTCCGATTTTATTATTATTTGTTATTGTTGATTTGTTTAATTAACTTTGTGTGGACTTTTAATGTTTAGACTGTTTTAGATCATCTATTGTGTTATGTATTAAAGACTCGAAGTATGGATGAATTTTTATTTTCTATGATAAATGTTTGTTTCTATTTCGACTTACTTGTTTAGTATTCACGAATAATTAGTAATTTTACATGTTTTAAATATATATAAAAAAAAGAGAATAATAATAATATATATATTTGAAAAAAATAAATTGTAGAAATTAACTCCGGCTCTGCAAACTTTTCTATATATGCTTAATTATTTCTGTTACATACATATTAAAGCATGTGCAGAAGTATAAATGAGTTTTTCCTTTCTAGATCATCATTGTACCTAGATAAGTTCCTGTTTTATTCTTTCTCTCATGCTTTAGAAAATTTTATGATTCATTTTTATACTAAAGCTGAAGTTTGGGGGAAGGGAAAACATTTTCAAATATTAAATATTACTTGTTCTCAATGTACTAATATTTTCTTTAAAAAAATATTAACATAACATAAGGAATGAAAAATCTATTTAAGATTACTTAAATTTTTAAATTTATAAATAATTTAGTAGACTTAACTAAAATTCCAATAATTTTGATTAATTTTAAGAATATAATTATTTAACTTAAAGAACAATAAGATTAAAAATTTTTCTATTCATAGTAAAGAGAATTGTGTTTTCGAAATACTAAGGAATCAAGATTATTAATTGAAAAAGAAAAGATTGAAATAATTTTGAAAAATACTTATTAAGAAGTTCATATTTTTTAAGTGAAAATGTATAAGTTTTTAAATATAATTTAAGGATAGTGAAGTTCAAAATCATTAACAGGCTATCCAGATATAGTAATTGTCACAAATTAAAAAAAATTGGAGGATTGAAAAATATCCTTAAATAAAAAAAAGAGAGAGAAAAAAGAAAAAAGAAGAAAAGGGCAAAGAAAAAGATATGTGAGGAGAAGCTTGAGAATATGTGATGCACAAAAAAAAAACCCTTTTAGCTATATGTCTTTACCTATTTTTGGTGATATTACACTTTAAAGGAAGGTATTTTTCATGATTTGTTGCAGGTATGATGATTATAGGTGATTGGAGTAAAAAGATGTAAAAAGAAACGAATTTGGAGCAAAATGGAGCAAAATGGAGCAATTTGGAGGAAAACAGCCCTGGCGCCGCCGGCGCCCTATTCCAGAGAACTCCAGAATTTATTGGCATGATAGGGCGCCGCTGGCGCCCTATGCCGGTTCACTTCAAATTCAAAAGTTTGGGCAGATTTTTGAAGAGGTTCTTGAAGAAACTCTTGCTGAATTCTTTCCTAACATTAAATTAAGTGTCCAAGACGAAAATAGAGAGGGGGAAGAGAAGAGAATTGTTGTAGAGAGTGTGAGGAAAGTGTGAGAGAGAGTTAGGGTTTGTGATTTTAAGAGAAATTCTTCTCTAAAGAGGGGAGAAGAGGGAGTAAAGTGAGAGATTGCTTCTTCAACTTTGTTCCAAGGAGAGAATCAAGTGTTGCAAGGAAGAGAAAAGGAATCAAGAGGACTTTGAAGAATTTTCTTGGGGAAGAGAAAGAGATAAGTTGTATTTACTTTTGTGGTTTGTATGACTCTTCTTTTATATATAAAACCCATGTGTTTTTATATCTTCTCCATGGTTAGTGAGTAGTCTCCTTTGCCTTTCTTCTTGCATGAAGTAATTATGATGTGGTGATGTGGAAATGATGTGCCCTTTAAGTGTTATAAAAGTTGTGATGTTTCTTTAATTTGGAACATAGTTTACTTTTCAATCCGGCCAATTGAATTGTTAAAACATGTTGATGAACATTAATTCCAAAAGAATTGGATGTTCTACAAAAAGAATGAAGAAACCATTTAATGTCTGTGAATGAATTGCGTAGTTCATGGGGATTAAGTGCAAATAAATAGGGAAATGAGTTTTGATGGACTTCAAATTGGAGGTTTCATGGTGACAGAATGGATTCACCAATTTGGTCTTAAGATTGGTAACTAAAGCCTATGATTAGCCTTCGGGTGAAGGGTGAGTGGGAGCTCCGAAGTGAGAGCCGGTATCCTCCCAACCTAGCCTTAGATTTAGTAACTAAACTTAAGATATGGCAATGTTCTTTACTTGCTTGGAAGAGGAGGTACTCTTTCAAAAGTAAAGAAGCAAATATGCTCCTATTTGGCACGACACAAATAATTACCATTCTTCATCATCCACACATAATAATATTTATGCAAGAAGAAAGACACTTTTCATATAGAAGTATCTTATAAATCACATAAGTTAGTGCGTTTGTTAGTTAATATAGTTCAGTAATTAGAAGTAATTGTAGTAGCTTTATCATACTTTGCATTAACTAGTGGTATTACACTTAAGTCGTTATTACATTGGGTATTGGATTTTAGTGCTATATTATCTGATTTAAATAACATTCACCTCCCTGTAGGATCGATAACAAGGACTCCATTAGAGCCTTGTATTACTTGATATGATACGTATACTTGCGTTGAATTTGTGAATTTACTAAATCATTCTAAATATATAATTTTGACTTCATAAATTCTTGCTTAATATATAAAGTCGCGGTCAAGTTTTTGGCGTCGTTGCCGGGGAGGTAGATAAACGATATTTATTTATAGATATTGTAGTAACTGAAAACCTTTACTTTGTAGTGTGATTTTATATGCGTAGTAGTGGATCTGTAGGTTTGATACCTTACGATTCAGAGTTAGAGCGTACTATTAGAAAAATTAGAAAACAACAAAAATAAACTGAAAATTACTGTGAAATGGCGAATAATCATGAGAATCAGAATATTAATGTTGAAATTTGCCAAGACCTTTAAGAGATTATGCTAACCCAACAGCAGATAAAATTCATAAAACTATAATGTTGCTGCTAATTCGTTTGAACTTAAACCCGCTATTATCCAAATGGTACAAAATAATCAAATCGAAGGAACACCTAATGAAGACCCAAATTTACATCTCGCTAGTTTTTTAGAACTGTGTGCTACTTTTAAGTATGACGGAGTGTCAAATGATGCTTTCAGACTTAGACTTTTTCCTTTTTCCTTAAGGGATAAGGCTAAAGCGTGGTTAAACTCGTTAGCACCTGGATCTATTCGAACATGGGGAGAACTTTCTCAAAAATTTCTATCGAATTGTTTCCCTCCATCGAAAAATGCTAAATTAAGAAATGATATCACATCTTTTGGTCAGTTTGAAGGAGAGTCAATATATGAAGCTTGGGAGAGGTTTAAAGATCTTCTTAGGAAGTGTCCACATCATGATTTACCAAATTGGTTAATAATTCAAACTTTTTATAACGGATTAGTGGGATCATTAAGATCAATTATTGATGCTGTTGCTAGTGGATCGTTAATTTTAAAACCTTTTGATGAAGCATATTGATTAATTGAAGAGATGGCTACTAATAATTTTCAATGGCCCTCTGAATGGGTAAATCCTAAAAGAGTAGCTAGTGTTCATGATTATGACATGATGACTATAATAGTTTCTCAAATAGCAGTACTTTCTAAGAAATTAGATCAATATGGAATCTATTATTCTCAACCATCCCCAGTGTTAGAGGAAAATTCATTTGGGCAGATAACTGAATCCCAAACACCTTATGAAACTTTGAACGTGATTAATAGACCTAATAACCCTTTTTCGAATTATTATAACTCTGGTTGGAAGAATCACCCAAATTTTAATTGGAAAAATAATAATGCTAATGTGAACCCACAATGGGGACACAATTCTATAAACCCAGTTGGAAACTCAACCAACCAAGGAAATACTAACTTTAGACAATCTTATCCTCCTGGAATTAATAATAACCCACAATTTAAGGATAACAAGTTGTCTATAGATGAAATGATTTTGAATATGGGTAACTAATTACAAGTTCAAGGTGTTGCGATCAAAAATATTGAAAGTCAATTGGGACATACTTTCACTGCGCTTAATAATAGCCCTTATGGAACGCTTCCTAATAATGTGGAGATCAATCCAAAAGATCAAAACAATGAGCAACTTAAGGCTATTCAATTAAGGAGTGGAAAAGAATTAGAAACTATAATGCAGAAAGAAGTTGAAGAAGAGAAGGAGAAGGTGAATATTGAAAAAGGTTCAAATAAGATTTATCCAGACCTGGAATATCCTCTTGAACCAATGAAGATTTCTGTCGAGAAACCACCTCCTCCATTCCCTCAAAAATTGAAGCAGAAGAATAGGGATAATAGATTTGGAAAATTTTTGGAAATTCTTAAGAAGTTAACAATAAATATACCTTTTGTTGAAGCATTAGAACAGATGCCTGATTATGCAAAATTTATGAAGGATATTCTTAAAAAGAAGAGAAAGTTCACGGATCATGAGACTGTTGCACTTAACGGAGAGTGTAGTGCAATAATTCAGAAAAAGCTTCTGAAAAACTTAAAGATCTTGGTAGTTTCACTATCCCGTGTGCTATAGGTGAAAAATTTTTTGGAAGAGCCTTATGTGATCTGGGAGCTAGTATTAATCTTATGCCTTTATCAACTTTCAAAAGATTGGGAATTGGAGAAATTTCTCCTACATATGTAACTCTTCAATTAGCTGATCGTTCTATTACTTATCCTAAGGGAGTGGTAGAAGATGTGTTAGTAAAAGTGGATAAATTTATCTTTCCTGTGGATTTTATTGTGCTTGATATGGAAGAAGATAAAGATATTCCAATTATTTTAGGAAGACCATTCCTAGCTACTGGAAGAGCTGTAATTGATGTTCAAAAATGGGAATTAACTATGAGAGTTAATGATCAAGAGGTGACCTTTAATATTTTAAATTTTATGAAGTATCCCTCAATTGAAAAAGATAATGAATGCTTTAGGATGGAAGTATGTGAATATTTGAGAAATGATTATTTTAAAGACATGTTTAAAAAGAAAGTGGAGTATGAAAATATAATTGAAGATGAAACTGAAAATGAAACAGATTCAGATAATGAGAAGAATAAGGAATTAGAGTATATTCATGAGAAATTTGAAGTGTTAGATACCATGGAAGGTGGAGATAAAAGTTTAATTTCATCTATTATTAAACCTCCTGAACTTGAGATGAAAATTCTCCCTAAACATTTAAAGTATATGTTCTTAGGAGAATCATCTACCTTACCAGTTATTGTATCTTCGAAATTAACTGAATATCAAGAATCAAAATTATTGGAAATCTTAAAAAGATACAAAAGAGCTTTTAGATGGACTTTGGCAGATATTAAAGGAATTAGTCCTTCAATCGGTATTCATAGAATTTTATTAAATGAAGAATATAACGTAAAATTGATCTGCAAAGGAGATTAAATCCTATAATGAAAGAAGTAGTTAAGAAGGAGATTTTAAAATGGCTTGATGCTGGAATTATTTATCCTATTTTGGATAGTTCTTGGGTAAGTCTAATTCATTGTGTACCGAAGAAAGGTGGAGTTACTGTGGAAGTGGATGAAAGGAATGAAATTTTACCTACTAGACAAGTTAATGGATGGCGAATTTGTATTGATTATAGAAAACTAAATGCTGCCACCTGAAAAGATCACTTTCCTCTACCTTTTCTCGATCAAATGTTGATAGACTTGCTGGACACAAGTACTATTACTTTTTAGATGGATATATTGGTAATCATCAAATACCTATAGCTCATGAGGATCAAAAAAAGACAACATTTACTAGCCCTTATGGACCATTTGCTTTTCGAAGAATGCCTTTTGGATTGTGTAACGCACCTGCAACTTTTCAAAGATGTATGATGTCTATCTTTAGTAGTATAATAGATAATGAAATAGAAGTTTTCATGGATGATTTTTCTGTGTTTGGAACTTCATTTAATATTTGTTTGGAAAACTTGGCAAAAGTTTTGGAACTCGTGAGAAAACAAATTTAGTTCGAAGCTGGGAAAAGTGTCAATTTATGGTTACAGGAGGAATAGTGCTTGGGCATAAAATTTCTGAATATGGTATGTAGGTCGACCCTGCTAAAATTCGAGTGATTGAGAGATTACCACCACCCACTACTGTGTGAGAGGTGCGGAGTTTCTTAGGACATACTGGATTTTACAGGCGTTATATTAAAGATTTTTCTAAAATTACTAAACCTTTGTGCCAACTTCTAGAAAATAATAGGAAGTTTGATTTTAATGATGAATGTTTGTGTGCTTTTGAATTACTTAAAGAAAAATTAATCACTGCTCCTATAATTCTTCACCTGATTGGAAGAAACCCTTTGAATTAATGTGTGATGCTAGTGATTATGTTATTGGAGTTGCGTTGGGGCAAAGGTATGATAAAACTTTCAAAGTTATTTACTATGCTAGTAAAACTCTTAATGATGCTCAAATTAATTATACCACTACTAAAAGAGAGTTATAAGCTATAGTATTTGCTTTTGATAAGTTTAGACCTTATTTAATTGGAACTAAAATTATAGTGCATACTGATCATTCAGCTATCAAGTATTTAATGAAAAAGAATGATGCTAAACCTAGATTGATTAGATGGATACTCCTTTTGCAAGAATTTGATTTTGAGATAGTTGATAGGAAAGGATCTGATAATCAAATTGCTGATCATTTGTCAAGAATATAATATGATAGATTTTCTGAATTTGAGAAGGAGGTTGCAGAAACCTTTTCTGATGAACAATTGTATATTCTTATGGAAAAGAATTTGTCTTAGTATGCTGATATTGTGAATTATATTGTAAGTGAAATTATACCAGCAGATTTAACAAGGCAACAACAAAAAAAATTTAAATATGATGCTAAATTTTATTTTTGGGATGAGCCCTATTTATATAAACAGTGTAAAGATCTGATTATTAGAAGATGTGTGCCACATGAAGAAATTAATCCAATCATTTAGAGATGTCATGATTCTGAATTTGGAGGTCATTTTGGTGTTGATAAAACGGCTTATAAGATTTTACAATCTGTATTTTATTGGCCCACTCTTTTTTGTGATGTTAATAAATATGTTAAATTTTGTGATCGATGTCAAAGAGTAGGTAATATCTCTAGAAGAAACGAAATGCCTCTGAATTATAATTTGGAAGTTAAAATTTTTTATGTATGGGGATTAGATTTTATGAGACCATTTGCACCTTCATTTGGAAATTTATATATATTGGTCGTTGTTGATTATGTTTCGAAATGGATTGAAGCTGTTGCTTTACCAAGATGTGATGCTCAGAGTGTTTCTAAATTTTTGAAGAAAAATATATTTACAAGATATGGAATGTTGAGAGTGATTATAACTCATGGTGGATTCCATTTCAGAAACAATCAAATTAAGAGATTAACTGTAAAATATAACATTATTCATAGAATCTCTACTGCTTATCATCCCCAGACTAGTGGATTAGCGGAAGTATCGAATCATGAAATAAAAGAATTTTGGAGAAAACAGTGGATATTCATAAATTAGATTGGTCTGCTAAATTAGACACCGCATTATGGGCTTATAGGACTGCTTTTAAGACCCTTATTGGAATGTCTTCTTATAGATTAGTGTTTGGCAAAACTTTCTATTAGCTGGTTGAATTGGAGCATAAAGCATATTGAGCAATTAAGGAGTTGAATTTTAATTTGAGAAATGCGGGAGAAAAAAGATTTATGCAATTAAATGAGTTGGAAGAAATTAGAAATGAATCATATCATAACGATAGGATTTATAAAGAGAAAATGAAATTGTGGCATGATCAGAAGATATTGAAAAAACGATTTAAACTGGAACAAAGAGTTTTATTATATAAAATGAGATTGAAATTATTTCCGGGAAAACTTAAGTCCAGATGGATAGGACCTTTTACTGTAGTAAAAGTTTATTCTTTCGGAGTTGTTTATATTGAGGATCCAAAAACTAGAAATATTTTCAAGGTTAATGGGCATCGTTTAAAACCTTACTTTGGAGGGTCTTTACCAGATTTCAAAGAGGTTTTATTGCTAAGTCATCCTAGTTAACTGAATGGTTTGTCGGGCTGACGACGTTAAACCAAGCGCTTTGTGGGAGGCAACCCATATCTTTGTTTGTATGTTGAGTTTACTTGCTTATTGTTGTTTGTGCTCTTAGTGTAATATTTAAGAATCCTAATTACCCCTAAATAAGTTAAAAAAATTAAAATATATTGCATCGTATTGAGGAAACAAAGTATTTTGAGCCAAACGAAGTTCGGTGAAATTTTTTGTCACTGGCGCCGCCGGCGCCCTATTCTTTTCTACAGCCGAATTTCAAGTTTGAGCGCCACCGGAGCACAAATTCTGGGTGACAGTTTTTACGTTTTAAAATGCGGTTTTTGGCAGTTTGAGCGGGATTTTCTTCCTTAAAACACCCCAAAACCCCATTTTAAATCCATAACCACCAGAGAAACGAAAACTCCCTTTCTCAATTCGCATCCCATGGATTCCCACTCCGTTGAACTCCCTAGATCTCGCATCTAGAATTGACGGAACTTCATTAGTTTCGAGGCACAACGTCTATTCCATAAAGTGATGATGAAGATAAGGATTATCAAGGAAAGAGACTTTATGAATCGAGGTTTGGAGAGTCCGACGACAAGAGTTGAAGAGATAGTAAAGCAAAGACGTTGGGAAGTGTTATGCTACACTACCGCCGTAGTGGTTGTTCCGGTTGTGAAAGAATTTTATGCAAATCTGCATGGGATCAACCAAGGATGTGTTTTTGTGCGAGGAAGGTATGTACCATTGACCCTCGATCCACAGCAATGTACCAAAAACTTGGTCTGCAATTGCCAAACAATGCAGTAATTTATGCTATCAAAAATATGTTATAGCCAATACTTTGACTCAAATAACAATAGCGGCTAGTGTATATAAATATAATTTTATGGAACATATTTTACACACTAGGGGTACTACGCAAGTATACGTATCGCTTCGAGTAATATAGGGCTTTAAATAAAGACCCCGATATCGATCCCACGAGGAGGATTATAGATTTTTTTAAATATTTTTATTTTATTTTTATGTATTTCTGTTAAAGTTAAAAAGTTAATATTTAATTTACTAGATGCAGAAATAAAGCAGTAATAAAGTAATGATTGATGTAAATAAAAATAAGCAAACAACTTTCTTTCTTTCAATTAATCCAAGACTTTTTTAGATAATGTAGTATTCATGGAGAATATAACTTTATGGTATTGTGCCAAATAGAAGCATTCCTATTCTTTACCTTTGCTCGATAGTATAAAGAACATTGGCTAATCTATAGATCAGGTCTGGATGTATTGTTAGTAGAATGGGTTAATCTAGGCTCACACTACTAGATGTCCAAGGGTGGCTATGGTCGGCCCTACTAGTGACCCTTTCCTTCTCTATAAACCAAATTACAAGAATTTAGCCTGTCACTCTAAAAACTTATCAATTCTACGCCCATTAAATAATATCTTCCTATTTATTTGCACTTCACCTTGAATAACCCGTGCAAGGCCTTCGACTACCCAAGGATTCATGTGATATCTAATTGTTAAGAATTCATCTCCTTCTAGGTCTCAAAACCCTTCAACGGATTTTAACAATTTAAATGGGCAATTTAAATAGTAAATTAAGATCCGGCATTAATATCATCACAATGTTTAAAATATATATATAGTTTTTAATTCTCCAACAAATTTTATATTATCTTATTTATCTTTTCATAATTGAAAGGAGAAAGTAAAGTAACTACTCAGAAGACATTGAATTTAAACAACAAAACATATAAACAAAACTTTGAATCAAAATACAAATACTTATCTCAAGTGTTTTTCCAACTGAACCTCTGAATCCTTCTGACTCCAAAGTAAATAGACTTCAAAAGCACCGACTCTTCAAACACTCTCAATACAAACTCTAAAATAAACTCACTAATTAATAAAAGAAACTATAAATATGGCCCTTAAAATATTTCTCTAATTTCTCTCTCAAAATGGACTATGGGGCTAGGGGACTAGGTTGGGCGTTGGTGGTTTGTGGGCATTTTTTTCTGAATCTGGCGCCTAGGTACCGGATTCTGCGTCCAGTTCTTCGCACCTCTTCACTTTGGATCGCACCTCTTTGTGATCCTAACCGTTTCCAAGCGTCCAAATACAAAGTATCACATGTTCTATAATCCAGGAATAACTGTCAATCTTCTAGATGGTCCAATAACCGCTAACACAGTCAAAATAACCATCCAAAAGTCATAAAAAATCTTACAGAATTCTGAGTCGAACTGGCGCTTAGGCGTCGGATTCTGGCACTTAGGCGCCAGGCCAATTATTTAGACAATTTTGCATTTTGGCTCCATTTTTGCTCCTTTTTGCTCCTTTTTCATTCTTTTTCCTTCTTGAACATTTTTGCATCACCTACATCCAAAACACAAAAATACCTTTCATTAAAGCATAATATCCTTAAAATTTTGATAAAAATCAAAGCATAAAAATAGGTATTTTTTCAAGGATCAAAATCCCCCAAACTCAAATGTTACTTGTCCTCAAGTAACCCTTTTTACTATATAAAATGTATAACAATTGGAATAAAAGGTAAATATTTAAGATTTCTTATAATTTTTGATTTTATAAAGGCTTTAGTAAATCATTAACCAAATTTAACTAATTAAGTTTAATTTTAAGAATTTAAAGAATATTTAACTACCAAATCATAAGATTTCAAAAAATTTTCATTCACTTCGAAAATAATTGTAGTTTATTATATTAAGATCACATAAATTATTTACAAGAAAAAGATCTTCATGAAAATCTTTTCTAATAAAGATACATGCATAAAAATTAAGTAAAATATGTAATCAGTTTTTTTCTTATAAGCTAATTCAAGTGAAGCCAATTTTTGATTAGGCATCTCCTCAAGCTTCTCCTCTCTCTTCTTCTTTTTTTTTTTTTTATTTTTTACAGAGAGGATTACAATATCTGGATAGCCTGTTAATGATTTTTAAACTGCGCTATCCTTAACTTATATTTTTAAACTTATACATTTTCACTTAATTACTATAACATGAATAGATTTCAAAAAGAATTTCAATCTTTTCTTTTTCAAGTTATAATTTTTTATTTCTTAATACTTCTAAAATTTAATTATTTCTACTATGAATAGAAAATTTTCTTAATCTTACTCTTCTTTAAGTTCAATAATTCTATTCTTAAAATCAATCAAAGTTATTAAAATTTTGGTTAAGTCTACTAAATTATTTATAATTTCAAAAATCTAAATGATCTTTAATAAATTCTTCATTCCTTATGTTATGTTAATATTTTTTAAAAAAATATTAGTTCATTAAGGACAAATAAAATTTAAATTTGCATGTATTTTCCCTTCCCCCAAACTTAAGTTTTGGTATATCATGAAAAAAATTTAAAGTATGAGAGAAAAAAAAGTATAATTTTAAAAGGAATTTTTATAAGTATATAAAAACAGTCTAAAAAGAAAAATTTACTTCTAAACATGCTTTTTATGAATATTACTGAAATAACGAAGCATACTCATCATTTTTTTTTATATTAGTAGCTGAATTAAATGACTATACTACTAATAGTAACAGAAACAGAACAACATTACTAACTATTTAAGAATACTAAACGGTAAGTAGAAACGGAAATAAACATTAATTCATCCAAATTTCAGTCTTCAACACAATACACTAAATATTTAAAACAGTCTCAACATCAAACAATCCACACAAAGTTTCATAAACAAATCTACACTAACAAACAACAAACAACAAACAACAAACAACAAATAGCACTAGCAAACAAGAAATAAACTAACAACAGAATCAACACATCTCAGAGGTAAATCAAGCTACTAATCACTATCTGTAGCCTCGTCATCGTCATCACCAAAAGAAAACTCCACATCCTTTGGATCAACATACGGTGAAAATTTAGGACAGGTAGGAAACTGAACATCATGCTCACCCTTCAAGAATCTTACTAAAGACTACGAATACTCGAGCATCATACTCACTTTTCCTTTAGGTAAACTCGGATAAATGATCAATCTTCTTGTCTATAGTATCTACTCTGCAGTGAGTTAGAAATAACTCATTCTGCTGCTCCAGAAATTGATCATGCATCGATTCCCAGAAACTAGATGGTGGCTCAGCAGTAGAAGTAGAAGGTATAAAAGTAGCTCTACCTATAGTAGGTACAGAAGTAGAAGGATCAGTAGATCTCTTCCCTCGAAGACGATCATAAATGCTAACACTCTCCTGCCCAATTGCTTTTGTAGTCTTCAACTTCTCCTCTGATATATCAGCAGAAACTCCATTGCTCATGCATAAAGAATGAATCAAGGATGGGAATCCTAATCCCACAGAAGTGCTGGATCTAGCAATCGATTCCACTGAATCATAAATAATACTGCCAACATCTATCGGCTTCCTCTCCTAAATGCAGTAGTTTAGGATAGCTCGATCTCTGGTAACTTCACTCAGGTGGTTGGAAGGTAGAAGTCTAGCATAAATAAAATAATACCATGCCTTTGAAATACCATTTAGCTTAGAAGATTTGAAGTTTACTCGTTTGTCGTTCCAGATTTTCCAAGCTCCAGTGCCATCAGTCAGATATGCAATAATCATCTCAAGATCTCCCTCAGATGGAGATAAACCAGAATAGTAGCACTCGATGGTAGGTGGCAGGCCGTAGAAATATTGATCTGTTCTGGAGTAAATCCTACTCCGACACCTCTAACAAAGACTTCGTAGTCTTCCGCATCCAAAAAGTTGGCATAAAACTCATGTACAATTGGATTAACGGCAACAGCAGTGAAATAACAGAATCATTGCCAGTTGTGTGCAACGATCATGTTCTCGATCATTTCACCAGGATTGTAAAAACTGCGCTTCGAGATAAACTTTCTTGACGTCGCAAATTTGTGATAACGAAAATACGCTGCCGCAGTCGAAAACTTGCTGCTGTCGAAATTTTCTCGTGCCTTTCCTCGCTTAGATTTTGGTGCCATCTAAACGTGAAAGAAAACAGAAGTAAATTTAGGAATCAAATATTTAAACTCTTTTAAGCTTGGGAAACTTAAAATGAGTTTAAAAATCCATGAAGAAACTCTAAAAATCAAAATTTTTCTCAAAATTTCGATTTTTAGCAAAAATAGGAAAAACTATGGTAGAAATAAAAAAAATGGATTAGAAGGTAGATTTGACCTTGATATGAAGAAATCAAATGATTTCGAGCTCAAAAACTTGATGTATTGACCTCAAGATGGATCTAGGGGGTGTATTTTCGTGAAAAAGAGGAAGGGGATGAAGCTTAGGCGTCAACCATGGCTAATGGGATTTAAATGCTAATTTTCGGTAAGCAGGCTGAACCGGCGCCTAGGCGCCAGACTCTCCTTTCACAAAAAATAACTTTAAACATTTTATTTTCCACCAAAACTCATAAATTCAACTTCCAATTACTCATATTAGAGTAGTGCTTCAGTTTCCAACTTCCAAAATATTTCCCAAAAATTTTAGAAATTAAAAATTAAATCCATCAATTAAACACAAGGTTTAAATCAAACTCTTCTAATTCCATTCATAATCTTCAATTTTGGCTCAATACAATACAGATAAGTATAGTAATATGATTCAAGTCCTAACAAACAATCAAACTACACAATTTCAAAGCAAATACAACAGACATTAAACAATAAAACAAACATACAAATAATACAATCGATTTACCAAATCATTACAACGACAAACTAGTAAAAGTCTAGATCACACCACAATAACTATCTAATCTTCAAAGTAGAAATTTCCATTCTTTTCGCAAGGAAGATTACTAGGCCTACTTGGGAAGAATACTAAATTCCTCAGAAAATCCATAGCTGTTTTCTCGTCGATCCATTTGTTCTTTGCATGCATCTCCACTTGAGCATCTTGATAAGCCACTAGATGATCAAATTGAAGCTTCGCCTGCCATTCTAGATGTTCATTTTGATGATACATCCCATGGAGGCAATCTCCAATACTTTTGAATTCTGCTTCAAATTTATCTAGACGACTTGAAATTTTCTCCACACTTACAGCGATAAAACCATTGAAGTAGGGTTGAGGATCCTTTGAACCTTTGTCTTTAGCCTCTTCTCCAAGATTTCTTCTCTCCATTTCTTCAAAAATCCTCTCTAATCTCTCAAGAATGAAGTGTCCAGGTCGTAATTTTGGTTTCTTAGGGATTGGGGACAAAGATGGGGTAATTTAAAGGAGAAAATCGTGTGAAAAACTGAAAATTTTTTGTTTTTTACACGATCCAGTAACTGTGGCGCTTAGGCGCCAAATCTGGCGCCTAGCCACCGGACCCATCGATACACAGTTTTACTCTGGCACTTAGGCACCAAATTTAGGTGCCTAGGCGCCGGAACCACGTTCGACTCCGTTTTGCCTATCGTCAAATTTCAAAGTTTCGTTCTCCAAAAATAGGTAAATTAGAATGGTAAGATCAATATAAACTTAGTAACACAAATTATAAATAGTCAGAATGAATGTTAACTTGATCTCCTTTTTTCTCACATATGAAATGGAGTGATCCAAAGTCCAAACTTTATATACTTCGAGATAATTTTTAGCTAAAGTCAATAAAGACTTGTTAGCGTCCAATTTTCTAAAGTTATATAAAATTAGTCAAGACCGAGGCATAACCTTACATTAAAAATGAAAAAACACACAAAAGTAATTATGGCTTACCTCCCACAAAGCGCTTGGTTTAATGTCGTCAGCCCGACCTAATTAAGTCTTTAATCAGGTAGAATCAACTCGTAAGCCTCTTTATAAATCATTTTAAGGTCTCCTAAATAAGGCTTCAGTCTTAATCCGTTAACTTTAAATATTTTTCCTGTTTTGGGGTCCTTAATATCCACAGCTCCATAATGGTATACTTTCTCAATTATATATGGTCCCATCCATTTAGGTCTTAATTTTCCAGGAAAAAGTCTTAAACGAGTATTAAATAATAATACTTTTTGTCCAGGCTTGAATATTTTTCCTGAAATCTTTTTATCATGTAACATCTTCATTTTCTCTTTATAAATTTTTGCATTTTCATATGATTCATTTCTTATTTAATCCATCTCATTTAATTGTAATTATCGTTTTTCTCCTGCAGTATTCAAATCGAAATTAAACTCCTTTATCGCCCAATAAGCTTTATGTTCAAGTTCAACAGGTAAGTGACAATGTTTACCATAAATTAACCAGTAAGGTGACATTTCGATTAGTGTCTTATAAGCTGTTCTATAAGCCCATAATGCAGAATCAAGTCTATCAACCCAATCAGTTCTTTTAGGATTAACAGTCTTCTCTAAAATTCTTTTAATTTCTCTGTTTGATACTTCAGCCATTCCACTTGTTTGAGGGTGATACGCAGTTGCAATTCTGTGTTTGATTCCAAATTTGTCCAGTAATGATTGAATTCTTATATTTCTAAAATGACTTCCACCATCTGTGATAATTACCTTAGACATTCCAAATCTTGAAAAAATCATTTCTTTAAAAATTTTGAAACACATTTGGAATCACAGTTAGGTAAAGCTACAGCTTCAATCCACTTTGAAACATAATCAACTACTAATAAAATATAAATCTTTCCAGATGATGGTACAAATGGTCTCATAAAGTCTAAACCCCATATATCAAAAATTTCAACTTATAATATATAGTTTAAAGGCATTTCATCTTTTCTAGATATATTTCCCATCCTTTGACATCGATCACATGTTTTCACATAATGTCTCACATCTTTGAACAAGGTAGGCCAATAAAATCCTGAATTTAAAATTTTAAATGCAGTTTTATCTACTCCAAAGTGTCCTTCAAAATCGGAATCATGATATTTTTTAATAATAGCAAAAGTTTCTTCATAAGGTACACATCTTCGAATTACAGAATCTCTTCCTAATTTAAATAAATGAGGATCTTCACAAATATAAGATTTAGTATCATTTTTAAATTTCTTAATACATTTGTTATTCAATCTATAAGGTAGAATATTGCTAACTAAATAGTTAACTATATCCGCATACCAAGGTATTTGGCATCCTTGAATAACATATAAATGTTCATCATGAAATTTCTCATTTATATTTTCCTCAGTAATAACATCATTCTTAATTCTAGATAAATGATCAACAATTTGGTTATCAATTCCTTTTTTATCCACTATTTGAAAATCAAATTCTTGTAGAAGTAAAACCCATCTTATCAGTCTAGGCTTAGTATCTTTTTTTGACATTAAATATTTAATAGCGGAATGATCAATATGAACTATGCATTTGGTACCAAGAAGATAAGGTCTAAATTTATCAAAGGCATAGACTATAGCTAAAAGCTCTTTCTCAGTAGTAGTGTAATTTCTTTGAGTTTCAGTAAGAGTTTTACAAGCATAATATATAACTTTGAAAATTTTCTCATATTTTTGTCCCAATAAAGCTCCAATTGCAAAATCACTTGCATCACACATTAATTCAATGGGTTTATTCCAATTAGGTACGATAATTATAGGTGTAGTTACTAATTTTTCTTTTAAAATATTGAATGCATTAACACAATCTTCATTAAATTCAAATTTATCTTCTTTTTCCAATAAATGACTAAGAGGTTTATCAATTTTAGAAAAATCCTTTATATATCTTCTATAAAATCCAGCATATCCCAGAAAACTTCTCACATCAGTAACAGTAGTAGGTGGTTGCAATTCATCAATAATTTTCACTTTTGCTTGATAAACTTACATCTCATTTTGTGAAATTTTGTGACCAAGTACAATGCCTTCTGTGAACATAAATTGACATTTTTCCCAGTTAAGAACTAAGTTTGTTTCTTCACATCTTTTCAGAACTTTGGAAATATTTTCCAAATAAAATTCAATAATGTTCCAAAAACTGAAAAATCGTCCATAAATATTTCAATTCCTTTGTCAATCAAATCACAAAATATTGACATCATACATCTTTGAAAAGTTGCAAGTGCATTACATAAACCGAAAGGCATCCTTCTAAACTCAAATGTTCCATAAGGACTTGTAAATGTTGTTTTCTCTTGGTCCTCAGGAGCGACAGGTAATTAATGATAACTAGAATATCCATCCAGAAAATAGAAATATGAGTGTCCAGCAAATTTATCAAGCATTTGATCCAAGAAAGGTAAAGGAAAATGATCCTTTCTAGTTGCATCATTTAATTTCTGATAATCAATGCAAATTCGCCATCCAGTAACTTGTCTTGTAGGAATTAGTTCATTTTTATAATTAACAATGACAGTTACTCCTCCTTTCTTTGGAACACAATGAATAAGGCTTACCCATTGACTATCCGAAATAGGATAAATAATTCCAGCATCTAACCATTTTAAAATTTCTTTTTAACAACCTCTTTCATGATAGGATTTAATCTTCTTTGAGGTTCAATAGTAGGTTTAAAATCTTCTTCCATTAAAATTCTATGCATACGGATGGAAGGGCTTATTCCTCTAATATCGGCAATAGTCCAACCAAAAGCTTTCTTATAATTCTTTAACACTCCTATCAGTTTTTCTTCTTGATCTAAACTTAGTTTAGAAGAAATAATAACGAGTAAAGTTAATGAATTTCCAAAAAAAGCATACTTTAAATGTGCGAGTAACATTTTCAATTCCAGTTCAGTGGGCTTTTTTAATTGAGGGTAAAAGTATATCATTTTGTGTTATGTCCAAAATTTCCCGATTATCTTTAATATAATGAGTTTCTTTAAATAATTCTTCTTCTTTTAGTTCTTCATTTTCATCAGTTAATAATTAAATTTTTTCTTCAGAAATGACTTTACATCTTTCTTGATAATGTTTTTCAATTATATAATCAATAATATCCATTCGATAGCATTTTTCTTTATCAGGGTACTTCATTGATTTAAGAACATTGAATTCAATCTCTTGATCATTAACTCTCATGGTTAATTCTCCTTTTTGCACATCAATCATAGCTCGTCCGGTAGCTAGAAAAGGTCTCCCTAAAATAATTGGTATTTCTTTATCTTCTTCCATATCAAGTACAATGAAATCCACTATAAAAATAAATTTATCCACTTTAACAAGAACATCCTCTATAACTCCTTTAGGGTAAGTGATAGATCTATCAGCTAACTGAAGGGTTACAGTGGTGGGAGTAATCTCTCCTAAATTCAACCTTCAAAAAATAGAAAATGGCATGAGATTAATACTTGCTCCTAAATCACATAAAGTTTTTCCACAAAATTTTTCTCCAATAGCACAAGGTATAGTGAAACTTCCAGGATCTTTAAGTTTCTGAGGTAATTTCTTTTGAATTATTGTACTATATTCTTCACTTAATGCAACAGTTTCAAAAGCTTCAAATTTTCGTTTCTTACTTAAAATATCCTTCATAAATTTTGCATAAGTTGGCATATGTTCCAAAGCTTCAGCAAAAGGTATGTTAATGGTATGTTTCTTAAAAATTTCAAAGAACATAGAAAATTGATGATCAAGCTTCTGCTGTTTTAGTCTTTGAGGAAAAGGTGGTGGTGGTTTTTCAACTTCCACATTAATATGAATAACAGTCTGATCTTGACTAAGAGAAGGAGTTTCTTTAGGTTTTTCAATCTCTTCAACCTCAATCTCATTTTCAATTTCATTCTGCATTCTTTCTTTTAATTCCTTTCCACTTCTAAGTTACACAGCTTTAACATGTTCATCTTCTTTTCCAGTTTCTTTTGGATTGACTTCAACATTACTAGGAAGTGTTCCTGGAGGTCTGTAATTAATTAAATTAGTGATTTGTCCCATTGGATTCTCAATATTACGAATAACAGTGTTTTGATTTTGTAATTGATTACTTAGTTGTAAAATTAATTCTTCTATAGATAACTTTTCTGTTGATTATTAAATCTAGGTGGTTTATAGTTTGAATTTACTTGATTGTTCCAGTTTCCAGTTTGATGGGATTGATTATTACCCCATTGTTGTTGTGAATTATTCCAGTTAAAATTAGGATGATTTTTCCATCCAGGATTATAATAATTGGAATAAGGGTTATTTTTACTAGTAATATCTTGTAAAGTTTCAATAGTTTGAGAATCTTCATTATTAGCAGAGTTGTTATGTGATATATTGATAGCAAAATTATCTAATTTCTTAGATATTGCAGCTACTTGTGAAGCTAGGATAGAAAAGGCTTCGTTATCATGAATACTTGCCATTCTTTTAGGATTAATCCTTTCAGAAGGCCATTGAAAATTATTGTTAGCCATTTCTTCAATTAAAGTATAAGCTTCTTCAAATGATTTAGCCATTAAAGAACCTCCAGCAGCAGCATCAATAATTGATTTAAGTGATCCAATTATTCTGTTATAAAATGTTTGAATAATTAACCGATCAGGTAAAGCATTATGAGGACATTTTCTTAATAGTTCTTTAAATCTTTCCCAAGTTTCATAAATTATCTCCCCGTCAAATTGACTAAATGAAGTAATATCATTTCTTAATTTAGCAGTTTTAGAAGGAGGAAAATATTTAGCGATGAATTTTTGTGTCATTTCAGCCCATGTTTTAATAGAACCTGTTGCTAATGCGTTCAACCACATCTTTGCTTTATATCTTAAAGAAAAAGGAAAGAATCTAATTCTAATAGCATCATCAGAAACATTGTTATATTTAAAGGTAGCACAAAGTTCTAAAAAACTAGCAAGGTGTAAATTTGGATCCTCATTTGGTGTTCCCCAAAATTGATTATTTTGAACCATTTGAATAAAAGACGGTTTAAGCTCAAAAGAATTAGCATATACAGTAGGTATTTGAATACTACTATGAAGTTCATCAACTGTAGGGTTAGCATAATCCCTTAATGGTTTGTAAATATTTTGTTCATTAATTTCAATTGGATTTTGTAAATTGTTATGTAAATTAGCCATCTCTTGATATTTTTGAATTTGTTTTCCTTTTTAATTCTTCTAACAGTTCTTTCTAATTCAGAATCTAAAGGTAATAATCCTTCAGATCCAGAACTACGCATAAAAAGTAAATAAAAAGTAAAATAGCAAGAAATAAAATTATTTATTTTTTATTTTTGTTTTTGTTTGTTTTTTTTTAAATAAATGTTTTTGTATTTTATATTTTTGACAATAAAAGAAATAAATAAAATAAAATATTTAAAATCTATAAATTTTGCTTCCCTGGCAACGGCGCCAAAAACTTGACCCTCGATCCGCAGCAATGCACCAAAAACTTGGTCTACAATTGCAAAACAATGCAGTAATTTATGCTATCAAATATATGTTATAGCCAATACTTTGACTCAAATAATAATAGCGGCTAGTGTACATAAATATAATTTTATGGAAAATATTTCACACACTAAGGGGTACTACGCAAGTATACGTATCGCTTCAAGTAATATAGGGCTTTAAATAAAGACCGCAGTATCGATCCCACGAGGAGGATTATAGATTTTTTTTAAAATATTTTGATTTTATTTTTATGTATTTTGTTTTAAAGTTAAAAAGTTGATATTTAATTTACTAGATGCAGAAATAAAGCAGTAATAAAGTAATGATAGATGTAAATAAAAATAAGCAAACAACTTTCTTCCTTTCAATTAATCCAAGACTTTTTTAGATAATGTAATATTCATGGAGAATATAAATTTATGGTATTTGTTGACCTCATTTTTGATGAGGTCTTCTCTTCTCCTTTTAGTACTTAGGATCTAGCCTTAGGCTTTACCTTTGACTATCCTAGAGGACTAGAAATGGAATCCACCACTTAGAAATTCAAACTACTACTTAACTCCCTGCAAACCCCACAAGCTTGATTGTAGACCCCTAATCACCTAGAGGGTTGAAATCAAATGTGGAGGTTTAAAGGATGAGTTCCCTATAGGACTTTTGGCCTTAGGAATACCCTGGGTGGCCTGGTCTAGTGAGGGTTGACTTGCACATACACTACACTCTCACACACATTCCAAGTCCTAAAACCACACTCTCACCCAACTTGACCTCCTGACTCATGTAGGTAATTAATATGGATGGTCCTTAACCCCTAAGCTCTTGGCTAAGAGGGTCAGGAACAACATAGTGAATGTCTCAAATGAGTCCTCTCATGGCTTATATGAGCTTAACATGGCTTCATGGCTCAACCACAGAGATTCCATTTCACTCAAATTTGATCAATCTTCATTTTTCCAAAATTTCAATTTTTGACCCCCGGGACTCCGGACCCACCAAACCTACCAAATGCCCTTGGAACTACCCAAAATTTGCTAAATCACCTAAATTACCAAAAATTCCTCAAAATCAATCCTAAACATTCCCCCCACTCAAATTGATCATCCATAGCCAAAAAAAACCAAAAATTCCAAAAGTACCCCCCAATACCCTCCAAATACCCAAAATGCCCTTCTTAGCCCAAAAATTCAAAAATTCCCAAAAAATTCCAAAAAATCTCAAATATTATCAATTTCATTTTGTTCAACTACATTATGGGCAAATTTTGTCAATTTACCCCACTTTTGCCAAAACCCACAATTTGCCCAAAAGTCAAACCCAAATGAACCCAATGTCAAACCAAACCTTTCCGATTGACCTCAATTTTAGTCCAATTCAATTCTAAACTTCAATTCAATATCCACAATATCAATCTAGACCAAATCCAAGCCCAATTTGATTGACATTTGAATCCAATTTCATTTTTAAGCTTAAAGCCCAATTTTGACCCATAACCCAAACTTAGCCCAAACCAACCCAATTCAACTCCAATTAACCCCAAACCTTTTCTAAATCTTCCCTAACATCTCCACAAACAAAACACTAACATAGTTTGCCCAAAATTTGGACCCAAACCTTACTCAAATTCAACCCAAACCCAAAATTCCCTAAATAGGCCTAAATCCACCATGAACCCAAATAGGCCCAAATCCCAAAATTAAAGCCCAACCAAGGTTGAAAACTCTTTGTTACACTCCCATAAACATTTCTCAACATTGACTTTACATCAATTTCAACATCAGCCTAACCTTAGCCCAAGTTAGTCCATTTTGACCTATTTTGACCCTATCACTAAGGGACCCGAATTAGACTCAATTCAATTCCAAATCACCTCAAATTTGTCTCAAATCACTCATGACACATCCCTAAACCAAACCCAACATTTATTTAGCATGGCCCTTTGCAAAATTTTCATCTAAAAGCCCATTTTGAAACATAAAAGCTCATTCCCTTAAACCATTTTAAAAGCCCACCTTTACCAAATTTTAAAAGCCCAAACCCATCCTAAAGCCCACATTACAATCTCATCTCATCCTCACTCAATTAATATCACTCCCTAAGTGCTAAATCCATCATGAAAATCAATCCAAAATGGTATTATGCCAAATCCCATCAAATAACCCCAAAATTTCCAAAAATTCCTAAAACCCTTTTCCATGAAAATTGACCAAACTCTTGCCAAGCCAAATGTGAGCCATGAAGCCATGTATAAGCCACATGAAGCCATGGATGGTTTGACTTTTCACCAAGCTATTAATGGCAAGGGGAGGGGGACCTTTTCTAAGCTCTCACTAAACCTTTTTAACCCTTTTAATGTCTCACCCTAACCCAAGATTAACTTAAACAAAATTGATGTGGACTTCACCACACATGTGAGCCTGACCCACCTGACCTCCTCAGCCCAAAATCAGGCCATGGGGAGATGAACCAAACCCAAAACCATGGCTTGGACCAAATCAAGCCAAAAATGGACACTCCTCCATGCCACTTTGATCCAGCCCCTTTACACTTGGCAAAACTCAATTGAACCCACAGGAATCAAGCCCTGACTTCCCTGAGCCTGAGGTTGACCTGACCCTGGCCGGCCAGCCACCACAGTCGCCGGAAAATGCCATGGCTGAAACCTTGGGATGAGCCAAAGTTTGGAATTCCCACCTGCTGAGCTGCCCCATGCCCAATGGCCATTGCAGTTGTTCTTCCCTTGCCCTGAGCAGTTGATCCAAGCCCCTAACTCCCACTGGGAAGCCATGGCCATGGCTATTTAAGCCAGCCAATCCCTCTCAGCCAAAGGGTTGGCTGAACCAAACCTTCACAGAATCCCTCCAAACTCCTCACAAAGCTTCCCCTAGCCAAGAGCAATCCATCCCCACTGTTCTCCTGCCCTAACTCCCACTGATTGAGCTCAATTTTGGAGCTCAATTCTCAGGCCAGAACAGGACACTCTCAAATCCTCCACCAAAATCAAATTAAACTCACCCACACCTGCACAAGACCAAGAGAAGGAGTTCCCCAGTGAAAGCCCCCTCTCCAGGCCACCCATTTGTTCTAGCCTCCAAAGGTTGAAATCGGGTCTGGTGGAAATCAAGTCTAGGCAATTCCCCGAGGCCAGAGACTTCATCTGGAGCTTGCTTAGGTTCAATCGAAGGTGACACAACTCTCATATCGAACCCACACTTATCTGAGCAAAGGTATGAGCTCTCTCTTCTTCCCGAGCTTCTGTACATTCTCTATTTTGATTGGGTTAATTTCATGCCACATAAACTGTATGGACGTGTTCGTCTCTTCAAGACGAATCCATAGCGTATAAGAACGTATAAATTGGTTAAGAATCGAGAGAGATATCAAGCCTGGAAGATGGACGGCTCTCGGGTGAAGTCGATCGGGGACGATGAACGGATGCCGTCCATTCGCGCGTGTATTGGACGGACGACTCAGATGGCGTCGGACCGGGAGATGATACATGAATGGCGGGCCCCCGCAGCGCTGACTCAGATGGCGGCGCCAAATCAAAGCGCGCCGCGCGGCCTTTCGGAGCTGTCGAGGATGGCATGGCGCTGCGTGGATAAGTAGGAAATTAGGGCTATTTTCTATTTATTTAATTACCATAACTTCAAAAATCCATATCTTTGCATAGAAAAATCACAAAAATAAAATAAAAATACCTCCTTACTCAGTGAACAGAGGAAAATAATGTGGAAAAGAAATCAAGTCATTTCATTAAGTATTTTATTTTTAATGATTTATTTACTCTCTGCATTATTTTATTTCTTCAATTGCATAGGCAATTCACCATGGCATGAGACCATAGGGTTTTTGAAGCCTCTGAACTTGGAAACATTTCCTGAATTTTCCAAGGTCAGCGGCCATCCCTATGAGAAGTTATTGATTTTTCAAGTTCATGTTACTATTTTGAGTATTTTAATTCCAATAATTAGCATGTTAAGAAATAAATTCTAGGAAAATTTTTTGATGTTTCTTATGACCAGAGAAACCTAGGAAAAATAGGTTTTGAGTTAATTCATATGGAACAACCCTAATTGGCCTAAACACTCAAAATTGAACTTTAATTAATTAGGGTTAACTACAAATCAAATTAACTTGAAAACAATTCTCCACTGATCTTTAGGATCAGAGGAACATCACATAAAAATTTGAAATCAATTGGAAATGTTTAACCCCACTAATTGGATTAATTAAGTCACATAACCAAAATTAAACTTTAAAAATTCATAACTCACAAAAATACTTTTCAAAAATTCACAAAAATGGTTTTGGGTCTTCTCTAATATTAGAGGAATCTAGGAAAATTAAAATTGTAATTTTCAAAAAAACTTGATTTTTATCATTATTTTAATATTTTTTAATAATTAAAAAATAATAAAAATCATAAAAATATTAAAAATCACCAAAATATCACATTTTGAATTCTAATCACCTAGGAACAAACCAAATATTTTTCCTAAGTCTCTAGGGTAAGATATTGAATTTTAAAGGCTTAAAACAATTTTTGAGTTAAAAAATGATTTTCTTTAACATTTCCACTAAAATAATTCTAATAAATCAAAGAAAAATTAGAAAAATATAAAATTTAATTCTCTGATTTCCCTGAGGTTATAGAGATTTTTGAAAAATATAAAATCCATTTTTCAACTTTTATTTCTTTTTTAAATTAATTAATACTCCAAAAATCAAAATAATTCTAATAAATAGAATATAATTCAAAAAATCACCAAAATTGGCCTAAATGGTCCTCTAGTCATTAGGAACATCCCATAATTTTCTTAAGGACAGAAACATTTCCTTGGTCATGTTATTGAATTTTCATTGAAAACCCTTATTTTCTATTAAAAATAATTACATAAATAAATTAAATACATAAAAATCACATTTTCTCCTCTAATATCTTAATTGACATGTGAGTGAGGTTACATAAAAAGTTTAAGTTTATTTGAGCTTAGTTTAGTGAGTTATAGAATTATTAAGCTTGAAGGGCAAAAGGGTAATTAAAAATTTCAACCCTTATTTAAAATTTTAGGATTAATCAAAAAGGGGAGGGTAAAATATTTGATTTTAAACTGATTTTGGATGATTGAAACTTAAATGATTGAGGGTAGAAACCTACTAACCATTTCAAATATAATTAAAATAAAACTTTAATTAATTAATTAATTGAAATTTTGGAAGAATAATAGAAATTGGAATTATTAAAGTAGGGATATTATTAAGAGGATATTTATTCTTTAATTTATGAATCCCTGAATTAATCACTTCAATGATATTTAATTCTTAACTAAAAGGATAATCCTAACTTAAAATTTAAAATGCTAAACAATTTAACAATTAAATTAAATTAAATTAAAGATGTTGAGATTAAATTAAATCAAAATCTAAATCAAGTTAACACCTTAACAATTAAATTAAATCATATTTAATATATTAAGATAAAAATTAAAATTAAATCAAAATAAATTAAATCAAATTAAGTTGAATTAAAATTAAATTAAATTAAAATTTAAAATTAAATTAAATTAAAATTTAAATTAAATTAAATTAAACCAAATTAAATTAAAATTAAATTAAATCAAATTAAATTAAATTAAATTAAATTAAATTAAATTAAATTAAATCAAATCAAATTAAATTAAATTAAATTAAACTAAACTTAAATTAAATTAAAATTAAATTGAATTAAAATCATTTAACAACACACCTAAATGAAATCATTAAGAGTTAAACCAAACACTTACAGTAAACTTAAACATAAAGGTTAAATCTAAGATATAACATCACTTAAAACGTAAAGATTTAAATTAAATCAAAAAAAATGACTTGAACACTATTCCAAACTTAAACTAATTTATTTTATAATTAAGTCAAAATTAAAATTAAATCATTAAGTTTAAATCATTAAAAATACTTAATAAGTTGATTTGCCCTTTTAAAGCTCTTATTATTATGACTCTTAAATGAAGTATCAAGTGAAGTGTTACTTCACTTATAGGATATTCAAATGTCCTAGTTCACCGAGCGAGGAACAAAACTTAAACCACTGGATGATTGATTCACATCGTGCAACTAAATTTACTTGGACTCAAAACAATCCCAGAGATATTGAAAAGATGTTTAGGACTCGTCCTAAGCACTTCCTCAATATGACGAGATGTTTTAGAAGAACAATTGAATCTAGTTGTTCTTTGATGAAGAAAATCATCCTTAAACCAAACCAAGAACCTAGACGTCATAGGAGATGACTAGTTATAGGATTAGGAACTTGGTAGACAACCAAAACCCTTTCCCTTAGTTTTACCTAGGTATTTCTTGCAAAATATTTAAATGCCTTAACATGTGTTTCAAGTGCAGCTTGGGATGACGAGAATACCCTCCAGGTACGCTTTTATTTTATTGCAATTTACTTACATGCACTGTACTTTACTTTTTCTTGCATGATAAACAAGACTGTTGCATGAAAACCAAAACCTTTAGGATAGTCCCTGAACTGAAACCAAAACTAAAATAAAAGTCATTGAAAGATAAAATTCACCGTCACAACATTCAAAATATAAAACAACTCAAAATTTAATCACAAACAGAACAACAAAACCACAACTTTAACTAAATTAAAACATCTCGTTGAATGATCGGGAATACCTCGGATGATGTAACCCACGTGTTGCTAACGGGATTTCCCACGGTCTAAATGAAAGTGTGGAACTCATTCAGTTGAGTTTAGCAAATTCATACGAACTAAGTGAATTCGATGAAAATAACGGTGTCGGGATGACGGAACCGTGGGATCTTAATCGGTTCTGTTTAATAAACTTTAAGATTTGTTTTAATTAAAATATTAAAAACACTTGGATTTTAAGATTTTATCTAAACTAAAACACTTCTCTCATCTCCCGATTTATGACTTTCTACAACTAAACCTCTGCAACAACAAGGAGCTCGGAGCATGGTGGGCAGCACGGCCATCGTCATCAGTAAAACTGGAATCTACATCAACCAAACCTTTCTTATCATTAAATAACAAAGCCATAGGATTTCGAGGTAGTTTACCTAGTGAAACATAAATCCTCAACTTTTCTTTAGGCATTTGTATAATCATGTTATGCAAATTAAGCCCTAACCGGTCTTAGGACTCCGAGGTAGTCGTTTGGTACGACATAAACCCTCACATCTTCGAGGCTATTTGTATGATTTTATCATACAAATATAAGTCCTAATTAATTAAAATTGGCAAGATTGCAGCATTAAGTAAATTCCCAAATCTAAGCCAAACAATAGGATAGTTTAGGAAGTTGCCAAGATTCTTCTTGGATCCTCAGCTTCTCCTACTTCTCTTCCTTTGAACTCTCAAAATAAACTTGTTCCAAATTTGAGCTGATCCCTACTAAAATTTCCAAAATCCAATCCTTTGAAAACCTTAAACTTTGAAATTCTTGAGAGCAAAACCACTGATCATTATCGATAGTTTTCTTAAATGATTCTCGTCATTTAAGATGTAATTAACTATAGGGGTTTTCCCTTATAGGGAACTTTAAGAACCCAGGTAATATAAACCCTACTTAATTCATTTATATTAAGCAGGGGAACTTGTCGGCTTATAAGATTGGTTTGCAGACCAAACGGATGTCATAAATCTTCTAGTTTATTTAACCGAGCCCCATCACCAAGCAGTGTGTCTATTCTTCGGGATAGATACACGGTTTGTGATGCGGTGCTCATTTATATAAACTATTTGGGATGTGAGGTCAGTTTGATTTCATATCTTAAAATTTTCAAACTCAAAATTATTTTCAAAATTAAATACTACTTTCTAAATTATATATATATTTAAATTAAATTTAAAATTTAAAATTCGCCGACAACTTCTGTAGGCGACCCCCTTTTCAAAACACATAACCTAAAAATATGCCGACAGTATTGTGCCAAATAGAAGCATTCCTATTCTTTACCTTCGCTCGATAGTATAAAGAACATTGGCTAATCTATAGATCAGGTCTAGATGTATTGTTAGTAGAATGGGTAATCTAGGCTCACACTACTAGATGTCCAAGGGTAGCTATTGTCGGCCCTACTAGTGACCCTTTCCTTCTCTATAAACCAAATTACAAGAATTTAGCCTGTCACTCTAAAAACTTATCAATTCTACGCCCATTAAATAATATCTTCCTATTTATTTGCACTTCACCTTGAATAACCCGCGCAACGCCTTCGACTACCCAAGGATTCATGTGATATCTACTAGTTAAGAATTCATCTCCTTCTAGGTCTCAAAACCCTTCAACATATTTTAACATTTTAAATGGCCAATTTAAATAGTAAATTAAGATCCGGTATTAATATCATCACAATGCTTAAAATAAATATATAGTTTTTAATTCTCCAACGAATTTTATATTATCTTATTTATCTTTTCATAATTGAAAGGAGAAAGTAAAGTAACTACTCAGAATACATTGAATTTAAACAACAAAACATATAAATAAAACTTTGAATCAAAATACAAATACTTATCTCAAGTGTTTCTCCAACTAAACCTATGAATCCTTTTGACTCCAAAGTAAATAGACTTCAAAAGCACCGACTCTTTAAATACTCTCAATACAAACTCTAAAATAAACTCACTAATTAATAAAAGAAACTATAAATTTGGCCCTTAAAATATTTCTCTAATTTCTCTCTCTAAATGGACTATGGGGCTAGGGGACTAGGTTGGGCGTTGGCGGTTTGTGGGCTTTTTTCTCTGAAGGAGTAGCCTTCTATTTATAGGCTTCAAGGGTTGCCTTGAGACAGCTATTCAAAATTTTTCCATGTTCAATGAATCTTCTAGAAGGTGTGTACGGCGCACAGGCACGGAATGCAGCGCTGGCGCCGGACTCGCGTCCGGTTCTTCGCACCTCTTCACTTTGGATCGCACCTCTTCACGATCCTAATGTTTCCAAGCATCCAAATACAATGTATCACATGTCCTATAATCCAGGGAATAGCCGCCGATCTTCTAGAAGGTCCGATAACCGCTAACACCGTCAAAATAACCGTCCAAAAGTCGTCGAAAATCTTACGAGTACGTATCGAACTGGCGCTTAGGCGCCGGATTCTGGCGCTTAGGCGCCGGATTCTGGCGCTTAGGCGCCGGATTCTGGCGCTTAGGCACCGGATTCTGGTGCCTAGGCGCAAGGCCAATTATTTTGACAATTTTGCATTTTGGCTCCTTTTTTGCTCATTTTTGCTCCTTTTTCATCCTTTTTTCCTTCTTGAACATTTTTGCATCACCTACATAACACAAAATAGGTTTCATTAAAGCATAATATCCTTAAAAATTTGATAAAAATCAAGGCATAAAAATAGGTATTTTTTTCGTGGATCAATCATTCACTCCTGCGAGGATAAATGATCTCTTCATGATAGAAAGTGTACCTATTTGTCATTATGCAAATTTCAATGCTACAAACAACGATATGAATGAAATCTATCATTATTTAACGGATGAGAATGAAGAATGGGAAGTAAGGGATAATGGATATGTCAGTTTCTCTTCTTCATCCTTGAATCCGGTATCAAAGCAGTGGCATTACTTTATTTCAGCAAAATTAATTCCTACTATGAAGATAAGTAAGGTGACGAAGGAAAGTGCTATTCTAAATTTCTGCATACAAACTGGAAGGCCAGTGGATATTGGATCAATCATTACTAAATCTGTATTGGGATTAATTGTGCATGGATCGAATTATGGGCTTGGACACCCGTCCACCATATTTCTGTTATGTAGTCAATCACAGGTGCCATATGAAAGTTGGGAGAAAGTTCTTCTACCCTAGAGACCTATTGATCCTAATGATCTTTATGACTACAGAACAGTTGGTGATGAAGGAGACATGGATGTGCTTGCTGATCAGCCCACTGAAACTTCACAGCCTATTTAGCCTTACTATTCTGAAAGTTCAAGGGTGATATTGAAGAAGTTAAAGAAGTTGGAAAATGAGGTACAAAATATTATGAATGATATTAATAACATTTCTGATTTATTTGATCACGTTGATTGGAGGATGAAAGAGCAATTGATCATACTGGTCGAATTGAATTCGGTTTGGTTAATCTGTTGAAGAAGAATGTTATGGTGGCTGAGGATTCATCTGATGAATTCCCATATCGTCCATTCTACAGTCTGTTCATTCATCGTCAATCAATGGGAGACATTAGAGAGGATGAGACTTCTGAGACTGATGAGGAGTAATTAGTAGATTCTATATGCTGCTTTGTTATGTTTAAGTGTTTGCTTTGATTGCTATGTTGTTTGCTTTGCTTTATTTTAGTAGGGTGTCTTTGGACTTTGCTTTGATTTCTTGTGTGTACTTAGGACTTAGTGTTTGCTAATCTTAGTATACTTGCAACACTAAGGATCTAAGGAGTGTTGCTTATATTTGATGAACATATGCATGTAATCGTTGTATCGTGGATTTTATATATATAAAAGTAATGTGATGTGTTGTTTGTGTGAAGTGATGTTGTTTAATGTTTGTGAGATGAAATAGATGCTTTTTGATGAGTTAAATAGGAATTCGGAGATTGAAATGATTGAATTTGCGACCAAAATTTTTGAACCCAATAGAATTTTGGACTAGCGCCGTCGGCGCCCAAATCCAGAGAGCGGGCTAATATTTTGAATAGAGCGCCACCGGCGCCCAAACACCGAAAATAGTCCGGGACCATTAAAATTCACGAAAATAGCATGGGACCCATTTTTCGGCCATTTCTTTCGTCTCCCACCTCCATATTCATGATTTTGAAGCTTTAGGGCTTATTAGATCTCGGATTAGAGAGGATTTCAAGGATTTTTTAGGCCGGATCTGCACTTCTCTTGGTAAGAGCTTTACTTTAACCTAAAATTTTTGGATTTTCACCATGTGAAACTTTCACATTGTTGGATGATATTTTTGGAGATTTTTGAGAAAAAGTGAAGTTTCATATAGTAGAATTTGTTCTTACTTGAATAGATTAATGCTTGGAGTTAATACATTGTGGATTTGGAATTTATTGGCAAATTTTTGCAATTTTTCTAGAAATCCACATGGTTCCTAGAACGAGTAAGGGGAAGAAAAAATTTGATTGGGACGATGAAAGATTTGTTAATAATAAGGCTCAGTTTCGCTTCAACTCTTAAATGCAAAATAAGAAGTGTATTCAGGATCGAGCGTTTGAAAATCCTAGTGGATCTATAGAACAGTTGATTTTTGAGTAAAATTGGGAACATTTCTGTTACTTTTCTGCTAATGTTATTTTGAAAGTAGTACGAGAATTTTATGTTAACGTGCTCTGGTCTGAAACGGAATATGTGCTAGTCCGAGGGAAACTGGTTGAGTTCACCCCACAACGTATGAATGCATTTTATCAAATTCGAGAACCTTTTGTTTGTGAGTTTGAGAATTTTGATTGTAGTGAGGGGAATTTGATGAGTGTAATCACATATCTGACCGATGGAAGAGGGGAATGGAAGATGAATCAGAGACAGATAATTAACTTCCCTGCTTCTACTTTAAATGTTGCTTCTAAAGCATGGCATTATTTCATTTCCACAAGACTATTGCCTTCTTATCATCACAGTTAAGTTACTAGGGATCGAGCTATTTTAAATTATTGCATCCAGAATATGAAGAAGATTAATATTGGAGCTATTATTTTTAAGAGCATTCACTCTATTGCCAAAGGAGAAACCACTGGTGGATTAGGACATCCTGCCCTGATTCATGCACTTTGTGTTCAGTCTGGAGTGGAGTATAGTAGTTCTAAGGAAGTGGCAATACCTTTGAGGCCGATTACGAAGACCATTATTCGTTCTTATGAGGCTCATGTGGGTGCAAGAGAGGAGAGTAGAGATGCGATATTCCTACAATGAGTTATGATGTTCCATCTACTTCTGAGCCCCCAACACTATCTGATATCATGCAGCAGTTGAGATTGCAGAGTGATAGTATGGATAGGATGCATCATAGGATGGATATATTTGAAGCCCGAAGTGATGTGAATGAAGACTATTTACGGAGAAGAGTTGAGTTTGATATGGATTATTATGATGTTCAGATCAGATTTATGAGGGGGGAGTCTGATGTGACATTTCCTACTTGTCCTAGTTATACACCGTACAGGCCTAGACCTTCTGACCCTGCTGATGACCCTGCTGTTGATCCTGGTGATGGAGACTGGTAGATAGCTTGTTTGTTTTATTTCTATTATTCTTAGTCTGTTGAGATGTATTGATGTGATGTAGTGGACATTTACTTTTTATGTAATGTGTAATCCTGTGTTGTACTGTGTGATGTAGTGTCATTTACTTTTCATGTTGAACTGTTAGTTGTAATGTTATGTGGTGTGATAATTTGCTTTATGTTATAGTGTTCTGTTGGATATTTAGTTGTTTAATGTTTATTTCTCTTTACCCATGCAAATATTTAAATTGTTATATCACTGCTACTAATTGGTTCATGCTTGCTAGCTGTAAATTTTGATTAATACCAGGTAAATTATGAAGATATCAAAATCTCAGCACATAAAGGTTAGTTTTCTTTTACTCTCAACTATTTCAAATTTATTGAAAAATGTAAGTTTGGGGGAAGGGTAGAGAAATGCTAGACTTTTATTTGTTCTCAATTATTATATTTTCAAAAATTATAAGCATAATTTTTGGCAGTCGAACCTCATTATAAGATAACTAAAATTTTTCAATTCAGTTGAATATTATGGAAGGAAAGGATGAAAACTTTTAGTGATAAAAGTTGATTTTATAGAAATAAGATATTTGGTATGAAAGGATTTGATTATAGTCAACTATTTAAAGTAAATAAAACTGTTTTTTTTGAAATGTTAAGGGATTTAAAGTATTGTGTGTTAAGAAGAGATTGTAACTTTATGATGAATAATAAAGCTTGTACTTAACTATAAAGTAAAGAGATGATTTAAGTTTGAACTTTATAAAGAGGAGAGTGAAGTTCAAAATCATTAAAGGCTATCCAGATATAGTAATCCTCAGAAAAAAGAAAAAAAAAAGAAAAAAGAGAAAAAAGAGAAAAAGAAAAAGAAAAAGAAAAGAAAAGAAAAAAGTTATGAGGAGAAGCTTGAGGAGATGCCTAATCAAAAATTGGCTTCACTTGAATCACCTTAAAGGGAGAGCTTGATTTCATTTCTGAATTTATGTTTAAGATACTAGCCTACATTCTAATAAAGTTTGCATGAACTCCTTTTTCACATAGTCCTTTAAAGCACTCTTAATATAACAAATTATGGTTCATCTTGAAATAAATAGAAGACTAGAACTCTTAGACTTAAGTACTGAATATTCTTATACCTGTAATGTTGACCTGAGTTGCTAAACTTTTTCTGAAAATCTAAACACTATATTCTTTTGAATGAAAATTTTTGGTCTCTTACAATTGAAAAGTACATTGCCTAGAGTTATATTTTTATGTAGTAAAAGGATTACTTAAGGACAAGTAATAGTTTAAGTTTGGGGGATTTTGATGCACCAAAAATATATACCCTTTTAGCTATATGTTTTTACCTATTTTTGGTGATATTGCACTTTAAAGGAAGGTGTTTTTCATGATTTATTGCAGGTATGATGAATATAGGTGATTGGAGCAAAAAGATGCAAAAAGGAACGAATTTGGAGCAAAATGGAGCAAAATAGAGCAAAATGGAGCAATTTAGAGGAAAACAGCCCTGGCGCCGCCGGCGCCCCATTCCAGAGAACTCCAGAATTTATTGGCACGATAGGGCGCCGCCAGCACCACTATCGGGCACCGCCGGCGCCCTATGTCTGTTCACTTTGAATTCAAATGTTTTGGCGGATTTTTGAAGAGGTGCTTGAAGAAACTCTTGGGGAATTCGTTCCTAACATTAAATTAAGTGTCCAAGACTAAAATAAAGAGGAGGAAGAGAAGAGAATTGCTATAGAGTGTGTGAGGAAAGTGTGAGAGAGAGTTAGGGTTTGTGATTTTATGAGAAATTCTTCTCTAAGGAGGGGAGAAGAGGGAGTAAAGAGAGAGATTGCTTCTTCAACTTTGTTCCAAGGAGAGAATAAAGTGTTGCAAGGAAGAGAAAAGGAATCAAGGGGACTTTAAAGAATTTTCTTGGGGAAGAGAAAGAGATAAGTTGTATTTACTTTTGTGGTTTGTATGACTCTTCTTTTATATATAAAATCCATGTGTTTTTATATTTTCTCCATGGTTAGTGAGTAGTCTCCTTTGCCTTTCTTCTTGCATGAAGTAATTATGATGTGGTGATGTGGAAATGATGTGCCCTTTAAGTGTTATAAAAGTTGTGATGTTTCTTTAATTTGGAACTTAATTTACTTTTCAATCCGGTCAATTGAATTGTTAAAACAAGTTGAGGAACATTAATTCCAAAAGAATTGAATGTTCTACAACAAGAATGAAGAAACCATTTAATGTCCGTGAATGAATTGCGTAGTTCATGGGGATTAAGTGCAAATAAATTGGGAAATGAGTTTTGATGGACTTCAAATTGGAGGTTTCATGGTGACAGAATGGGATCCCCAATTTAGTCTTAAGATTGGTAACTAAAGCCTATGGTTAGCCTTCGGGTGAAGGGTGAGTGGGAGCTCCGAAGTGAGAGCTGGTATCCTCCTGACCTAGCCTTAGATTTAGTAACTAAACTTAAGATATGGCAATGTTCTTTACTTGCTTGGAAGAGGAGGTACTCTTTCAAAAGTAAAGAAGCAAATATGCTCCTATTTGGCACAACACAAATAATTACCATTCTTCATCATCCACATATAATAATCTTTATGCAAGAAGAAAGACACTTTTCATATAGAAGTATCTTATAAATCACATAAGTTAGTGCGTTTTTTAGTTAATATAGTTCAGTAATTAGAAGTAATTGTAGTAGCTTTATTATACTTTGCATTAACTAGTGGTAGTACACTTAAGTTATTGTTACATTGGGTATTGGATTTTAGTGATATATTATATGATTTAAAGAACGTTCACCTCCCTGTGGGATCGATAACCAGGACTCCATTAGAGCCCTGTATTACTTGATACGATACGTATACTTGCGTTGAATTTGTGACTTTACTAAATCATTCTAAATATATGATTTCGACTTCATAAATTCTTGCTTAATATATAAATTCGCAGTCAATATGCCTAATTAAAAATTGGCTTCACTTGAATTATCTTATAGGAAGAAAACTAATTACATATTTTAACTTAATTTTTATGTACAAATATTTTTACTATAAAATTTTTCATGAAAGTCTTTTTCTTGTAAAAATTCTATGTGACCTTAATATAATAAATTACAATTATTCTTGAAATAAATGAAAATTTGAAAGTCTTGTGATTTGGTGGTTAAATATTCTTTAAATTCTTAAAATTAAACTTAATTAGTGAAACTTAGTTAATGATTTGCTAATGTATTTATAAAACCAAAAATTACAAAAAATCTTAAATATTTAAACTTCATTCCAGATGTTATACGTTTTATGTAATTAAAATGTTTACTTGAGGACAAGTAACATTTAAGTTTGGGGGACTTTGATCTACTTAAAAAATACCTATTTTTAAGCCTTATTTATGATTTAATTCTTAAGGATATTATGATTTAATGAAAGGTATTTTTATGTTTTTGGATGTAGGTGATAAAAAAAGAGTTCAAGAAGGAAAATTGAGCAAAAATGAGCAAAAATAGAGCTAAAAAGCAAAGTTGCCGAAATTTTAGATCTGGCGCCAGAATCCGGAGCCTAAACGCCCGTTCAATACTGAAGCAGATATGATTTTTGACAACTTTAGGTAGTTATTTTGACAGTGTTAAGCAGTTGTCAGACTATCTAGAAGAATGGAAATTACTCCTAATACATAGGACATGTGATACAATGCATCTGGACACGGGAAAACAGTTTTAATCACAAAGAGGTTTGATCCAAAGTGAAGAGGTGTTAAGACTTGGTCACGGACTCCGGCGCTTAGGCGCCAGAGTTACTTTCTAGAAGATACATTGTATTTGGATAAATTTTGAAGAGGTGCCTTAAGCAACCCCTGGTCATTTACGAAGCTCTATAAATAGGAGTCAGTTATATAGAGGAAAGTGCCCCCAACCACCCTAGAGTTCTCTCATGCTTGAAAATAATTTTAGGGAGCCACCTTCTTAAGTAATTAGTGAGTTTATTTTAGTCATTTTGAGTGTTACTACTCAATTCCTTGAGTAGTAAGTGTGAGTTTGCAAGTGTTGTTGATGTTGAAGTCTTGTACCTTGCATTGGAGTCAGTAGGAGTCAGCGGATCATCTGAAGGACCATTCCAGATAAGTAATTGTAACTTGGTTCAAAGTTTTATAAATATGTTTTGTTGTGTGAATTCAATGTGTTATGAGAAGTTAGTTTTCTTTCTCCTTTCAACTATGAAGAGATAATAAGATAATTTAATTCATTAGAGAACTTAGCTTAAATTTTTTAAAAATTGTGATGATATTAATACCTGATCTTAATTTACTTTTTAAACAAGCCATTTGAATTGTTAAAACCTGTTAAAGAATTCTGAGACCTATCCAGAGATGAGTTCTTAACTTGTAGATATCACATGAATCCTTGGGTAATCAAAGGCTATATGCGGGTTATTCATGGTGAAGTGCAAATAAATAGGGAGATATTGTTTATTGGGGGTAGAATTGATTAGTTTTTAGAGTGACAGACTAAAATCTAATAATTTGGTTTATAGAAAGGGAACGGGTCACTGGTAGGGTAGACCATAGCCACCCTTGGACATCTAGAAGTGTGAGCCTAGATTAACTCATTCTACTAATAATACATCCTGAACCGATCAATAGATTAGCCAATGTTCTTTATGCTATCGAGCGAAGGTAAAGAATAGGAATGTTTCTATTTGGAGCAATACCATAATTTCAAGTTCTCAACGAATGATAATTATTCTAAAAAATCTTGTATTAGTTGATAAAGAAGAAAGTTGTTTTATTTATACTTGCATTAACATTTTACTTTATTGTTGCTTATTTGCATTTAGTACAAATTTAATTAAACTTAAAAATCTGAATTTTGAAAAGAAATAAAAATAATAATTACTTTTAATTTGAAAATCTGATATATTTCTTAAATTCATTTTCACTTAATCTTCCCTGTGGGATCCATAACCAGGACTCCAATAGAGCCCTGTATTACTTGAAACGATACGTATACTTGCGTTTGAAATTAAGACTTTTACAAAAATTATAAATATTTAAATATAAATTCATAAATTCTTGCATTAGTAAAGGTCGATTCATGTTTTTTGCGCCGTTGCTGGGCATTTATATCTTCTAGTAGTGGTGTTGAATTCTTATATTTTTAAGTATATTTAAAATCACGATTCAGTTATAGTAGTTGGGGTTATTTCTCCTAATCTCAGTCTTTTGAATATTGATAGAGGCATAAGATTAATGCTTGCACCCAAATCACATAAAGTTTTTTCATAGAATATGTCTCCGATTGCATATGGAATTCTGAAACTACCAGGATCTTTAAGCTTTTCAGGATGCTTCTTCTGAATTATTGAACTGCACTCCTCACTAAGTGTAACTGTCTCATTATCTTCAAACTTCCTCGTTTTATTGAGAATATCCTTCATAAATTTCACATAGCTCGGCATTTGTTCTAAGGCTTCAGCAGATGGAATATTAATGGTAAGCTTCTTAAATATCTCCAAGAATTTTGAAAATTGCTTTTCCAACTTTTTTTGACGAAGTCTGAGGAAATGGAGGTGGTGGCTTTTCCAAATTAACTTTAGGTGGAGAAATTGGTCTTTCCAAACCTTTCGAAGTGTCCTCTTTTGGTTCTTCAATCTCTTCTTTCTCTACTTCAGTTTCTTTCTGAACTCTACCTTCCAACTCTCTTCCACTTCTTAGTTGAATACATGTTTTTTATTTTTATCTCTTGGATTCACTTCAGTATTACTTGGAAGCATTCCTTGGGATCTATTACTTAATGAATTTGCAATTTTCCCCAATTGATTTTCAATATTTCTGATGGTTGCTCCTTTAATTTTCAATTGATTTCCCATATGTGACACCACTTCTTCAATAGACAACTTCTTCTCCTTTAATTGTAAAGCATTGTTAAAACCTGGAGGATAGGTTAGTCTATAATTATTATTTCCTTGGTTGTTCCAGTTCCCCAATGGGTTTACTTGGTGGTTCTTCCATTGTTGATTAATACCACCCTGATTATTTGTATTCCATTTAAAGTTTGGATGATTCTTCCAACCTAGGATATAATAATTGGAATATGGGTTATTAGACTTGCTTATACCATTCAAAGTTTCTGGTGAAGAATAAGAATCATCCATTTGGCCTAATGAATTTGATTCAATCATGTAATATGGCTGAGAAAAATTCGTCCCAAATTGGTCTATCTTCATTGAAATTGCAGCAACTTGATTTGCTAACATTGTAAAAGCATCATTTTCATGAACACTGGCTACCTTTTTAGGATTTAACCTTTCAGAAGGCCATTGAAAATTATTAGTAGCCATTTCTTCAATTAAAGCATAAGCATTAGGAAACTGTTTAGACATTAATGATCCACCAGCAGCAGCATCGATAATTGATCTAAGAGATCCAACTAATCCATTGTAAAAAGTTTGAATTATTAACCAACCTGGTATCGAATGATGTGGACATTTTCTGAGGAGATCTTTAAATCTTTCTCATGCTTCATATATTGATTCACCTTCAAACTGACAAAAAGATGTAATATCATTTCTCAACTTTGTAGTCTTTGATGGTGGAAAATATTTAGCAAGGAATTTTTGTTCTAAATCACCCCAAATTCTGATAGATCTAGGTGCTAACAAATTTAATCATATCTTAACTTTATCCCTTAGTGAGAAAGGAAAAATTCTGAGTCTAATAGCATCATCTGAAACACCATCATATTTAAAAGTAGCACACAACTCCAGAAAATTAGCAAGATGCAAATTAGGATCTTCAGTTGTTGCTCCCCCAAATTGATTATTAGACATCATTTGGATAATAGCAGGTTTAAGTTCAAAGGAATTAGCAGCTACAGCAGGGAGTTGAATACTACCATGGAGTTCATCCACTATCGGGTTAACATAATCTCTTAAAGGCCTGAATTCTTAATGGATGCCAACATTTTGATTTTGATGATTTGCCATTTCCTGAATATTTTTATCTCTTTCAAAATTTTTAATTTTTTTGATTTTTCTGATAGTTCTTTCTAATTCAAAATCGTAAGGCACAAGTCCCTCAGAACTTGAACTATGCATGCAACAATAAAATAAAACAAAACACAACACATTAACAAAAACAAAGAAAAGTAAAAATTTAAATTTTCTTAATTTTCTTTAAAATGCAGTTTTAATTAATTTCCCCGGCAACGGTGCCAAAAACTTGATCCCCGATAAATATATGTGCACCAAAAACTTGACTCCACACCGAATATATGTGCTGACGATTTAGATATAAAAATTATGATTTTGTAATATGGGATACTACGCAAGTATACGTATGGTTTATCAAGTAATATAAGACTTTTTAATTAAGCCCCGAGATATCGAACCCACAGAGAAATGTGAAAACTTTTTAAAGAATTAATAAAATTATATTTTTACTTTTTTAATGACTTTTAAAAGTATGTTTTCAATGGAAAATCTTGAAAATTATTTTTGGTATTTTTAATAAAAGCTAAGCAGGAAATGAAAATTATCACAACTTTATAATGCGGTATAAAACACTAAGAAATAAAATATCTTTTTCTTTCTCTTATAAAACACTAATAATTATGAAAGTATTATTATGGAAGTATTTAAATGTGTTGTGACAAATAGGAGCAAATTTATTCTTTACCGTTACTTGGTTCTTTAAAGAACATTAGTTAATTTGAATTTTCAATATCTTAAACATGGTTAGGCAGGGAAGATACTGGCTCTCACTCTAGAGTTCCCTCGATTCCCTCCATCTGGGGTCTAACTTCTCATTAAAAAATTTAAAATATCAAACCAAATTAGGGGGCTTTAGCCTGTCACTCTAAAGACCTCTAATTTTACTCCCATTAAAAACATATCTCCTAATATATTGCATACAATTATATGGACAGCAATTCTCACCCATATAATTGCATGTGATTTTTACCAATTGTTGTTTGAGACAATACCGCATTGGATTTTACATAATCTCACAACAAATTTTAACATCTTAACTGGCCAAATTAAGAAGTAAATTAAGTTCATGGAATTAAACATTCACAACTTATTCCAACTTTAAACACTTATACATTCCACAACAATCCTACATAATTTAATTACTTCTTCATTTAGAAAGAAAAAGATAAAGAAAACTACTCAGAACTCATAGAGAAAATGCAAGCGCACATTGATTTGAAAATAGAAATCATAATGAAAACACAACAAGAAAAACTAAATATAAACAAAGTAAACACTTATCTGAAAATCCTTTCCACAAGACTCCAGAAGTTCCTTTCAAACTTGACTTTCCACAGGACAACACTACAGTGGTTGGCGCCCAACTCTGTTGACTCCAACTCTGACTTCATACTTCAATAAAAACTAGATAAATGGATGAAAGAAAAATTGGTGGAAAGAAAGTTTCACACCAACCCTTTCTCCTCTAAAACTAAACTAACTAAACTATAAACAATAAAAGACTGAAAGTAAAACTAGGAAGGACACTTTTAAACTAGAAGATGACTCTGAAAATTAGAAAAGACTCTTAAAAACTAGACTCTCTAAAACTCTCATGACATACTTTTAATAATAATCTAAAAGGTGCATTGGTGTCTCTTCAAATAATGTCCAGATTCAACGTATCCACCAAAAGATGCATTCCTTCATTCAAATTTGCCTCCCATAGGAAGTTAAGGAAGTCACCACCAAAAGTTGCTTCAAACACCCCTTGAAATTGGCACCAAAAATGAAGAAAATTCAATTTTTAACAGTGGTGGCCAAGCGCCAACCAGGCGGCGCTTAGCCGCCAAAGTCCAGTTTTTTTCATTTTTTTATTTTTTTGCTCCAAATTTAATCCAATTTTGCACCTTTCATCATAATCACTTATTTTCATCGTACCTACAAGAAAAACACAAAATACCTTCCACTAAAGTGCAATATCATCAAAATAGGTATAAAAATGTGCATAAAAACACTATATATTTTAGGTGTATCACGCCTCTCTTTCCTACTTTTTCATAAATTTGTCACATTCCTTATATTTCGAGATCGATGCAATGATTCTAATTCTTACTCCGAGACTGGTACCTAAATTCCAGTTCTCATCTTTTGGGGTCTGTACCTAAATTCTGATTCCCATCCTTCGAGATCGGTACCAAAATTTTGATTCACTTTTCCGCGTTCTCTTAAATTTAAATCATTCACAAAGTGACATTTTTAAAACAAATCAAATTCAAAATCCAAAATTCCAAAAATTCAAGAGTTCAAAATTTCAAAGTCAAAATTAAAATCAAAATTGACACCCGAAATCAAACTCAAATTAAAATCAAATCAAACTCAAAAGTCAAAATTAAAATCAAATCTGAAATTGAAATCAAATTGGATCGAGTCTCCTTCAAATTTTGAGGCTTGAAATTCATAGCTCCATGATGAAGGTATTTCATATATTCATCCCCGACGAGATTTTTAGAATTTGAAGGTTTTCACCAGATAACCCCATCGGATACGTTCTCGCTAAATTCTATGTTCTGTTTTGAGCCTATTGTCTCAGACAATTGTGTTGGTTTTTTTTATCTCGTCGATCAATACCAATACATGTGGTGTGCTTGTCTAGCACACCACACTTATTGGGGGTCCATTTTTTGACCTCACTTTTGTCGAGTTTAGTCTTTCTTTAGGAGCCTAGGATCTAACCATAAGATTTCTTAGTGACTATCTCAAAGGACTAGTGATGAAACTTCCCTCTAGAAACTCAAAATGCTTCATTGCTTCACTTAGAGTTTCATATGCTTGCTACCAACCTCTAGCACTTAGTAGGATGGAACCAAGCATAAGGAAACTCAAGAGGAGTCCCCTATAGGATTGTGAAGCCTTACGACTAACCCTGGGTGGTTTGGTCTGGGTCAAGCTTGCACACACACACACACTTGAACCTAACTCTTAACCCAAAACCCTAAAATAAACTTGCCCAACCTTGGTTCCTCATTCTTTTGGAAACTCATGTGGGTGGTGCCCCGAGCTTTTAGCCCTAGGCTAGGGTTTGGTTAGGACCAGCACATGGATGATCCAAAATGGAAATTTTCTTTGGTCCATGGCTCAAATGGGTTAATATCATGATTTACATTCTTAATTAATCCTAATTTCATCAAATTCCCAATTTTGAGCCTTTTAGCCTAAACTTCACCAAAATTACCAAACTTCTCCTACAACCCTAATTTTTCCCAAAACTCCCAAAATTTTCCAAATTCTCAAATTTCCTTCAAAAATCATTTTAAAACATTTCATACCACTCAAATTGACCAAAATACTCTAAAATACACAAAATTCCCAAACTAACCCTAAAAACCCCAAAATTACCAAAATGCCCTTCATGCTCCAAAAATTCCCAAAATTTTCAAAACCATTCCAAATGTCCTTAAAACCAACTTGAACCACTCCATCGAGTGCAATTTGACTAAAATGACCCATTTTGACCAAAATCCCCAAATTACCCTTAAAGGCCCAAAATGCCCAAGTCACCCCCAATTTCCACCAAATTGACTTCAATTTCCCCAAATTTCAATTCCAAACTCAAATTCATCATCCCCAATCCCAATTTAAACCAAATATAAGACCAATTGAACCCAAATTCAAGTCCAATTGCAAGTCCAATCCAAAATCCCTAATTTAGCCATACTCTTAAATTCTCCTAAATTGAGCCCCATAATCACATTAATTTCCCCAAATTGGAATTTTAAATTCTTCATAACACTCCCCCAAATCAATTTAAATAAAAAATTGACCCAAATTTGACTCAAAGCTCACCCAAAACTCAATTTTGACCAAAATCCCAAATCTCACCAAATTGAACGTCCTAACCCCAAAATCTCTACCCAATTAATCTCTAAATCTCTTCATAATAATCTCTTAAACCAATTAGAACCATCAATTGAACTAAGTCCAAACCCTAGCCCAATCCAAACCCAAGTTTAGTCTAAATGCCCCAAAATTAACCATGAGCCAAATTCCACCAAATTGGACCTCCAAATCAATTCAAAATTATCCAATTGGTATCCAAAACTTTCTCATGATAATCATCCAAGCCAAATTGATCAATCACTTGACCCAATTTCTAACCTAAACCCAACATAGACCCAATTTTGACCCAAAGCCCCAGTTTTGAACCCAAGCCATAAATTTGACCAAATCAACCCAAATTGACCAACCCAAGCCCACTATAGCCAACATTTGGACCCTAAGACCCAACCTAGATCCACCTAGCCCAACCTAGTTGAGCCATGGACCAAGGGTCCCTTGATTTGGGGGATGTCTTACCAAATTTGGTTAAGTGACCCAAGCTTAGCATCACCTAACTAGATCCCCATCCTAATCACATTTAAACTTCACCTTGGGCTCCTTGAACTAGTTAGGCGCCTCCCCTATCCTTGCAAGTTGGCCTAGTCGCTGGAGAACCAAAAATCGAGAGCCATTCTATCTTAAACCAAACCCAATTACACCCCCTGAGCTGTCCAACCCCTATTGGTTATTGGCGCTGCTCAGCCCTCCACATAGATAGTTAATTGCACACACTTGCCAGCCCTAGTGGCTGGTGCGACTTCTTTAATTTGCCAAAATTTATGAACTCATATTTTTTTTTTTTAGGAAAAGGAAAATTTCATTCAAGCAAAGGTTACATACATCTGATGTAGGGAGTATCAATCAAGTCCCCAAAAAGTAAAAGCCTTAGAGGCTCAAAAGGTGTAACAGAAAAAACAATGGTATTAGTGGTTGTAGCATGTTTTGCCAACCAATTAGCAGGTTGATTACCCTCCCTGAAGATATGGGTCCATTTAAGTGTGAGGGAACCAATAGTAGAGAGAAGAGTTCTGCAAAGATATACCAAGTTCCAAGGAGGAGAGGAGAGGCCTTGCAGTATGTTAATCAATTGTTGTGAGTCAGATTCAACCCATACAAAATGATAGTTCAAAGCTTTAGCGATGAATCAAAGCCCACCGTGCGGCTCGAAGTTCAGATTCAAGGGCTGATGAAGAGATAATAGGTGCTTGAAAGAACCACAATAACTGTCCCAAGGAATTTCTGCAAACAGCTCCAATTCCTGCAGCTGAAGTATTGAAGCTGCCATCAATATTAATTTTTATCCATGGTTGGGAAGGGAGAGACCATTTCAACAAAATAGGTTTTCTTCTAAGAGAGGAGTCCAGCAATGAGTGTTTACTTAAAAAACTACAGCAGTTTTCCACAATCTGATTGATATTACAAGTTTTATTGTCATGTTTTGCCTGATTCCTGGCCATCCATACAAACCAACAGATAACAAAAGGAATGTGAAACTCTTTCTCATCTTTCCAGTCCTCCCAGCAAGCCCCCAAATTGATCCAGTTATAATTGAGATGAGTTAATTTGAATTGCTGTAACACTGAATTCCAAACCTGTTTAGTGACTGTACATTTGAGAAAAAGATGAGAAACTTATTCTTCCTGAGAATGGCATAACCAACATCTAGAAGGAGTTCTCAAACCTTTTAGCTTCAAAATGTCATCTAATGGAAGATAATTATGAAATAATCTCCAACAGAAGTAAGACATTGAGGGGGATATCAGCCTAGTCCAGATTTTTTCTCCCCAATTGGTATCAGGCCAGTATGCAGAGAATTATGGATCTTGCTGTTGAAGGAGTGTTTAGTAGACTGTTTCAGTAGAATCCCGTCGAGTTTGGTTGTATCAATCGGAATATGGATAATCTGCTGTACACTATCCTCATCCAAAATATCTCTAAGCATATTGGCATTCCACTGATTGTCCACCCAGAAATTAGAAACAGGGAGTTTATGATTAAACTCAGTAGTGAAGTTTAAAGTCCCCTCACCAATCCAGTTATCAAAATAGAAATTCACATCCCCCTTGCCAACCTCCCAGCTAAAGAACTGGTTAGCACTTTCCCTAACCTTTAGCAGATGTTTCCAGTGCTTAGAATCCCCCAGCCTAGGCAAAACAGCATTTGGGTGTGACTGCCAGCAATACTTATCTTTTAAAAATTTTGCCCACATAGTATCTTGCCTTCTGAATTTGATCCACTTTTTACAGTAAAAAAGGTGACTCATCTGTTGAAAGCTCCTTAAGCCCAATCCCCCATCCTTTGTTGGTTTACAAACTTTGTTCCATACTACCCAATGATATTGTTTAGCCTAGCCTTCCCATAGAAATTTATTAAAAATGGTTTCAATCATTTTCTGAGTACTCTTTTTCATTCTAACCATTTGTAAATTGTAGAGAGGAAAGGTTGATAAAATACTCTTCAGTAAAGTTAACCTACCTCCATTAGACAAAAATGTAGTTGTCCAGCAGTTTAAGGCTGCAGTAATCTTCTGTACTATTTCATCATAATGGGTTTGTTTTCTCCTTCCTTTAGTTAACTGCACCCCTAAATATTTTAAAGGGAGATCTGCAATCGAGAAACCAGTGAAATCATTCACCCACTCGCTTATGATTAAATCCTTTGCCGCCTAAAACCGACACTTCCTTTGGTTTTGTTCAAGACCTGCTACCATGGCTAGATGATCGGTTATTTGTAATGTTTTTTGACGACAAGCTTACTACCATAAGTGAAAAGGATAACATCCTCGGCATATGCCAAATGATCGATAATTTGGGAAGAGCAATGCTTAAAATGGAGATAGAGGTATCGGTTATGAGCGGCATTCGAATCCTGGAGAAGTAGTCAAATGCCAAAATGAATATGGTGGGAGAGAGTGGATCCCCTTGTTTCAAACCCCTGCCTGCTTTGAAGAAACCACAGCTACTACCATTTACAAGAACACTATAGTAAGCACTTGATAGCCACCTCTGGATTAATGTACAGAAAGAAGGATGGAAACCTTGTGCCTTAAGTACAAGATCAATAAATTGCCAACCGATGGTATCATAAGCCTTTTTGAGATCCAATTTAAGAATTAAATTATGCCCCCTACATCTTTTATCTATGTCCAGCAACAATTCCTGAGCCAACAGACAATTATCAGTAATGGTTCTTCCCTGCACACAAGCGGATCGGTTAGAGCTAATTAATTGATTGAGATGTGGTTGTAGTCTCCCCACAAGAATTTTGCTTATGATTTTAGAAAAAGTAGTGGTGAGACTAATAGGTCTGAAATCAGCCCAATGTGATTTTTGATTATCCTTAGGAATAAGAGCAATGCTAGCAGCAGCAAAATAATTTGGAAGGTCAGTCCCAAGGAAAAAGGCTTGTACAGCTTGAATAAGATCAGTTTTCACTATCTCCCAAGCTTTTAGATAAAAGGTAGAAGTGAAGCCATCAGGACCAGCAGTCCTATTCCCATCAATATTTTTTAAAGCCTGCAAAATTTCCTGTTCATCTGGAGGTAAAGTCAAGTTGAGCTGATTAACATAATCATGGTTTTCAGAAAAAACCCCAGCAATGAATGAATTGGTTGTTGTAGGATGTGCAGCAAGCATATGCTGAAAATACTGGACAGCACTTTGAGAAATAGTTGTTTGATCGGTAATCCAATTACCAGTAGCATCCTTTATTTTTAGAATGACATTAATTTTCCTCCTATGTTTAATTATTGCATGGAAGTACTTTGAATTCCTGTCCCCATAGAGATATTTATTGACAGCAGCTTTCTGTTGGAGAAAAAGTTCCTCTCTATCCAAAGCTTGTAGAAGTTGAGTTTGAGCAGTCCAGAGATCTTGATTCTGATTCCCTCCCATATCATTATCAGCTTCCAGCAAATGGACCTTGGTATCAGCCTCCCTAACCTGTTGAAACACATTACCAAAATGGTGCTTATTCCACAGTCTTAACTTATAAGCCACATTTTTATGCAATCTCCACAATTTTACCAGGGGGTTACAAGTGGGGTAATCAAGCACAATCCAGGCTCTTTTCACCTCATCTAAGAAACTATTGTGATCACACCACACATTAAAAAATCTGAAAGGTGAGTGCCCCTTGTAAGAGCTAAAAGAAATCTGGATTAAAAGAGGAGAATGGTCAGAGGTTGATCTGTGTAAATGTTGCACTTGAGTAATTGGAAACATGTTAAGCCATGAATCATTAGTTAACACTCTATCAATTCTCTCTAACAATTTGCCTCTCTGCCATGTGAAAGGAGAACCAATGAAGCCAATATCATATAACCCAGCTGTAGTAATATTTTGAGAGAACTGCAACATAGATTGAAGATCAGGTGTTTTGTCCCCTTTCTTCTCACTTGGATCTCTAATGCAGTTGAAATCCCCACTCACAATCCAATTGGAGGTATTGCCAACACTAATCTGGCACAGCTCCTTCCAAAGGGAAACCCTATCTGTCTGAGTACAACCAGCATAAACAAAAGTAGCACTGCCTTGAAATTGATCCAACCCAAAGTGTAGATGTAGGAACTGATAATTATTAATCAGAATAGTGCAATTCAACTCCTTCCTAGTGAAAACCCAAATTTTATTATTACGATTAAGTCGAAAGTGAAATCACGGAAACCTTTTAGTAATTTTAGAGATATTGGTGTGCACCATAGATTCAAGTAAAGCAAATATCCATAGTTTATGAGTCCTGTTTAAATGTAGGATTCTGTTAAGGGTGCCAGGACTTGCAACACCCCTAACATTCCAACAAAGAAGATTAATCATGGTGTATAGCCTTACCAGCCCTAGTAATCCTAGGGGGTGTGGCAATTGAATTCTCCAACCCAATAATATTGGACTTTGATAAATCTTGCAGTTCCATAGTGTCTTTTCTCCTCCTTCTACTTTTTTGTTGTGACCAAGCTCCTTCTGCTGTATTGGCTAAGTTGTCAAGAACAATTTGGGCTGAGTCCCCAGTGATGGGTTCAGATGGAGTAATGAAAGTAGCACCAACATCAGAACTAGCTGGTATGACTGCTTCAGCAGAAGAATGTATATCAGCATGGCTGGGGTTAGCTGCAGGATCCCTAAACACATTAGGGAGACCAGCATACTGCCCAATGGCAAGACAGCCTCCCTGATCCACCAGAGCAGGAAGAATTGCAACCTCTCCTTCCTTATCAACATTATTATCAGCAAGAAAATGCCCAGCAGTATCAGTGGCCATAACTTCTACTTGTTCAGTGTTCAGTTCCTGTACAGCAGGGGCAGGACTTAATGGAGTTGCTTGAGGGATAGATGCTTGGTCAATCTTCTTTGTGCCTTTATTAATCACATTATAAGGTCTTAGTTCAGGATGGATTTTGAAGCATTGTTCCATTGTGTGTCCAAATAGATGACAGTGCTTACAATATAGTGGCTGATATTCCATAACAATGGGTTGCCAGTACCCATTATTAGCAGTCCCCAACCAAACCCCATCAATATATGGTTGAGTGATGTCTCTTTCTACTAGAAACCTTGCATTTGAAATCCTTGTAGCATTAGCAGAAGGGATGTCGAGCTTGAGTGGTCTCCCCATGGAATCAACAATATCATAAATGATTCTATGATTATTAAATGGGAGCTTTAAATTAGGGAGACTGAACCAAACAGGAACAATAGGTGGTTCTTTGGTTGGATCAAAGTCCAAAGTCCATTTTAGCAGCTTCATTGGTTTCCCATCTATCATGATAACCTTCTTGGAAAAAATTTGTGCATAATCCTCCTCCAAAGCTAGTTGTAACATAATATGCCTGCTATCAAACACCCCTATTTTCCAACTGCCCACAAGCTTGAAGTCATCAACAGCTTTCCTTAAAATATCAAGTTTGGGGTGTCCAACTGAAATTTCCCTACTAAAGTAAATTTGTAAGGTTCTGACAGTTTTTGAAGTTCCTCCTCAGTGAAAATAAGAGCAAGCTTTCCTGCCTTTCTTGTGCATTTCCTCATAAATTCACACTCTGCTATACCCTCCATGGCATCATGAAACAGCTGAGGGAAAACAAGTTTGTCTCCAAGAGTAGTGCCACCTTCCTTTCTCACAATCACTTCAGCAAACGTGCCCCTCCCAATAAAGTGGGGATCAACTCGAGTGAGATCATTAGCCATTACTCAATGTAACAGTACCACAGCAAAAATTCAAAAAAGGAAACCCCGGAAAGAGGGAAAACACACTACCCACACAAAGCGAGAAAGAAATGAGAAGAAACGACTTCCTTCTTCTTCCAGCTCACCTTCCTCCTCCCTGAGACAGCACTGCCACCTCCACTGTTTACCAGCTCCATTGAAACCCTAGCAGAGCAAAACCAGCCACCACCTCCATTTTCTATTATGAACTCATATTTATATATATATATATATATATATATATATATATATATATATATATATATATATATATATATATATATATATATATATATATTGATTTAGTTTGCTAATGAGTCACACAATTAAATGCAAATATATGTATCGCTCAAATAATACAGGGCTCTAGTGGAGTCTTGGATATCGATCCCACAGGAAGGCTTTAATTTTATGGCGTAACACAGAAATCACTTCTCGAATCACAACACAATTGCAAGTAATTTCAATTCTTAAAATAAAGACAACAGTTGTAGTTATTATTTCTACCAAAGTGTGTTCTAAACTTCAAGCAAATTAAAATAACAAAAGATTAAATTTATAATAGAGTTCAGTTGTAAGAAAGTATCTTCCTCCTCTTCAAATAGAATATGATGATTATTGTGATATAGATCAGTGATGCAAATGTATTGTGCCAAATAGGAGCATTTCTATTTTTTACTCTTTTCCAGTGTATAAAGAACATTGGCTAATCCTAAGTTTAGTCCCCAAATTCGTGGTTAGGCTGGGAGGATACTGACTCTCACTCCAGAGCTCCCACTTCCCTTCCCCTGAAGGCTAACTCTCGCTTTAGTTTCCAAACATTAGGACAAAATTGAGGATTTCAGCCTGTCACTCTGAAATCTTCAATTCTACGCCCATCAAAGTATATTTTCCTATTTATTTGCATTCAATCCCCATGAACTACATCTCTCATTCATGGACATCAAATATGACCTTCACTTTTGTTGTGGAGCTCATAATCCTTCGGAACATATGATTCCCAACAAGTTTTAACAATTCAATTGGCCATATCAAAAAGTAAATGAAGTTCGAAGTGCAAAGGTCATCACAAATTCTCCATAATAAATTGACACATCATTTCCATATAACAACATCAACACATTACATGAAAAGGAGGAAGACAAAGAAATCTACTCATAACTAATGAGAAAAATATGAAAAACATGGATTTTATATATAAAAACAACGTCATATAAATAGAATAAAGAAAAGACAACTTATCTCAAACTCTTCCCCAAGCGAATCTCAAGGAATTCCTTTAAATCCTCTTCTTTCTTCACAAAAACACACAATTCTCTCTTTAGATAAGTAAGGAAGAAGAAATCACTCACTTTCCCTCTCCTATTATACTCCTTAGAAGAGAAAATACAAAACCTATATTTCCTAAACAAAATGAAAAAACACTCTCTCCTCACTCTCTCTACACTTTAAACTCTCCCCCCCCTAAATTTGGCTCCAAAATAGTTTAAATTTAGACATATCTAATTTCCCAAGTGTTTCCTCAAGCAACCCTCCAAAATCTGGCCAAATACATTGAATCTAGTTTGAATCGGGATAGGGAGCGGTCCAGTGTAGGATAGGGTGCCGTTTGGCGCATTATTCTGCCAATCGGTTGCAACTCTTTGTAAAATAGCGCGGTCTGGCACTGGTGACAGCACAGTTCGGTGCTAGTTCAATAAAATGCACTTTTGTCTCATTTTGCTCCAATTTTGCTCATTTTCGCTTCCTTTTGCTTCAAAGGCCTAAAATCATTGTACCTGCATGAAATCATGAAAAAAATCTTTCTTTAAAGTGCAATATCATCAAAAAAATGTATGAAAAGAATAGTAAAAAGCTATCAAATTTTCAGTGGATCTGTGGCCACCATAGCTGGACTTATTTAAGCACCACCCTCTCATGGCCAAGTAAGGAGAACACACTGAACCTTAAGGAAATTGTGCCAATTTACTCCCAGAGATTCTCCCAGCATTCCAAAGCTCAACACAGCCATTTTTCAGCCCAAATCTCCACTGCTTGAGCTCAATTTTAGAGCTCGAAATCAGGCCAGAAAATGGACACCTCACAAAACTCCACAAAAGCTCAAATTGATCATTCCTCGAGCTTCCTTAGAGCTAGAAAGGAAGTTCCCCACTAAAAGCCTCATCTCCAGAGCCCTCCACACCAGACTTTCTCCTCAGCCTTTCCACATGTAGGAGGAGTTCTGAACCAGAAAATTCACCATGGCATGGGATTTGAAGGGGTTTTTCCCTTTATGGTTAGGGATCTTCTCTGATTTTTTCAAGGTTAGAGGACATCTCTTGCCAGGTATCCCTAATTTTCAATTTAAACCTCTCTGTTTTTTTCAAAAATTATAACGATTAAAATATAAATTAGAAAAATATAAAAATAGATTTGGTAGGTTCACTGTGGTTAGAGGACTCTAGGAAAAATATCAAATAGATTTAAGTAATTAAAAATGTCATTTTAAGTAATTAATTCATTAAAACCCTTAAAAAATTAAATAAATAAAATTTAAATAGAAAAATTTTAAAAATCCTTCCACACTGTAAATAATAATCATGTTAACTCCCCATAAAAAATTGAAGTCAATTGGAATTGATTTAATCACTAAAATGAATTTTCTAAGTAAGATGACACTTTTGGCACTAAATTAATTATAATAAATAAAAATATAATTAAAAAAATTATAAAATTCATTTTGGGAGTTCCTAGTAACTAGAGAGACTTAAAAAAACAAAATTGGAGTTAAAATAAACATTTCATTTTTAAGCTATATTTTGCATTTTAAATATTTAAAAATAATTAAAAAATCATAAAAATCACAAAATATAAAAATACACCAAAATGTCACATTTGGTTCCCTAGTCACTTGGGAACAATTAAAAAATTTTTTCTAGTTTTTTAAGTGAAGTTGTGGTTTTTTTAAAAGGCTAAAAATGAATTTTCCTTAATTTTGCTTTAAATAAATTATAATAAATAAAATAAAAATCATAAAAGTATGAAATTTGCTTCTCTGAGTTTTCTGAACTCAGAGATATTTAAGAAAAATATAAACCTTAATTTTCAACTTAAATAATATTTTATATTTAATTAATACTCAAAATAAATAGATAAATCTAATAATTAAAATAACACTAAAAAAATCATGAAAATTGCCCTAGATGGTCTTCTGACCTAAGTGAACCTCCAATAATTTTCCTAAGGACAGATAATTTTTTTGGCTAAGTTAAAGAATTAAAATTAAAAACGCCTATTTTTGCATTAATATAATTATAAAAATAAAATAAAAACTAGAAAAATCACATTTTCTCCTCCGATATTTTAATTGACCCGTAAGTAGGGTAACATAAAAATTTCAAAGTTATTTTAATTAAATTTAATGAACTATCAAATGGTAGTTACCCCACTCATGGGATGATTGAAACATTAAAGGTTACTAAGCATATAATTAAAACACGCTCACTAAACCTTTCTTTTAATGGATGAATGATTTAGCAACATAATAAGTTCAAATGAATTCAGGACATTCCAAAAAGTCTTAAAAGTCATTTAGGGTCATACCCTAAACACTTTTATGGTCTTTTAGATATCTTGGAGAACAATTGAACCTATTATATTTTGCTCAAGAAGATCATCCTATGAATAGGAGCCCACCAAGTTATGTCCTATGGCTCGGTAGGTAAACTTTAAACCAGATTTTTTTTTCTGTTTTCCTTCCATGCAACATATTTTAATTCCCTGCAAGATTATAAATACACTTCAAATACTGACATTTCAGTTGGAGAGAGAAAAGAGAATTGATACGCTTTTATAGTTTATTTACAATACTTTTCTTTACTGCACTTTTCTTTCCAGTACTTTTCATTTTCTACAAATTATGCCACCTCACATGTTAAACTAAAACTAAATCAAAACAAAATGCATAACAACAACAAAATAAGACTACTCTAAAAATTAATCACAAACAAAATAAAACAAAGACAATTACAACTAAAATAATACGTCTCTTTGGATAATCGGGAATCCCTCGGATGGGGCAACCAACGGGTGCTAATGAGATTTTTCCGGTTTGGATGAACTTATTGAATTCTTTAATTTGAGTTTGGTAAATTCATTTAGACTAAGTGAACCGTAGAAAATAGTGGCATCGAATGAGGGAACCGTGAGATCTTAAGCTGTATCGCTCTAATCAACTTAAATTTCCCTTAACAAGACATTAAAATAATTATGATTACAACATCAAACTTGACTACTACATCAAAAATTGAACTATAAACCCGATACTTCTCTCAACCTCCTCAATTTGACACTTCTAAACATGAAACATTCAATTCACATTTATGTCATTGTGCCTAAACAATATGGAGTTTTTTGTTAGCATCATTTCTCTAAAAAATGTGGGCAACAGTGATGTATTTATAATAATAAGCTTGATGGCACAAATTCAAGTGCTCGCATTTATGCTTTTCACTGGCCTTACATAAGTGGGAGAAGTAGTTATGGCTTTAAGCATGCCTTATGTTATAACTCCTTTAGGCTGGTTTATTTAGGGGTCTTAAACCGAGCATAAAAAGAAATAATTGGAGAAATAGTTGATTTAGGGGACTTAACTCGAGCATAGAGAGAAATAAGTCATTGATTCATACATCGGCTTTTAATGGAGAAATAGTTGATATAATGGTGGAATTATAGTAGTTAATTTATTTTTTATTTCGAGTGGGGTGGAGTTTTGCTCTTCTAGTATGATTTAGTCAAGTTTTTTATGATCAATTGTTAGATCATAAAAATCATTTCATTTTATCGCACATGATGCTAATTTAGGTGAATTATAAGTCATCTCACACTGAATTGGGATGTAGATTTTGTTCTAATGGGTGATGCCATTGCCTGTAGATATTTTTTTTATTATATAGTTTGATTATCTTCAACATGAATATCTAACTTCAATCATTATAATTAGTTTCTTTTTTCATTGTTATATTGTTGAGATATTTTAATCGCAAGGTCATATTTTTCTCTCATTTTATGATGTTTATTGCACTTTTAACTCAAGAGAATAACTATCAAATGCACCATAAGTAACGAGGTCTGAATTTAGTATCTACTTGAACTAATGACAAGCCAACCATGATTCCTCATGGTATCAAAAACATAAACACTATCTCAACCACCTTTTCTGCTCATAAATATCTCTTCTTTCAAAAGGGACAATTGTTTGCACATCAAGGCTAGAAATCCACTCTCGAAACTCTATAATATTTGCTTCAAGATGACATCCAACCTCCATGAACAATGAACCCTGAATTAAATGAACTCTACATTCTTCTCTTCACTGCATGAATTATGACAGACTATAGCATCATTATCACCTTCTAATCCATAACCACTCACTCTAATTCACACCACTAACATTACATTTATCATTTTGAGTGGAAGCCACTTTAGGTTCGATCAAAATGAACTTGATTTGACTTCCAAATTATCAATCCTTAGGTTAAATTCACCAAAAATATGTTTTTCTTATTTAGAAATTTGTTTAATCATATTTGTAAAGTGGTCATAATTTCAATTTTTATACTTACATTAATAATTAACTTACTTCTAAATTATATCTTGATGAAAATCTGTGAATGTAATCTCATAAAAAGTATCACATCAAACACTCATTTAAGCTTATTTTGTTTATTTAGTTCATTTTAATTGTTAATTTTGTATAATTGAGCTTACTAGTGATGATGCCTTAGAAACATTGCAGGTTATTGGTCAAGATAGTATATGTTTTATTTTCTACCTTTAGGCTTGTTTATTTAGGCACTATGAATACGATCTCAATTTAATTTGGATTGAACTTCTTAATTATTTAGGCACAATGACATAAATGTGAATTGAATGTTTCAATTCTTTCAATACAATACAAGTGTAACTATCTCATTAGGGGAAAAATCATGTCATTATATTAATGGGAGGCCTGATATATTCACTTTAATGTTCACTTCTATTATTTTGGTCATAGGGCTTTTAATTTTGATTAAAGATGATGCATTTTCTGTCTAATTTACAAGCTAATTTAAATGATTTTGTATTTATGAATTATTTCTCTTTTTTATTAATGAGCATACTAGTGATGATGCCTCAGAAAAATTGCATGTTAGTGGTCAAGAAAGTTTGTTTTATATTTAGCACAATGACTGATCTCAATTTAATTTGAGTTAATCTCCTTAATTATTTAGGCACAATGACATAAATGCAAATTGAATGTTTCAATTATTCCAATAAAATACACGTGCAACCACCCCACTAGAGGAAAATCATCTCATTATATTAACGAGAGGGCTAATCCATTCACTTTAATATTCACTACTATTTTCGTCATATGGCTTTAAATTTTGCTTAAAAATGATGATGTATTATCTATCTAATTTATGAAAATGAATTTTAAATTACAAGCTAATTTGGTATTTGGAAATTATTAGAATTCTTAAATTGTTACAATTATATCATTATCACTTGTATTCTAATTCTATACTGCTTATTTATAATAAGAGAGAGTGGACACAGTTGAGGAGACAGCTTAGAACTATAGCTTAACTCATCCTGATTTGACTCTTCTCAGAGAGAAAGAGAGAGGGAGAGAAGGAGAGAGGGAGAGTATAGAATAAATATCAAATGAAAATTTACTTTCAAGTTACCTGGCTTAATTCCAATACAATAAACTTTACTAAAGTATATTAAACAAAAGAAGCTTTAGCATACAGACCATTCAATTTTATTTATTTACATATACCTCTGACACCTAATCATACATATTTACATACATCTCACTCAAATTTTTATCATATCAAAATATCATCACTACTAATTAATTAAAAATAAAAAACACCTTTTTCATGCATAGATTTAAAATACCAAGCTGATAAAATTCTAAATATTATGATTTGAGCGTTAGATATGTAAATAAATGAGAATTGTGTGGGATGTATTTAAATTCCCCTATATAAAAACAACAGTTCTCCATCCAACCCCATCGTTAAATATTAAATAAAAATAACAACATTATAGTGACTCACAGGAAAAAGAAGTCATAGACTAACCGACATATTTAAAAAAACCTAATTTTTCTTCGATCGAACAATCGAGTAATAATGAAAATAATAATAATAATGAAAAAACTAAAATTTCCTCAACATTCTTTTAATTTCTTTCACGTCATTTTATCTTTACAACATATCAAAAGTTGATGCCACTGTACAGACATTTCAAGCAAAAAATGCACCGGAATATCAAAACGGACCTATGGAAAAGGAAAAATTAATCACAACAAATCCAATTCAGCTAGCACTATTCTCAGGTCCAAAATACAAAGTGCAGCAGACGGATCCCAAAATAAGCAAACAACCAATGAGCTCATTAAAAGAAGCTTTAGTTCCCAGGTATGACACGTTCCAGGCAAGGGAAATAATTACCTGGAAAAATACATAGAAAAAAATACATATTAATGTTATACAAGAATTTTAATCGTTGAACTTCATCTGGTGCAAGTGGTGCAATGATGAATAATTTAGCATCTTTGTGAACTTGGAAACATAATTTCAAAAATTTTTAACACTTCATTGCTGGGTCCCAAACCCCAGATGTGAAAAGTAGAAGATTGTGTTAGGTAATCGACAACCAGCGTAAAATTTGTCGAAAAATCATGACATGATCTCTTTTAGTCATTGTGTAAATGCTTGAGTATCTCCCGAAAGTGATGCGTTATATGACCTGAATACAGTGAAAAGTGTGCAAGGGCTACTACACTGACGCCCGGGTCTAGTGTAAAATATGCAAGGGTTCCCACATTAAGGACAAAGACAGGTAAAGAAGTTAGTTCATGAAACTAATATTAGAATAAAAACTTGGAATATAGGTACTCTCACAGGTAAATCAATGGAATTAGTTGATATTATGATTCATACAAAGATAAATATCTTATATATTCAAGAAACTAAATGGGTTGGAGATAAACTTTAGTATTCAAGTAAAATCCGCACTAGAATGTTGTAGGTGTGATTATATAGAAAGATAATTTTGTAAAAATTAATTGAATTGAAGATAAAATTATAGCACTTAAGATTGTTGTTGATACTACGATTTTTAATATTATAAATGTTTATGCTCCTCAAGTAGGTTTAGATATAGGTTCAAAGAAAAATTCTGAAATAATCTAGAAGAATTAATACAAATGATACTTCTTGAACAATGAATTTTTATTGTATGAGATTTAGATATACGTGACAGTAGAGTAGTAAAAGATTTTAAAAATATTCATAGTGGCTATGATTTTGGAGTGATTAATGAATAATGTAGATGTATATTAGATTTTCTTTTAACGTATGATTTTATTATTGTTAATACTTTGTTTAAGAAAAGAAATGAGAATACTATTACTTATAAAAATGGATCTAATAAAACACAAATTGATTATTTTCCTACAAAAAGAAGAGATCGTCGAGAATATAGAGACTGTAAGTCATTCCATGTGAGAATTTAAATACTCAACATCGATTATTAGTTCTAGATTTTAAGAAGAGTTGTAAAATAAAAAATACTAGAAACCATTGTCATAAAATTAGATATGACACCTAAATAACACAAATAAAATTATTTTTATAAGTAAACTTCAAGGTTTCGAGATTTAAGATGTTCATGAAAAAGAAAATTCTATGTTGGATATTGTAACAAAAACTATTAAACAATTGGCAAAAGGTGTACTAAAAGAATCAAAAGAAAAAGTTATTATATAAAAAAATATTGTGGTGGAAAAAAATGTGCAAGAAAAGATAAAAATAGAAAGTTATGTTATAAAAATTGATTTAAATGTAAAAACTTAGGGAATTAGGAAAAATATAAAAGAGCCCTTAGGGAGTCTAAGAGAATAATTTGTGATGCTAATAATTTAGTAATCTTTATATATATTAGATACTAAAGATAATGAAAAATATATGTATAAACTAGCCAAACAAAGAGATAAGAAAAATAAAAACTTAACTCAAGTAAAGCGTATTAAAGATGAAAATTAAAATGGATTTTTCTTAGAAAAAAAAATTCAAAACAGGTGGACGATTTATTTAGATAAATTTTTCAATAAAGTTTCTAAAAACACAATTGAATTGAGTGATCCTAATATTATTAATAGTAATAAATATTTCATTTTTATCATTGCATAAAAAAGAAGTTAAGAAAGCTTTAAAGAAATCTAAGGGTGGAAAGTCTGTAAAACCTGATGATATCGCGATTGAAGTGTGGAAATATTTAGGAGATTTGAAAGTTTCTTGGCATACTAAACTCTTTAATATTATTTTAAAAATTAAAAAAAATGCCTAAGGAGTTGAGGAAGAGTATCTTGGTCCTCATTTTTAAGAATAAAGGGGATGCACACTATGTGCAAATTATAGAGGAATTAAGTTGATTGTGTCATTCTTAAAATTATGAGAGAGTAAATGAACATAGTTAAGATGTAGTACAAAAATTTCTCATAATCACTTTGGATTTATGTCGGTCGTCTAGTATGGAAGCTATACATTTATTGAGAAGTTTGATGGATAAGTGCAGAGAGAAATAGGAGGATCGACATATGATTTTTATTGATTTAGAAAAGCTTACGATAAGGTTCTATGAGATATCCTTTGGAGAGTTCTAGAGAAGAAAGGTGTTCATATGATTTATATTCAAGTCATTAAAGATATTTATACTAGTTTTAATACTTGTGTTCGAACGAAAGGAGGATTGATCAAGTATTTTTCTATTTTAGTTGGATTACATCGGGGATTGGCTTTAAGCCCATATCTTTTTGCTTTAATTATGGATGCTCTTACTGGACATTTATAGGAGGATGTACCTTGGTGTATGTTTTTCACTGATGATATCCTTCTTGTGAAGACTAGAGAAAGAGCTCAGAAAAAACTTGAATTATGGAGGTCTACATTGGAGTCTAAAGGCTTTCAATCGAGTAGAACTAAAACTGAATACATGAAATGTAACTGTAGTAGCAATAGCTCTAGTGATAAGAGTTGTAACTCTAGGTAATCAAATTATTAAAAAGTGTGAACGCATTAGATAACTCGGATCTATTGTTCAAAGTGATGGTGATATAGATTGGGATGTTATTAGTAAAATTCAAGTTGGTTGGTTGAAGTGGAGGAATGCTTCGGGCCTATTATGATAGAAAAGTACTGCTTAGACTGAAAGGAAAATTCTATAAAATGGTGGTGAGACCTGCAATGCTCTATGGTGCAAAATGTTCGCTTTTAACAAGAAGCATAAAATTAAGTTAAGTGTTGTCGAGATGATAATGCTTAGGTGGATGAGTGACTTTACACTAAGAGACAAAATGTGAAATGAATATATCCGTGATAGGGTTGGTGTAGCTCCTGTGGCAGAAAAAATTAGAGAGAATCGTCTTAGACGGTTTGGTCACATTAAAAGTCAACCATCTGATGATCTGATTAGGAGAGTAGATGTTTTAGATTCGACTTATGTTAAGAAAGACAGGTACACCTAGAAAGACTTGGGCATATTGTATAAAAAATGATCTTAATTTACTTGAACTAAATGAAATTATGACATTCAAAAAAATGCGATGGACAAAAAGAATTCATGTAGTCGACCCCACTTAGGGCCTGTTTGGTTCGATTACTAATGTTCAACTTTGCACTGAATCTGCGACTGCTTGCAGGAAACAGATGAGGAAGCAATCTGAGGAAAATTGATCGTCCGTTTAGTTGCAGTATGTGGGAAAACAATTACTTGGCAGCTTTTCTCGTAAAAATGACCGGCCTACCCCTGTCTTTCATAAATTGTTAATAAATTGCAAACAATGTGATGCCCACCTCTTCCAAAATTTGTTTAGAGCAGTAGGAGAACTAGGATTTGCAGTTCAACATAAAATATAAAAAAATATATATATTCCATCAGAACTACCTGCAAGAGCTTCGAACCTAACTGCAGGATTTTTTTGCCACTTTGCAAGGATTTCTCAATGCCAAAAATCCTTCTCAAAGATTTTTCAATGCTAAATAAAATTTACCCAAATAAAATTCAGATTTTCAAAATATCGTATATAGCCAAATAACCCCAAACAACAAGGTAGAAGAAAGGCTAATCGCCCCGAAACATTTCGAATGCCATATCGGCCCAACAACATGCCAAATGAGCTAATTCAATTATAATAATCAATGCAAAGCATGCCATAAAACTCCATTTTTTCATTCTCGCATAAAAATGAGAGTGGAAGATAACTCAAAAACCATTCTAGCCCTTTCACATTTAGCTAATTTGAACGGATCAAGCCTTAAGAAGATACCGGAAAATCGCAAACAAGAATTAAATCCATAGTCGATGTAAGAAGCATAAGTCTGGATGGAGAACAAGGAGATAAGCTGGAACTTCATTCCAGGAAAACCGCAAAGAACGATAAAGGCGATAGAACTCCCTAAAATCTCATGCCATCTCTCACAGATCCAAACGAATTTCATAAAGCGTAAACATAAGAAACAGGGATAAGATGTCGAGAAAACGGGAGAGAGTTGAGAAGGAAGATGACGATAAAACATGTAAAATACCTCATATTTGCAAGTAGATCGGCAAAAATGGCTCGATTTTTACCTGAGATCGGCCGTTTCGAGTGGATAGGGAAGAAGAAAAGGCCACAGATACCGGAGATAATCAGCGGGCATAAGGGAGACGGAAGGCAACCGCGGGGTAGGGATGAGAAAAACCTGCGAGAGGAAGCTGGGCCGTGGGTATATTGCCGCTGCCCGCGTCGTCTCCGCTTCGTCTCCGCTTCCGCCGCGCCGCTGCAACCAAACGAAGGAATTCGGACGAAGCCCGCTGCGACGCCCCACGCCGCGGAGAAAAGCCCGAAACAAACGGGCTCTTAGTGGGATAAAGGTTTGTTGTTGTGAAAACATAATTTCAATTTCGTTTTTGGTAGATGGTCTGATGGTATATCGAAGAGCTTAGGACAACAATCTTTACTAAAGATGCCTAATCACATGAACTACTGTGCTTAAAACCATTCAATACAAAATTATCCTATAGAACAGAAACTAACTCATCAAAATACATGTATTTACTAAATGCAGATTGCTTTTCTATTATTTATTTTTCTAATTTTATTTATATTTTGATTTGAAATAAAATGTGTCTGATTTATTAAAATAAAACATTCTTGTTTTTTAAAACACTCAAAATATCTAAAAATTATTTTGAATTCTTTTAAGAATAAATTATCATTTCTTAAACAAGTTAAAATACGAATAAAATAAATTAAAAATAAACATGTTTTTAAATATGTAAGCAAAATATAAAAAAAAAAAACCAAAACAGGCTCTAACACTTCAAAATATCAAGAATCAAATCAAAAGGCATCTTAATTATTTTCCGATATCCAGTTTTATCTCGAGAACAGCCGAGAAACAGACCTGTATGTATGTCATATTAGTGGCTTTGCAGATCTTTTCGAGTTGAAGTCCACGAGCTAGAGATATCTGCAACATAATTACACATAAATCAAGGCCTTAAATTGTTGAGGGCGTCAACAAATAAAAGAAGATGGACGAGTAAATAATCAAATTGGAACAATGGTAGGTCAAGCATACCTCCGCAAAAAATGCCAGGACACCTAACACAACCATGAAGAAAAATGTGAAAATATTTTGGAGTACAAAATTCTGCAAGCAATAAAAATTCTGTAAGAAATAACGTAAACCAGATTACCGGATCTACCCACTCTTGGTTTGAGGGGATAAACAATATTAACATATTTTTTGTTGTTTTAATGTTCATAATAAAAACTAGGCAAGTTTAACAGCATAACCTTGAGTTTCTAAACCCAGGAGAATTGACCATGTACAGTAGCCAAATGTTTTAGAGGAAACGCAAGGTAATAATAGTACTGTCAACAAAATACCTGCAATACCAACGCACAAATTGCTGACAAAGGAGTAACCAACAATCCAAATGAAAAAACAGTATATCTGCAAAAGATTTGTCAAAGCAAAACCCTCAATGAAAGTTATACTGATCCTCAAGTGCATATTAAACCAAGAAAATTAGCTCAAACTTTTCATAACTTTAGGCTAAACAAATCAAGTAATCAAAATATGAAATGACAAACATTATATTAATCATAGATTGGGCTGCAATCAAGCCAGGTCTAGCTGAGTCAAACCGAGTATTTTATGGATTGGACTTGGCTTGGAAAATATCACATAACTTTTAGGTAAATCTAGGAAAACATCTCATAACAATCCTCTACTTATAACCAGAGTTTCAACTTCCCGGCTCCTCACTTCCTCCCCTTTCTGTTCGACCCTTCATTTCCTCTTCCTGCTATTCGTTTCCTCATTCTCGAGTAACTGAAACAGGACTTCACAATCTTCGCCACTTCTAAAATTTTGTCCTTGAAATTTAAAAAGGAAACACAAGTCACATCTCATTAAGCAGGTCAACATTAGCTATCCATAAGTTTTTTTATCGGACTCCTTTCTATAATTTCGGGTTTATACCTATGCCTTAATGGATATAATTACTAATTTGAGTTAGCTGAAATTTTTTAGTTTTATTATTATTAAAATTTTCATATAATTACTTTATTGGCTCCTTCATCAAGATTTCAGTAATCATAAATCGTGGCTCTGATACCACTTTTATCACGACCTGGCCTAGAATTTGGAATTAACTAAGGTTGGTATAGACAGTAGGACGGTGAGAACTAATTTTTTTTTATTCAATTAATATTTAATAAATGAAAGAGCCGCTAATCATCGAGGGAGACGATGCTAATAACATGCACTATTTGAGGTCTACTATGAAGCGGGGCACTTGGTGCCAATGACCTCGAGAAGCACCAGATTTTGTTTTTCTTTTGTAGCACCCAAAAATTGAAAGACCAGGTAAAACTTGGCAAATTTAAAAAGTGCCCCAATTTTCACATCCACTAAAATTCTATCGAAATAATTTTATAAAATTTTACGCATCAAATCGATCAATTTGATATAAAGCACTGTATGTAAATTATGGTCGAATACAATAACAATAACAACAAAATATTTATCCCACTGAGTGGGGTCGGCTACATGAATCCATTTCCTCCATGGCATCATATTTAGTGTCATATTTTCATTTAATTCTAATAAATTAAGATCATTTTTTATACAATATGCCCAAGTATTCCTAGGTCTACCTCTGCCTTTCTTAACATAAGTCGAATCTAAAACATCTACTCTTCTAGTCAGATCATCAGATGATCGACATTTAATGTGACCAAACCATCTAAGATTACTCTCTCAAATTTTATCCGTCACTGGAGCTACACCAACCCTATCACGGATATATTCATTTCACACTTTGTCGCAATGTGTAAAGCCACTCATCCACCTAATCATTCTCATCTCGGCAACACTCGACTTAGTTTTATGCTTCTCTTTTAAAGGCCAACATTCAACACCATAGAGCATTGCAAGTCTCACCGCCATCTTATAAATTTTTCCTTTCAATCAAAGCGCACTCTTCTATCAAACAATAGGCTCAAAGGATTCGTCCCCTTTAACCAACAAACTTGAATTCTACTGATAAAATCCCCATCAATATCACCATCACTTTACCCGAGATATCTAAAGCGTTCAAACATATTAATAATTTGATCACCGATAGTTATTGGAGCTACTACTACTAAAATTACATTCCATGTATTCTGCTTTAGTTCTACTCAAACGAAGGCCTTTAGACTCCAAGGTAGACCTCCATAATTCAAGTTTTTCTTGATTTTTTTTCTCGTCTTATCCGCGAGAAGGATATCATCAGCAAAAAAGCATACACCAAGGTACATCCTCCTGTAAGTGTCTGGTAAGACCATTCATAACTAAAGCAAAGAAGATTTGGGCTTAAAGCCGATCCATGCTGTAAACCAACAGAAAAAGGAAAATAATTGGTCAATCACAAGTAACAACTCTTGTATACATATCTTTAATGACTTGAATATAAGTCATATCACACCTTCTCAAGAACTCTCCAAAAGGATATCACTTGGAACCTCATCGGAAGCTTTTTTCTAAATCAATAAAAATCATATGTGGATCCTCCTTATTATCTCTAAATTTCTCCATCAAACCTCTCAATAAATGTATACTTCCATAGTAAACCTGCCCGGTATAAATCCAAATTGATTATGAGAAATCATTGTAATAAGTCTTAACCTATATTCAATTACTCTCTCCCATAATTTTAAAGTATGACACTCAACTTAACTCCTCTATAATTTGCACACTTTTGTGCATCCCCTTTATTCTTAAAAATGGGAATACTCTTCCTCCACTCCTCAGACATCTTTTTTAGTTTTTAAAATAATATTAAAGAGTTTAGTAAGCCAAGAAACTCCTAAATCTCTTAAATATTTTCACACCTAAATTAGAATATCATCAGGTCCTACAGACTTTCCACCCTTGCTTTTCTTTAAAACTTTCTCAACTTCTTTTTTACCATTATGAAGGTAAAAATGACACATTTTATATTATTAAAGATATTAAGATAACTAAAGTCGATCGTATATTCTGAACGATCATTAAAATATTTATCAAAATAACTCACCCACTTATTTTGAATATCTTTTTCTAAGAAAGTTTTTTTTTATTTTGATCTTTAATACATTTAACTAGAGTTAAATCTTTATTTTTCTTTTCTTTTTGTTTGTCTAATTTATAAATATATTTTTTACCCTCCTTAGTATCTAATATATTATAAATATCACTAAAAACAGAATTTTTAGCATCACAGATTGTTCTCTTAGACTTCTTATAGGTCGTTTGATATTTTTCTCATTTCTCTAAGCTTTTAAATTTAAACTAAATTTTATAAAATAACATCTTATATTTTATCTTCTCTTGCACATTATTATTCCACCACCAAATATTTTTATTTATAGAAATTTTTTCTTTTGATTCTCAAAGTATAACTTTTGTCAGTTGATATTGTTGTTACATTATCTCACATAGAATTTGTTTCTTCAAGAACATCCCAATTTTTAAATCTTGAATTTTACTTATAAAAATAATCTTATTTGTCTTTTAGGTACCATCATCTAATTCTACAACGATGATTGCTAGTAGTTTTTATTTTATAACTCTTCATCTTAAAATCTAGGACTAAAAGTCTGTGTTAAGTACTTAAATCCTTATTTGGAATGGCCTTACAATCTTTACATTTTCGACGATCACTTCACAAGAAAATAATCAATTTGTGTTTTATTAGATCTTACAAGTAATAATATGCTCATCTCTTTTTATGACTAATTATTAGCAATAACAAAATCATACGCTAAAGCAAAATCTAATATAGCTTTACTTTTTTCATTAATCACTAATACATTAGCCACCATGAATATTTCTAATATCTTCTACCACTTTAACGCCATGTTCATTTAAATCTCCTCCAATAAAAATTATTTCTTCAAGATGTATCATTTGTATTAAGTCTTTTAAGAGCCCGTTTGGGGCAACTTATAAGTGCGGGCGGCGTTTTCAAAATGTTGTCGTCCCATTTGGCACGTTTAGAGTGCGTTTGAAAAACTTCATTTTTTATTCTTTAATAACCACGACCGCGAGATCTACCCCACCCTGCGGCCCACGTTTCGTTCGCGACTGTTACCCTGCTGCCCTCGTCTCTCTCGAGTCTCGCATACCCTTCTCTCCCGCGACGACACCGAAACATAGCTGGGATGGCAACGAAGGGATCGCTCCTTACAGAGACCACCGAAACTCTCATCTTTCTCAGCCTTCCGCACTGCTCCGACCAAGGTAAGCATCGCACCCTATCTTCTCTTCGTTCGTCCCAGATTTAGGTCCACCGATTCGCAGGATATATCGCAAATCAACACCAGTTTGGGATTTACGGGAGGCATTTTTGTTGTTTGGTAGGATTTGGTGTAGAAGGAATGCACTGCAGTAGTTTCTGGATTTCTGGTGTTCGACCTTGTCATAAGATTCGTCAATGTTGAGATCAAACTTCTAGCAGTGATATTTGTGCTACAGAGCAAAGTTTGGGTGCTAGAAATGCAAATATATAAATTATTTGGGATAAACGGGTAAATTGCCAAATGTGCTAGTTATATTGGTTTAAAACCAGTTCAAATTTGGGGTTGGATCAATTTTATATGGCCTGAACTTTGCAAAGTAGCCCTTGATTATTACAAATTATCCCTTATTAGTTGTAGTTTCATCTAAAATGGATTTTTAGGCATGTTTCTGCAAATAAATATATTGTGCGAATGTACGGATAATTTCACATATTATGAAGCATATGAAGCAGCTATATCCCCACTAGAGGCTTTTGTTTTTATAAGAATTACTTTAACATTATCTTTTTTTATAAGGGTTGATTTAAGTGTTTGAAGTTGTAACTTTAATTAAGCCGCATTTCTTTTCTCCCTACTTGTTGATATTAGTTTCCAATGACCAATGTCGCATCAAATTGTATCTTTGATCTTCAATCTTATATATTACTTAACAGGGACAGCATAGTCATTTATCCATAACATGTATCCAAATCAACTGTTTTTAAGCTGGATAAGCTGCAACTGCCCTAAACAGACCCTAACTCATTCCAGAATTTATCTTTAGAATCAATATGTAAGCCTACTTGAGGAGCAAAGCACTCATAACATTAAAAATTTTACAATCAACAATGATCTTAAGAGCTACAATTCTATCTACAACTTTATTATTTTTTACAACATCGTCTTTCAAACTCTTGTCTATTATTACACATACACTATTTCTACTGTGACTCTTACCTGAATATCAAAGTTTAAAACCTAGATTATCAATCACCTTAGCCTTTTCTCCAACCCAGGTAGTTTTTTGAACACATAAGATATTTATCATTCTATGAATCATAATATCAACTAATTTCATTAATTTACCAATGAGAGTACCTACATTCTAAAATTTTATCTTAATATTAGTTTCATGGACTAGCTTATTTACCCATATTCGTTCGTAATGAGGGAACCATTGCTTATTTGACACTACAACCGGGCGTCGTGTAGCGGCGCTTGCACACTTTTCACAATATTTAAACCATAGAGCGCGTCGCTTCGAGAGAATGTCTTAGCACTTACACAATGATCAAAAAGATTCATGACATGATTTTTTCGACAAGTTTTACGCTGGTCGTCGACTATCCATCGCAACCCTTCACTTTTCACATTTGGGCTTGGGAATGATTGAATTGGAAGATAAAATTTAGATGTTTTATGTTCAATTAATTTTAATAAACCTAATTATTCTTAATCTCCCTTACAATGTTCCACACCGAACTTCACACCTTTTAATTTTCGGATTGATCGAATAGGGTCCCTAGAGCCTTCGAAATTCCCCCAATTCTCCACGCCCACCCACCCACCCACCCACCACAAATCGGTTCACTCGGGAGTAGGCTCACCTTGAGTGGTTTCTGCTCTTGTTACTATAGTTGGGTGCAAAAAGATAATGGGCGTGCAACCATAGGGAGGCCACAACTCATTTTTCAGGCATTAGAGACAAATTTGGAAGGTAGGAACCTCTCTGGCACGCTATTCTACAATTTCTTTTCTTTCAAAACACTTTCTTTTTTAAATTTGTCTCAATTATAGTGCATTTTTTATTTTTGCTAGCCGTCAGGAAGTGTCGAAATTATGTCGGAAGCATCAAAAGTGGTTTGCGAGCTCCCATAAGAGTAAATAGTATGAAAGCAGCAAAGAGGAAGGGGGACTAAGGTGTTAGGAAGAGTTGGGGAGAAAATAGATAATTTCGGAAGGTGGACTTATACCGAGAAGTCCTTTTGAGGTATGTGTTGTCATTTAAGTTATATTATTGGTTAAATCATGAAACAAGCTAGGATTTCATGAATTCTTATGAAGCTTATGAATTCTCAGGTTGTTTCTATGAGGAAGCGAACTCAAGCCAAGCGCGTGGGGACTCGTCATAGGGTTATTCTGTCAAGTCAATTGAAATAAGCTTATGTTAATTTAAGAAAAATAATCTTTAGTGAATTTTATGTGATAGGTATTTGACACTGTAGCGCTTAGACTTCTTACATATTATAAATAAATACCTATTTTGCATGTATGAAGGTCAGTTGATTTTTCTTACGATAAATGTGATGCTCCTGTGAAGCATACATGCGACAATGCTTATGAACTAATCGTATATAGGTATTCATTTCCAATGACTCATGTATGTGATTAATAAAATGCCTATGAATATTTGTTATATGTATTATACTAAAAAATGTCACAAGTAATGTTATTGTTAGACTACTACATGAGTGCTTGCAAGTACGTTATGCAAGAATATGATATTTCTGACTTCTAGTGTTCAAACGACGATGAAATTCTGAAACCATTTTGATCAGGAGACAGAACGTAGGAAATAATTGGTATCAGGGGACTATTGATAAATGTTATGTTGGGGAGCCCAATCTTTGCTGATAGTTTATATGGTCTTTGAGATTGGGTGACAATCTTAGTTAGTCAGACTATGAGTAAATCATTCATTAGTTAACCAACAATATAAGTCATGAAAACACGATGAAAACATTAACAAAAAACATTTCAGAAAACGATTTAAATTTGCAGGTAACTTGTCTTCTCTACAATAGCAGTCATCCTTCCTCTCATACAACAATTTCTCACAACTTACAAAACATAGAAAAACTCACCCTTGAAGGTTTCAACCAAGGGAGGAAGAAGACCTTCTAGAAAGCACTCAAATTCTCACACGACCTTGCCTCTGAAAGCCTCGAACTCCTTTCTCCAGACCTTCGTGTATTTTCTTCTTTTATTTTTCTTTTTTTTTACACTTTTCTCCTTAGAAGCAATCTTTTTCTCTTCTTATTTTAAATATGATGAAGGACAGTGTTCCTCGAGCAATAAATCTAAACAATAATAGTTTAGTTCCACAAATTTAGGTTATCTCTTAGTAAAAATTTAAGTGTTCCTAGCAGGAGTTACTTTATGAATATTGAATCTTTCACTGAGCTATGTGAATTACTTGTAGGTTTGTAAAAAGGTCAAAATTTTTCCCCCAAATTTGCTTTTTATTCTAACATATGAATGAAATTAAGTAGCACTGAATTAAAAAGCAAATAAATGCAGGAAATATGGTAAACGAAAGAGTTGAAACGTGAATCCCAGAAAACAAAAAATGTAAAATATACAATGACGCATAAAACACTCCGTGAAGGGACGACACAAAACTAATTCAAATAAAAAATAAAGTAAATTTCAAAGCAAATTTTAAATAAAATTACAAAATTTTTGAAACAACTGCAGAAAGAAAAACATGATCAACACATCAAAGTCTCTAAAAGACAATTACAAGTCTCTGAACTTTTGGGCTGGATTCTCCCTAGGTTCTTCAGGTTTTAGATCTAACTCTACTTGGTTACTCTCCTGCCTAGGGCTTTCTCATCTCATCCCCTTGGGGTATTCCTATGGGTGGTCTTATAGGCTCAACTATCTCCTTATAATGCAAGGGGTGGTGCTTGAAGAAAAAAGTAAATTCCTCCTCAGTTACTGTCCAACCAAAATCCTCCAACTCAGACGGCTCTTCAGTGACCAACTCTTCAAATTCAAAATCATGACAATCCACTATTCCTGACATCCTTTGAGTTTCTAGGCTAACTAACTATTCTATTTGGTTTTTAAACCTCTTAGTTCAGCAGTTTGGCTTTGTAATTGATTCAGTAGATTTATCGTCAATTCATTCAAATCTTATATTCTTCAACGTGGTCACTATCCTGATTATTCTAACTTCCCGTAGGAAGGAATTGGGTACTCTCACATTGTTGGTTGTTTACATTAGGCTTATTATTGTTGCAATTGAAGCTTGGATATGTTGACCAACTTTGGGAGCCGGTGTTGAACTAATTCCTCAAACTTACTGCATATTCTTCTAACGACAGGTTATTATCCTTTAATTGGGATTTTGATGCGACTTCCGAAGGTTGAGTTTGACAAAATGTGGTCCCTGCCTCGGTTATTCTAATTTTCTACAAGGTTGACTTAAGTTCTCCCCCAATATTGGTTTTTTACACTAACGTCATTAATGTTCCAATTGAAGTTTAGACAAGTAGTCCAGTTGAGATTGTAAGTATTAGAAGAGGGGTGATCAAACCTAGCTCTTATATTAGAGGGTCAAAATTCATCTATGTTTTGCTATACTCTTCAAAATATCTAAAATAATTTTCCTGATGATTTGTCATATCAAAGTATTAGAACATTTTTTTCTATATATATATATATATATATATATATATATATATATATATATATATATATATTCACCTTCTTAATTTATTCAACTTTTTAATTTATCATCCTCAAAATCCAAATGAATAGGAACCCACCAAGTTAGGACTAGAAGCAGGTAGGATCACCTTGAACCTTTCCTGCTTTCTTTTTCTGTAAATTATTCAAATTTTCTTGAAAAACTATGAATATATTGCAAAAGCTAAAATTTCAGCAGATGCATGAGAATATGACAGGTACACATTTACATTTTTGCATTGCGATTTCCTTTCACCTTTTTTCCTTTACTGTATTTTCTAACCTGCATTTGTTTACTTACCTGCAAAACTCAAAACTAATTTGCATGCTAAACCAAAACCAAAACCAAAACAAAAATAATTTTCAAAAGATAAATTTTTTTTCAGAACAAAACAAAAACACAAAAATGAACTAAATTTAATACACCATTTTTGGATGATCAGGAATCCCTCGGAGGAGGCAAGCTACTGCTGCTAACGAGATTTTCCCAGTTTAAATGAACTTAACAACTTGTTTAGACTAAGTGAATCAGAAAAAAATAATGGTACCAGAATGAAGAAACCGTGGGATCATAACCAGTATCGCTTAATCAACTTAAACTTCCCTATAAGACATCCAAAACAATAACAACAATTATAACAACAAAACTGGACATCCACACCTTAAACTTCTTGAAACTTCTTTAAACCTTTTGAAATTTACACTTCTAACTTAAAACCTTCTGCAACAAGAAGCTTGGAGCATGCACCGTGGGCAATGAAGATGAGAACGTACAGAAGAATATTTTTGAAAGAACAAATGAATCTGCAACAACAAATCTCTTTCCCTTAGCATAAACAACAAGCCATAAGACTTTGAACTAGTCCATCTAGTACGACGTAAGTCCTCAACTTATCTTTTAGGCATTTGCAAACCGTACATTATAAGCCCTAACTCACCTTAAGATTCTGAGGTTGTTGTCCGATATGACGTAAACCCTCCCATCTTCCAGCCTATTTGCACAATCGGGATTATGCAGATGTAAGCCCTAAATAATAAAATCGACATGATGAAACATTAAATGATTTCACTTCGAAACTGAAGCTAAACTATATGATAGTTTGGGAAGTCACCGAGATTCTCCTCAGGATCCGAGACATCCTTTAGTTTTTCTTCCTTTCGATTCCACAATAATTGTTCCCATTTGCACATTTCTCATTTAAATTTCCTATGTCCAATCTTGAAAACTCTAACCTTTGAATTCATGAAGACAATTATTCCTGATCTAAATTGAGATTTTTCTAAATAACTTCGTTTATTTAAGATGAAATTAACTATAGGGGCTTGCCCTTATAGAAAATTTAAAGAACCCAGCTTAATATAAACCATATCTAATCTTTTATATTAGACAGGGGAACTTGTCGGTCAACATAAAAGATTTTCATGTAACTAAAACGGATGTCATAGATTGTGTAGTTTATTTAATAGAGTCTCATTATCAAGTAATGTGACTATCATTCGGGGTAAATGCATAGTTTGCAATGTTGTGCTCTTTTATTTAAACTATCGTATGTATGAGATCAGTTTGATTTCACATTTTCAAAATAAAATATACTTTTTCAAATTAAATATATATTAAATTAAAATTTTAAAGCGGGCGATGGGATATCCATTACGGCGACTGACAACTTCCAATTTGACGACCGACAGGAACTTATGGTGTGATATGATGCCTGTCACATTATATTGTGAAGGCCTTGGCAGTTTGAATGCAAGACTCGGCATGATAGCATCAAGAATACTTACTCCTTTAAGAAGGATGGGAAACACATCATGTTATTCCTTGTTAAGGATGCAAGAGGCAGAGGTGACATAGAGGAAGTGTTAGTTAGACAGGCCAACTCCATGCAATAAATTCAAGACGCTTTAGTGGAACTGACATTAGTTCTCCTAGAGGGAATGGAGGAGATTGAGATATCAGTACTGTTACAACCACTACTACAGAACTTCCAAGATGTGATGACAGACAATCTACCGAAGGGATTAACGCCCAATCAGCATACCATAGATCTTATACCGAGATCAATTTGCAAAGTACGAGGAGTTACAGTGACATGTAGGATTTAATCGTGAAAGTGCTAGCCAGAGAGAGTACTAATTTGTGTTGTTCCCTCCCTGATGGTTGTTGACCTCGCTTTTGTTGAGGTTTAGTTTTCCTCTTAGAATTTAGGTTCTAGCCTTAGGAGCTTCCCTGACGTTTTTAGACTCCTAGCAAAGAGGCCCACCTCGTTTTAGAATGTTTGAAGCTACTTCGTCACTCTTTTGAAGTCCTGCACGAGATTTCATATCTCTAGCTTATAGCAGGTTAGAATTGACGTCAGGAATTCAAATGAAATCCCCATAGGACCACCGGACCTTAGGGCCTCGTGCACATTTTTGCACCACTAGACGCATAAATTCTCGGTTTACGGCCTCGACGCCTTAAATTACTCCACAGTGGATTGAAGCTAAAGTCAGGAATGCCAGGATGATCGACATCAACGTCAAAATTTCAAGAATGGTCAAATTTGACGCGCTTTCAGCCCGACCGATGACGAAGTTGCCCGAACGACCTCAGATTGCGAAACGGACTGCGCCGGTGAGTCTGGAACGTCGAATTTGCTAAAGACATGTAATTTGTCACGGCTCTGAACACGAGCAAGAGACACGAAATTCTGCTTGTTTTGAATGAATTAAATTAACTTAAACCTTTTTTTATTTTATTCCTATTAAATCCCTACCTGTTTCACCCTTCCCCGCACCCGCTCGAGCTCGTCTCGCGCCTTTTTTTTTCTTTCTCCCGCGGGGTCATGCTCCTCTGCCCTAGCTTGGTTTGACTGGGCTTCTTTCCCTCACCCCATCTCGTCTGGTTGTAATGTGGCTTCCCCTCTTCACAGAAGAGGCGGTGACGTCCCACGCACCTATGTCCGAGCTCCTTTCTCTCGAAGCTTTGTGTTTTCCTCTTTGGTGCTCGAGCGGCTGCGACACCTGCCCCTTGGCATAGATGGGGAAGTTTTCTCTCCTTCCCAAAGCTTCTCCCTCCCTCTTCTCTCGATGCTTCCCTCTGTGCGTGGCTTCTTGCGATGGATTTCACCCGTCCCTTACATCTGTTCGCACGGGTGAGTTTTTGGGTGGTTTTTTGGATGAATTGGGTGGAGCTGGCTTGGCTTCTCTAGTTTTCTCCTTATTATTTAAACCCCATTTTAGGGAGTGCTTATGGTTGGACGCCCTGAACTTGAATTCCTCTCTCTCACTCTTCCCGGTTCTCAGTTCAAGTTTCTGTGTGTGCGTGAGCTTGGAGAGTAGTGTGTGTGCTCTCCCCCTCTTCCTCTTTTGTTCACTGTTTAAGTGGGTGTGTATGTGTGTGGTTTGGAGAATTGTTGCCTGTGTTCTTGGGCTTACCCGAGCCTTTGACTGCTCGGTTTTGGGCTGCTTCTCTTGTGACCTCCTTGTGAGCTGCTCCGTTTGATGCTTAGTTGTTTACCTACTCACTAAGATATGAGTTAGCTTAGCTCCTTAATTTGTCATGCTTATTGGCTGTGAAACATGTTCTTCGTGATATTTTGCTTGAAATGTGGTAGGTTTACTTCTTTAAGAAATGGATGCATCTGAAAGCAGTTTTCTTTTCTTTCCTCCCTTTTACTTTCTTTTACACTGCTGAACATGTGGTATAGGATAGTATATTGCTTTGCTTTTAATAAAAAAAAAAAAGAGAAAGAAAGAAGTGGGGAAGAATTGGAGGACCCCGTGTGATTTGGGCCATCCTTTTTGGTGGCTCGGTTTGGCTCTAGTAGGGTAGCTGCTTAGCCCTATGGCGTGGATAAAATGGAAGTAATTTGAGCCTACCTCGGGAGCCTTCTCGGCTGTCATTCTGGGATGATTTACTGATATATTTATGCAATCCTTTTCTTCTATCTCTATCATGTTCAATATATGTTAAAAAGGGGAAGCATTGGTTGGTAAGGCTGTGTTAGAATGTGCATTTGAGAAGTACCTATTGTGATTCTTTCTTATGGCATCTTTCTTATTATACACTTGCACATGTGAAAGAGCCTGTGTTTATTGGGAGATATACAAAGGTGAGAAGAGTTGGAGAGGGTTTCTTATGCTGTTTAAAGTCTCTTTTGTACTTGGGTTTGGATTTTGCCTTGATTGAAAGTTCGGCTTTGCCCTTGTGCTGGCTCTGTTTGGAGCAGGTGTGGGCCCTGTTTTACCTTTTGTGTTGGCTTTATTTTGAGCTTGTTAACGGCCTGATGGCAGCTTCCCCTTTGCACCTTATAGGGGGGTTCAGTTCTGTTGTTTCCTTGTTTTGTGTTGGTCCCATTTTTTTAGCAGAATATGGCTTGGGTCTTGTTGTTAACTTTCTTATAGCTACCTTTCTTGTGCATCTTTTATGGAGGCCCAGTTTTTGTTGCTTCATTGCCATTATGGTTGCCCTCTTTGCACTTTGGGGGCTCGGTTTTTTGTATTTCTATCGCCTGCATTGCCCTTTGCACTTTGGGGGCTCGATTTCTGTATTTCTGCTGCCTTGCAGCTGCCACTTTGCACTTAGGGGGCTCGTTTTTTTTTTGTATTTCTACTGTCTTGCAGCTGCCCCTTTGCACTTTGGGGGCTCAGTTTCTTTTATTTCTGCTGCCCTGCAGCTGCCCCTTTGCACTTTGGCGGCTCGGTTTATGTACTCCTGCTGCATTGCAGCCACCCCCTTTGCACTTTGGGGGACTCGGTTCCTTTATGTCAGCTGTCTTGCGGCGCCCTTCACACTTTGGGGGCTCGGTTGCAGTACTCTGCCGCATCGCGCCCACCCCTTGCACTTTGTGGGCTCGGTTCCTTTATTTCTGCTGTCTTGCAGCTGCCCCTTTGCACTTTGGGGGTTCGGTTTCTGTACTCCTGCTGCACTGCAGCTACCTCTTTGTACCTGTGGGAGGCTCGATTTTGTATTCTGTTTGTTGTATTGTGTGTGCTACACTGCAGCTGCCTCTTTGCACCTGTGGGGCTCGGTTTTGTGCTCTGTGTGCTACATTGCAGCTGCCCCTTGCACCTACTGTGGGGGCTCGGTTTATGTATTTTACTCTCTTATGGCTGCCCCATTTTGCAATCCTTATATGGGGCTTGGGTTGGTCTTTTTGCTGCATGGCAGCCGCTCCCTTTTGCATCTGTGGGGACTCGGTTTTGTGCTATGTGTGCTGTATATGCCCCCCTTTGCATCTATGTGGGGGGCGGTTGGGTGTTCTGTCTGCTGCATTTTAGTTACTCCCTTTGCACCTATTTTGGGGGCTAATGTTGGGATTGATGAAGGCTTGAGCATGGTTTTATGTGGGTTGAATTGTGGTATTTATTTGAAATGTTGTTGGTGATATATTTGGCCCGAGTTTTAATATTTGTTCGAGCCCACTTCTATAATATTGAAAGGTTTCAATTTTAATATTGAGCGTCGTGGATATCGAATTTGTAAAAGAAGTTGAATTTCGGGCTTGAAGTAGCACATACTCTAAAAATTAGTGTACCGGTGTTTTTTGAGCTTTGCAGGAATTTGGATTTAGCCTCGTCAGGGCTTTGCTCTGATATGTGGTCAGCCTAGAATGTGGTACAGTTTTCTAGGGTTCTCCCTTCTTTTTTTTCTTCAGTTGCTCATTTTAAAGGGAGTGAGTCTCTTTTAGGAGGTCCTAGAACTTGCAAGTGTCTGTTGGGATTGAGTCATTGAAATGTTGGGATCGTGTTTTACCCGGTTTTAAGGACCGATCCGCCTTCTTTATGACACGCTGATTTAGGCTGATCGTTCTCTCCTCTCTCCTTCTCCTTGTCCCCCTGTCATTTGTTTCTTCTTGCTTCTTGGCCGAGTCCTTCTGCGCTCATGTACAAGGCATACGTGTACTTGTATAACCTTTTGCTATACGTGGGCCATCAAGCAAGGCTATATGTAGGGTGGTTATAGATTAAGACTCGCACTCGTGAGAGAGCACTACTTTTGGCTTTGGCTGACAAAAGATGTGGAGCGACATGTCAAACAGTGCAGGATTTGTCATATGATAAAGACTACTGGATAGAATACAGGGTTGTACACCCCATTACCAGTACAAGCGGCACCTTAGATAGACGTCATCATGGACTTCTTGGTGGGTCTCCCAAAGACACAAAAGAACAAGGACTCCATGATGGTTGTAGTGGACTGTATCTCAAAAATGATACATTTTGCACCCTACCATCGGACACTGGACAAGTCTCATGTCGTTCTTGTGCTTTAGAGAGATAATGAGATTGTACAGAATTCCAAGACCGTCACCTCCAACAAAGACAACAAATTTCTGAGCCACTTCTGGATGACCTTGTGAGGGAAGTTGGGCACCAGACATCAATTCAGTTCAGCCACTCATCCACAGACAAAAGGTCAAACAGAGGAAGTAAACAGGAGCCTAGGAAACCTTTTGAAGTGCTTCATGGGAAAAAACATTAAGCAGTGGGATCAAATTCTAGCTCAGGCCGAGTTTGCATATAATAGATCCATGAGTCAGACTACAGGATGCTCAGATCGAAATAGTTTACAAGTGCAACCTGCTTACACCAATTGAGTTGGTACCACCCCTGCCGACATTAGAGATCAGTGAGTATGTTAAAAAACGGGCTCATGAGATTCAGAAACTCCACCAAGATTGGAAATGAGATTACTAAGCAAAATAACAATTATAAGGTACGGGCGAATAGTCCAGGAAGAATGTGAAGTTAAAAAAAAACCTTGGATGAATTCAGCTCAAAAAGAAGAGATTCTTGTTCTGTGCAGGGAGCATTCAAGAAACTCATGCCCAAAGCAAGAGGGCTTTCAAAATACTTCAGAAACTGAATAAAAATGCCTATAAAATCAACCTGCTAAAGGACTATAATATTTCAGCCACGTTTAATGTAGCAGACCTCACACCCTATTACGAAAATTCAGAAGCTTCGACAGATGAAGTCAAAGCTACTCCAACCACTGGAGATTGACACGAATCTCAATAGGAAGAGCCTGGGTCCAACAGAAGGCCGGACCAGCCCTTCCTTCCGCTCCTTTGGGTGGGATTTACCGCTCCCGTCCCTTTTCCCCCGACTTTCCTATTCAATTCCTTCCATAGGGGACATTCCTTCCTATCCTATTCCCTTCCCTTTTTATCATCTTCCTATTCTATCTACTATCTATTATATGATGTTGTGTGCTTGCTTAAGAAATCAGTTTTGATTTGTTTCTTTGAAAAGTGTGCATTTTGTATAAAAAAATAAAAAATGTACAAAAAGAAGCTAAAAAACCTACACAAAAGGCAGCATGGGTGGCATCAGCTTCCACCAAGCTCAAGAATGCGAGCTCACCATTATGAGTGTTCCAAGGAAAAGATCTATCCAAAGCAAGTTTGACACAAAAAAGGGTTGCTTTCTTATAAAAATAAGGGATAGACGAAACAAGAACCTATTTAAAGAAAGTATGGAAGTAAAATCTGGGCTATCCTGAGGTCTTTGGCTCTAATGATGCCTCTTCAGAGAGTTTTGGAGGAAGTCAGATTTTAGATTGATGTCTCCAAGTGTTTCTCCCTTCCTAGGGTTTTATTTGATAGCGAGAAGCTACTCTAGTTATAACTTGTCCAAGTGGCTACCTCCCAGTCCGCTAACAACCTTTTGCTCAATCCAACATTGCCGCCCCCATCCTCCAACATCTTCAAGGCTCCGCCACTGTCACGACTCGGCCCGCCCGCAACTTGAAATTAACCAAGGGGGGAACAGACAGTCGGAATGTGTATATTAAAAATTGTTTATATTTATTTTATACAACTAACAGATAACATTAACAATGAAAGAGCCACTAAAAAAATCAATTAAAGCAACATAGTTAAATTTTACCTCATTTCTGGTTGTTCCTGTCGTCTATAAACATTTTCTCGTCTATCGCTCATCTTTTAATAAATTAATTAAACCTTAGAAGTTAGTTAAAATAATAGTAAGCTAAACAAAACTAATGAATACTCATACTATTAAACTATAATAATTCAATGAAAATAGAGGCAACATATATATGTATTAAACTATTTATAAAAAATAAGCACGTTTGACGGTTTGCACTATCTAATAGATCATTCAAACTGATTTTAAACTTTCAATCTTACTATATCGTTTACGTATTAATATCATTTTTAAACTATATACGAACTTCACAGTAGCACCGTTTAAAATTTGTACCATTTAAAATACTTTAATATCAATATCTTTTTTCATTTACATGCACGGATACCTTAATATTCCTCTACTAGTATCATAAAGGGCTAACTCCATCATAGTCAGTCATGCGCATACAATCAATCTATGTAAATCATATCATTCATAATTTCATATCAGTCAATATATAGTATATAATGTTTTAAATATTTCATAATATGTGATTATAACATGATCGATAAAAATTAAATAATAAAAAATTAGTTACATTGATCAAACATAAATAATCCATAAGACCAGTTTTGAAGAGATATCAAAATGATACTGTAATTTAAGAATAGGAGTACTCACCTTACTTTCAAACGATCTTTATTTTATTTTATGTTTTGAATTCTCTTTTACAATAGAATACCTATCACTGCTTATAAAGTATTCTTTAATTAAATTATCACTACAAATTAATATCCTAATGTGACATAAATTTTATGATTTAATTATTAAGGAAGCATAATTTATTTTATGAAGTAAGATAACTGTCAATTAAATTTGTGCTTGAATCAATTCCTAGAATAAATTTGTACTTGAATCAATTCCTAGAATCTACCGATTCATCTACATTTCTCTTTTCGACGCATAAACAAACACAATGTCCTTGCTAAACTTTCCAAACTAAATTAACATAATTTCATATTAACATTATCTTAGAATTAAATATTTAATCAACATAAATTAGATGCATAATTGAAATTTACCTCAATTCCTCTAATTGCAAAGTGAACAATTCCTTTATGATATGTCGGTCGCTGAATGATTTAGGGATTTTATTTAATTTTGAAAATTAGTTTTGTTGTTGGTTTGGGATTTTAAGATTTAATTTAATATATATTAGTTTTGAAAGTAAAACTTTAAATTTTAAAATATGAGAATGGACGAATCTCATTCATTTAGCAGTTTGAATGAACGAGCATTATATCACAAGTAACGCGCCTATTCGAAGAATAAACACCCTACTTAATGATACCGCTCGATCAAATAAACTACATAATTCACGACATCCGTTCTAGTCTGCGAACATTTATGTGGACCGACAAATTTTCCTATTTAATACAAAAGAATTAAATAGGATTTTTATTACCTGGGTTCATAAAGCTCCCTATAAAGGCAAACCCCTATAGTCAATTACCCCTCAAATGATGGAAATCACCTGAGAGGATTCTCAATTTAGATCAGGGTTTCTATCTTTATGAATTCAAAGAGTAGGGTTTTCAACAAAATGTGGTAGTAGGAAATCCAATAGGTGAAAGGCGCAATATGGAACAGTTATTTCCAGTGTCAAAGAAAAGAGAGGAAGGGGATGTCACAGATCTCGAGGAGAACCTCGACTTCCCAGACTATCCTAGGGTTGGGCTTTAAATTTTGGAAATAAAGTTATTTAGATTTCAATCCTGCAAATTAATTATAGGAATTATGTTTACATAATCACCTGATTTATGCAAATAACCTGAAAGATCGGAGGATTTACGTTAGACTTGGACGGCGACCTTGAAATCTTAAGCGAGTTAGGGCTTATATTGCATAATGAAGGCTCTGCAAAGGCCTAAAAGAATATGTGAGGATTTATGTCGCACTAAGCGAACTACCTCGAAGTCCTATGATTTGTTATTTAGACTAAAGAATGATTTTGCTGATGTAGACACCAGTTTTGCTGTTGAAGATGGTCGTGCTGCTCTCGAAGTCATGCTCTGTGCTCCACGTCGTAGCAAGGTTGCAGTTGCAGGTTTAAAATTTAAATTATTAAAAGTGGACATGCAAATTGTTATGTCGGTGTTTTATTTCATTTTATTATTTCCCATTTGATTATTATTTTATTGCAAACGTGAGTGTATATTACAGTAACAGTAGTAAAAGAAAGCAGTAGCAGGCAAGCAGGAACATGCTATAGTAAGCACGTTATGCTAAGCAGGAGTATATGCTACAGGAAGTAAAACATGTTATACGGATAGTAAAAGACATGTATTGTAAAAAGAATGCTATAATAAATGACATGAAACAGGTACTCGCAAGCATGCTAAACTAATAAGAGTAGGTACTAAGGAAAGTAAAACATGCTACGCTAGCAGGAATGTGCGTTATAGGAAGTAAAACATGCTACTCTAACAGGTATAGGTGCTAGAAAGTAAAACATGCTACACTAGCAAGTATATATGCTAAATAAGTAGAGCATGTAACGCAATAAATAAAAGAAGTAACAGTGCTACAAATGTACCGTAGGTGCCGATTACCCACAATGTATTGTTACCTGTTTATTATTATCATTTTATTATTTCCTACTGAAAGGCATCAGCACCAAAACAAAAGAGTGAATGTAGTAAGGAAAACCTGAGTAAATGCGCTATCGTACGTTCAGAAAAAGCGAAGTGCAAAATTCAAGAATAAATCCAAAAGAAAGGCGAGAGAACAAAAAAGAAAACCCAAAAGAAAGACGAAAGAAAGACAAACAAAATCGAGAAAGAAAAGCAAAGAACTCCCGTGGAAAAAAAAAACCTCGAAGAAAAACACGGAAAAGGTCATAGCAAAACCACGAAACACTAAAAGACGGGAAAACTCACAGACGTCCCGCTAAACTCACGGCGAACCGTAAGAAAGCCATGGGGCATTTGAAAAGAACCATAAGTATGGTGGCGGGAAGGACTCAGAGCTGGACTGTGAGCGTCTCAATCTTGGGTAAGAGCTACCGGACCGACACCCTACAGAGGGCAGTTCTAACCTCGACTCGAGTAATTAACTGTAGACCTTTACTAGTTTTCATTCATTTTAGTTTGCATGCATATAAATTTATAGGTGAAAAGTAATTTTATTGTAGAAGGAAATTTTCTTTCAAAATATTTATTTTTATAAAATAGTACAATCCACAGGCTAACCACCCTAATCGAACTAGGACTACTAACAACTTAAGGGTATTGGTGGCGATGATCTCGCCGAGAATCGGCGAATAAGCATCGTCGGTCCCATGCCTCGACTCCGATGGAGATTTTACGCACCGCGAAGGGATACTATTCTAAACGCTCTTTTTAAGCACACATAAAGCATTATCGTCGCCGTCCAGACCCCAGCCACCTACTTACGATCTTGCTTGACGTGCCCCACATATCGCCTAAAGGGGCTATATGTGCACACCTACACGTCCCCTGTAGGTGCGGACATTGAACCAAGAAGCAAGAAGAAAATCAAGGGACGAGGGAACAAGGCAAGGAAAGAGGAGGAAGCAATCCACCTAACGCAATTCTCATAAAAGAGGTGAACCGATTCCCAACACCAGTCAAAGCAAGTCAATCACCCTGGACTCCCGATCGTCCTTACACGACTTACAAAGACCTAAAGAAACATCGACATTCTCAGAGAGGATGAAGACTAGACCCCTAAGGAAAACACCCCCATTTTCCCAAGTATCGACCGTAAAGAGTGAAAACGGACATAAAGTCATCGACAAAATCCCTAAGTTCTAGACCGCTGCTAGAGAAAGCTAGACTCAACCAGAGAAAGCAACTTTGTAAAGCCAACATAAAATTCCGATACAAATGCTAAAACTGCGTTCCCAAATGCCGCAGATACAAGTCCGACAAGTATTGTAATTTAAGCCCCTCAAATACTAAAATATAAGTCCAGCAAAAATTAAAACGCAAGTCCAACCTAAAGGGGACCCGAGCCCACTAAAAGGGCCAAACCAAGAGCAACAAAAGGGGCAAAACCAACCCATTCAAAGGGCCAAAGACGAGCATTACAGGGGACGAGAAAACAGCCCAGCTAGGGGCAAAACCGTGCAACACAAGGGGGCAGAAAATGGCCCAACTAGGGGGCAAAACCGAGCGGCTCAAAGGGCAGAAAAATGACCCAGCTAGGGGCAAAACCGAGAGACCAAACATGGGCCAAAACCGCCTCCAACTCCTTCACACATGCAGTAATTAAAAGAGGAGTGGAGCCAATATTCACATTCCAAGCTTAAATTCTCAATGGATGAGATAACCAATGCCTAAAGCTCCCTAGAACCCCAAATTTCATTTAGCATGAATGATGTTGGGAACTAAGCTATCACATTCCACACTTGCATAAGTATAAAGAAAAGTAGAGTTTTAAAACATGCTTCCCAATCCTTCCAAGATAACTAATCAAAATGAAACTAACATTAATCGGAGGGGGGGACACCCCGCTCACTTCAAGTCTTTTAAATGAAATCCCAACACCTCACATTTTGCAAAATAAAAGCCTAAAATACCTCGTAAATTTCAAATTCTCAAAACATAAGGGCTCCCACACTTCAAACATTTAAAACCCAAGCAAGAGAGAGGAACAAACATTGGCATGAGAGTTCCAAATTTTCAAATAAAGAAGCATGCCTCTTTAAACTACAATCCTACAATTGCATTTTCATGTCACATGGGCAATGCTATCACATTAAAGAGATAAAGCAAGTATTGAGTTATAGGACTTGCAAGGTATAACATGGATCAATCCTCTTTTCCTCCACTTCCCTTTCTTTTTTTTCATTTTTTTTTCGAATAGAAAGAGATTAAAAGGGAGTTCATAGCCAACATATATTTCCAAGCATATAACTACAAGCTATGGCAAGATATAGCATGTTTTTCTAAAATATAAAACCAAAGTCTCTCCTAAAAGCCCAATATCCATTCCATGCCATTCACAGGAGGATGTAAGAGAGATCGAAAATTTAAAAGTATTTGCAACGTAAACATCAAGCCATCATATTCATTTCTCCTCCTCCCCTCCTCCTTTTTTAAGAGAAAACAAGAATTATAATGCCATTAGAGGGGAGGAGGGGAGTGCTACTAATCACTTTAAACAAGCAAACAAGCCAAATCACAACACACAGGCATCTGGCCAACCAACAGAGAAAAAGGTCGAATAATGCAAGCCTCAGGCCACGGCAAACACAACCGAGAAAGACAGGAGGGGAGAATAGTTACCAGCTAGGTTGAACAGCACAAGGAGAAAGAGATCGGGTAAGCGGACAAGCAAACCGAACCAAATGCCGAGCAGCTCAAGGCTCGAGCAAACCAACGGAGAAAAATATGCAGCACCTCTTCTTCCTTCTTAGCTAGGGCCAAGCTTTCCTCAAGCTCATAACACACACACACACAAGAAGAGAAAGGCAAGAAGAGAGAAATGGCAGCACCCCCTCAAAGAGAAAATCAGCCAACCCCAACCCTAACCTTAAGAGAGGCTTATATAGCCAGCCAAAAGAAGGAGAGGCCACTTACCTGCTATCCGAACCATCGGCCGAAAGGGAGACAGGGCGCAGAGAAGAAGTGGCGACAAAGGTGCAGGGGACGGCAGTCATAGAAGGCGGCAACAGAGGGAGTACGCCTTTTCCAGGCGAGTGGAGGTCGTGGGAGGGGACCTCGGGAACGACATGGAGCTCGAGCGCGCGAAGGAGCCAGCTCACGAGAATGGGGAGGCTCGGCTGAGAGTGTGCGTGAGTTAGGTTTAGGGATTTAAGTAGGGTTTTTAAGAAAATAGGTTTTACAATATATAAAATATATTTTTTATTATATTTTAAATAGAAAAAGTATTCAATCTTGTGTCATTCGCTCGTGCTCGGAACTCCGGCAAAGTATACGTCCTTTCTAAGCAAATTCGACGTTCCGGACGCATCAGCGCATTCAATTTTGCGATCCGGCATCGCTCGGGCAACTTCGTCGACGGTCGTGCCGAAAGTACGTCAAATTTGGTCATGTTTGAACTTCGAGTTTGTTGTTGATCGTCTCAACATTCTGACTTTGGTCTTGATCCGTTCTGAAGAACTTGAAGACGTCGAGGCCGCAAAACGAAGAATTTGTGCTCGATGGTGTAAGAAACGTGCACGAGACTGTCCTAAGGTCCGGTGGTCTTATGGGAACTCAATTTGGACTCCTAACGTCAATTCCAACCTGCTATGAGCTAGAGGTACGGAATTTCGTCCGGGACTCCAAAAGAGTAAAGAGATGGCTCCGAACGTTCTAAAACGAGGTAGGCCCATTGTTAGGAATCTAAGATCGTCGGGGAAGAGCTAGAACCTTAAACCCTAGGAGGAAAACTAAACCTCGACAAAAGTGAGGTCAACATGATCATCTTTAACCATTCATATATTATTCTCAAATCGTCATTTTTTTTTACAATTTTGATTAACAAAACAAAATACAAATTAAGACTTTACATAGAATTCATTTAATATAATTAAAAATCCCATTAAACCCTAACTAATTTAAAAGCCTGAAATTCCTTCGTACGCCGGCCGTTCCCCTCCTCTTCTTTTCTCTGCTCGATGCTTTTGTCCTTCTTCCTTGTTCAGTTTGGTTATCCCGCACAAAGAGCCACTCTCTATTTCTTCCTCTGCACACGAGACTATGGACAAAGCTCGGTTTCGACTTCCCCACGCCGTCTCCCTTGCCTGCTCAAAATTTCTTCTTCTCCATAGTCTTCTACTTCATTTCCTTCAACTTCACGAACCCGCAAGGTAGGACTGGGAACGACCACACCTTTCTTCTTCCTCGTCTACCTTAGGTCATAGGCACGGCAACGTCGCCTTGTCGAGTAGCGTCCACACCGACCCACACCAGCGTACACGATCTTTCTCCTATGGCTTTGACACCTTCCCTTGCATGTGAACAAACCCATCGTTGACTCAGACATCAATAAACTTCTCCTTTCATCTAAGCATCGAAGATGATTTTTGCCCTCCGTCTCACAGTGTCACTGTAGAGTTATACAGTAAGTCTTCTTCATTATCAATCTTCTCCCTCGCCTTATCTTTCTCCGCTTCTTCATCCTCTTTCCTCCATGACCCGACCCGTAATTACGCAGTTATTTAGTTTTTTGGCCAAAAACTTGACCTGGTTTCTTAAGGCAGCTAGTGTGCAAAATGGATATATTATATAGTTTATAATTTGATTTATATTTTACACACTAGTGATTCTACGCAAGTATACATATCGTTCAAGTAATATAGGGTTTTCTTTAAACCTGCGATTATCGATCCCACAGAGAAGTGAAATAAGAAATCCCTTAGGTTTAGTTCTAGTCTACTATTATCAAGTGTTAGTTCGGAATGTCGATTAAGAGGGTTTTTCTAGCAACTACACCTAAGTACAAACCTAGGTCTAAAGGTAAATCTAACTAGATAAATTGGTTTGGTGAATTTTGAGATATAAAAACTATTTTTCCCTTATGATGACCTAGATAATGTTTAGGAATGGGATGGAAAGAATCTAATGTAAACAATGACAATAGAAACAAAAATCTAAGTTACTATCTTCCGGGTATATAATGTAGCTTAGTTAACTTAGAGTCAATTCCTTAAAATAACTAGATTGTCACGGCAAAACTTCTAGCCTATCACCATAGATTCTCCTTCTCTTAATAGCCCTATAATTGGCTAAATCTTATAATTAAGGTACGAAGCCCTAGATCAAATTAGTATGAATCTAGCCTGTCACCCTATAAACGCCACTTTACACTTAATAACTGAATATCTCCCTAATATTGCATTAAATTTTTGGACTATTTTTCCTTCACCCATAAATTCAATGTGGTTCCTCCTAGTTAAAGTCATACGCCTTCCGAGTCATTATGGTTCACAATAAATTTTAACATACAAATTAACCAGATTGAATACTTAAATAAAGCATGAAGTAAAAATCATCACTTTGATATGAAAAACTTATTCTAACACGCATCCTAACATCCTAAAGATTCATCCAATTCATTCCAAAAAAAAGGTACAAGAATTCTATTTCACAAAGCATGAGTCACACAAAACAGAAAGCTTTATTAAATCAAAGAAAATAAACTAGATAAGTATTTACAACAAGTATGAGATAATGAAAAACACAATACTTAGTTTTTTACCTCAAAAAAGAAAGATGAAAATACCTCCAACAAAGTCTTTTGTTAATCCATGCAATGCTAACAATCCCTTACAGATATCTCTCAAAATCTCCTCTCCAATCTCCTTAGAAAAGGTAAAAATCTGCATTTTCTAATTCTATCTACGACCTTTCGGCCTTTCTGAATAATTCTAAGGCTTAAAAATGTCGAAAAATTCCCCCTTTTGTCCAAGGGAGCCAGAGAAATTCAAAAAGACACGCCTTTAATAACCCTCGAAATACCTAAGAGTCACTTCAGATGTCTCTTCAAAATTCGTCCAAATACATTGTATTTAGAAAAACAAATTGATTCTAACGCCTAGTCGCCAATCTTCTAGAATCACATGGTAACTACCTGGCGCCTAGACGTCAGGCCAATTTTTTTTTTACTCTCCATTGACCCCAATCTGCTCCATTTGACTCCAAATTGCTCTATTTTTGCTTCATTTTCTTCAAAACTTTATCTCTTGTAACTGAAATAAAAAACACGCAAAATACATTCATTTAAAGTGCAATATCATTAAAAATGGTATCATTAAAATGAACATAAAATGTATATAAAAGATAATATATTTTTAGGAGTGACAATTCTTTCAAACTTAAATATTAGTTGTCCTCAAGTAACTCTCATATTTTATAAACCAAATATTTTAACTTATGTTAGTAGGTTTCATTAAAGATACTTATAGTTTTGCTCAATAAGTGTGATAGTGTAACTTCAAAAAAAATTTCAATAACTCAGGCTAGAACTATGGTATAAGAATATTTAATAATCAAGTTAGGAATCTCATGGAAACGATTATCCCTGATATATAAGCTCGCAAGCACCAACCATAGACATCACCTTATTTTTTTAAATAAGCAATTCTAATATTTATAAGGGTAGTGTAAGATCATCCTCGGGTTATTCTTCGAATGGTTTATTGAACCATATTAAAGAAAACAAAGTCAGATAAATGAAGTAACAAAATTTGGATGGACATGTGTCCAAACTCATCATATCTCCAGTTAATCCTCAAGCTGTTTTAGAACTGAGTAGTAATGTACTCGTTAATCCAACTACTATAAAAGAGCATATAGAAGTCTAGTCATAATGAAAAGTTAAGGAATCATCTCCATCATGATACCCGACAATCAAATCAATCCACTAGTAACCTAAACATCCACCAACATCAATTAAATAAATCAATCTAAACTAAAACAACCACATCACACTTAACACAATTACAACTCACAAACACACTAATCACAGATAACTATGAGTTGTCTCCCATGAAGCGTTTGGTTTAACGTCGTCAGCCGAATGGATCCCAATGTTATACATATTTCACTAACTCGCCACTTTTCTCCTTAGGATTTTCTAATCCTTCTAAAAACGATTTTCTAGTTTTGAGTCGTATAATTCAAGGTCTGCAGCTCCTGACCAATGAGTACAAATCTAAAGACATAGGACAGATATCCAATACTTCAAGTATTCAAAATATTTTTGGTATTTTGGATTTTCTTGTAAATAAACTCACAATAAACAAACACATTAAATAATAACACAGAAATTTACAAATCTAAGTCTTACAGGTTCAACTAAATTTCTCATAAAGTTCTTATCATAAATTCCTTGTTAACGATGCTAAAAACTTAACCCGACGCGCAGTTACACAGTTATTTAGTTTCCTAGCAAAAAACGACCCAATTTCTTAAGGCGCCTAGCGTGCAAAGTGAAAATGTTATAGAGTTTATAATTTAATTTATATTTTACAAACTATGAGTTCTATGCAATTATACGTATCATTCAAGTAATATAGGATTTTCTTTAAACCCAGAGTATCGATCCCATAGAAAAGTGAAGAAAGAAATCCCTTAGGTTTAGTTCTAATCTTCCACTATCATGTATTAGTTTGGAATGCCTATTAAGAGTGTTTTTCTAGCAACTACTCCTAACTACAAACATAAGTCTACAGTTAAACCTAACTAGATAAATTGATTTGATGAATTTTGAGATGTAAAAATTTTCTCTTATGGTGACCTAAATAATGTGTAGGAATGAGATGCAAATAATCTAATGTAACTAGTGACAAGAGGAGCAAAACTGTAAGTTACCCTCTTCTGAGTATATAACGTAGCTTAGTTAACCTAGAGTAGATTCCTTAAAATAACTAGATTATCGCGGCGAAACTTCTAGCCAGTCGCCCTAGAGTCTCCTTCTCCTAATAGCTCTCTAATTGGCTCAACCTTAGATTTAAAGTCAGAAGCCCTAGATCAAATTGGTAGGAATCTGGCCTGTCACTCTATAAATACTAATTTACACCCAATTAACGAATATCTCCATAACATTTTATTGAATCTTTGGACTATTTTTCCTTCACCCATAAATTCAATGTGGTTCCTCCTAATTATTATAGTTAAGCCCTTCCGGATCATTATGGTTCACAAATAATTTTAACATACTAATTGGCCGGATTGAATATGTAAATGAAGCATGAAGTAAGAACCACCATTTAAATATGAAAAACGTATTCTAACATGCATCCTAACATCCTAAATATTCATCCAATTCATTGCAAAAAAAGTACCAGAATACTATTTCACAAAGCACGTGTCACACACAATAGAAAGTTTCATTAAATTAAAGAAAATCCACTAGATAAGTATTTACAAGTACAAGATAATGAAGAACACAATATTTAGTTTTTTTCCTCTGAAAAAAAGTTGAAAAATCCCTCCAACAAAGTCATTTGTTGATCCATGCAATGCTAATACAATCTCTTACAGATATCTCTTAAAATCCTCTCTCCAATCCCTCAATAAAAAGGTAAAAATCTACATTTTATACTCCTATCTACGACCTTTTGGCCCTCTTGGAGAATTTCAGAACATAGAATTGCCGAAAAGCCCGCTTTTTTTGGCCAAGAGAGCCAAAGAGACTCGAAAAGACACAACCTTAAAATAACTCTCGAAATTCCAAAGAGTCGCTTCAGATGCCCCTTCAAAAGTCGTCCAAATACATTGTATTAAAAAAAAATCAATTCCCGCGCCTAGGCGTCAGATCTTAGCGTCTTTTCTTCTATACTCCATTGATCCCAATTTACTCCATTTGATTCGAAATTGCTCCATTTTTGCTCTATTTTCTCCAAAACTTTATCTCTTGTACATGAAACTAAAAACAAACAAAATACATTCCTTTAAAGTGCAATATCATTACAAATGAGCATAAAATGTATATAAAAATAGCAAATTTTTAGGAGTGTCACTCTATTTTACGGTTTCTGCTGTCTTCCAAAGAGACATGCGACTCTTAAAGACTAAACGAAGAGGCAGATGACATAAAAGATACTTATCCATATGTCTATTCGATTATTAATTTTATTATCATTTTTTTAATGGTTATTATAGCCTTTCCCTCCTACTCACTCCAACATTATCGCCTCCTGCCTCCAGCACATTCTAGGTTGTCGCAACTCCCTATTGCTCACTCTAGCACTGCTTCCTTTACTCACTTAAGCACCTTCCAGGCTGTCACAACTCCCACTTGCTCACTACAACACTGTCGCCACCTACCTCCAACACCTTTCAAGCTATCGCAACGCCCTCTTGCTCACTCTAGCACTGCCGCCTCCTACCTCCACTACCTTCCAGTAGGCTGTAATTACTCCCGACTCCCTCCAGCATAGCCGCACCCACCTCCAGTCCCTTCCAAACCTGTCGTTCTCACCATAGAGAGTCAATTATGTGTTTTGTGTTGTATTATTCTTATTTTGAGGAGTCGCAGTTGTGACTTTTTTATAATTTCAGAAAAAATATTTCATTTCTATTGTTATTTAGGTTAACTCCGGTATCATTTTACTTTTCTCAAATTTTGGGTGTTACAAATTGAATTATAGATGAATGGAAAACATCCAAAAATATTCCTAATATGCAAAGTCATTCAAAACATAAATTATGAACAAACTTCAAAACAAACATACAAAAAAATCCCAAGCCTAATAATTTAAAAACAATAGTTTTATAAATACATTTTGCACGGAATAATCATAAAGCAGAAATAATTACACCAAATATTTAAAGTATTATTATTATTATTATTTTGTCATCATATCATATCAAATTTATCATGTATTAATTGCTTGTATTGAGAACATGTATTATTTATTAATGTAATATTTTCTCATTATCGAGGATACTCTTCTTTATCAAATATTTCTATATTGTTCTCTTTTTGTCAAACATAAGACCACAAAGAAAATTGATTAAAGATGTAGTCCTTCTAAATTCTTTTTTCTTCTAATCAGGAATCAAAGACATAACTTAGAATCCTCTCTCAATGCCTTCCAATTGACGCAGCATTACTCAAACTTCTCATCTCCATTGAGCTCCTCTCAGAATTCCATTGATAGCAACTCATCCACGCTCTACTAGCATCCCCTTCCATGAGATCTACATCACCATCATGACCATAATCCTCTCTAACGACTCCACCATTTGCTTGCACGACACTGTCATGACCAACCTTATTTGACCATCTGTCATATTGCCATAAGCCATAACCTACTCCAACGACACTTTCCATAAATATATTTCGTAGATGCTCTTCGTTTATACCTCCATTAATGCTCCTAATCAATATCTCTATTTTAGGTCCATATCCATACCTTCTGTGAAATGAATCTAATTGATGATATTTGCATTTAATTTGCACTAAATTATTATTTAGGATAGATCATGCTCCTCTTGCAACACTCACAACTTCTGAGTGACAAAACCATCAATTACTTAATCTATGGAATGACCACTTCCAAACTCATATTAACGCCTTCCATGAGAACGTAAGTTTGTGAGGGCGTGTTACTAAATCTAAATTATTAGATGTGCTAATCATCTGTAGTAAGAAATGGTACAATTTATTACCGTTACATTTCCTTATTATTCGGTTCTTGCTAGTATATAGGCGCAAATATATTTTTAAATATGAAGACAAAAATGTAAATAATGTGATTTTTGGAATGAGAGTTCTTACACTGGGTAATCAGATGCCTTAGCAGCAGCTCTTATGAGACAATAGCAAATTCCATTCAAGAAAGATGATAATAAGCCAAGTAATACTGCATAAATAGTTTGCCCCCCTGTTACAGACACTGTATTGAACATATCAGAGGCTTCAATTACGTTTCCTGACACAGACAAAATTGGATTAGCTTGTGTAGCAAGCAGGAACATAAATGACGAATTAATTAAATTTTAACATATACTAAAACTTTGGAGGCAAATGAAAATACACAACATTGCCAAATAAAAGGATAAATAAATGACCAGCTAGAATTGTGCGCAAACAAATGTAAATTAGATTCAACAACATAGCTAGAATAACCAAATTGAAAAAATAAATGATCAATTGCTTCAAAAACTTTACATTTAAGGGTTGTTTGGTTTGATGTAAAATAAATGTAGAGTAAAAAAAAGACAGAAAGGTGTGGCGGGGATGTGTGTGTGTGTATGTGTGGGTGGGTGGGAACAAGAAGATTGTTTGTCAATACAAGCTATGTGCACATAAAGACACCAAAGATGCCAAAGAGAAAGAGGGAGAACAAGACACCAAAGCATTGATATGTCAGCATAAAGACAACCCATAACAAACTATTCAACTCGAAAAGGCAGCATAAGAAAAAGGAAGATGTGTCCTAACATGCAATGATGGAGAATCACTTCAAAATGTTACCCCTAGTTTATGTTTTAATACTTCTAAATGTTTTTTCTATTGCTCTAAATTTGTTTTCAATGCTAAAATTCATTGGATAACTGATTATACTCAATGTCATAAGGCTGATTTACTTATTAAATATCTAGGCTTTATTCTTGATAAGAAAGCTAAAAGAACAGTTCTTTTTGCTGATTTGTTGGATAAGATTAGAGGGAAACTGCACTCTTGGGAAAATAAATTTGTCTTTTTGTGGATGTATTACTATTCTTAAAAGTATTCTTACTTCTTTACCCCTGTATATTCTACAAATTATGAATATGTCTATTACTGTTATTAAGAAATTAGAGATTATGTTTAATAGTTTTTGTGGGATGGTTGTGGCAAGAAGAGTTTGCACTGGAAAAATTGGGAGAAGGTTTGTAAACTCACCATCTGTGGTGGATTGGGTTTTCGAAAACTTCTTGATTCTATTAAGTATAATTTTATGAAGCTATGGCTTCATTTTAGACATAATAATTCTATTTGGGCTTTTCTTCTTAATGCTAAATATTGTGGCAATTCTCATCCTTTGGCTATTACTCCTAAATTTGACTCTTATGTTTGGAAAGAAATGTTGAAATTTTCTACTCATGTTGAAAATTCAATATGATGGGATATTCCAGGGAGATGTTTCATTTTGGTATGATGACTGGACCACTAAAGGTCCTCTTGCTAATTTCTATGGTGAGCCTCATGATATTAATATTATGGTTAAAGATTTGTGGGTTCATTCCTCTTGGAATATAGCCCAGCTGAGTAGTATGGTCCATTACCAGGATGCTTTTTCCATTTCTAATGTTCCTATTAATACTTCTAAAAAAGATATTCCTAAAATTAAAGGGAGGATGGGGGATTCTATTACTAAATCTTTTGTCTCTATGGATTCGTTTCCCCCGGGACTTGATCTTTCCTGGATCTGGAATAAGTGGCTTAAGCCTTCTATTTCTTTCTTTAATTGGAGACTTTTTCATAATTGCATTCTAATGGATGATATTCTAAAGCTTAAAGGCCTGAGACTTGTTTCTAAATGCTATTTATGTAAGAATAGTGAAAAGTCTATTCTGCATATATTTGGTAATTGTAGCTTTTCATTTCATATTTGGAATAGTATATTTTCTTTATGTGGTAGATCTGATTCGTTTTCAGGTTATAATGTTGTTATGGATATCTTTAGGGATTGGAATATTAGGGGCATTCTTTTTTAAATACTATTCCTTCTATTATTGTTTAGTTTATTTGTATTACACGTAATAATGTCAAATTTGACGGTATTGCTGTTACTTCTAAGCAGGTTATTTGCCAAATTTTTTCTTATATTTGTAAATGTTTAACTGCTATGGATATTCAGCTTAATAGCAATAATTACTTACTTAATATTGCTAATAAGCTTAATATAAGGTTCAGATTTCGTATAGGAGCTTCAGTAGAGTAATTTGGTTGAAATCATCTGCTCCTTTTATTAAGATCAATTCTGATGGATCTTGGAAGTCTTCGGTTGCTGGGAATGGTAGTATTTGCAGAGAGTGGAATGGAATTGTGTTATATTGGTTTGCTGTTCCTCTGTTATCTTTATCTCCTCTAATAGCTGAGGCAGAAGCTATTATTTTTGCGCTCCTTATTGCAAAAAAAAATGAGATGGTTTAATATTATTATAGAAATTGACTCATTATATCTTTGGAATATTTGTAACTCTAATCTTAGTTGCCACTGGAGTATTATATTGCAGGTTAAAAGAATTAAATCAATTGCTTCAGGACTTAATATTGTTTGGAATCACACTAAAAGAGATGGAAACCTAGTAGTCGATTGGATCGCTAAGCTTGGATCGAAATTAAGGAAGCCTGTTGTGTTGAACCTTTTACCTGGGTACTTATCTACTTTAGTTTCTTTGGAGTGTTAGTTTTTGTTTCTTTTGTCGTGTCGTTGGTCTGTCGTGTTGTGTCGTGTGGAGTTGTATTTTTTCTTTTTTTTGAAAAAGGACCCTATTTTATTTTCTTTTTTGGGGTTTTGTAGGGTGTGTGAGTTTAGGGACATTTTTCCCGGTTTTGTAATTTTTATTTTCAGCAATAAAATTAGAGTCATAAATGCTCTTTAACTAAAAAAACAAGAAATGTTACCCACACATGAGATGGAGTTAGAATGCTAGACAGAGCTTGACGTTATTGTAGCACTCATGCACGGAAGGACAAAATTGTGTGTGGGATCACGTGCTATAGCACATGTAAAAATGTAAATGCATGAGTGTGGGCTAGAAGACGTGATAATGGTGAGGTTCACAAAAGGATTAATGAGGAAGGTATAACCTTGACACCCACTTTCTTTAAGAAGCATAACACCAGTCAAGAAATTTTTTTTAAAAGAAGAGGGTTGAGGGTACAATCGGTTCATAAACAAAGGAGTTTGCATGAAGCTCATCCAATGCTAAAGCAAAGCGGAGTGATGACTGGCAGGAATAAAGTCCCGAGTTCCCATCAAATGCCTCAAGCAATCAAGGCACTCCCAAATTAAATATACAACAACAACAGCAAAGCCTTAATCCCACAAAGTGGGTTCGGCTACATGAATCCTTTTTCTTCATTGCATCCTATTTGTGTCATATTTTTGTTTAATTATTCCTAGGTCTACCGCTTAACATAAGTCGAATCTAAAACATCTAAAACACCCCCAAATTAAATATATTATAACAAAATAAATTGTTTCTCATTTAACATTAACTGTGAGTTGTACCACCTCTCCCTTTACACATAGATAAGATCTTGGCTAATTTAAAATCAAAATGTCATTTCCAAAGGAAATGACCATCATAGGCACCAAGTGCACTCCAAAAGCAAGGATCTTTTAAGGCAGTAAAGAACATTCATCAAGGTTCCACCCACAAGGAAAAAGTCTAGAAGGATGTTTTGGTGAGAAGATTAAAAGAATAATTTGAGTTGTGAAGATAACAAAGATAGCTATTCATCATTAATTATAGAGTGGAGGGCATGTCCAAGGCCACAACGACATTGACAAGCCAATCAATCAGTTACAAAGAAGATAACACACATGAGGTGTCATTTCATAAGAAGCTAGTCACGACCCAGTGTGGGGTTTTGAATTAACCAATACGGACACAGATGATCGGACGGTGGAAATTAAAAATTCTCTTTTTTTTCTATTAATAAAGTTTAATTAATGAAAGAGTCACTAAAGAAAATAAATTAAAACAGTGCAATAACATTTACCTCATTATTGATTATTTGTGTCTTTTATAAACACATTCGCTTCGAATGCTCATCCTTCAAATCAAATAATTAAATCTGACTGTTAGTTTAAAATAATAATGACTTAACTATAGTTAGTGAATGCTCACACTTAAATCAAAGTAGCATAATGAATGAGAAAATAATATACATGTCAGTAAAATTCTTAATAAATCAGTAGTAAAATATTTGCTAGGTTATGAATATGATCACTCACAATCTTTCATACTATTTAGGGTGTTTTACAACATCAATAACATTTATATATCATTTATATAAGTACAACCGTCACAAGAGCGGCATCTTAAAATTGTATCAGTAAAGACATTTCAATATCAATATCCTTTTGCATTGACGTGAACGGGTAACTTACCATTCTCCCACTAGTACCATAGAGCGACTCTATCATAGTCAAGCATACACATAAAATTAATCTACGAAGTTCATATGATTCATAGTTGTAGATCACTCAATATGTAATATTAATTATTATAATCCATAAAACATTTCATAATGTGAGATTACAATCATCATAACAAAACAATTGATAAAATTTAAGAATATAGGCAATCAATTTGTTAATTAAACATGAATAACAAATCATATAAATGGTTTGGAAGGGATACAAAAATGATACACTATAATTTAAGAGTAGTACTCACCTCAATGATGATTTATTTGTTATTGGATTAACCTTGATATCGACTCTTCTAAAATTGATGCATATAATAAACATGGTATTCATATTAATAAAATTCAATTTATTGATATTATTTTAATTAACTATTAACTTTAGATTATTTAAGTATTAATTTCATCATTTTAATTTATGTAATCCTAATTATTTTGTCATTCACTATATATATAATATTCACTTGCCTTACCAAAGCTTGTTGGCATCAAATTTCTCTCCTTTAGCACACACACTTCACCTACGCTCCCCTCCAAGCTGAAATTCTATACGTTAACTCCTAATTGAATAAAATATTCTATTAACATTAAATAATAAACACACGCTCACTATATATATGTATGTATGTATGTATGTATGTAAATATGTATATATATATGTATGTATGTATATATATATATGTATGTATATATATATATATATGTATGTATATATATATGTATTTTTTTTTAATCATTCTGAATTTTCTCTGAGGAACTTCCAAAATAGCTACCGATCAGTCGCATCAGAAAAAATAAAACTTAGATCCAAGTTTTAAAATATTTCTTAAAAAAACTAAATAAATAACTTGTGACAACTATATGTCAGTTCTTCGATCGGAAAAAATAAAAATAGACTTGAGTTGTAAATCCTGAAGCTCTGAAGTTCAAGAGAAGAGATTGAACATTCAACGTTTTGAAAATTAATTTCCCCTTCAATCTTCGTCACCTGCATGCTCTAATAGATAATTAGCAGCCAGCTCCTCATTCCAGTCACAAGCTAAAAATGCTTCTATGACCCGTGCCCAATCAAAACCCATCGCCTCGAGCCGAGCAATAGCATTCTGCTCTTCAGCTATATATATATATATAAATATACATAAATATATATGTTGCTATTGCTGATATATATATGTATGTATGTATATATATATATATGTATATATATATATATATGTATTTATGTATATATATATATAATTTTTTTATTAAATAACTTATTAAAATTATTAAAACTCACTTATACCTTTCTCGGTCGAAATCACTAAACGCATGTAAGATCCTCCACTGCTCGAAAACCACAGGAAATTTGCAAGCATGCCCCTCCCTTCTTTTCTCCTTGGTTTGGCCTAATCATCCCATGTAAAATCATTCCTCCCTTCTCCTCCACACCAGAATAGTGAGCGACTCGACGCTTCTGTCCTTCGTCTACCATTGATGACACCTCCTCTGTTTGACAATCGAAAACTTCGTCCATCGACGCCGCTGCCTTTAGCTAAGGGGAAACCTTAACTATGTGCCCATCGATCCTCCTGCTTTTGCCTCACATCAATTGACTCCCATGGTATGTCGTTAGGGTGGGCGGCCTCTCGATCTCACTTGTCTCCCCCCAAACACGGCGATTTATAGGTCGAAGCGCCCCTTCGCGTTCCCGACAATTCGCTTCATTTGCTTCCCTTTGACTCCCTCGAAGAGATGAAATAAGGCATCACAATCTTCCCTACTTGGAAAAATTTTATCCTCATAACTTTTATACAAACCGCAAGTCATCTCTTTTTAAGCAAGTCTCCCTCGATAAGTAGTTAGGAACGACATCTGCCTCTCGATCTCGACTCTATCTCCCCCAAGAGCGACGATTTATAGGTCGAAGCACTGCTTCAAGTTCTCGAACGTTAGTTTCATTTCTCTCCCTTCGACTCTCTCGATGAGATGAAACGAGGCGTCACAATCTTACCCATTTATAAAAATTTCATCCTCAAGATTTTTAAACAAATCTCAAGTCATCTGTCAATAAGAAGGTCAATATAAACTATCCACAAATTTTATGAAGAAAACTAGGGAGTCATTCATTAAAATGAAAAGTGATTACTATAAACTATAAAGTAACAACCTAACACAAAGCGGCTCAACTATACTCCCTCATCAACAAAATAAGGATAACTACATATCTAAAATAACACATAGTTACTAAAGCAAAAAAGAACGATAGGAAACATCCGTGTATGTAAGAAAATGTCAAACTTATCAGACTCTATCATCATCAGCAGTAGTATGTCCTTCAGGCTCCCTGTTGAACTCAAGTCAAACATGTTGTCTTTGTTGAACTTGGCTAAGAGCTGAAGCAATAGACTCGATCATTCTTTGCCCATAAGGAATTTTTTGTAAAGGAACTCCACGTGATTTATGATCTCTAGTGCTCTTTTGGTCAAGTGACGAACAAAATCATGCTATATGACCAGGCTCATAATGCCAGTAGCAGGTGTTAGAGCCCATCAAGCATTCATCTTTATGTTATCTTCCGCATTTGACACAGGAAGCTATAGTACTCTGAGTTATACCTCTGATAAATCTACCTGAATTGAACTTGGACTTCTTCCCATTGGACTATCTGATTAATCCACATATTCTCCTTCACCAATACTCTTCCTCTGATGCGACTCCTTACGCTTCTAAATAAGCAGATAATCGATCTACACTCTTCTAGCTCGTTCCACTAATACCAAGTATTCCACAATCCCCAAAGCCAAGAGTGGCTATCTATGAAATTCTTTAATCCCAAAAAGAATCTATAGCACTTTATTCAGCAGTAACGATCAAATGTGATGCAACCTTGAAAATACAGTGATTACTGCTTTGTACTGTATGACTGTATTCACTCATTATACCAATCTGATAAATTTGTCCCACATTTATTTTCGAGTTGATAGAGATACAAATCACTCTTCGAATAGCTTCACGAACTCCTGCCAATTTAGCATTGTGTTGGGTATGTCCCCTAGTCTATCCTAAAGCTGCTCGTGACACCAACTTTCAGTTTCACTATCCAACACTAATGTAGTTAAAAGCACTCTACTTTCATCCGGACATGTCAGACTATCTAATATATTTTCAATTTGCATGAATCGATTATCTGCTTCAATAGTTTCCTTGAACAAAGAGGGACGTGAATCTTGGAATATCCAATTAGATCACTTTCAATAGGTTGCGATCTGGACTCCTGAATCAGTGGCGTCATGGTCGGTCTGGACATTCTTGTTCACATTAGTAGTAGGTTGTGCTTTCCCGTTTTCTATCAAACTCCCTTCTATACTTTTAGGTGCATCCCTTTGCCCGAATGAATATAACTATTAATCTAACTTAAATTTTTTATTTTATAATTATTAAAAAATTTCTTATAACTATCCTATAGGTTCTTTCACCGATATTTCATTAATCTAAAATTTTGGCTCAGATACCACCTTTGTCACGATCCGAACCAGGGCTTAAAATTAACCAAAGCGTTATAGATGGTCAGATGGGGGGGGGATTAAAAATTTTCTACATTCATTTTCTATGACTAACATTTAATTAATGAAATGTTCACTAAACAAAGTAAATTAAAATAGTACAACTGAATTAAACTCAAGACTGATTGTCCGCGCCTTCTATAAACACTTTATTTTTTATCGCTCATCTTTTAAATCAATTAATTAAAATTGAAACGTTAGTTTAAAATAAAATTGAGATAACTATAGCCAGTAAATACACACACTCCTATATCACAGTAGCACGACGAAAAGATAAAAATAATATTCATGCTATTTAAGGGCCCGTTTGGGGTGGCTTATTAGAGATACGGCGGCGTTTTCACAACTCTCCTGCGATTTTGTTTCGCGCGTAAGGACTACAGCAAGATATTGCTGGACGTCGCTTTCTGCTTGCCCTTCCTTATTCGCGGCAGCCCTTCGGACCCTGCGTTCAGCTTATCGTTCGCGCTATTACCTTCTCGTCCCCGATCCCGTCCGCAGCGTCTCTCCCCTTCTCTTGTGAAGCCGAGCTCGTCCCGATCCCGTCCCTTCTCTCACGAAGTCGTCCCGATCCCGTCCCTCTCTCGCATCCCATCCCTGCATCCCTTCTCGATCGCCTTGCGTCCTCTCGCAAAGCCGTCCCAATCCTGTCTCCTTGGATAGGCAGCCGTTCTCGTCGGTGCCATGGACCGCGTCATGGCTTCAGTAGTCGTTAGCCCTCGAACTTGCAGGCAGGCCATGACCCGGTCATTGTTTACATCGCCCACTGCTTCAAATCTTCCTGCGATCTTCATAAATATCAGCTCCTCTCGATCTCTGCTCGGAGAAAGAACACATAAAGAGAGAGGGAGAGAGAGATAGAGAGATGGCGAAGACGAGGAAAGGGGTATTGGAAGTGAAACTCTTCGATGCGAGGGGGCTGAAAGACACTGATTTCCTTGGTGAGTGTAGATTTCTGCAACTTATTTTTTTTTTTTTTGAGGAATCCCTAACCTTTTCTCGCTGAACTATGAGTGTCGGTTGTGATTCTCTTTAATTTTCCTAAATTTCAGTAAATTTTTACCTAGTTTTGTCATCAATGGATGCAGGAAGAATTGATCCTTATGTGGTGTTGCAGTATAGGAATCAGGAACGGAAGAGTAGTGTCTCCCGAGGTTTTTGTTCAGACGCTTCTGCATCATCATTTAGCTAGCTTATTTGATTTTGTTTTCTAGTTTTTTTCTTTTGGGTTCTTTGATTTGTTTGAAATACAGGCAATGGAAACTGAATCTGTATAAAATAAATATGATCAGAATTTTTGGCACTAATAGATTGTAGGTCGAAAAGTAAGTAAATCAGCTTGCTTAAATAGTATAAAGAGTTAAAGTAGGTAGAAGAATGGTTGTTTAGGTGGTGTCAAATTCATCTATTAAAAGTTGTCTAGTTTGACTTATGATTAACAAAATAATTGCTGATCATTCAAAGAAAATCATGTTGTAATTCATTAATATATATTATAATAAAACTTTGCTCCACAGATGAGGAATGGTTGCTAAGCTTTGAATACTAAATTTCTCCGCAGAAAACTGCCACTTTACATTTTTAGTTCATTTATTTGATTTGTTTTTCTATCAAATACATTTTTGTTATCTTCTTGTCTCAATATATGATTTCGACTTCAGTTAATGCATGGTCTTCTCATAAATTAATAAGTATGATTAATCGATTTCATGCACATTTTTGGATGAAGAATTTCTAATATGAATACAAAATGGTGAGATGAATGTGGGGCAACAGTAACACATTGATTTATTACTAAGAATATAGAAAGAATGTTTCAATACTTTATCATCAAATTGTACGTCAAATATACTTTTTCGTTATATATATATATATGTATATATATATATATATATATATATATATGTTGTGAATTTAGGTTTTAGCTTGTACTCTTTTTTCATTTGATATTATTTCTGAGGCTTTTGTATTATCTACTTCTGTGCTCGTTTTAGTTCTGTAGTAAATAGTTTCACCAAACAGGGGCATGAATGTCATTTATGCAGCAACAGCTATCAATAAGCTATTCTGAATAATCTCCACCAAACAGCAAACCAGTTTATTCTGATAATGTGCAGATTATCAGAATAATCTGCTTATCAGCAGATTATAAATAATCAACAGTTGCCACAAACAGACCCTAAGCTCTTAATAAATCAGTAATAAAATATTTGCTAAGTTATAAATATGATCACGCACGATTTTTCATATTATTTAAAATTTTTTACAATATCAATAACATGTTTATATCATTTATATCTTACAATATTCACAAGAGCATCCTCTCAAAATTTTACAAGTTAATTCAATATCAATATCCTTTCTCATTAATGTGCACGAGTACTTTAGTGTTCCCTCACTAGTACCATAAAGGGATGACTCCACTATAATTTAAGCATACACATAAAATCATTCTATGTAGTTGATATCATTCACAATTTTAGATCACAATATGTAATATTTATTAGCATAATGCATAAAACTTTTAATAATGTGATATTACAAATATTCATATCGAAATGATCGATAAAATATAGGAATTGAGAAAATCAATTTCATTAAGCAAGAATAACAATTCATACAACTGGTTTAAAAGAGATACAAAAATAATACTATAATTTAAGATTAGTACTAGCTTCAATGACAATTTATTTGTTATTGGATTTATCTTGATCCCGACTCTTCTACCATTGATGTTTATAATAAACATGATATCAATATTACAAAAATTTAATTTTTTTACATTATTTTAATTAACTATTAAATTTACATTATATCAGTATTAATGTTCATCAATTTACTTTATGAAATTGTATTTTTTTATGTAATCCTAGTTATTTTGTCATTCAATATATATATATATATATATATATATATATATATTCCTCTTCCTCGCCAACTTGCGGCTCTGCTAGGGTTTCGCCTCATGGCGAACCCTAGCGACAGTTACCGCTGTATACCGCTTCGACTTGCCTCTTCTCTGGCGTCGTCCTTGTCATCGCTTTCGTTGTTCTCCTCTACAGACAGAACGACGCGATCCTTCGGCTTCGCAGAGCTCACTCGTCCCGGGTCGCAGGTTCTCGTCTGCTCGCAGAGCCTGGTTGGCTCGTCCGGGTCGCAGGATCTCTGGACGGCTCGTCTGCTCGCATGGCCTGGTTATCTGGACGGCTCGCCTGCTGTGCCGCTATCCTGCGGTATCGCTCTGGACGGCTCCAGTCGTCGTCGTCTTTCTTCTGCCGACTGAACGACGAGTCTTCCGTCGTTCTTCTGCCGACTGAACGACGCCTGCTCTTTGTCGGCGGGTCCAGCTATCTGTGCTTGCAGCGACTCTGCGTTCTCTACTCTGGGATCCTCGGCTCTGTACGAGAAGAAGGGCCACAGCGGCTATTGCGTTTGCAGCGGCCCGATTCTGCGTGCGTTGTCGCTCCCTGAGAATTTTGCTGACTGAAGGGGCTGCTCGATCTGCGACTTGTGTCTGTCTTCATGGCAGCTAAGGCGTCTTATCGTCGGAGTCGTAGGCGACGATTCCCGTAAAAACTTGGATCATCTCTTCTTTCCACAAGAGCTTCATGATACTGCGGCTGGAAAAAGACAGGGTGCTTTTATCAGGCCGATAGGTGTTAAAGATGGGAAACCTGCGATTATCTTCACGACCGAGGAAATGATGGTTCTCTCTGATGATATTAAGTTCACTTTAGTTGGGAAATTTCAATTTGGTCACCCTAAGATGGATTTTGTTAGAAAATTTTTTGAGAGTCTGAAGCTCATTGGAGGATGAAAGTTGGGAGTTTTGGATGGCAGACACTTACTTATTAGAATTCAGAAGGAAGAAGATTATGTCAGAATCTTTGCTCAACAATCTGTTTTAGTTGCTGGCACCAACATGAAGCTTATCAAATGGACTCATGATTTTGACCCAACTAAGGAACCTCCTCTCGTTCATCTGTGGTTCAAACTTCCGGGACTCCCATTTCATTTGTACAATCCACGTGTTTTGTACAACATTAGCCAAGCTCTCGGTACTCTCAGAGTTGATTCACCTACCTTTGATAGGGTCTTGCCAGGTGGTGTCAGGGTTCAGGTGGAGAGGGATTTCACTCTTTCAGATGTGGATCGATTTTGGATCACAGATGGTGAGGATGAGTTTTGGCAGGAGGCTGTGGTGGAGAACAGGCCTCTTTTGCCAGCATTGTAAAATGTTTGGGCACATTAGGGACACTTGTTATGGATCGCATCCTCCCTCAGGAAAGGGCTTCGGGCGCTTCGTCGTTGTTGGGATTTCCAACAAAGAGACGATGCTACCACGACTCGAAAAGAATAGGGTAGCATCCGATGTTGATGACGGCTTACACTCGACCGACAAGGTCGTCGGGAGACTCCTCAACCGGTTGTACAAATTGTCACTCCGATGACTACGGTTGTTATCGAACAGTTCGGAAGTGTGTCCTTCCTCCCGTGGCTCGAGTCATCTAGGGGCTACTTTAGGCGTCCACTCTAACGGATACATCCGAACTTTCAGCAGAAAAAGAAGAAATCCCCAACCCATTGCTGAACCCACCGGTATGAATCAGCAGGATCAGTCAACGAAAGAGGAAGAAGCAGAAGGAGCAGAAGAAGATGATGGAGAATATTGGCAAGTTTATCATTCTCGATGGAAGAAGAAACCTGAAGATACACATCCAGATGATGAAACCTTGGTTACTCAGGGCAGTGGAGTAGCATTAAAGAGTTTATTTTATGGATCACCAAGGCATAGAGCGAGAGGATCACGTTCTCGTTCTTAGGCATTGTTTGTGCTCTTTTTCTGTTCTGATCTTTTGGATCCTTTTGGTAGCTTTGTATCGCAGGGGTAGGGCTCCATCTATTGGGCCCTCTCCTCAAATTTCTGTAACCGCTTTTATTTCAATAAAATTTGCCCTAGGGCTTTCCAAATATATATATATATATATATATATATATATATATATATATATATATATATATATATATATATAACGATTGGTTGACTAGCGGAACCGCCAACCATCCCATTGAGCTCGCAATCCCGTTAGGTTTAGGATTAGACCCCATAGCCGACCAAATCAAATACCACCTTCATATAGCGGATAACTCACTTGGAGGGAATTTGAACCCCCTTCCTAAGAGGACATACAATCGACGAGTAGATGCTTCTACCAACGAATGATGACGAAGCACTATATATATATATATATATATATATATATATATATATATATATATATATATATATATATATATATATATATATATATATATATATATATATATTGCACCAAATAACATTTATAAATGAATATTGCACCAAATAACATTTATAAATGAATATAAGGCAAATACATAGCGTCCCCAGTCAGAAGGAGACGAAGAGGGGAAGGTGGAAATAAACCTACAAAAGGAAGATCATCATAATGTCGAGCTAACCAATCCGCAGGGGAGTTGGCTTCTCTATTTATGAAACGCCACTCAATACTCATTCGATGCATAGCGATTAAATCTCTAATTCTTTTAAGCAAAGAAAGCAAGTCCCATTGTAGAGGCAGAACCCCCACCAAAATGTCATAGAGAACCTTTGAGTCCATTTCCACATAAAGCCTTGTAAATTTGAAAGAGATAGCAGTTTTTAAAGAAAGGAAAACAGCCCAACACTCAACAGAAAGATGAATATCAGCAGCAACAGGAGAGGTAAAGTAACACGAGCTTCCTCATATGATCTTTGAAAATACCCCCAGCAGCAGCATACTGGTCAGTCCAACTCCCATCCACGTTGACCTTGACCCAACCGGTTGGAGGGGGCTGCCAATAAACTAAAACAGGGATTCTACCTTTTCTCACAGGCAGATTAAGCCCAGTAGAGGCTTTAAAAGCCTTATTATAATAAGCAATGGCATAAGAAGCAGTGATTAAAGAGGAGGGAGGAGAATTATCATACTTATGACCGTTTCTAGCTTCCAAAAGGAACCAAAGGACAACCAGCGGAAAGGAAGGAGAGACAGCTTTTAAATCAGTAAACTACTTCCATTCCCAAAGGTAGTTAACAACTGTGCTAGTGTGAGACCAAATTATACCAAAGTTCAAACCGATTGCATTTCCAAACCTCCTTAGAATAAGAACAATCAAAGAAAGTATGCAAAAGACCCTCCTCAGCATTCTTGCAAAGAGGGCAAATTGATGCTAATTTCAGCCCCTTCAGCTTTAAAATGTCATCTAATGGTAGAGGAGAAATATCTCCAAAGAAAAAATGAGATAGAAGGAGAGAAGTATTTATGCCAATCATGGGGCCCCAAAACCATTCAAGAAAAGTATGTAACTTTGCATATATCATTTGGCTGACAGAGAAGTTGGAAGATTTCTTCCAATGCAGGGTGTCCCGCTGGTTATAACCAATAGGAGTAGAAGCAACTTGAGCGACTAATCGCTCCCCAACAACAACGACATAGCTTCCCAACATCCCAAGAGCCCTGATTCCAACAATCCGCAACAGTGAGGTGATCAGTGTGAGGAGGAGGAGGTTGGTTATTTAGGTTAGCTATCCCCCAACTGTCAAGCCAGAACGAAATTCGACCATCCCCCAGCTCACAAAAAATAAATTGCTTAGCCACAGATCTAGCATTGAGGATGGCCTTCCAAATTTTGGAATCCCCCACTTTCCAGTTCACAAGTGAAGGGTGAGTAGAGGAACAATATTTTTGGTGCATAAAAGTAGACCACAGAGAAGTGCCCATACGAAATTTAAACCATAACTTGGCCATGTTAACCTCCACAATGCAATTTAAAGCTTTGAAACCCAAGCTGCCAGATTTAGTAGGTTTACAGACTTTGCTCCAAGGGAGCCAAATCTTCTTAGCAGGCCCACCCGACCACAAAAACTTATTGAAAAGCTTTTCTAGCACCTTTAAGGCACCTTTCTTGGGGTTAAAAACCTGCAAAGCATAAAGAGGGATACTTTGGAGCACACTATAGGAGTGTGAGCCTACCCCCATTAGAAAGAAATACATTTCTCCAATCAGCAGTTTTGGTTTTAATTTTTTCAATAACCTCATCCATCTGGGTCTGCTTAATCCTCCCCCTCAATAAATTCACACCAAGGTACTTCAGGGGTAGGGAAGAATTATGAAAAGCAGTGAAAGAGGTGGCCCAAGTGATAATAGAGGCCCGGACCTGTTTACCAAAGAGTAGCTGACATTTGTCAGTATTGAATGTCAAGCCCGAGCAGGCTTGGAAATCCTGAAAGGTCCTCATTAAAGTTTTTATGGAGGGTTTAGAAACATTAGCAAAAACAATAACATCATTAGCATAGGCAAAATGGCTAACAACAATCTTAGCTTTATAAGAAAATTGAGTATAGGGGTGAGTAAGATGCATTTTATTCAACTGCCTAGAAAAATAGTCAAGTGCAATGATGAAAATCATAGGAGAGAGGGGGTCACCCTGCTTGATGCCCATATTAGCAGAGAAAAAACCGTATGACTGGCCATTAACTAACACACTGTAATGATTATTAGAGAACCACCTTTTGATAAGCATACAAAAGGAAGCATTGAAACCCCTAGCTTTCAGCACATTAATAATGAAGTCCCAATTAATTGTATCAAAAGTTTTCCTGATATCAAGCTTAAGGATAAGATTCCCTCCTCTGAACTTTTTATCCAGATCTTCTAAAATCTCTTGGGCTAAAAGGATATTGTCAGTAATATCACGACCTTTAATGAAAGCAGATTGCTGAGGAGAAATAATATTAGCTAGATGAGGTTGCAGTCTAGCAATGAGGATCTTGCTTATGAGCTTAGAAATGATAGTAGTAAGTGAAATGGGTCGAAAGTTTTTCCAGTGTGTCTTATCGGAAGACTTGAGGATTAAAACAAGCATAGCAGCAGTGAAATATTTACGTGGATTATCACCAAGGAAGAAGCTTTGCACAGCTAGAGCTACCTCAGTCTTAATAGTATCCCAACAAGTGATATAAAAGCCGGAAGTGAACCCATCCGGGCACGAGGCTTTGTTGGAATGAATGTCTTTGAGAGCATTGAAGATTTTCTGTGTATCAGGGGGGTAAGAGATGTTGAGTTCAGCCACCATGTCCCTCTGATCCGCAAAAAGCTCTTCACTTATAGAAGTAACATGTTCATTGTCAGCATAAAGAGTAGAGTAATAATTAACTGCATCATAGCCAATCTGCTTAGAATCTGTAAGAACAGCACCGTTCTCAGAAGCAATTTTGAGAATAGCATTAATATTTCTTCTATGTTTAATAGTGGCATGAAAATATAGTGTTCCGGTCCCCATTTGAAAAATGCACACCATTAGCCTTTTGCATTGGAAAATTTTCTTCAGTAGATATAGCCTCAAGAAGCTTATTATGTGCACTGATTAAGTCATCAGCAAGGGATGCATTATCAATGATTTGGAGTTCCAGCTCATCAACAATATATTGTGCTTCCAAAACTTTAGTATGTACATTACTGAATACCTCAACATTCCACTGTTTCAATCCCCTAACCACCTTTTTGTGCAAGTGCCAAAGACTGTACCAAGGAGTACCAGCCACATCAGGTATCCAAACCTGCCTCATAAAAGTAAGAAAAGAGGGATGTGAAGCCCACACATTAAGAAATTTGAAATGAGAAAAAGTAGGTTTATTATGAAAGGCCAAGGTGAGTAATATAGGATTGTGATCAGAAGCAGCATGACTAAGATGCTGCACCCTGGCGATGTTATAATAACTAATGAGTGATGCTTTCCCGAAGAAGCGATCTAATCTTTGCATTAGAGAACCTCTTCTCTAAGTGTAGGGGGATCCAGAGAAACCTAGATCATAAAACCCAGAGTCATAAATATGATTGCAAAAACAATTGATCAGATTTGTGTCAGCTCTAGCACCACCTCTCCTCTCCAAAGGGGACATGATCATATTGAAATCCCCACCAACAACCCAATTATCAGTAATAGTGTTGCCCATCTAAATTAACTTATTCCATAACAAAACTTTGTCATGTAACAGGGAGCTAGCATACACCAAAGTGGCCCATCCTTGAAATTCCTCTTTCTTAAAATGTAGGAGAACATAATGCACATCATCACCAATTATATTAACTTGTACTTCTCTTTTCCAGAAAATCCATATCTTATTATTGTTGCTACATTAATGGTGGAAATTTGAAAATTTTCTAAGGATTTTCTCTCTATTGCTGGAAACCAGAGGTTCCAAAATAGCAAAGAAACCCGGCTTGTGGACCCTAGTCAGCTGATTGAGACGATTAAGGGAATGGGGGTCCGCCACTCCCCTACTGTTCCAGATTAAAATGTTAAACATTTTTCCTTAAACCGCCCCTCGTAGTTATCCGGAGGGGGGGGGGTGTAAGTGCTCATTTCAGAATGATATGCGACCTCAGGAGTGTTGCAATCTGAAGTTGCAAGAGCTCAGATTTTTTCATTCCCCTCTTCCTACTAAATTTTTGAATTTGCCACTCCGCTTCCAATGAATTGCCTGCCTCCAAAACTGGATCAAGTTGAGGAGAAGTACAAAGTATGTTAGTAGCAACAGACAAAGTATCACATGTCGCAGGATGAGTGTTAACCAAAAGGAGTGGAGTAGGGGAGGTGGGGAGAGAGGCCAAGCATGTCGAAGGAACTTCAGTGCGAACTAGAAATACTGAGGGGGCATCCACATCAGAGATGTGATCAGAAACTTGAGAACCTCCATCCTGAAGAGCATCAGGAGGGTCAACATGAGAGAAAGCTGCGACCTCAGTAGGGTGTAGGAACAAAATATCAGAAGGGGTGGGTGTAACATCAATAAAACAATCATGGGGAAGGACTGCTGCTTCAACAGTGTGGAGTTGGTTCGACTCAACAGGATTATTGAGTGTAACATCAGTAGGAGGTATTCCATATGCAGAGCCAACAGGGGGAACCACCGGAGAGGCAACTGCTTCTACATTGTGGTGTAGGTTGGACTCAACAGGATGACGGGGTGTAACTGCAGCAAACACAGTGGCAGAAACAGGGGGAGATGTTTCTGCTTCTACATTAAGGTGTAGGTTGGACTGATCAGGATGAGGGGGTGTAATTTCAGCATTTGCAGAAACAGCCTGTGGAAGATGGACAGGAGGAACTGCGGAGATAGGAGGAGCCAAAGGTGCAGTTACAAGAGAGGGGTATCCACCTAGTGTTCTGTTTGGATTTCTAGGCACAGCAAGTGGCCTCAAATTGGGGTGTAATTTATAACAATCAGTAGGGCGGTGTCCAAACATTGAGCAGTGTGAACAGTAAGGGGGATGAGACCCCATAATAACAGGCTGCCAGTAACCCTTATGAGAAGAACCAATCCAAACTCCCTCCGAAAAGGGTTGGGTAACATCCCTTTCAACAAGCACGTAGGCATCAGAAGGTCTAGTCACCTCTAAGGTGGGGTTATCCACACGAAGAGGTTTACCAAAATCGCCTGCAAAAGTGAAGAGGATTTCGTAGTTAAAGAGATGATACATAATCCCTGGGAATTGAATCCATAACGGAATAATCGGAGATTCTGCCTTAGGATCAAAATCAACACTCCACTTCAGGATTTTCATAAATTTATTTTCAATATTTAGCACCTTACGCGCAAAAACCAGAGTGTAGTTCATATCATTTGCTAACTGTATGATAACATGACTCCCATCCAACGCGCCAACTTTCCACGGTCTCGAGAGCTTCAAGAGATCAAGAGCCTTACGAATAAAGTCAATTTTAGGGTGACCATAAAAAAATTTACCGACCAGAGCATAGCGACAAGAAGAAGCGAGATTCGTCTCTTCATCAGTAAGGAAAAGCGCCGGTTTCCCGTTCTTGCATCCAAGCTTCTTAATAAATCTGTAGTCACCTCCAACTTCCAAGGCATCGTGGAAAGCCTGGGGAAAAAGCAGGAATTCTTCTTCGAGCCCGAGCTCAGGCCGTTAGAGACGGCCTCTGCGAAGCTTCGAGCCATCAGAAGAGGGAGGAAGAAGAAGGAGAGGAAGGAGCATACCCGCGTCAGAGGAGGAAAGCGAAGGGAGACGACGACATTGAGGAAATCGCCACGGAATCGCCATAGAACCCAGAGCAGAAAACCCTAGACGACGCATATTATATATATATATATATATATATGATTAACTAAAAACTTGCCTTACATAAAATTTTTTGGGGTTAAAATTCCCTCTAGCTCGCACACTTCACATACTTCTCATCTTCAAGCTTAAATTCTATACCTTGAGTCCTAATTCAATAAAATTTTCTATTTAAGATTAATTAATAAACACACACACACACACACACACACATATATATAATTAAATTGCTTAATAAATATTATTAAAACCCACTTGTACCTTCTCAGTTGAAATCCCTAAATGCATGCAGGATCCTCGACTGCTCAGAACCCATGGGAAATCCACGAACAGACCACTCCCTTCTCCTCTCGTTGGTTTGGCTCAATCATCTCATGCAAAAGTTTTCCTTCTTCTCCTTCACGCCAAAGTCACGAGCCGCTAAGCACTTATGTCTTTTGCCAACCTCGACGACGCCTCCTCTGTTCGATGATCGAAAACATCTCGTCAACCGACATCACCTCCTTTGGCCATGAGGAAGCCCTTAGCTTGCACCCATTGATCCTCCTTTCGTCAAGCATCCATCGACTCCCTAGAAAGTCGTTAGGGTTGGTGTCTGCCTCTCGATCTCACATCTGTCTCCCTCATACGCAACAATTTATAGGTCAAGCCCCTTCACCTTCTCGACCGTTCACTTCATTTCCCTCCCTTCGACCCACTCGAGGAGATGAAACAAGGCATCGTAAAGCTGACCAAGGTGGACAAGGAACAACTAAAGAGTATTAGTTATCTCAAATCCCAAGAAGGTCAAGTTAGTCGCCAACGCCAAATTAGTTGTAGACTTCTGCCACCCTCTCACTTAATCCCAAATCTTCTAGCATCAGCTCCAAAACCACCTTGCATCATTTAGTGAGATAGCTCCATTTTGGGTTTAGAAACACCAAATTACATATAACTTCTACGCCCATTACAATATGCGAATGTTTATTGTTGGTATTGGTGATCTACAAGATTTTTATCCAACTAAAAATTAGGCTAATTTTTTAGAATAAATGAAATATTGAAAAACGAATGAAAATAAATACAATGTTTTGATATACATGGGCCAAATTCAAATGATTCAACGTATTATCAATAAGGAACTTCTTCATAGAATCTTAAATTCAATTAGGCAGGGAACATAATAGCAAACACGCTTCCTTTTCATATTTTTCGTATTTCAAGAAGGCTAACTGAACTAGTTGCCCTCACTAAACGAAAACAGCAGAACACATTCAACCTGCAACAACAACAACAAAGCCTTAATCCTCCATTGCGTCCTATTTAGTGTCAATTTTTCATTTAATTCTAATAAATTAAGATCATTTTTTTATGCAATAAGCCCAAGTCTTCCTAGAACATATTGAACCTGCAAACCCAAAAAATTGTTTCCAGAGGCATTTTAAATCTTTGCTTACATCCATTATCCATTTTAACTTATGGCTGTTTATTTTAAATCACTTGGTTTATCATCTTAAAAAATTTTATTATACAATATGAGGAATATTCTCAGTCAGTTTCCCAGTTAGTAAAAAAGTAGTGCATTCCTTCTTGTAAACAAAATGCCTTGGGCAATAGAATTAACAAAAACAGAGTCCATATCATATGAAGCCAACCACGTCACTCCAATAAAGTAATTCATTGTAAACATTAACAAACTGCATTAAGGATAATGTTGAGTTGTTAATTGAGGTAATAAATCAGCATAATAAGACTTAATTATAATCATGCAACTAGGGTAGAGCGCTAAACTAAAACTGAACAAGTAGATACAGAAGGAACAACTAAATATGGAACTGATAACTATACTGATACAAAATTTCAAAAACTCGAAACACCCATTTTATTGAAATGCATACCTTGTGTTAAAACACTCGGCTTGAAAACGAACAAAACACCAAGGTAACTTAAAGAAAGACCTGATGTAAAAACAAGCAAAACAAAAGAATTCAGACTGAAAAACAAAAATATGAGCATTAAAAAATATATTACATAAGTAGACAATAAGATTGAGATATTTTTAAGTATAGAAAATAACAGCCATTACAAAGTCAAAGTAGGAAGATCTTCAATAAAGAGACATCATAACCACAAGAGCTTTTATTTGTCTTCCAAAATATGCATATTAGAAGGCCTAACAAGAGTAAGGGTGAACAAATTAATGGTTTGGCCGGGGACGAAGCCAAGAATGCAAACAAATTGGCTATATCCAAACCATTCAAATAATCAAATTTTATTTCCTTCATAATAAATAAACTAGCTCACAAAAACGGTCACTTGGTTTTGACTTTTAGTTTTAGTACTTCTATTTTATCAAATATAGGAAACACATTATCGACAAACTCTTAAACACCAGAAGGTTGCAAGTAAACTGTTCCCATACAAATTCAGGCATGGAATGTCCAATATCTAGGGTCCGCCATGGCCAAATGCAAACACATGCAAACATGAACACGTTTATGTATTAATCCTGGATGCCATTCCAAGATGAATCATATTTTAGCATGCACTTAGGTATTTGTTTATTCATGTATACAAGCATGTATTCATGGCTTCATGCATCATAGTATGACCTTGTAGAATGTTTTGGATGTCAGTGACCATGTGTGTGCATGTCAAGATGAGTTATGGTAGAATATTGACAGCAGCCACCAAAAGTTGATAAATGAGGTTAGTGACAATAATTGGCAGCATGCATGCACATGAAGTTTGCAAAGGCCTCCAAAAGCCAACAATGGTAGTGACGGGCAATCATCCAATGTCTGCAATGATGTTTGATTATAAGATGCAAGAAACGACTACAAATCCTTGACTGTTGGCAATGATGTTTGTTTATTGAACACTAATACATGTGGTCAATCATATATGACCGCATTTAAGTTTGAAGCCGAATTTCACTATTGGACTTTATCAGTTGTTTAATGGAATTTTTAACAATCCAAAGTGGAAGATTAATTTATGAAAAATCATGCTCAATGTGGATATTATTAAAGCATGAAAGAGCATTGAGGTTAATTCCATATTAAATAGGTTAAAAATATGTTGATGTAGAATATACATTGCTAATATGTTATTGATGGGCTTACACTTTTGGATTAAAAATAAATCTTTTTTTGTATTGATGTATTTGGTTCAACCTCTTCCTTTAGTTTCATCCTCCTCAAGTGATTTTTGGATCTCAGGCAACTTTTACCAAGTTGAGTAAGCTTTAAGCAATGATAGTCCAATGCGTTTAGGTGCTAGATATGTAAATACATAAGTATTGGGTGGTACATATGTAAATGGACTTATTTGTTGAGGTTGGAGAGAGGCTGGGGGGATGACTGATGTGAAGAAATCTCTCACAAAACAAATTTTATTAAGGTATGAAAGAATTACCAAATGTTTGGTTAACACATAGGTTTAAACTTTCAGGTTGAAAATAAGTTTGACAACTAGTATATCAAGGCCAACTTCAGTAGCATTTTAGTTTCATCATCCCTAACAGAAAAGACAAGACTTGTGGGTTATTACATTCCTGAAAATCTAAACAATGAGCTAACCTCTCCATGTTGCATGAAAGAAAGCATTCGATTGTCAAGGATAAGTCATTGCCAAACCTTCATGAAGAGGAGCCTACTGAAAGAGTTCGAGATTAAGATTGTCATCATGATTGAATAGCCACCATTAGAAGCTCTCTCTCTCTCTCTCAACTAGCAAGCTTCACATTTATGAATCTTGTGGTAGTATCTCTAATAAGGAAGTGAACCAATAGCATTTGTGTAACTAGCTTTGGCAGTTGACAAGAAATCTTGCATCTTTTCAATTTTTCTTATTTTAATTCTCTCCTACAATATTTCCTACTTTCACTCTTCAATTGTCTTTAATCAATGGATGGCATTGAAAAAGGTCAAGTAGAGCCCAAGCTTGCTGATAAGAAGAAACTCATGGAGGGAGAAGAACAAAAAATACTAGGTAAATATCAATATATCACCTTGGCCTCTTCCATGCGGAACACACTTCAAATAGATCATTGTTTTAAAGCTCTTCAAATAGGTCCTTAATGCCTTTTAAGATTTTATTGTGGTACATCAGTTTGACTTCTAGTCTTCAATATTGTTTTTTGTGTCTAGCCTAATGTACAAATATAAATGAAACGACAATTATAGATATTGATTATAATAGTATGTTTGAATATACATGTTGAATATGATAAAGTTCAATCTCTAACGGTACTGCCTAGAGATGTTAATGTACTAGTGCACGTTGATGTTTTTTTACCATCTCAGATAAAAATTACATTAAGATCACGAACCACTGTGCTGATGTAATATATTGATCAGGTGAGTATTAGACAACAATAAACTTATTATTTCCTCCGCTACATAAATAACATATCTATTGATCAGAGATGTGTCAGGTTATGTTTAGACGATGCTCCTATGACAGATACATAAATAAAATTTATAAAAAAAGAGATATTATAGTATGCATGAATATTATGAAACTTATCAAACTGACATCCTTAATTAGTAAATTGTTTTGTCTTATACTGATTTATCTTTGATCGGTAGCATATACATTATTTTCTTATTCGTTATGTCACTGTAATTAAAAAGTAAGAGTATTCACTAGTAGTTAATAGCTCATTATTATTTTAACTTAACATTTTTAGGTTTAAACTTTTTATTAAAAGATGAATAATAGAGGATATAATGTGTGTAGAAGCCGAAGTCAGAAAACTGAAAGGTAAGTTTATTATTTTTTTAATTTAATTTTAATCATTAGTGACTCTTTTTTTTATTTTAGATCTAGGATCAATAATTAAATTTTATTTTCCCGGTACGACCGTTCTTTCCCGTATTAAGAATTTCTAGCCCCCGCGCCGAGTCATGGCAAATGTTGAATGAGTGGCATGAGCAAATAAATTATTTGCTCCAATTTTACTGCTAACACTACCCCCTTTCTCCATGTCTCCATAAGTTATTAGCAACACATGATTTTAGCAAATTCACAACAAGTTTATCCATCATCTATACATTAAAGTGGCAGTCCATCTTATTTTTTGGGGAGTATGCATACATACCGCTCAATTTATACATATTTACCTGCACTTATTTAATTTTTGTGTAATAAACTTATGCAAGGAAAGGTGTATTTCACTTTATAAAATATAGTAATTGTGATATTTTAAATGTGATGTAAAAGATTTGAGTAATATGCATATAAATATAAATGTTTAGATGTTGGCTATTTTAATACATAAGAATTAGGTGGTATGTACGTAAATACGCCTATTATCTTTATCCTAAGGAAATTTTGTGCTTATATCTAGCCATAACACCTCAAAGTCTATCAATACTAATACACAGAGCTATACAAAGGGTAGCACTAAAAGAACTTCTTCACACAATTCAAGATGTAGCCAATAACTTACATAATTAGGGAGAGGCCTATTATAAAGTTACTCTATCAATCAGCCTTATCGAAAAATTTACAGATTCATTTTACCAGTCAGTTTCTCAAAATAAGCAATAAAATTCACGCCATTGTCTATGCGATTCACTTTCTTTTTATATGACATCCGCAGTTGATGGCTAAACAATTAGTAAGATTTACATACATACAACTCTCCTAAAAAGATTTGGGCATGTTGTATAAAAAAATCATCTTATTTTATTAAAATTAAATAAAAATCTGACACTCTATAGAACACAATGGAGAAAAATGACTCATGTAACCGAAACCCACTTAGTGGGATAAAGGCTTGTTGTTGTTGGTGTTGTGCATATATTTTTTAAGAGAAAGTTAAGCCCAAAAAGGCAATATGCATGATTTGGACCCAGGACCTCAAGGTGAGAGACTAAACTCTCAATCATTATATGTCGCGAGTAAGTGGGCATTGTTGTACATACATACAACATAATTCCTATTATTTACACAGAACTAACACGTGAAATTCAATTTTTCCATACATGACACCTTACCTATGCATTAAAATATGAATTTCACTTTTTGAAAGTTAAAATGGTGATATTTTGATATGATATGAAAGATTTTGGTGGTATAAATGTTAAAATTAAGGTTTAGGTATTAGATATGAAACTATATAAGAATTTGGTGGTATATATGCCCCAGAAAATTTAACTTCTTTTTACCATATACATTTAAACACCTGTAATAGGGCACCCACATGTGCTATCTACCCCTCTACGAATAAATGAAGGATTAAAAAAATAACTTCTGGAAAAAGATAATAATCATGATAAATAACTCCAAAAAGCGCACTCATACCTCCAATATCTGAAAGAGCCAATTTCTCCTGTAAAATAACTTTTGCACCAATAGATGCTACAATTGGGGTAGCAAAGTTCAGACAAATAGCATATGATAGAGGTAGATTTTTTACACTGAAAAAAGGCAGAATTGAAATCATTCAAATGATAAATCAATAATTTCAAGATGAAGAAAAAGTTAAGGATAAATTATTATAGAAGTATTATGGCACTCGGAATGTATTTTCCATGATAATTGAAAATATAGAAGTTGACATATAATGATGCATATAAAGAATTGATATTTTGATAATTTTGATAACTAATAAAAAATTAACATTGTTAAAAGCATTAGGTAACTTCAAGGCTATAATATTGCCTGAAGTAGGCTATGTACTCACATGAGCGAAGGAACTAATAAAAAAAGTCTTAAAGGAAACTTATTATAATTGTGAGGAACACTTGTAAAGAGAATAAAAAAAATAACGAAAAAGAAAACCAACTTAAAAGAATACATTATTTGCTGCAGTGCTAAGCACCGTGTGATGCACATGAATTCCTTTTTACTTGTGCACAAAATATAAAGCAAATAGGCGGTACACAATCTAGAATGTTAATGATCTATATCATATATGATTTATTTCGTACATACAATAGTTATTTAATTACCCAAACTTAAACATACACCTAAATAATAATTTTTTAGAAATATAATGATATAATAGCTATTTCTGGTTATCCAAAGCCAAAAAATGAAAAGCATGAATGACCAAGCTTAGGCTAGGTACTCACATGAGCGAATGAACTAATAAAAAAGTCTTAAAGGAACAATAATCTTATTATAATTATAAATAATACTTATAAAGGGAATGAAAAAATAACCAAAAAGAAACCAACTTAAAAAAATATATTATTTGTTGAAGTGCCAAGCACAGTGTGATGCACATGAATTCCTTTTTACTTGTGCACAAAATATAAAGAAAAGTGGCAGTATACAAGCTAGAGCATTAATGATTTCTATATCATATATGATTTATTTTGTACATACAATAGTTATTTAATTAGCCAAACTTAAACTTACACGCTAGATAATAGTGTTTTAGAAATATAATGATATAATAGCAATTTCTAGTTATCGAAAGCCAAAAAAAGAAAAGCATGAATGACCAACTAAAGACAAAGGCGAAGGCAGCCTAAATTAAGAGAATGTAAAAATAAGGTACTGAGAAACATTTTCAGGAAGAAGCTAGTAACGCAAGAAGAAAGAACTAGTGAGAAGCAAAAAAGAAAAATATCAAGCAATAGAGTGCAACAAGAAGAATCAACATGAATTAACTAGTTTCAACAAGAGAGATTGTAGAACTAATGATAAGTAACTAAATGAATATGGGGTATAATAAAAAGCAAAAATTTTTGCATGGTTATTGTGACAAATGCTAAACCATGACATCTAAACTTGAACTTTGTTTTGAACCAGAGCCAAGAAACAAATACTACAACGCAACACAGTAACGTGGGTCAACAAAAGTGCTTTAATGTAAGCTTGAAATTAATAGGCAAGCACTGTGCAGGGCCAATGCATCAATTGGCTTTGTTCATAAATTATGCATTTAAAAGCACCGCATTGAACTATACTACGTAAAATAATAACTTTTAAAGTACTATTGCATTCAAGGACAAATACTAACAAAAAAGATTACTATAAATAAGTACAATTGAACTTAATTTGTAGCATGCAGAACTTCGGATAACAAAAATTTCCTATTTTCTATTCCAACGTCACCTTTACTCATAGTCTCTTCTCCAGTATTAAATTTGTATCCCTCAATCTCTTTCTTTGTGTCCTTAGATTCATGCTCTTTATGTTCAAAATTTACTGCTCTAAAACTTGAAGCTCTAGCATGCACATTTGATCATACTAATTGTTTAGCAAGCAACATATATTATCCAACTCGAGATGCTATTTCCAAAATGATCAATGTCAAATTGTCACTGTTAAAACTAGCTATCATTATTGCTTGAAGAATTGCACAGCACTCTAGTTATAATAATATGCTATTCTAACTAATGGTGCCATAAGGGAAGTCGCTAACCTGGGCAGCAACTCAGTGCTGGTAACCGCCTCAAAGAAATTTAAGGCACTAAACCCTCACCAAGTCATGCTATGAGTATGGAGAGAGCATCTGACTCATATTTAATAATTACATTAAACACAAAAACTACGAACAAAAAAATTTGAAAAATGATCACCCAGTGTACCCAAATTGGCTAATTCAGGTGAAATTTTGATTAAGTTAAAAAAATACTTAACTTTTTTATTTCCCCAAAATCCAACCTAATATTTTCATAACATTCTGCATTTTATATGGATCAAATAAAAATACGCAATAAAATTGTAAAAACAAAAGGATAATTAATAAGGTTTAATGTAAAAGAAGCATATATGTAATAACTTAGATGTTAATTTGCTTACTTTAATACCCTCACCAAAATTTTTCTTTCTAAAACTTCCAGCCCAACACCATTGCTGCCAACACTCCAATAAGCTGATAGTTGCAAGCATTTAAAGATGTTTTAAGGGATATTTTTCATAAAAACATAATTATAAAAACCTATATACATAAATATTTTTATCTCAAAATTTAAATTTCCTCCTTGGTTTCTTCATGCTTCTCTTCATCTTCCTCTCCTTTTCCATTCCTCTTCTTCCTTCTCTTTTCTTCCGCTATTTTCCACAAATCGAAGCCACACCAGAGCATTGCTTCTTGGTTTCGTGTGTAGATCCTCGTCTCTGACTTTCCTATAGTACTGAATCGTGTGAAAAAAGGTGTGAAAGAGGAAATCAAAGGAAATGAGAGAAATATAGAATATATATATATATAAAAGAATGGTCGGAAATTTATATACGAGCCTCCAACAGCCCTCATGTGCCTATCTATTCGAGGACGTCCCTCACTACTAGCAAACTGACCAGAGGAGGATTCGAACCCTTGACCTGAGGGGACTTACGACCCTCAAAGAGGTTGCTCTACCAACAAGTTCTCTAAAGCAAGATCTTTATAATAGTACGCTACATAATTGAGTGAGCCCAGAAATCTCTGTAATTGACGGAGATCAGTGATTTCATTTGGAAATTTAGAAGCAAATTCTATGCTTCTTTCAATTGGAATAATTGCATTCCGGATAATATTATGTCCTAAAACCGTATTTCGGTTTGAAATAATTTGATTTTGGACTCAAAGATTACTTGCCCATTATTTTTGACAAGTCATTGGAATGTCTGTAGATGCTTAAAATGTTCCTCTATTGATTCAAAGAAAACAAGTACATCATCAATATAAACTAATATATAATCAGAATATGGATTGAAAATTTCATTCATAATTTTCTGGAAATCAAAAGGAGCATTTTTCAATCCGAACGGCATAACGTTCCATTCATAATGACCAAACAGAACAGTAAAGACCGTTTTATATCTGTCAGATTTTGAATCTGCCAGTATCCAAATTTTAGATCAAATTTTAAAAATATTAGAGATTTACTTAGGCGATTAAGTAAGTCTCTTTTATTAGGTATAGGGTACCAAATCTATTTTAAAACATCATTCATGGTTTGTAATTAATAACTAATCTAGGTTTATTTCTTTCTCTTGTTGCATTATTCATAACATAGAATGCAGTACAGCTCCAAAAGAAGTTAGATTTTCTTATTAATTTTTTGTTAAGAAGTTTATTAACTTCTTCTTTACAAATTTTTAAATATTCTTGATTCATTTGACAATGTCGTATCTTTGTCTTGATATTTCTTTCATCAAAATTATCGATGTATGTTAAAGCAATACAGTGCTTTTTTTATCCCAAAAAGCAGCTGGATTATCACCGCAAATTTCTTTTAGCATATTTTTATGTGAAGTTTAATTTTTTCTTTTATGAAATTATATTTTAATGTTTCTTCTATGGATAACAAAGTGATTTCTTCTTGTAAGAAATTAATTTGATTTTGTTTTAACTTTAATTTATTTATTTCATTTAAAATAATTTCTGTAAGATTAGTGATGAATTCAAAAATAATTATTTTCTCAAACTTATTTGAATATATGTCAGTATTATTAATTTTATTAATTGGCATAATTTATAAATGAACGGAGTTCCTAAAATAATATGTTGACTTAAATTTTTAACTAATAGAAAAGGAGTATTAATGCAAATATCATTTTTGCAAATATTAGCAGAATAAATTTTATATTTAATTTCTATTTTATTTCCAGACGCAGAAATTAATTGCTACGTGGTTTTCTCAAAATATTTCCTTCTTGAATACAATTCATATCTGCTCCTCTATCAACAACGATGATAAGATTAGATAAAGTATATTCTCGATTTATATTTAAAGTAATGGTTATAAATCATTTATGCATAATAGCTTTTTGTAAAGAATTTAAAAAAGATTGTTCTATATTGTAATTATTTTCTACTGGTATTTTAGTAGGTGTATCATTACATAGTTCTAGTTTTAATAATCTAGTATTTATTTTTTCTTGATTTTTTCGAAAATTATTTATTCCAGATTTTAAAATATTAACTTCATTTTTTAAATCATTTATAGTTGTGAGTTTACTATCAGTATTTAATATTAAAGCTTTATTTAAAGCTTCTTTCATCGAATAACATTGAAAAGGAATAGTATTAGATGAGGAATATTCTCTTTCAGACTCAATTATTATTTTTAACATTTTATTTCGAGTTTTTTCATCCTCAATTTGGGATGCAATTTTAAGTATCTCTTCTTTCATTGAAGAAGATAAAGTAAATAAGTCGTTCATTTCGACTATAGATTTGTAATAATTTTCATTATTACATTTGTACTCAGATTTTATGCAATTATTTTCATCAAATTCTGATGAATAAGAGGAATTATCCTCTATTTCGTCTGAAATGTCAGATGTCTCTGAATTTTCAGGAGATGAATTTAATATTATTTTGAAAATAGATTACTTAATATTCTCATCAATATTAAGCTCGTTTATTTTCTTTTTAACTATGCATTTATTTGAATGGTGACAGGTCAACAAAGACAAATATTTTCATCAATTTTTAGATTTAAAACAGACAGAGTCAACAAGAACCATTCAAATAAATGCATAGGTAAAAAGAAAATAAATGAGCTTAATATTGATGAAAATATTAAGCAATCTATTTTCAGAATAATATTAAATTCATCTCCTAAAAATTTGGAGACGTCTGGCAATTCAGACGAAATACGGCACAATTCCTCTTATTCATCAGATTTGATTTAAATAATTGCACAAAATATGAGTGCAAATGTAATAATGAAAATTATTATAAATCTATAGTCGAAATGAACGGCTTGTTTACTTTATCTTCTTCAATGAAAGAAGAAATACTTAAAATTGCATCCCAAATTGAGCATGAAAAAACTCGAAATAAAATGTTAAAAATAATAATTGAGTCTAAAGGAAAATCTCTATTCTAATACTACTTTTTTTCAAGGTTATTCAATGAAAGAAGCTTTAAATAAAGCTTTAATATTAAATACTGATAATAAACTCACTACTATAAATGATTTAAATAATGAAGTTAATATTTTATAATCTGACATAAATAATTTTTGAAAAAATCAAGAAAAAATAAATACTAGATTATTAAAACTACAACTATGTAATGATACACCTACTAAAATACCAGTAGAAAATAATAACAATATAGAACAATCTTTTTAAAATTCTTTACAAAAAGCTATTATGCATAAATTGTTTATAACCATTACTTTAAATATAAATCGAGAATATATTTTATCTAATCTTACTGCTCTTATTGATAGCGGAGCAGATATGAATTGTATTCAAGAAAGAATAATACCTTCTAAATATTTTGAGAAAACCACGCAGCAATTAACTTCTGCGTCTGGAAATAAAATAGAAATTAAATATAAAATTTCTTCTGCTAATATTAGCAAAAAAGATATTTGCATTAATACTCATTTTCTATTAGTTAAAAATTTAAGTCAACATATTATTTTAGGAACTCCATTCCTTTATGAAATTATTTCAATTAATAAAATTGATAATACTGGCATATATTCAAATAAGTTTGGGAAAACAATTATTTTTTAATTCATCACTAATCCTACAGAAATTATTTTAAATGAAATATATAAATTAAAGTTAAAACAAAGTCAAATTAATTTTTTACAAGAAGAAATTACTTTGTTATCCATAGAAGAAACATTAAAATATAATTTGATAAAAGAAAAAATTTGAACTTTACATAAAAATATGTTAAAAGAAATTTGCGGTGATAATCCAGCTGTTTTTTATGATAGAAAAAAGCACTGTATTGCTTTACCATACATCTATAATTTCGATGAAAGAAATATCAAGACAAAGATACGACCTTGTCAAATGAATCAAGAATATTTAAAAATTTGTAAAGAAGAAATTAATGAACTTAACAAAAAATTAATAAGAAAATCTAGCTCACTTGAAGTATCTTCGCATTATATGTTATGAATAATGCAGAAAGAGAAAGAAATAAACTTAGATTAGTTATTAATTACAAACCTTTAAATGAAGTTTTAAAATGGATTTGGTACCCATACCGAATAAAAGAAACTTACTTAATCATCTAAGTAAATCTCTAATATTTTCAAATTTTGATCTAACATCTGGATACTGGCAGATTCAAATTTTTGAATCTGAGAAATATAAAACTGCCTTTATTGTTCCGTTTAGTCATTATGAATGGAACGTTATGTTGTTCGGATTGAAAAATGCTCCTTCTGAATTTCAGAAAATTATGAATGAAATTTTCAATCTATATTCTGATTATTAGTTTATATTGATGATGTACTTGTTTTCTCTAAATCAATAGAAGAACATTTTAAAAATCTATAGACATTCCAATTGCTTATCAAAAATAATGGTTAGTATCTACGAGCTTAAAATCAAATTATTTCAACTGAAATACGATTTTAGGACTTAATTTTATCCGGAATACGATGATTTCGATTGAAAGAAGCATATAATTTGCTTCTAAATTCCGGATGAATCATGCGATCTCAAGTAAATTACAAAGATTTATGGGCTCACTCAATTATGTAGCGGATTATTATAAATATCTTGCTTTAGATGTTGCTATTCTTCATAATAGATTAAATAAACATCATAATTCATGAACAGGTAATCATACTAAAGCTGTCTAATTAAATAAGCAAAATGTAAAAATGTTACATTGCTTACATATTGCAGATTCATCTCTCCCTAGACATACGCCTTTATTATTGGCTACGGAGGAATCTTAAAGCAAAAAGCTTTTAATACCGAACAATAAGTTCGTTTTATATCTGGCAAATGGAATACCACTCAAGAAAAATATTCGACCATCAAGAAAGAAATGTTTTATGTAGTTAAATGCATTACCAAATTTCAAGATGATTTATTAAATCAAAAAATTTTATTACGAATTGATTGCAGTTCAATTAAGTACATACTGCAAAGAGACGTAAAAAATCTTATCTCTAAACAAATCTGTGCCAATAGGCAAGAACAATTATCTTGTTTTAAATTTGATATAGAATACATTGCAGGAAATACTAATTCTTTACCTAACTTTCTCACTCGTGAATTTTTACAGGCAGAAGACAATGAGAGGTAGATAACCCCTCATACACGCAATCGAATGATACCTGATACACCTAAAATATATAATATTTTTATGCACATTTTTATACCTATTTTTAATGATATTGCACTTTAATGGAAGGTATTTTGTGTTTTTCTTGCGAGTATGATGAAAATGGATGGTCATGATGAAAGGAGTAAAATTGGATCAAATTTGGAGCAAAAAAATGAAAAATCAAAAATTTGCAGCGCAGTAACAGCACTAGTGACAGCTGCTTATGCCACGATTAAAAATCGAATTTCAAATGGATTTGACGCCAATTTCAAATGGGATGGGATGCAACTATTGGTGGTAACTACCATAACTTCCTTTGGGCGGTAAGTTTGAATGAATGGGTGCGTTCCTTGGTAGATACATCGAATTTGGACATATTTTGAAGAGACACCAAGACAGCTTTTGGTTTACTATTTAAAGAGAGTCTTAAGAAATATTAAGAGACTTTTCCTTTGCATTTTGAAGGGTTCTTTCTTTCTTTTGCTCTTCCACTGCATTTTTAAGAGTTTTTATTTTAGAGTAGGAGTAGAGAGTAGAAAGGAGAAAAGGGTCGGAGTTAGTGGTGTAAACGAACCGAACACGAACGAACAGAGCTAGTATTCGTGTTCGAAATGTTCGAACGCATCACTGTTCGTGTTTGGTTCGTTTAACAAACCGAACGAAAAAGATTTGTTCTTGTTCGTCTCGTTTGCTTATCGAACGAATCAAACACAAACTTTTTGACGAATCGAACACGAACTGTTTGCGAACAACAAGCTTTTTTGACAGCCATAGCTTTGATAGTATACTTCCTCAAAATAAAGCAAATTGATCAGGTATTCCGTACACATCAGGTAATCTATACCTCCTCAAAATGAAGCAAACTGAATTAGGCGTTTAAGGTTTTGTTTAGGGTTTTATTATAGTATATTAATTATAATATTATAATATTTATATTAATATAATTATACTATAATATTATTATTGTTATTAATAATTTATCATAGATTATAATTTATAGAAATTTAATCATTTAAAATATGATAAATTTTTATAATATATAATTATTTTTAAAATATCATAAATTTTTTATATAGAATTATTTTAAATTATTTTATATTTCGAACAATAACGAACCGAACACAAACAAACACATCACTGTTCGTGTTTGATTTGTTTAACAAATCAAAAGAAAAAAAATGTTCGTGTTTGTCTCGTTTGCTCGTCGAACGAATCGAACACAAACTGTTCGCGAACAACGAACTTTTTTGACAGCCTTAGTCGGAGTAAAGTATTCTTGTTCTCACTTCTTTTCTTTCTTTTAGTTTAGTTTTTATTGAAGTACGAAGTACGTATTACAAGTCATCGGAGTTTGGAGGCTTGCTACGAGGAGTAGTTTAGCGAAGAGTCGAAGTTTCGAGGAACTTCCTTGATCTTGTAGAGAGGATTTTCGGATAAGTGTTTACTTTTATTTAGTTTATTAATACTTGTTTTCGTTTATTATTTTTCTTATCGTTGTTTTTAATTTCAAATCAATGTGTTTTAATATTTTCTCAATGCATTCTGAGTAGTTTATTTTATCTTTTTCGTTCTTAAATGGAAAAGTAATTAATTTAAAGAGAATTGTTGTGGAAAGTATAAGTGTTTAAAAGTTGGAAGAAGTTGATGAGTCGATTCTAAAAACTTTGTTTACTTCTTAATTTGGCTCTATTAAGTTGTAAAATTTCTTGAGATTATGTAAGATCCAATGAGGTATTATCTTATAAAAGTTAGTAGGAATCACATGCGATTATATGGGTAGAAGCATGATATATAATTGAATGTAATATTAGAAGATATTTTTATGAAAGGGAGTAAAATTAGAGGATTTTAGAGTGACGAGCTAAAACCCCTAATTTGGTTTGAAGTTTTGAGTTTTGTTATGAGAAGTTAGCTCCAGGTTGTGGGAATCGAGGAACTACGAGTGAGAGACTGGTATCTTTCCTGTCTAACCATGTTCAAAATAATATAAATTTCAAATTAACCTATGTTCTCTATAGAACCAAGTAAGGGTAAAGAACACATTTGCTTCTATCTGTCACAACAAAAATTTAAATACTTCCATAACAATACTTTAAGAATTATTACTACTTCATGAAAGGAAAGAAAAAGATATTCTAGTTAATAGTATTTTACATCAAGTGTTATTAGTTTTGTAATTTTAATTTCTTGTTTAGCATTTTATTAAGAAAATTTCAAAAGACATATCAACCTTCAAAACTTTTCAAAATCAAGACACTTTTTCGAAAACAATCAAAGAAAGTAAAAAGACAACTTATCTTATTCCTTTAAAGATTTTACATTTTCCCTGTGGGTTCGATATCTCGGGGTTTAATCAGAAAGTCTTATATTAATTGATAAACGATACGTATACTTACGTAGTATCCCATATTATAAAATCATTATTTTCATATCTTAAATCATAAGCGCATTTATCCAGCGGAACAAAGTTTCTGGCATCCGTTGCACTTATATCTATCAGGGATCAAGTTTTTGGCGTCGTTGTCGGGGAATATTAATTAAAGAGAATTAAGAAATTTTAAAGAGAATTAAGAAATTTTAAATTTTTACTTTTCTTTGTTTTTGTTAGTGTGTTGTATTTTGTTTTGTTTTATTATTGTATGCGTAGTTCAGGTTCTGAAGGACTTGTGCCTTACGATTCCGAATTAGAAAGAACTATCGAGAAAAATCAAAAAAATTAAAAAATACGAGAAAAAATATTCAAGAAATGGCAAATCACCAAAATCAAAATGTTAGCATCCATCGAGAATTAGAACGCTTTAAGAGATTATGTTAACCTCTGATAGATGAACTTCGTGGTAGTATTCAAAACCTCGTCTGTAATCTAAGTTCTTTTGAGCTTAAACTCGTTATTATCCAAATGATGTCGAATAACCAGGTTTGAGAGCAACAATCGAAGATCCTAATTTGCATCTTGCTAATTTTTTAGAGTTGTGTGCTACTTTTAAATATGATGGTGTTTCGGATGATGCTTATTAGACTTAGACTTTTTCTTTCTCACTAAGGGATAAAAGCTAAAATGTGGTTACATTCGTTAGCACCTTGATCAATAAGAACTTGGGGTGAACTGTCACAAAAATTCCTCGCTAAATATTTTTCACCATCTAAGACTGATAAGTTGAGAAATGATATAACATTTTTTTTGTCAGTTTGAAGGAGAATCAATATATGAAGCATGGGAAAGATTTAAAGATCTCCTCAGGAAATGTCCACATCAAGCGATACCAGATTGATTAATAATTCAAACTTTTTATAATGGATTAGTTGGATCTCTTAGATCGATCATCGATCTTCTTCTTGGTGGATCATTAATGTCTAAACCATTTTAAGATGTTTATGTTTTAATCGAAGAAATGGCTATTAATAACTTTCGATGGCCTTCGAAAGGTTAAACCCTAAAAAAGTAGCCGGTGTTTATGAAAATGATGCTTTTACAATGTTAGCGAAATCGAGTTGCTTGTTGTATCAAGGAAGATAGATCAATTTGGGATGAATTTTTATCGACCGAATCTCATGATTGAAGAAAATTCATTAGGTCGAATGGTTGATTCTTATTCTTCATCGAAACTGTGAATGTTATAATCAAACCTAACCCATATTCCAATTATTATAACCGGAGTTGGAAGAATAATCCAAATTTTAACCTGGAATAACAATAATCGGGGTGGTGTTAATCAACAATGAGAACACCCAAGTAAACCCATTAGAATTGGAACAACCAAGATAATAATAATAGATTAACGTATCCTTCGAGGTTATAACAATGTTTTACAAATTAAGGAGAAGAAGTTGTTCATGGAAGTAGTCACGTATGAGAAATCGATTACAAATTCGAAGCAACACATCGAAATATTGAAAATCAATTGGGACAAATTGCAAATGCTTTAAGTAATAGATCCCAAGATGCTTCCAAGTAATACTGAAGTGAATCCAAGAGAAAAGAATAAAGAACAAGTGAAAGCAATTCAACTGAGAAGTGAAAAAAATTGGAAGGTAGAGTTCGAAAAGATGAAGTAGAAAGAAGAGATAGAAAAACCTAAAGATGACGCTCCAAAAGGTTTTGAAAGACCTATTTTTCCACCTAAGGTTGATTTATAAAAACCACCACCTCCATTTCCTCAGAGACTTCGTTAACAAAAGTTGGATAAGCAATTTTCAAAATTCATGGAAATATTAAAGAAGCTTACCATTAATATTTCATTTGCTAAAGCCCTAGAACAAATGCCAAGCTATGCGAAATTTATGAAAAATATTCTTAATAAAAAGAGGAAGTTTGAAGAAAATGAGGATCATATGACGTAAGTGAGGAGTGCGATGTGATAATTCGAAAAAGCATCACCGAAAAAACTTAAAGATCTCAGTAGTTTCGCAATTCCATGTGCGATCGGAGACGGATTCTTTGGAAAAGCTTTATGTGATTTGGGTGCAAGCACTAACCTTATGCTCTATCAATATTCGAAAAGACGGGGACTAGGAGAAATAACCCCGACTACTATAACTCGCGATTAGCGGATCGTTCGATCACATATCACTAAGGAGTTATAGAAGATGTTTTGGTAAAAGTGGATCAATTTATTTTTTCGTGAATTTCATTGTGTTAGATATAGAGGAAGATAAAGAGATACCCATAATTTTGGGAGACCTTTTCTAACTACGAGCGAGCCATGATAGATGTGCAAAGAGGAATTAACGATGAGGGTTAATGATCGGACTCGTTACATTTAATATTTTAAAATCGATGAAATATCCTCGCAAGAGGTAAAGAAGATGAGTGTTTTAGGATGGATGTTATCGAATATTTAAGTGAATGTCATTTCAAATCGACGTATGAAGAGAAAGTTTGAAAGAGAAGAATTTGAATATAAGCAAAAATAGGAGTTACTTGATTCCGAAGATTTTCAAGAAGAAGATTTAAAGTATGTTCATGAAAGTTTTGAATTGTTGGATATGATCGAAAAAATAAATCTTATGGTCCATCGATTGAAAAACCTTCGAACTTGAGTTAAAAATACTTCATGATCATTTGAAGTATATTTTTTAGGTGAATCCTCAACCTTGCTACGTTATAATTTCCTCTCGATTAGTCGAAAAGAAGAAGAGTTTGCTTGAAATTCGAAGAAGCACGAGAAAGTCTTTGGATGGATAATTGCTTGATTTTAAAGGAATCGATCCTTCAATTTGTATGCACGAATTCTTATGAAAGATAATAACAGAACCATGGTGATCCACAAAGGAGATTAAATCCTATCATGAAAGATGTTAAGAAAGAAATTTTAAAGTGGTTGGATGCTGGAATTATCTACCCTATTTCGGATAGTGCGTAGGTTAGCCTTATTCATTGTGTTCTACAGAAAGGAGAAGTAAGCTATGTATCATTAATGAAAAAAATGAAATGATACCAACAAGACGAAGTTACGGGGTGGCGAATATGCATTGATTACGGAAAATTAAACCTTGCCACAAGGAAAGATCATTTTTCACTCCTTTTTTAGATCAAATGTTGAATGAACCAGTTTGGGCATAAATACTTTTGTTTTCTGGATGGATATACTGGTTACCACCAAATTTAAAGAAAAAACTACGTTTACTAGTTCTTATGGTACGTTTGCTTTTAGAAGAATGTCTTTTGGTTTATGTAATGTCTCTGCTACATTTCAGAGATGTATGATGGTTATTTTTTGTGATTTAATTGAAAAAGGGATTGAAGTTTTTATGGATGACTATTCAGTGTTTAGAATTTCATTTGAATCATGTTTAGAACATCTATCTAAAGTTAAAACGTCTGTGAAGAAACTAATTTGGTCCTTAATCGAGAAAAATGTCGATTTATGGTAGCGGAAGAATTGTTTTGGGAGATCGGATTTCGGAAAAAGGTTTGGAGGTAGATCTACGCAAAAATTCGAGTTGTATCTAATTTACCTTACCCGACCGATGTAAGTGGAATTAGAAGTTTTTAGGACGTGTTGGATCTACGAGGCGTTACATCAAAGATTTTTAAAGATTACAAACCCTTTATGCCGTTCTATGGAAAATAATGCGATTTTTAATTTTGATGATGATTGCAGCACTTTGAAACATTAAAAGAAAAATTAATCGCTGCACTTTATAATAATTTTACCGAATTGGGAAAATCTTTTGAATTAATATGTGATGCTAGTGATTATCTTTATGGTGTTGTTTTGGGTCGAAATATGATAAAATTTTCAAAGAAATTTATTATCTTAGTAAAGCTCTTAACGGAGCTCAAATTAATTATCATCACTGCGAGAAAGAGTTATTATGTATAGTATTTGTCTTTGATAAATTTCGATCATATTTAATTTGAACTAAATGTGTTGTGCATCTTGATCATTCTGTTATCAAAAACTTAATGAAGAAAAATGATGCAAAACGAGACTTATAAGATGGATTCTTCTTTTGCAAGAATTTGATTTTGAGATAGTAGATAGGAAGGGTTCGATAATCAAATCGCTGATCATTTGTCCAGAGCTTGAAATTGAAAAATCTCTTTGTGATATTGAAGAAATTAATGAACATTTTCACGATGAAAAAGCGTTCATTGTTAAAGAAATGGAGTGTTCAGTGGTATGCGTACATAAGTAAAGCTTTATTGTTAGTAATATTATACTACTATGGTTTGACATATCATGAAAAGAATAAATTTTTGTCGATCTTGAAGACTTATTTTTGGGATGATCCATTTTTATATAAACGAGGAAAGGATCTTATAATTCGAAGATGTGTACCTTTGGAAGAGACTTATGAAATTATTCAAAATTGTAATGATTCGATTATGGAGGACATTTTGGAAGTGATAAAGCTGCATATAAAATGTTACAATCGAATTTTATTGGCTCTACAATTTTGAAGGATGTGAATGTTTATATTAAAAATCGTGATAGATGTCGGCGTGTAGAAGATATTTCAGAAGAAATAAGATGCCTCAATTATATGTTGAAAGTTGAAATATTTGATATTTAGGGATTAGATTTTATAGGACCATTTACACCATCTTTCGGAAACGTTTATATTTTGATAGCAGTAGACTATATTTCCAAATGGATTGAAGCTATTGCTTTACCTCGATGTGATGCTCAGAGTGTTGTAAAGTTTTTAGAAAAGAATATATTTTGCAGATTTAGAATACCAAGAGTAATCATAACTGATGGGGGAAGTCATTTTAGAAATACGATTATTGGGAAGTTAGCGAAGAAATATCATATTAATCATCGCATTACTACTCAGCTTATCATCCGCAGACAGTGGTTTGGTTGAATTATCCAATCGTGAAATTAAAAGAATATTGGAAAAAAATGTTAATCCGAATAGAAAGGATTGGTCAATTAAACTGGATTATGCTTTGTGGGGCTATAGGATCGCTTACGTAACACCTATAGGAATGTCCCTATATAAGTCGATTTTGTTAAAGCTTGTCATTTACCTTTGGACTTGAGCATAAAGCATATTAGGTTATTAATAAGTTCAATTATAATTTGAAAGATCTCTTTGAAAAGAGATTATTGCAATTGAATGAGCTTGAAGAAATAAAGAATGAATCTTATGAAAATGATAAGATTTATAAGGAAAAGATGAAGTTATGGCATGATCGGAAGATTTACTAAAAATCTTGAACAAGGACAACAAGTTTTGTTGTATAATGCTAGATTGAGAATATTTTCTGGAAAACTTAAGTCCAGGTGGATGGATCCATTCATTGTGATAAAAATTTATTCTTATGGAGCTGTAGATGTTCAACATCCTAAGACTGAAAAAATATTTGAAGTTAACAGACATAGACTTAAGCCATATTTTCAGTCAATAAATCTAAATCTGATAAGAATTTAATGTTTGGTCACTCAAAATGAGTTCTAGGTATGTCAGGCTGAAGACGTTAAAACAAGCGTTTTGTGGGAGGCAACCCATATTTATCGGTGTGCTTTGCTTTATGTTTGTTTTGTGTATTTTGTTTGCTTTGTTTGGTTTGTTTTTATGTTTTTAGTGATAGTAATTTGGAGTTTTTAAACTTAAGTAGAATTTATTTGATCTTAATTGATGATTAAGAGAAGTCAGAATGAGAATTTGGACACTTAGCAAACTTGTGTTAAATTGTGCACTGCGGCTATTAGCCGAGCTAGTTAGCGCTTAGGCGCCACGCTTATAAAAAACGTGAAAAATGTGAATTTAGAGCCTATATCGTGGGGAGAAGTTGTGGGAGTTATTTAGGAGATTATAAACGTGTTGGAGAATATTCTAGCATCTCCCAAGTCTATAAAAAGGTCCTGACTTAAGGAAAACACTTGCCCCAAGTCGTATTTTCATTTCTGAAGTCTAAGAGGAGAGTTTTGAGAGCACTATGTCTTCCTGGGAAAAGGAGATGAAGAAGAAGCAAGATTCTGATAAAAGTAAGTTCATTAGTGATAGTGCTAAGGAGTTATTTAATGGATATTCGGTCGTTAGCATTCAAGGTATTGCGAGAGATGATTGTAAAAATTGAAGCCCGAGTGACTTCGATGGAAGCAAAGATCAATGATATTACTTTACATCTGGATCACATGGGATGGCAACTCAAGATGCAATTCAATCATTTAAGGTATGTGGAAGAAATAGATAAGGCGATGTATGTGAAGAAATGGATTGAAGAAAATGATATAAGAATGAACAATGATCGCCCGTTCTATCAAATTTATATTCCTGAAGGGTCAAATGAGAATAATAGTGGTCCTGGTTATATTCCGCCTAATGGAAAGTGAAATTAAAAGTGTTTTGTTTCTATTTGTTTAGTGTCTTATATGTTATGTTAGTGTTCTTGTGAGTTCATGTTTGTTGTGTTTAATGTTTAAGTATATGTCTGATGATGTGATGGGTACATCTTAGAGATGTACACTTATCGATTTAAGATTATAGTGTCTTGTATTTTGAGAATTTTATCCTTTATGTTTGGATAAAAATTCTAGTATTGTATTAAGTATTATGTTTGTTTTAATATAAGTTTGTTTTCGTGAAATTTGTGTGGAATCATTGATTATTTAACTTTGATTTGGAGTATTAGAAGATTTGTGGGGAGAATTAATTATTGTGGACTAATTAAGGGTAATTAACAAAGTGATTTAGTGCATATACCTTAATTATAAAAATTTGGGTACTGGCGGCTAAGCGCCAGAATGCTGGCGCTTAAGCGCCATAGGCGCCAGTTCGCGAAAATTGATTCCCGAAAGTTAAAAACAAGGAAATTGTCAATTTCAACCGCCCCATCGTCTTCAACCTTTGCTTTGCCACGAAAGAGGAGCCTAGGGTATCATATTGCGGATCATTTAAGAAGTCGATCTCAACAAAAATTGTTAGATTTGGATTCCTTGAGGTAAGAGCACTACTCCTAAGTAAAAATTTTTTATTTTCACCATGTATTTTGAGTACATTATGGAAAATCTTACAATCACTATTCATGGTGAAAATTTGAACAAAAGCTTGATAAATTGCTTGGATTTAGTGAAAATATCTTTTGGAAGATAATTTAGCAAGTTTAGTTTGATTTTGGAATTTATGGTGAATTTTTCGTGAATTTTTAGAGATTGCTCCAAAGTCAAAGCGTGCACGAGAAAAGACGAAGTTTGATTCTGTCAAATTTGTTAGTTTGAGGGCTGAGGAACGATACGTCGATGAATTGCAATCACGTAAGTTGATTCCTGAGCGAGAGTTTAGTAAGCCGGAGAGGTGATTGAAGATATGATTGCAAGAAGAAACTGGCGAATTACTTGTTGCTTCTCCATCGTTGTTGTTGTTTACGTAGTAAGAGAATTTTATGCAAATTTACTCCGCGAGAGGAAAATCAGGTGATGGTTAAGAGGCATGAAGTAAACTTTTCTTCGGGTGCAATCAATACCTTTTATGGACTACCTCCTGACATGTTCTGTTTTTATTCTAACTATCATCCTTCGGAAGGAGAATTAGATGAGATCATGGAATATCTGACTGATGGAAGAGGGTTATGGAGAATTACAAATGATAGAAGAGTGAACTTTCCTGCTTCCAAATTGAATGCAATTTCTAAGGCATGATATTATTTTATCTCATCTAAGTTGTCACCTTCAAGTCATACCAGTGAAGTGACGAGAGAAAGAGCGGCGTTGAACCACTGTATTCAGCATGGGAAGCCTATTGATATTGGAAGCATAATTTTTTATTATGTTTTGAGCGTGCTAGATCAACCATGACTGCAGGTATGAGATTTCCTTCCTTGATTCATTCACTATGTGAAAGATCTGAAGTGAAATTTGAAACCTAGGAAGAGGTACTTCAGCCATTGAGACCAATTACTAGTTTATCTGTTATGCATATTCAGGTATTGTTGTTGTTTTATTGTGGATTTATATGTTGTTGTGTGGTAGTGTGTAATAGTAAATGTTTTTATGTGTATACTATGTCAGAGTTTTTAGTAGTGTGTACTTTAATTCCAAAAACTGTTAGGAAATTATAAACCACTATTGAAACTTCTACTTAGGAAAACTACATGTTTAAAATTCTTCAAATTCCATTATCATCTCGTTATCCGTATCGGTGTGTTATTTTAGTTTGTGTGTATTTGCTTTGAAAACCTCCACTACTCGTGAAGTCTTCTGAAATTTTTACTTTTCTTATTATTAAAAAAAATGTTTTGAAAAACTAAATTTGATTTCATTTTACTCATGTATTTAAATTGTTATACTTGCATATTAGGATATTAAAAATTCCTGCAAGCATGATATGTTAGTTTTTATTTCTCACCCATGTATCATTTCTTATGCTTAAAAGTTTTATCTTAATTAAAAATTTAAAGTTTGGGGGGATTTTAAAAATAAAGATTTTCAAAAACCTAAAATTATATTTGATTCTCAAGAATACTTAAAAATAAATCTTATTTTTTATTGAGAACAATTATATACATTAAGTTATATTAGGAGAACAAAATTTCGAATATAGAAATCAATAAAAGAATTTAGTTAAATTTTATAGTAATCATGAAAAACTTAAAGTTAAAATTTCCATAATGAAGAGGTGTTAAATAAAGTTAAACTATCTTTAGTAAGAAGTTTTGTATTTTTAGATAAATAGAAGATTTGACTTTTATTCTTCAAAGCTTAAATATCTTTTATTGAAGAGTAATTTTCAAATATTATTATTATGATTTTTAAGTGAAAGATGTATATCTGACCTTTATTTTAAATGGAAGGATGGAATTCAAAATCATTAAAGGTCTATCCAGATATAGTAATAATTGCCTTATCAAAAAAAAAAGTGAAAAATATAGTATATGAAAAGGGATGAGAAGCTTGAGGATTTAAGGGAACGATCAAAAATTAGTTTCATATACAAAGTTTAAAATTTAAGTTCGAAGAAAATCTAAAGCTTAAAGTTATAATATAGTAAGTAAAATTATTTTTCAAATAAAGATTTTTAAGTGGGAAAAATAAATGTTTGAATCCTATATTTTGAAAAACCTACAAATATTTTTGAATTAGATAGAAACTTATATTTATCATTTTTCTTTTACTTAAGAACTTTCTAAACTTTAAGTTGGTTTTAATTACTTAAAATTTTTCTAAATTGGATTTATTCGATTTACGAACAAAATTTTGTTATCTTCCTAGAAACTCATTACATAATTTGCATGCTAAAATGTTTCTATGAGATTAACTGTCACTTGAGGACAAGTAACATTTTATGTTTGGGAGATTTTGATACACCTAAAATATATAGTATTTTTATGCACATTTTTATACCTATTTTTAATGTTATTGCACTTTAATGGAAGGTATTTTGTGTTTTTCTTGCAGGTATGATGAAAATGAATGGTCATGATGAAAAGAGCAAAATTGAATCAAACTTGGAGCAAAAAAAATGAAAAATCAAAAATTTGGCACTGGCGACTAAGCGCCGCTGGGCCGGCGCTTAGCCGCCACAGTTAAAAATCGAATTTCAAATTGATTTGGCGCCAATTTCAAAGGGGATGGGATGCAACTTTTGGTAGAAACTACCATAATTTCCTTTGGGCGGCAAGTTTGAATGAAGGGGTGCGTTCCTTGGTAGATACATCGAATACGGACAGCATTTTGAAGAGACACCAAGACACGCTTTTAGTTTCTTATTTAAAGAGTCTTGGGAAAGATTAAGAGACTCTTCCTTTGCATTTTGAAGGGTTCTTTCTTTCTTTCTTTCTTTCTTTTGTTCTTCCACTGCATTTTTAAGAGTTTTTATTTTAGAGTAGAAGTAGGAGTAGAGAGTAGAAAGGAGAAAAGGGTCGGAGTGAAGTATTCTTCTTCCCACTTCTTTTCTTTCTTTTAGTTTAGTTTTAATTCAAGTCTGAAGTATGTATTCTGAGTCATCGGAGTTGGGAGACTTGCTACGAGTAGTAGTTTAGCGAAGAGTCGAAGTTTCGAGAGGAACTTCCTTAGTCTTGTGGAGAGGATTTTCAGATAAGTGTTTACTTTTATTTAGTTTATTAATGCTTGTTTGCGTTTATTATTTTTCTTATCGTTGTTTTTAATTTCAAATCAATGTGTTTTAATATTTTCTCAATGCATTCTGAGTAGTTTACTTTATCTTTTTCGTTCTTAAATGGAGAAGTAATTAATTTAAAGAGAATTATTGTGGAAAGTATAAGTGTTTAAAAGTTGGAAGAAGTTGTGAAGATTGATTAAAAACTTTGTTTACTTCTAATTTGGCACATTAAGTTGTAAAATTTCTTGAGATTATGTAAGATCCACGTGCGGTATTGTCTCATAAAAGTTAGTGGGAATCACATACGATTATATAGGTGAAGCTGTAGTTCATATAATTGAATGTAATATTAGAAGATATTTTTATGAAAGGGAGTAAAATTAGAGGATTTTAGAGTGACAAATGCTAAAGCTCACCTAATTTGGTTTGAAGTTTTGAGTTTTGTTATGAGAGTTAGCCCAAGGTGGTGGGTATCGAGGAATTCAGAGTGAGAGGCTGGTATCTTTCTCGTCTAACCATGTTCAAAATAATATAAATTTCAATTAACTTATGTTCTTTACATAGACCAGTAAGGGTAAAGAATACATTTCTTCATCCGTCACAACAAAAATTTAAATACTTCCATAACAATACTTTAAAATTATTACTACTTCATGAAAGGAAAGAAAAAGATATTCTAGTTAATAGTATTTTACATCTAGTGTTATTAGTTATTGAAATTTTAATTTCTTGTTTAGCATTTTATTAAGAAAATTTCAAAAGACATATCAACCCTCAAAACTTTTCAAATCAATACATACTTTTTCGAAAACAATCAAAGAAAGTAAGAAGATAATTTCTCTCATTCCTTTAAAGATTTTACATTTTCCTTGTGGGTTCGATATCTCGGGGCTTAATCAGAAAGTCTTATATTACTTAATAAACGATACGTATACTTGCGTAGTATCCCATATTATAAAATCATTATTTTCATATCTTAAATCATAAGTGAATTTATCCGGCGGAACCAAGTTTCTGGCATCCGTTGCACTTATATCTATCGGGGATCAATACCCTATAGGGGTAGCCCCACTTTTCGAGGGGGGAGAGGTAAATCCTCGAAAATTTATTAATTTAAAACAATATTTATATGGTAGCCCAATTGCTTCTACATCCAATAATCAATCTTCTGATTTACAAGTTCAAGATGTCACGGAATTCGTACAAAAATCCTCAAAAGAGAAAATCCTCGAAATAAATCTAGAAGATTATGAAATCAATGATTCTTGAAAAATCTAGGAGAGATCTTTAGGCACAATTGCATACCCAAAAGATCATATTGATCGAGAATCATATGAGGCAATCCTTATTTCATTACAATGTGTTGAAATTCAGCACAATTATAATGAACATAATAAATTCATTGCATAAAGCAAGGCGACAATAAATCGCATCTTGCACCACAAAGATTAGGGTTTAACTCTTTTTCAATCTAAACAAATTGAATATATTCATCATATAACTAAACAAAAGAAAATATTTATTTGTAATTATTGAACTAACGTCCAAGCCATGAATCATACATTTTTACTTATTAATCCAAGGCATAAGCATTCCTGGTTATTTATGCTAATGCCTAAAATTTTAAATAAAGAATTATCAAATTGGTTTTTAAAATGATGGGATAAATTTAGAGCCACCAATGAAATTCTCCCAGAATCTATCAACAATTTATATCCAACATGGGTGAACTCATCTCCATAACTTGGCAAAATCAAAAATGAATTCTCAGTCGAAGGAATGTGTGAATTATTGTTCTTTTGCCAGGCACAAATTTCGTAGATCTTCGCCTGGAATTTATGTACTCAATCAGTTGAACTCAACACTAGTTGTCTATGGAGGACTTTCTTTATCAAGTGGTGGTCTGCAATCATTATTGATGACAACGTAATTCAAATCAATAAAGTCATCACATCTAATGGAAAAATGATCAAGAAAAAGGAGTTCAAGAGTTCTTCTAAAAGAAATCCATGATCAAATCAAAAGGAAATATCCTCGAGAATCTCTGGCACAAATTAAAAGAAGAATTCAGAAAATTTATCAAAAATAAATGAAAGAATTATTTGAATTAGAACATGACATGTCAAAATCAAATGAAGGATCAGATGAAGATTAAGAAAGGTGGGAACGAATGGTGACCCACCTCGGTTCGAATTAATGACAGAGGAAGAAAAGTCAGCTTAAATGGGCCCCACAGGGGTCACCTTAGAAGAAAATTAAGGCAACAATGATGGCGGTTGAAATAGTATAAAATTGGTGGAATAGTGGCTGAAAAAGTATCCTGAAATAATTTCCTGCTTTATGTCACATCCAACGGATGTGTTATCTTTTATTTAATTATATTGAAAAAATTTGGAGTATGCCATCTATAAATAAGAGCATTGTATTCTGTCTGTATGCAAGTTTTCTTAGTATTTTCTCTGTGTAAAATAAAAGAATTTGTCTGGTGTTCTCCTAAAATCTAGTATTCTGTGAGTCTTTATTATGTTTTTAATATATAATTCTGCTTACTTTTTATTTTTTAAAAAAATAATTGGTTGACAAGCGGAACCGCCAACCAACCCCTTGGGCTCGCAATCCCGCTAGATTTGGGATTGGACCCCGTCAGCCAACCAGTATAAATACCACCTCCATATAGCGGACAACTCGCCTAAAGAAATTCGAACCCCCGACCTGAGAGGGCTTATACTAGGAGTAGATGCTCTACCAACAGGCGAACGATGCGGCTCATATATATATACATATACATATACGCTAAGATTGGTTTTTTCTATAGTAATTTAAAGTTTAAATAATTTGTGATTAGTTAATTTGATTAATGATTGAGATTTATTTATCTTTATAAAATCAATTATATGGTATTATGTATCAATTTAATTGATACAAAATGTAAAACTTAATAAAAAATAGTTCAGTTAGATTTTGGGGAATGCAAACTGTGTATTTTAAAATATAAAAATTTACATACATACCACTCAATTCTTATGCATTTACATATCTAACACCTAACTTCAAATTTTACAAACATACCACCTCAACTATTTTAAAAGTTAAAATGGTGAAATTTTTATGTGGTATGAAAGATTTTAGTGGTATAAATGTAGAAAGAAAAATTTAGATGTTAGATATGTAAATACATAAGAAGTGGGTGGTATATATTTAAATGACCATTCAAAATAATCAAAATTTTAACTGAATTGACCAATTTGGGTATTTTGATACTCCCATCATAAAAATTTTATCCTCAAAATTTCTAGAAAGAATTCTTGAATAGACGGGAAAATTTATATCTCATTTCTTATTCCTTTCTCAAGTGACTTCTTTTTTAGACCCATGTTTTCACTTTATCTTGATATAGAAAATTTATCTTTTTCTCAACTTCTTAACATTTTATTCTAAAATTTTCCCATATTTTTTAGCATATGTGAAATTCTTCTAAGCCTTAATATTTTCATGTGAAATTCTCCGGTCTGAGTATTAGAACCATTTTTCATCATGGATATGTGAATCACAACAAGGATAATTAACAAATCAACTGATAAGACTAGTTTGTAACCAACTTGGACAATATTATCTATAATTTTAAAATTTCCAATGTATTGGGACTCAAATTATTTTCCTAAACAAATCTAGTCGTCTTTCATCAGTCTGACTTTTAGAAACACAAAATTACCAACCTCAACCTCCATAGCTCTATGTTATAGGTCATAATATATATTTTTTTAATCCTGAGCAGCTTTTAATCTATCTCTGATTAATTTGATTTCCTTTGCGGCTTCATTAACTAACTTCGGACAAAGCAGTTGGCATTCTCCTACCTCAACCCAACTTAATGGAGTTATGCATTTCTTATCGTATAATGCTTAATATGGAGCCACTTTAAAACTAGATTGATAGTTATTCTTATAAATAAATTCAACCATAAGAAAGTGATTTTCCAAGTTACCTTCAAAATCTAGAACACAAAGCCTCAATAAATCTTCTAATATCTAAATTGTCCTTTTTAACTGTTAATCAATTTGTGAATGGAACATTGTAGTAAAATGTAGTTGTGTCCAAAGCATTTTGAATAACTTTCCATAATTAAGATGTAAATTTTCATCTCTGTCAAAACTAATTACTTTTGGAATGCCATGTAGTCTAATAATTTCCTTGGTATAGAATATAGCCAGCCTTTTCACTAGGTCGGTATGCTTAATTGACAAGAAATGAACTGATTTTGTCAATCTATCGATAAATACACTATGTTATTGTAACCCTATATTGTTTGTATTAGGAAATACCATAACGAATTCCATCATAATTTCTCCTCATTTTTAGTTAGGTGTAGGTAGTGATTGTAGAAATCAACTAGATCTTTAATGTACAGCTTCTAAAATCTGACAAATTTGACATTTTGATATAGAACATACAACACCCTTTTTCATAAGTAGCCACCAGAACATGAATTTCATATCCTTATAAATTTGGGTGTTAGATAAGTGAATTGTGTAATTTTTGAATGATGAGCATCATGCAATATCTTTCGTCTTAAATCTGGATCAGTATGTACCCAAAGTTACAGCTTATTTCGGATAACACGATTTTCATCACTAGTCACCTTATATCTCTTTTTGACTAACTTGCTCAATAAGTCTTTGAAATACAATACTAACTTTTTGTGCTGCCTTTTGTCTACCAAAGTTAGCTGCATAATCAATTGATGCAAATACCTAGCATCCTCAAGTATTTTGATTTCAATTAAAAACATTCATTTTCTTTAATTAATTATGGCTTCTGAGTAATACTCCATCTTATAATATACGTAAATTTATGACTCCAAACATCAGCTTTTACATTTGCTCGATGTATAAGCAAATTATAGTCTTTGATGAGCTCCAATCATCTCATCTGCCTCAAGTTCAACTCATTGTGTGACATATTTAAGAGTCTGATGATCAAAGAATATTTTGTACTTCACCTCATGTTGGTAATGTTTTTTATATTTTGAGAGAAAAGACTACAAATGACAACCCACGATAGTGAGTTGGATGATTCTTCTCACGTGATTTCAATTGTCTTGATGCATGGGAGATTACTCTTCTATTTTACATTAGAATGTAGCTCAGACTTATCAACGATGAATCACTATAAATTTACAATCTCTCTATTACAAATAGAATAGCAAAAACTAGAGCAATAGTCAAATGCTCTTAAATTCTTGAAACTTGTATTCACATTCTTCGTACACTCAAACTTGACATCCTTTTTCATTAACTTTGGCAATGACATGACTATTTATAAAATCCCATAATAAATCTCCTCTAATATCCTGCTAGTCCCAAAAAACTGCGTATGAGATTCTTAGTGCAAGTCATTCCACAAACACTTCATCTTCCGAGGATTCACTGAGAATTCTTGTCCACTGATGATGTGCTCTAAGAATGCAATGCACCATAACCAAAATTTTTATTGCAAAAATTTTACAAATAACTAATTCTATTTCGGCAACTCCATGTCTATCCTCGCATGCTAAACATGATCATCATTAATTTTATACTATCAGAACATCATCAATGAAGATAATAATAAATTAATCTACCTAGGGCTTGAATATTCGATTCATTAGGTTCGTGAAAACTGCAAAGGCATTTGTTAGACCAAAAGACAACTAAAAATTAAAAATTCATAATGACTATATCTTGTCCCTAAAACTATCTTAATTATGTATGTCTCTTTGACTCCAACCTAGTGATATTCAAATCTCAGATCAATCCTAGAATACATTGTAGTCCCTTTAACTAATTAAATAAATCATCTATACCTAGTTGTGAATATTTATTTTATATTTTTACATTCGACAGCTCTCTGTAATCAATGCATAATCGCACATATTCATCTTTATGTATGACAAACAGTACGAGAACACTCCATGGTAAATTATTTAGCCTGATAACGAATTTAATAATTAATTCATGTAATTGGCATTTTAATTCTTCCGATTTTTTAGGTCTTATTATGTAAGGCGATTTGAAAATTGTTGATGTCCATAGCACACATTGATACGAGAGTATTTTTTAATTCCTGCACATCTTTATTCAACACTAATAATTTTGGACTGCATTCCTATCACAGGAGAAATAAAAGATTTCTCACCAAATAAATTGAGTTTCACTCATTTTTCTCTAACATTCAATTGTTGTAAAATGTCTAGCAGCCAATCCATCGCCAGCATTATATCAAAATTCCTGCTTGGTATGATTAATTCTACTAGTAGATTCCAATGCATAATACTAACATGCACAGACCATTTTCAATTTTCATAAAAATAATCTGCATAAGGCATAAAAAAATAAATCGCAGCAATAAAATATACAATACTAACTTGGTAGAAAGATCTTCAAAAATAAAAGAATATGATACACCTGAATCAAATTAAAATATACAATACTTATCAAATATCAGAAATATATCGATAACCATTTCTTTAAATTCTTTGCCTTTGTTCAATTCAACATTCTGAAGTCTCTAATTTTGCCTAAATTGAAGGATTTCTTGAAATTGAGTCTTGTCTGGCTAACTACATTCCAAAATTTTTTTTATGGTCCCAATTCTTGGATTGGATGGGGCTTGATGTCCCATTGTTTTTCCAACGACAAAATCCAGTTGATGATGCTCTGTCTGTCCACATCTAAAGCACTTTTGTGATTTAACTAACCGCTGCCCAAAATATCATTTTCCATATTTCTCACAGATTGATTTTTCTAACAATGCATGCTTCTAATTGCTATCAATTTTGAACTTCTTGCGCTTGAAATCTTCTCCTTGTCTGAAACTTTTTCGCTTGCCTATTTGTGGTTTCCACAGTTGCTGGAGAAGTTTAACTCATTTTCAATCTTTCTGGCTCTTTCAACTAATTTTAAGAAATTATTTATTTCAAAAATAACTACAGCCAATCACAACTATTATATAAGACCTCGTAGAAATTTATGGCATTCTTCCTCCTGGGTGCTGGCATAATGAGAGGCATACATGGAGAGAAAAGTAAACATTGCCTCGTAATGCATTCCTATCCAAGATCCCTAAGTTAAATTGAAAAACTCCAATAATGTTAATCGGGATGACAGTGAAATGAATCAATTCTTGAATATTCCTACAGAATCGTGCCACTAAATCTAGATGAGTGGTTTCAATCTAAATTTCTATCTTAATTGTCTTTAACCACATTTTTTTCACATTCTCACGTGAAAGTGGCTAGTACCAATCTCATATTCTCAGAGTAAATCATTTCATCAAGAATCTTTCTGGTTTCCAGTAACCAAACTTCAACAGTTGTACAGCCACCGACACTTGAATGCAAATAGTTTGAAAATATATAAAGTCGCAAATACTGATCAACTTCCATACCATATGCAGATCTTCGCCCAGCAATGGAAGATCATTCAATAGAAGTCATCTTATCTACTAGTTGAGATATCAATTTAACAATATCTTGCAGTTCACTGTATCAAGCTTCCTCAGTTCTATTTTAAATCTCACTTCCACAGGAATAATTTCTTCCTAGCATTTCTGTATTTGTAGGTGGTCTAAAGGATTGGACTTCAATTTTTTATGATATTTCTTCAAGTAAATTTACGTGTGATTGCACAGCTTCTTATTCAATGAAATTTATCATATAATAATTATATCATGCATGAATTATTTCTCAACTCATATGAGTTACCTACCGAGACACAATCAGCTTATAGGATTGTATTGATCAAGTCATATTTTAATCTCATTCATACTTCTAAATCAGGACATGCTTTCATTATTGATTTCATTCAACTTTACAATAATAACACTTTCTATCACACTGCAGCTTACTCCTCCAAGGCCAAGCAGTGGTACGGTAGAGTAAGACGGCTCAGTCAGTCATAATTTCCACCAATACTCATCCTGACTTGCACGAATCAGGACCTAGTAGGCGGAAGATTAGTTTCACTAAACCACTGCAAATTGATACTATTCAATTAGTTCTATATTCATTTATACCCAACTCATAAGAAAACATACATAATCAATTTACAAAAAATATATATGTAGCTATTAAACATCAAAATACAAAATGTATGTACCCCAAAAAAATTTCACAACCCTCCAAAATTTTATAAATTAAAAGTTGTAAAAATCAGATCACTTGATTAAGGGCCTGTTTGGTTCGGATTATTCGGCTGAGGCGCGGTGAGCTACCGCAAAATCTCTTCGACCGCGGGGAACGTAGGGACAGATTCGCGGCGAGAGAGCGCGAAGTTGGAGTGAAAACGGGCCGCGGGATAAACCCCGCGGCCCTAACTTTCACTCCGATGCCGCGAACTTTTCACCTTGTTACCCTCGGTCTTCTGTGCGCGAACTCGAGCTTCTCCTCCTCCGCCCTAGGAGTTCTCGCGAGCCGCCTTCGTCGACCAAGCTCGTTGCTTCGAAGGTAAACCGTAATGCCCCTCTTCTTCATCGCTTGTATTGATGAATCTCGGTCTCTTTTCTTCTCCTTCAAACCGGGGTAAATCTTTACAAGTGGGTTCTCTCTTCCCCCTACACGATGTCTTCTCCCCTGCAGCATACCTCTCTTCTCCCCTTCACGATGTCTTCACTATTCATTCGGTTTACTAAACTTTACAAAATTTTAGGGATGTAGGGTTTGGGTTGCCTTGTGGTTGTGGGTGTAAAAGTTTAATGCAATGGCTTTAGAAGATTTTGGGGATGTAGGGTTTGGGTTGCCTTTTGGTTGCTGGTAACCTCCTCCCTTCTCTTCTCCTTTATGTGACCTTGCTCGGTTTGACATTACTGTGCCTGGTGCTTTTCCTTTTCTCTACTTGGTTGTTAGGCTATGGAGCCTGTGTGTCGTGGGCTTCCTGTTGGCTTGTAGGAATGCTACTGTTTCATTTCCTCTTTTGTGTTTCCCTTCCTCTCCTTAACAGTAGCATGTTTTTTTTAAAAAAAAAAAGAGAATGAAAAAAGAAGTGAAAGGGTGCTTTGCTCTTTTAAGCTTGATGCGTTTCATATGGAAGCTTCAAAGAGATGCTTGGATTTACTTTCCTTTAAATTTGGCATGTCACATTTAAAGATTTAAGTTGGGCATTTTAGTGTTTTAATCAAAAACATATGCTTTGTCACATTGTCAAAGTTGATGATCCATATGTCATAATTTTGGATTTGGCATAAGGAGGAATGGCATTAATTCCACCATAGCTGAGCTTTCGTGTATTAATGCATGCACCTATGCTTTACCCATTTGTTTCTCATTCCGCTAGATCACGGGCTTGTCAGATCATCACAACTCTTTTTTAAATCTGTTATTGTTCATCGAGCCACAAGTCCTTCTATATGTTCAATTTGAGAAGCTGAATTTTTTTTTTTTTCTGTTTTGCTGTCAGTTTAGACTTCTATCATAATGTTTATTCGTTCTATATTTTGCTTTAAAGGATTAGGATATTCATGCTTCTATGTTCCTTGCCAACTTTTTCTTGAACCATAATCAACCTAATGTTTAACAATGTCGAATTCAAGGCGCATTTTGTCGTTTATTATTTTCTACAATATCCAATCTTTCACTTAAATTGGAAGATATGGAGTAAGAGGGAAATTTGTTTTTCGACTATTTCTAGTTGTCTAGATTTCCCAGTCTGAGTAATTAGTAATGAGGATTTGCTGCATAAATGCCAAGCAACAATTTATTGATTTCAATTTAGTGATTTGAAACCTTGAACAATAAATGCCGGCTTGGTTTATTGAATTATTGATTGATCAGGTTGTTTTCCTTGTGTTTACATAGAAAGTCTTCTGAAAATGTGCAAACATGACACAGGTCAAGCGGACCAACACAATGGACCATATTTTTATTTAAATAAATCCTCTAACTTTTATGTTCTATTGTAAGTGTTCATTGCAAACTTTTTAATTGCTTGGTGTGTTATTGCATCTTGGTTGGGATGTCCCAATCTGTAAATGCTTCTACGCTAGTTTCCCAATTCTGCCTGAGATGGGAATGTGCTTGAAAATCTTAAACTACACAGAATGGATGTGCAGTTTAATCACGGGCTTGTGCAGTTTAAACACAGATGGGAATGTGCTTGAAAATCACAGGCTTGTCCCAACTCTTTTTCAAGCCTAAGGGACATTGTCGACTCTGACTTTGATGGGAATGTGCTTGAAATCTGATCTGTAGAGGTTGTCTGTATTTCATACAAGGGTGCAAATTCTGCAAAATAGATTTAAAATGCAAAAAGGATGTACAATGCAGAACACCTGTAGAGGTTTCCATATTTCATAGAGGTTGTCCCAACTTTCTTTCAAGCCTAAGGGACATTGTCGATTCTGATTGTGATGGGAATGTGCTTGAAAATCTTACAACCTGTACAGAAATCTGTTATCAAGAATCCCTGTGCAATGTGCTTGCTGCCTGTGCAATGTGTTTGCAATGTGCTGTGCAAGTGTCAACATACTTACAAGCATAGTAATTTCTTTTAAAGGTGTATATATTAGTAATGTTTTATATTATAATCTTTAAAGGTATACTTAATTTTTGAATTGGTTGTACTTATCCAATTCAAAGTTGATATTCGGCTGTTGTTTCTTCATAGAGGTTGATTTTTGAATTTGCTGTACTTGTCCAATTCAAAGTTGATATTCGACGGTTGCTTTTTGAAGTGGCTGTACTTCATAGAGGTCTTCCCCCTCCTTTGCTTTAACTCGTTGAAAGCATGTATTCCATTCTTGAAACTGTTCCATTACGTTAACTCATTCCATTACTTTAACTCATTGAAAGCATGTATTCAAGTGATATTTGGTAGTCTGTATGATGGAACTGGAAGCCTGTTTCTTAATTGGAAACCTGTATTAAAGTGATATTTTCAAGCCTATGTTAAAGTGCTATGTAAATGTTCTCTATTTCAGCAATAAAGAAATATCATTTCTTTCCCGTGGATGTAGGTCAGTATGACCGAACCAAGTAAATTGTTCTCTTTTATGTGCTTACCTGTATTATTAGGTTAATTGCAATTTATATCTCGTCAATCGCTATTATGAGTAAAGATATCGCTAATATTTCTCCTATTCATAAGTATGTCTAATAAGAATAAATAAGCTCGCAATCCCGCACTTCTGGGAGAAGGACATAAAAATAATATTACGCGATCTCGTGCATAACGAAGTCGAAAAGTGGAATAGTGCCAAATTCTTTTTCAAGAAAGAAGTCCGCAAAACATTGTTACAAATTTTAAGGAGGTCATAGGCAGGGATTATAATAAAGCATACGTTAAAAAATAAATGGGACCAACTCAAGAAAGAGTGGAAACTTTTGAAGGATTTAAAACAAGGATCGACTGGCTTGGGCTGGGATCTGTTGAAGCGAACAGTTGTTGCTTCAGAAGCATGGTGGACTGAAAGGCTTGCGGTAATATATTATTCACTTAATATTTGTAATGTTAATCATTTTTATTTTTTTGGCCTTCTAATAAAATTTCATTATATTTTACAGATTTTTCCTGCGGCGAAAAAGTTCAAATCAGCTGGGATAGAACCAGAATTGGAGGACAAGCTCGACAGGATGTTTAGTGGGGTGGTAGCTACAGGGAAATATGGAGCTGCCCCTAGCCAGACAATTTTTGAAGCTACCCCTAAACATGTGGCCGTTGAACTATCAAACGATTCAGCAGAGATCCGCATCTACGAGCGAACCGAAATCCAAGTCAACAAACCGTATAAAGCGCCCTGAACGGACAAAAGAGAAAGAGTGTTGCTTGCATCTATGAGAGACCGACTCTCATACCTAGTTGACTCATCTAATGATGCCCCGCACAGAGTTCGATGAAGCGACGTACATGAGGTCGTTTGGCTTTCGAGGACGATCCGGACTTTACTGGGGATCGTGACCTTTTCTACTTTGCTGTCGACCTCTTCCGTGATTCATTACATCGAGACTTCTTTACTGCATTAAGCAAAGAGCGACGATTAGAATACATTCGATATTATTATAACCGTCGCACCATTTGATTTTATGTCGCACTGCTTAAATTTATTGCATCTACTAGATTGAACTACCAGTCATGTATTTGTTTGGACAATTTTTATTAGATTGAACTCGATGTTTAAGCTTTCTATTTTCCAAGTATAGTTCATTCATGTGCTTCTTTTAGTCCATTTATGATTTCTAAAGACCTCAATTTGGTTTAATTGTAATAGGCGCTTATATCGTCATGGACCCGGAGGAGTTCGACGCGACGGCGAAATGCAATGCAGAATATACTGGTGCAATACTATAATACGTACGTCGATCGTGAACCCTGTTACACATCATCTCAGATTGGGGACAAATGGATGGGAGAAATGATTTCAGGACACCCAACGAGATTTCGAAACATCTTCCGCATGTCCCAAGAAGTTTTCAATGATCTTTTAATAGATCTAACAACATCTCATGGACTTCACGGGTCTTCTCGGACAACATCCCGTGAAGTACTAGGCATAACACTTTACATACTATCACAAAACGAGTCTATGCGGGGAGCCATGGAACGCTTCCAACACTCGTCCGAAACAATAAGCAGATATTTCTCAGTTGATTTGAGTTCTCTTGTTAGTCTGAAGACAAGCCATAATAAAACCAACCGATCCAACTTTTGCAAGGACGCGATAGAGATTTGTAACGATGACCGATATATGTCATATTTCAGCAGTACACTTCTATACCGCAACCACATATTAATCGATCGCATATTGAAATGATTTCTGTTGTATATAAAGGGTTGCATCGGCGCAATCGATGGAACGCACGTTCATGCTGTAGTGCTGGATAACGAGAAAGTTGCATTTATCGGCCGTTCTGGGAGGACAACTCAAAATATAATGTCGCTTTGTGATTTCAATATGTGTTTTACATTTACATTGGCTGGATGGGAGGGCAGCGCACATGATAGTAGGATTTTTAAAATTGCAACGAAAAATCCAGAATACAATTTTCCTCATCCACCGCATGGTAAGTTCTTTTGTAATATAAAAAGTAGATATTTTTTTCACGTACCTTGCTAATTTTATAAGTATTACAGGAAAGTATTATTTGGTGGATGCTGGATACCCAATGCAGGAGGGTACCTTAAACCCTATCCTGACACAAGGTATCATATTCCAGATTTCGAGAGTCAGTAATCGTACAAGAAGTAGAAAAGAGGTGTTTAATAAAAGACATTCATCATTGCGAGGCGTAATTGAGAGGACATTTGGAGTTTGGAAAAAGAAATGGGTCATACTTCGAGATATGCCACCTTATCCGTTTCCCAAACAAATGCAGATAGTGTTAGGAATTATGGCCCTACACAACTATATTAGGCGGCATCCAACTCAAGCTGATGTTGATTTCGAGCGTGTCGATCTCAATGACGAGGTAGTTACAGTCGAAGGTTATGAAGACCTTAATGACTAATCTCTGTCACGGGAGGAGAACGACAGTGCCCCAATTTGCACGAAAGATGGGGAGGGTGCGAACGAAATGGCAGCCCTTCGAGAGGAGATTACTAGCTCATTAGTTGGAGAGTGGTTCTGTTGAGGAGAATTAAATTGATGATGTTTAGTTATTTTTTTGTTTTGAAATGGAGATTTACATTATGTTGAGCACATTTATTCACATTAACTAGTCTGTAGGAGTAATGTATTTTTTTAATCTGGCTTGATGATTATTATTTTGTTTGAGCAGTTGGTAATCAAAGTAATTAAGTTATATATTCAATGCATTTCAGGAAGAAATGAGTTCCACCATATCGGCTACCTCTCGCCGAGTGCTATGTCACTGTGGCCTCCAGACATCACTTTTCACATCACGACAGTCGCACAGCTTTCGCCGAAAGTTTTATTGTGCCCTCGGAACATTTCACAGTAATGTGGTTTCTTCCGATGGGCGGACAGTCTACCGGATTCTCAGGAGCCCGATGCTAGGGAGTGGACGGCTTCACCAGAAGGTGTGACACAGGAGCTACAGGAACTCAAAACTAAAGTGAACATTATATCGTGTTAGTTGTTGTTGTAATAGTCTTATAGTTTTTTTTCACTGTACTGTTACTAGCACATGCTTGAGAGGACTCAATGTACATCTGCAGGACTTTATGATTTTTTGGGATATGCAATCGTTATCTTCATGTTTTTTGTTTCAAATCTTGTGTAATTAGATGATTTAATACTCAAAATTTTAATACTTTTAAAATACAAAGATATATAAAAATATGTACATAATATATAGATATGAAATATTCAATTAATAGCTTTAAATATATCAAGCTTTAAACATACATTTTTATGCAATCGTTAATAGCTTTAAATATATTAATAGCTTTAAATATATGATTTCAAGTATGAAGAAATTTTACATACATGCTGCACAACATGTTTTTATGTATCTATCACCGACATTTTAATAATTTCATAATACCGTTTTACTTATGCATAAAAATGTATGTTTAATTTTTAAAAAGTTATTGATAATGGTATTTTTTATGTGATAAGTAAGATTTGAGTGTTAAAAATATAAAAAATCAAAATTTTGGCGTTAAACCTTTAAAAATAAAATTTATATTTATTACTTTTAATATTTAAAACATAAAATTTTTATAAAAAATTGTATTTGCAACCCTCGTATATCATATAAATAAATCGAAAATTGCAAACAGCTTTAATAAACGGATAGCATTCAGTCATTTTTACAGAAAAAGTTCGCCCATAGCCTATTTTCCCACAATCATAACTAAATAGATGACAAACTTTCCCATTAATTGCTTCTGGGTAAGTATACATGTACTATGCTAAAGTTGAAAAGTTGCAATCGAACCAAACAGACCCTAATTATCGTTTTGCTTTTTACCTCTCCCTGAAAATTAATGACGTGATATAGAGTAAACTGCAAAATTTAATGAAATAATCAGTGTAAGTTAGCATTTAATAAACAAAAAAGAATCGATATTGATGCTAATCAATGACAAGTATAAGTGATAACAATCAAGAACAAAGATGTTTTAATTTATAGATTATATAAATAACTAGAAAAAGGAGTATAAAAGCAATAAGCTGTAATTAGCCCATGCTTCATTCAGTCCCTTATGCAATTATCTCAATATATCTATTTTATATTTTCATTCTTATTAGTTGTTTTACTGTCTTAGGAATGTCACTTTATGCTTGAATAGATATTAACTTAATTTATTTATTTGGGTTGTCACCCCACCTACTATAACAATCACTAATAAATGTTAGACGTATTTTGACAAAACACGTATCAACAACCCCTTCGATATCAAAAGGTTCGCTCTAGTCTCAATATCAATAGTGAAATTTTATCATTTTTTTTTGTCATCTTTTCCTTGCGCAAATATATATATATATCACAATACTTATATAACATTCTCTTGATTAAATTAGATTTTATAATGGATTGAGGAGATCACAATGCCTGCTCTCCAAATAAGTTAACCGCATTTAAGAAAGCTGATGTGAAAGACAGTACATTGGTTGAAGAAGCAAGCAAAAGTACAGAAATTTCTTGGAGCTTCTTGACACAGATAATAATTTGTCATAAATGCTAAATTCTACCTCATAACCGAAGCTAATATACCGATAGAAGAACCAGGCAATTATCCTGGCACAACCAGAATCTCTGATCATAACTTGCTGAAAGTGAGTATGACGTAGTTATGTTAGAAAAAACAAAACAAAAACAAGCACAGTGAAAGCCTAGGAGGATTTAAATTAGAATGCCAAAGCACATAAATTATATAATGTAAGAAAAAGTACTAGTACCAACCTATAAATGAAACTCAGAAGCGAGATGAAACCACAAAGGGATCTCAGTATTAATAGATTTCTTGCGTGCTTTGGCGGAAATAATGGAAGCCCAACCTTTCTTAACCAAAAAAATGACAAGATCAAGATAATGGTGCATCTTGTAAATACAGTTTCAAACAGTGGAACCGTCCTCACTGCTCATCAAAAAAAAAAAACAAAGCCATAAACATCAGTAAGCATAAAAAACCATTCACCACAAATTTTAGTATAATATATACAACAGATCAAGTTTTATAAGATAATCCAAAATAATATCTAACCAAAATAACCTAACCTAAGATCACTTGGTTTGCTAGCTTGCAATATGAAGGAAATAATTTCAAGATATAATCAAAGAAAATACATAACACAAAGACCATCATTTAAAACTGTAGATATACAACAAATTAGAATCTAGGAAATAAGGCAGCCATGAATAGCCGAAAAAATAAAATATAAAAATATACACGCATTTCTCTACTGAAGGGTATACAATATGGTAGCTTGCCAACAACATAAAACAAAGATTAGAAAATCAAACCGGGGGATAAAATTACTAAAATAAATAAATTCAGAACATTTCGTGGTAAAGTAATAGGAGATTGGCTTCAAGTTTACAAAGCGAGGTAATACCAGAACTTACAAGATAAACTACAGATTATCATAAAACAATAAAAAGATAAACGTTAAAGACATACACTTCTGATAATCAAGCTTCTAGAAGATTATTTACAATGCATATGTAACATCTCTGAGTTAGGTACAATTTAATGTAGCATAAGAAACGAAGAACAATTTGAAGTAGATGGGATGAGGAATGCCATTATTATGAAAAAAGAAATAAGTATACATTAGATAAGTTAGGATTTAGTCGCCTGAAATTATGGGGACTCAATCACTATACCAATGGGGCAATCATTCAGCAAAAGAAAGCCCACTTATCCATTACATAGCAGAATCAAGTACTAAATAAGAAGAATTTCTTACTCTCTATATCACACATAGGCTCTTCTTCCATATCCATATTTGTTATAGCCTCAAATATGTACTTTTGATAAATTAAATGAGGTTTTTGGTGGGGGTGGTGTTTGGAAGGTACAAATAAATGAGATGGAAGTAGGGAGAAAAGTGCTGACTCAGAAATACAACTCAAATCCAGCGGACACTTGATCATGCTGTTATTCATTGGAAACAATCGACCTTTGTGTTTGATATTACATTATGGGTTATCAAAATGCTCCAAGTGTAGGGATGGACAAACCTACTCTTATACAAATTTGATATAGACAAAAAAAAAAAAAAAAATTAAAGCAGATGAAAAGAAGAAATTCATGACTGTGAAAGGGGAAAAAATGTGAGATAATTACTTACCCAATACTATGGCAAGTCACTTACCCATTAAACTCTCCAGAAAAATCTTCCATATGAAGACTGGAAATTTAATTTTTCTTATCTCTGGATACATGAGACCTTGTAGCCATACAGCTAGAGAGAAGAAATAAAATAAGAACTTATTTATAATTAAAGAATTACCTAAAAAGTCTAAATAAAAACAATAAACAAATGAAGAGAAAGAATTTGAGTTGTCTGTCCAACTCTCCTTATCTGAAACAGAGACATTCGCATATAAGGAGATATTTTCATACTTCCATACATGGGAGGAGCAAAAATCCACAATACCCCTCGATTCACATTGTAATATTGTTGACCTCGCTTTCGATCGCGCTCGCGTCAAAATTTTGCGACGATACCAAATTTCGACGCAATTTTGACGCGCTCGTCGACGAGGTTGCCCAGACGACCTCGGACGACGAAACGGACTGCGCCGATGCGTCCGGAACGTCGATTTCACTTAAAATCGACGTTAAGCTTGCGACGATAGCCTGTCGGGGGCAAAACTCGTAATTTAAGTTTTTTTTAAAATAAAAAAATATATATTTTTTAAAACTTCTTTTAAAAGAATAAATAAAAAAAAAAAAACCTAATTAAACTAAATCTGCCCTAACTCTCCTCACGCTCCACCGGTTGGCTTCGTCTCTCCCGCGCGAGCTCCATGGAAGCTTCGTCCCTCCCGCGCTCGAGCGTGCTCCTCGGCGGCCGTTTGCTCCTCGAGCCGCTCGCGATCCTATCCTTATCCCCGTGCGAGCAACTCTGCTCCCCCTTGCGGCAATTTGTCGCCAGTCTCTGCGCCTCTCCCACTTGCGTTCGATCCTATAGGTTGATCTCTTGACTTCTGCTTCCCCTTCTCTGCCTATTTAAACCCCATTTGGGGTGGGATTGTGTTTGGCCCGAAATTTCTGTGAAGAGGAGGGGAGGTGCTGTTGTGCTGCGTTGCGGTTTGCTCCTGTGTGTTTTACGCACTCTGGTAACTCTTCCTGACTCCCCTTTCTCCTCTTCGATTTGGCCCCAGGCTACCGTAGCCCTGTTGATTGGCGCGGTTCTTTCCTCGTTTATGGTTTCGACTGAAGGCTTATATCCCCTGGAATGTGTTAATTGCATGCCGAGATGAATGTTATAGGGCTCCTCGTGTACTTTAGCTTGACATGAGGCATGGAAGTATTTATTTAATTCTATATACATGCGGAGTTCATTTCTTGCTCCTTGTAGCTTTCCTTTACAAAAATAGCATGTTAAAGTGGAGTTTTGATTCAACTTGAAGGAGCCCTATGTTCACTTTCATGATAAATGTATTGAGGCTCTGCATTTTAATCTGTTAAGTATATGGAAACGTTCGTTTTAGCTTCATGATAGGTGTGGTTTTAACTTTATTATAGCTCATCTTGAAGCTCGGTTGGCTTGGCTTAACTCTTACTTGAAAGGCTATTCTAACATACGGATACTTGCTACTCTTATTTCGATGCTTTAAGAGGCTTGTTTTGGCCCTGTTTGGGAGCTTGGTTGGCTTGATTTATTTCTGATTTGAGAGCCTACTTTGGTATTCGGATTTACTCTTATATTGGGCTTGGTTGAGGTTTTGCTATACTCTTTGTTTTAAGCTTGATTCTAGCCGGATTTTGGCCTTATGTGGCTCGGTTTCCAGTTGGCATTATTGTATCCTTGTTTTCGAATTGAGGTTGGCTCGGGTTCAGCCTTTTATGGGCTCGGGTTGGCTCTTTTAGCCCTCTTCTCGTTTCGGCTTTGAGCGGGGTGTGTGGTATCCTGAATTTTGGGTCGATGTTGTTGGTTTGGTTGAATGCTTAATATGGCGGTTTCCTTTAGCTTTGTGATGGAATTATTTTTTGATTATATGTTGGCGATCTTTTCTGGTTTTGTTTCTTTGGGACCTGTTGTGTTGGCTCGGGTTGGCTCGTTGATTGGCCTGGTCTTGAGTTAATTTAGGACTTCGTTGTTGTGGCTTGAGGTTGAGTCGGTTCTCTTGGCCTTGTCTTGGCTCGGGTTTGACTTTCTTTGAGAGCTGTTCGGTTTGAGATCGAACTCGCCTTCTTGGCGCGTTGTTGGCTCGGGTTTGATTTAGGGGGCTTGGCCGAGAGCCTTATGCAGGGGATTACTATGGTGGTGGCCTTTTGTTGCTGAGTTGTGAATTTTGGAGTTGGAGGCTTTACTACCCTTTTGTTTTGGTCCTGGCCGAGAGCCTTATGCTAGTAATTAATGTGTTGGCGGCCTTGTTTATCGCTATGGCTGAATTGGGAATTGATAAAGATGAACCTATAGTTGCTTCTTGCTTGTTTGTGAGGGAGATATTGAGCATTGTGCTTGGGCCACTTCTTAGGTGCCTCATTTGATGAATTGGAGTTAAATTGATGTTCTTGGGAAGCTTGTCCATTCACTTTCTTATGGGTTTGGAAATGTTCGCAACGGGGTTTGCCTCGAGTCATTTTCCTTTTTTTTATTTGATTTAAAAAAAAAAAAAAAAAGTTTTGATCGTTTTCTTTCTACGATTTCGATTTTAAATTTCTTTTTGATAGAATTGTGCTTGAGCGAGAAAATGACACCCTCGGGGTCGATTCTGGGAACTCGGATTTCGTTTTTAAACGCCTTGTCATTACATGTGTTAGGGGAATTTTAAATTAACTCACCTGTCGTCCTACCCCTCCAAGTTCGGGGGTGGGTTAATTTTCCTTTCCCCCTTTTCGTTGCTTGACACGTTTTCCCCGCTTCACTCGGAGTTGGTTTTGGTTTTGTTTTGTTTTGGGGCGATGACGGCGATGATGCAAAAGGCACGCCAGTGATAGAGTAGAATGATATCCCATCCTACGACATCAGGACTCGCTCCAGGGCCCCGATGAACCGTAGGATGACGGTATCATTCGCCGCTGCAAGGCAAGCGGGGCACCCGTACCTTCTTAGGATTGTTAGCGATCTTTTACCCTACGAAATGATCGACTCGTGGACAATTATACTTTTCAAAAAACTGATAAAAATATGATACTACATTCCATAATAAAAAAATATATTTCCACCACAATTAAAAATTGATAAAACTTTCTTTTGCATGTCTGAAATCCATGTGCATGCTAAAATATAAATTTCAAAACTATATTGTCCACTCGTTGATTATCAGTCTTGGGTAGGGAACACTCTCTCGAGTCGAGTTTAGTTGGACACCCTTCTTGACGAGTGGCGGGCTTTATACACTCGTGTGACCGAGTAGCCTTCGACGACCCTTCGAGCGATCTGCACGGTTCGAGCCTAGCCCCGAGCCGAGTGCTTGCGGTTTTCTTCGGGTTTTCATTTGATTTTTGATAGAGCACTCGTGGTCCTTTTTAGGATTTCCTCGGAGTTTTTAGCGACTTTTTTTTCGAGCTTTTCTGTTGTGAGTCAGTCACTTTATTTTCTCGAGCTTTTCGACGACCTTTTCTTTTGCTTGCTTGGCTTTCATGTGGCACACTTCTGCTGGCTAGACAAAAGAAAATAACGGGTCTCCCAGGTATACAGGTTTGTTTACATTTGCAGCGTGTTACCTTCTTTGTACTCTATCTTGCATGCTTTATCTTGTTTGCCGTCACTTTTCATACACTCGTCTTGCGTAGTTATCACATTTAGCACGTTACATTATATCTCTGTTGCATGCTTCTCTATCATTACTCTTGTCTTATATACATATCACTGTTATAAAGCTGTACAACACTTAAACATATTTGCATAGGATGTTTAGAAGAACTTCGACCATAGAGCCACTTGATTGAACATTTTGACCTCGCCACCTTAAAAACTCGGCCTCTTCACGTAAGGAGCTCGGAGCTAGTATAGTGGGCGGCACGGTCGTCTTCAACGATGGAGCTTGTCGTCGTCGACAAAACCATAGGATAGCTCGGGAAGTTATTGAGGCTCGCTTTCGGACCTCCGACATCCCCTAGTTCCTCTCCTTTGGATTCCGCATTCAAATTTGAGCCAACTCCTTTTGCACACCTCCACTTCTTATTTCGTTGAAAAGTCCTATTCTTTTGACCTCCTTGAAGATAATATTTCGTGATTTTTATCAAGAGTATTCTTAGATGATTTCGGTCATTTAAGATGTAATTAACTATAGGGGCTTGCCCTTATAGAAAGCATTTTCCGAACCTAGCTTAAAATAAACCCTATTCAATTCTTCATATTAAATAGGGGAATTTGTCGGCAAATAAATTGGTTTCGCAGACCAAACAGACGTCATATATTTCTTAGTTTATTTGATCGAGCCTCACCCTTAAGTCTTGTGTTTGTCTTTCGGGATAAGTGCATGACTTGAGGTGTAGCGCTCTTTCATTCAAACTATGAAAAATATGAGGTCAGTTTGACTTCCTTTCTTTTCGTTGAAGGATCCTTCCGAAGCGGGCGACGGGATTCCGATTCCGGCGGCCAGACCGACTTCTTACGGGCACTTCACGCACAAAACAACGCCTGACGAGCTACGGCGACTCCGCTGGGGACATGCTTCTCTCTTCATTCAAATCAGGAAATCTTATCTTCATATATCGGTGATGTGTCCATATCCCTTTTGGACCAGGTTACCCTTCTGTTGACGTACTTTACCCATTTCTCCCTTGGGATAGCACAGTCAACTTTTCTTGGACTTCAGAACCACTTGTTCAGTCACCCTTTGAACAGGAGAGTTCAGAAGACCACTTAGGACTTTCTTCGATTTCCGTTTGGGGTCGGACCCCAATAGGTGTGTTGGTGGACTAGTTTCACCTAGGTGTTGTCTTGTTGTAGAGTTTGTCCCGCACTAGGTCCTGGACTTTACTTTCCTATCTGTGTCTTTTTTATTTTGGTTTGCTATGTTGCGAATCAAATCAAGTGGTGTCGCGCTATGCTTGCTTACAAACACATAATTAAATCTTCACAATTTTCACTAAAAAAAAAAAAAACTTTTAAATCTTTAATCAATTAAATAAAGACTTACCCGGTCTACAGGCTTTGGCCAAATAATTAATACCAGAATTTTCCGTTTTTGAAGTTTCTGCGATGGCATTCCCGACGCTTACTTTTTCCTGCGACCTGCCGACGAGCCGCAATGCCCGCAATGTTGCTCCTGTTATCAAGTTTGGAACAGGATTCGATGAATTTGAGATTTTACTTGGGAAAGCTCCGTACGTTGTAGTGAAAGTCGCTGCTCCTGAGATTCAAGAACCGTCTACCGAATTCAGCACTGAGTTGCTACAGGATTTTCCTTCTTACCAGAGGGAAAATACTACCGCTACCATAGCGTCTACTGAACCTGTTTCTGCCAAAGGGAAGGAAGTTATGATTGCTGAAGATTTGACTGAAGGATTGGTTGCCCCACCGTCAGTATTTGAGATTGGATCAAATTCGAAAGTTGTGTCATTAACCCGGTCACAAAGGAGGAATCGCGATCGAAGGGTTCGCGGGGCTACTAAAGCTCGGATTTCGAAGAAGTGAATGTTAATGAAACTCTTTGTCTCGAAGAATTAAGGTCGGTGGATATCTCTCCGCTTCGCGAGGAGTAGGTTCCATCCCTTAACGGACACCGATGGAAGTGAAAGTATCCGAAAGATTGCCGCTGCCTTGTCAACACCTCATGGATGTGGTAGGGAGGAGAAGAAGTCTGCTCCTATCACCCGAGTCAGTACAGTATTTCAGAGACTAGCTGCCAAAGAAGGTTGTTCAGTCAGCGAATTGCTTAGGCGAATGGGATGTGCAGTATCCCCTCGCATGAGAAGAGAAATATTGAAGGATGTTGAAACTCCACCTGCTCGCATTCCCGTCAGGTTCCGTTTGGGAGATAAAGTTGACATTGCTACCGCTACTATTGATCTTCTTGCTACCAGATCGATGGGCCGTCGACCAGTTAAGTCACGACTGGGTCCTAGAGTTCTGCCAGTTACCAACCATACAAATGTTTCTAAAGCTTCAAAGAAAAGGATGAAAGGATTGCTTAGTGCTGTATCTGGTCTTCACCACGGGAAGCATACCTCTCTTCGACATTTCGATGCTTACGTTGAGACACCTCGTCTCGAAGCATCACCGTCAAAGAAAGGGGTGTGGATACCTAAGGTCGTCGTACCAATACAATCTAGCAAGCACCGGAAGACACAACTATGGGATAAAGCAAAGAGCTGAAATGTCCGATAAGGCCACAGCATTCGTAAGTGAAGAAAATGTTCTGCAACAATCTCCAGATCTTAAAGTGATACAAGGTTCAATAATTGAAGATAAGATCGAAAGGCTCAAAAGCGAGATTTCAGAGTTAGCTAAGGGACGGGGAATTCCCACTGATAATGAGAATGAAGACTTTGGAGATTACCTCGAAGAGGATGGCATGGATATCAATGTTATTGAAACCAGAGCCGCTTCATCTGCGCACGAAGCCCAATCTTCTACAGAAGGGAACGCCGTAGATGAACTGCGCAATACCATCTCGATAAGGGACGAGCAAATAAGTCAAATGGAGAAAAGAATGGAAGAAATGGCTACTTGCCATGGCCGCCTTAGTTGCGGCTCGGGGATTGTCTCGGTCTCAACAAGTAGCTTCTCCGAAGTCAATCAACCGAAATTATACGAGATCATAGATGAAAGAAGAGAAGTCACCTCGACTAACGAGATGATCAACCAAAGAATGATTCCGCTCAAAGCATCATACCGGAAAAAGAGTTCAAGCAAATGGTCGAACAAGTTCGGGAGGCCATAGCACGATCTAAGAGTGGTGCATTGATTTTAAAAGGTAGACCTTACCGGAGGAATTCGATGCCGTACCTTACCCAAGGGTTATGTGTCACCGAACTTCAAGATATTCAACGGAGCCGAAACCCCGGACGACGACATAAGCACATTTCCGAGCTGGTTGTGGCAACACCGGAGGTAACGAAGCATTGCTTTGCCGTCAGTTTGTCAGCAGTTTGTCAGGAATAGCGTTTGACTGGTATGCCGAATTGCCTGACGGATCAATAAAGACATTCTCCGAGTTAGAGCAGTTGTTCGTGAAAAGATTTGCCGGAGCGCAGCACCATGTCTCTATTGGAGATCTCGTGATAGAAAGACAGAAGCCTAACGAGACTCTAGTGGATTATATCTTGAGGTGGAGAAACCTTAGCATGAAATGTGAACCTCAGCTACAGGAACATCATGCAATTGAGATCTTACTCAAAAGCATCCATGGACCGATAGCTTTCATGCTCAAGGGACTCACTATCAAGTCTTTTGAGAAACTACTCAGTAAAGCCAGCAATCTGCAAGAAGAAATCAAGCATATGGATTCTCGTGAGAAGGCCGAGAAACCCGGGATGACCGGGGTGTTCGAGAAGAAGTACGGGACGATGAGCGATAGTCGATAAAGGAAAACGGCCGATGAAGATTTATGCGAGAGGATTCTCGTCGAATTTCCGACCACCGTCGCGAGCATAGCCAAGCAGCGAGCAGATACGACGGTATGCTCGGCTTAAGCAACAACTACCTCAACCGGGATCATACCAACCCGTGAGTAGGCGGATGTCTATCGAGGAACGTAAAAGGAGGGTGTACTCTTTTAAAGATGAAGCAGACTGCAAGATGTTCAGGAGTCTGATGAAGAAATCTGAGTTCAAATTACCAGATCCGAGGAAACCAAAAGAGGTCGATAAGAAGGATCGGCCTAATTATTGCCCATATCACAGGATGCTCGGACACACCCTAGAAGATTGTTTCATCTCCAAGGATTGGCTCGAGAGGAATCTTAAAGAAGGAAATATAACGATCCCGAAAGAATACTTGAAAGAGCCTGAAAGAGGATCTATAAATATGATTTCAGCTGAACCGATTACTCTGATTGATTCGTGCTCAAAAGAAGACGAATGGACTACGGTTTGGAACAAGTCATCCGGAAAGATATTGAATCAGATTCAGACTGCTTCAGTTCAGGAAGACGTTCAGGGTCCACAATCCGTTCAACCAGAGATAGAAGTTTCTTCAAAGAAAGGAAAGAGCGACGTCGCAAAGACTGATAGCGCGGGGGGTAGGATAGGGGTTGCCTCTGTTAGACTTGTTTTCTCGGATTCGGGGGAGAAAATCCTCGAACCTCTGAGCTTGTACGATTATCTTTTTGCTCCTCTGGAGTATTTTAAATGTAATGATAATGATTTCGGCTACGTTTTCACTGTTTCTGCTGATAGTGTGACTGATCCTGGTCACTCTAGTTTCGATTTCGATTCCCAAACCTATCCTCAAATTGTGCTTAAGTCCGATGAACCCGTCAATCAGAACGAAGAAACCATCGACGCTACCGCCTACGATGATTCAGAAAGTGATGAACCGGTCCTTGAATGTAAAGGAACACCGATCGCCATCAACTTGGATTTGTCTGATTCAGATTCAGCACTCGAACAATCAACTACGGTATCGGAAGAGATAACGGAGGTCTACTTAAGAAGAGGAAAAGTGATACCCTCGGGGACGACTCCGATTGATAAAGGAAAGCAAACAGTTATACAAGAAGAACCACCCCGAGCAACGGAAGAAACGCGTGCCCAGGAGGAAATCGGAAATTCAAACAAAGTGGATTATAACGTGCTAGCTCATCTTAGGAAGCTGCCGGCTAAACTGAGCATCTACGACGCTCTAATCTTGTCGAAAGAAATAAGGGAATCTCTGGTTTCAGCTCTACTTGATCCAGATATTTGCTTAGCCCAGTTAGCCAGCACATCCTCGGATGTAGTTTGCTCGTTGAAGGAACAGTCTGGGGTTACTTTTACAAATGAAGACTTGCTGCTCGGTACCGCCGACCACAACCGTCCGCTTTATATCTCCGTCAGTATTGGCAGATTTGTGCTGTCCAGAGTTTTGGTTGATCTTGGGGCATCCCTCAACCTGATGAGTCTACGGACATTGGCATATTTGGATATTGAAGCTCATAAACTTGTGCCTGATAAAATGATGTTAAGAGGATTCAACCAAAAGGGAGAGAGAGCCCTTGGATCAATTACTTTGTTGATGAAGGTTGGAGGACTGGTAACAACCGCTAAATTCCATATTATCGACGCCGAGACCTCTTTCAATGCTCTACTTGGTCAACCGTGGATTCATGAACATGACATGGTTCCGTCTTCTCTACACCAATGCATCAAATACTACAAAGAAGGACAAGAATATTGCATCAAAGGAGATCTACAACCATTTTCGGTTCATGAAGTTGGCATTCATGAAGACGCAGCTTACTACTCGCCTCTGAAGAAGACTGTTTTCTCTCGTGAAGTGATTGCAACTGCAGTGAAAGATTCAGAAAGATTACAAAAGGGGGTCATTCAACTCCGCTTCGACAATCTATCGTCATTTCCTCACAACGAAATGATAAAGGTTCTTTTAGTTCATGCACCCGAGATCGAGGCCGGGGACGTGGACGAAGAAGAGCCAATGTGGTTGTTGGACGGACTAGGCCGACAATCAACATCGACGAAGAAGAAAGTTCCGAAGAAGAAATAATAATGATAAAGCAGAAAAAACCTCAGTATGAGATACCGTTGGAAGATACAGAGAAAAGCGAGTACGAGACAATGTATGATCGTATAAACCACTATGTGAACGTTATGACCCTTACTCCTGTCCTCCCCCAAAAGGTCGAGAGCTTAAAGGTCAGGGACGTCCCGTGTGCTGGTTATAAGCCGATCAAGTTTTACTGTGCTTCTACTTCTACCAGTCTTGAAAATCATGTAAATTTGGATGAGGATGCTAATGAATTAATGGAATTGCCTTTTGGTTATTTCTCGCCTTACGTACAAAAATTAATTCAACAGGGACATTTGCCAAAATATATGCCAAAAGATAAATTGCAACTCTTTGAAGAATTATGGAATGTTAGGAATCGACATCCTAACTCTAAAGGGGGTCTCGGATTTGGTACAGTCGGACCAGTGGATGATTCGGAATTTTGCATGGTTGTTACCAGTGAGTCGAAAGAGGATTGCCTCGGTGTGGAGGATGACTTTATCGATCGACTTATTAGAAGACGCTCCGCCAGAATTTGAAGAAGAAATTAAGTCAACAGTCGATGAATTGAAGGAAATCAATCTCGGGACTGAGGAACGGCCTCGCCCCACCTTCATAAGTTCTCTACTCGATGAAGAAGAATCCACAGAGCTAATACAGTTATTGTCAGAGTTTAAAGATTGCTTCGCATGGAGTTATGACGAAATGCCAGGACTGTCAGCAGAGGTTGCAGTCCATAAACTTGGAATCGACAGAGATATACCGCTGGTAAAGCAAGCTCCAAGAAGAATGCGCCTCGAAATAGAACGACGAGTGATTGCGAGGTAAAGAAACTGATAAACGCTAACTTTGTAAGAGAAGAGCAATACCCTACATGGTTAGCTAACGTTGTGCCAGTTAAGAAGAAGAATGGACAGATCCGTGTACGTGTCGACTTCAGGGATTTAAACAAAGCATGTCCAAAGGACGAGTTTCCGTTACCAATACCAGAAATGATGATGGATATTGCCTCAACACATGAAGTTTTCTCTTTCATGGATGGATCGTCGGGATACAACCAGATCAGAATGGCTCCGGAAGATGCGACCCTTACGGCCTTCGTAACACCTATCGGAATTTTCTGCTATACGGTGATGCCTTTCGGATCGAAGAATGCTCGGAGCAACTTATCAACGAGCAATGACGAAGATTTTCGATAATCTCATTCACAATCAAGTGGAATCGCTACGTGGACGACTTGGTTATCAAAAGTAAACGGAAAATAGACCATTTGCACGATTTGAGGATAGTGTTCGAACGATTACGACGATATAATCTCGAGATGAATCCTTAAAGTGCGCCTTTGGCGTTACCTCCGGAAATTTCTAGGATTCGTTGTCCGTCATCGGGGAATCGAAATCGATCCGGAGAAGATTAAAGCTATCTTAGAAATGCCACCTCCCAAAACATTGAAACAACTACGTTCGCTTCCAGGGAAGTTGGCATATCCGAGACGCTTTATTTCTAATCTCTCGGTAGGTGTCAGCCCTTCTCGGCATTAACTAAAAGGACGCCAAATTTATTTGGGAAGAGAAATGCCGACGGGCCTTCGAGGACGTTAAGAAATACTTGATGACACCTCCTGTTTGGCGGCCCCTATCTCGGAAGACCTTTGATACTTTATACCGCGGCTTTAGACGACTCTCTCGGAGCACTACTAGCTCAAGTCAATGACGAGGGTAAAGAAAATGCACTATACTACTTGAGTAGGCGTCTAATCCCGACGGAGGTAAAGTATCCGCCTATTGAGAAGCATTGTCTAGCTTTAATTTTCGCCGCCCAAAGCTCGGACATTACATGCTTCTCATAGGGTAACCCGATTTCGAAAGTTAATCCGTTGCAATATTTGATGACCCGACCAACACTTTCCGGACGCTTAGCAAGGTGGTCGATGATTTTATTGCAATTTGATATAACTTTTGTTCCCCTCCGCGCTATCGAGGGACGATTTTGCGGACTTTCTCGCCGCGCACCCACTTCCAATTGGGTCATCTCTTAGTGACGAGTTACCGGATGAACGGATATTACGGATGGAATCCTCCAGGTGCACTGACGCCGGAGATGTACCTCGACGGAGCTTCTTCGACGGAAAAGATAAAGGATCGAGAACGGTTATGCCGAGCAAAGCGGGAATCGGTTTGATTTTCATCACACCGGATAAGGGTATGCTCGGATTCTCCTACCACTCGACGAGCGCGTGTACAAACGATGAATCGAATACGAAGCCTTAATCACCGGACTGGAATTAGCAATTTCAATGGATATAACAGACATCGTCGTCTACGGTGACTCTCAACTTATAATTCAACAAGTTGTCGGACAGTATAAGATTTTGAAACCAAGATTAGCAGAATATCACAGATACGCGATAAAGTTGCTAGAGCAGATTCCTAGTGTAACGCTCTATAGAATTCCTCGGTTGGATAACGCCCATGCTGATGCTTTGGCAAAACTTGCAAAAGAATCGGCGTGTTCCCTGCAGGATTCTATCGACGTTACGGTACAGGAAGGCGAGGTTTTGTCCCGAATCAACCTCGAAGATCTACAGAAGTTCGAAGAAGAAGCGACAGTTGTTGTGGCTGATATCAACGAAGATTGGCGTAAGCCATTGATAGAATATTTGCAAACTGGAAAATTACCAGAGGACAAGTCAGCAGCGTATCATATTACGAAGAGGGCTATGTCGTACGCTTTGGTAAGTGATGTCCTCTACAGGAGATCGTTCGATCAGATGTGGTTGCGGTGCCTAAGCAGAGCCGAAGCGCAGAATATTGTCAAAGAAGTACACGCCGGATTGTGTGGAGCTCACCAGTCAGGACCGAAGATGAAAATGAAGATTAAGAGACTCGGATATTATTGGCCAGCAATGATGTCTGATTGCATGGATACGACAGGAAAATGTCACAAGTGTCGAGTGCATGGGGTGGTCTTACACCAACCTCCGAATGTGCTACACCCAATCGTTGCTTCGTGGCCATTCGAGTGTTGGGGCACGGACATAATAGGTCCGATGAGACCCCCATCCTCTAAGGGACACGAGTTCATTCTCGCAGCTACGGATTACTTCTCCGAATGGGCGAGGCGAGTGCTCGTTACGAAATGTTACAACACACCACGTTCTTCTCTTTTCAAGAGTCGGATAGTCTACTCGTTTTGGAATTCCGCGCGAATAATCTCCGACAATGGAACAGACCTTTAAAAGCACCAAGATCAATAACTTCGTCAGACGACACGAGATAGATTGGAGATACTCGACGATCTACTACCCCAAGGCAAATGGTTTAGCAGAGGCTTTCAACAAAACACTGGTACAGATTTTGAAGAAAACTCTCGATGAAAATAAAAGAGATTGGCATAACAAATTGTTAGAAGCTTTGTGGGCATACCGGACAACATTCAGAACTCCCACCCGATGTACACCGTACGCACTCGTCTACGGATCAGAGGCCGTGCTACCGTTAGAAGTTCAGACGCCGTCTCTCAGAGTTGTCGTCGCCAATCAGCTTACAGCCGAAGAAAATGCAAAACTCTGACTTGAAGAATTGGAAAGTCTTGAAGGAAGACGACTGGAAGCGCAACGACGATTTGGAGCTTTACCAAGCGAAGATGGTACGAGCCCATGACAAATTGGTCCGCCGAGGACGTTCGAAATCGGTGACCTTGTTCTTGTTCTCGAGAGACCTATTCTCGCACATCGCGAGATAGGCGGAAAATTCGAGCCAACTTGGGAGGAACCATTTGTCATAGATAAAGTCTACTCGGAGGAGCCTACTGAGCTGTGGATTCCAGGCGGGAAACCTTTGTTGCCGATCAACGGACGATACTTGAAGACATATTACGCAACTTGACGCCGCTCGAGTTGAAATTTCAAAATCTCGATTATTCCGTGATTATGTATTTGGTCAAATGCTCGTGACGGGTTTAAAATTTTGTAATAAAATTAACATCGATAAAATGAAAATTTTTAGAGTGCATGTTTTGGCTTTCTTTTCTTTTCCACTTTCAAATTTAATACACATACACATAATTAACAACATAAACTAAAGCCTCTCGTAGGCGTTTTGTTTTGTTCTTTGTTCCTGTCAGATTTCAGCCCACTGATGTTTCTCCTGTTGTCTGCAGAGAAAATGTCAGGACAGAGGTTGATTTTGGCTTTTAAGGATGGCTTGAATCTCGCACCTAGCGAAGAATGGGCACCGCAAGGTGGCATTATAAACTTTGATATGGACTTCGGTCGGATCGATGTAGATTACGAGAGTCCCCTGATGGACGCAGTTAGCCACCGGGAAATCGAAGGACTACCGTCGTTAATAAAGATCAGCAACAGAAAAGATACCTCGCGGAAGGGGAAGAAAATATTACAAGATCCGATGGAAGGGACTAGTCGCCTGCCATCCATGATAACTGCACCACATTGGAGGCCTGACAGTCGGCCGACAATGCCGGACTACCGGATGCATTACGGAGCACAATACGCAGGAATGCCAATCGACGAAAGCGCGAGCATTCCGACGCGAAGACAAGAGATATCTTCAAGAGACGGAGGATTTACTCGACTCTATCCCGGAGGGGAGGATCTACGATCCGGAGATGAGAGAGACTTCTTCCGAGCTCGCCTGCTACGGAGGATGAGTCCGAGTTTGTTCGGAGGTTCCGGGGATTCCGGAGATTCCGGATGAACTTTGTCCGGGTTGCCCAACGTGCAACGCGGAGATTCCAGGCACGTTCTTCGAACCGCGATGGCATTTGTGGAATGCCCGAGCCGCAATGTCCTACACTTGAGGCATTACGGTACTGCGGAGGAGTACATGTCTACGGATGACGGTTTTCGGACCGGCGAGTACCCGACGGGGAATCATATACCCCACTGGATACGGATACATCGGCTCGGGTTCCCAGCGATGCCGAGATGAGGGAGTACCCTCGACAGTTGCCGATGATCACTTTAGCAGAGCTTAACGAGATGGTTAAAGTGAAGAAGCGGGAATTTGAATTTTATGAAGAAGTTCAAGGAAGATGCATTAACATACTTGAAGGACTGGAACTGCATACCAGAGTCTTCTCTGAAAGCGACGAGAGAAGCATCCTTGACTGCATAGAGGATTTGCAACTCAGAGGTCGAGCAGGTCTTTTGAGAAGGACTTATTCTGAACCAGAAAGATGGATGCGTGGAAAGGGCAGAATCACTATTCAGTGCGGTGCCGCCGCTACAACTTCACTACGGACGGACGAGGAAATCCCGGGGATTCCGAAACATGATCGAGTGGATCCGATACCTCCTACGATCGAGTGGATGATAAAGAGAATGGTTCGATGGAGCATACTTCCAGTCGATCGCATTCCGCAATACTGTATTATCAACATCTACGAGAAGAGCAGCCGTATCCCCCTCACATAGATCACCACGATTTCGTCGGACCTTTTTCTACGGTCTCTTTTCGGAGCAGGAGCAACATACTGTTTGGAAAAGAAATTGATATTGTTGGCCCCGGCGAGTTCAAAGGATCCGTGGAGATTCCGCTACCAGTGGGCTCAGTACTTGTTCTCAAGGGCAACGGAGCGGATATTGTCAAGCACTTGCATTCCGGGAGTGCGACACCGCGAAGTTTCGCGACCTTCGGAAGAATGGATACCACCAAGATGCCATATGGATTCCGTCCGGACCCGAGTTGGAGGAATTGCTACCCTACGGGCCGTGATAGAGTTGGACCTTTGAGTTCATGCAAAGGGACTCTTGTCTCGGAGCATGGCTCGATGAGTCGGCTCGACCAAAAGCTCGCCTTACCGAGAGACAGATTTTCGGAGGATACTCCTGCACTTTGCGTTCGACACGCCGGATATGGATGATGCTCATACCGGAGATGCTCGGTTTGTGATGTGTCTTCGACTCATGATGTTTTCCGGTTGTACTTTTGATGCGTCCAAGCATCATCGTACTTGTGATGTTTTCGGCATATAGTCGGTTTGTAACCTCCGTTCAAGGCTGATTAATGAAATCTTTTCGAATCTTGTCTGTTTGTCTTGTTGCCCTTGTGTGCGATAGATAAAGCCACCGAACCATACGTTGGTTTTGAGCTACGACGAACGAAGAACAAAACAAAAAAATATACGTAATAAAAAAAAATGAAATTCAAATAAAATACTCTTTTGAAAATCAACCAACTAAAATCAAATTTTGAAAAATGTGTTTTGATATATATATGATATAACAAAATGAAATGAATTTGTTGAGTGTGTTTATCTCGATCTTGAGATTTCTCGCTCTCTGCTTGCATAGCGCGACCATTCCGGCCTGCACCGATGTTCTACACGTTCTCTCGGAATTTTTACATTCTGCACGAGATCCCACACATCTTTCTCACTGATATCGTACTTGTCTTATGACATGTCTTTTCGAGAGTGTCACTATACACTCCCTGCACATTCTGACGTGATGATCTTTTCTGCACTTTCCCTGTTACCCTCCTGAGATCAGTACCTAAATTCTGATTCTCACTTCCTTTTGAGATCGGTACCTAAATTCCGATTCTCATCCTTGAGATCAGTACCTAAATTCTGATTCTCACTCCTTTCGAGATCGGTACCTAAATTCTGATTCTCATCCCGAGATCGTACTCTAAATTCGATTCTCACTTCCTTTCGAGATCGGTCACCTAAATTCGATTCTCATCCCCGAGATCGATACCTAACGTCGATTCTCACTCCTTTTCGAGATCGGTACCTATATTTCGATTCTCATCCCTTCGAGGCTAGTGCCGATATTCTAGTCCTCACCCTTGAGATCAGTACCTAAATTCTGATTATCACTCCTTTTTTAGATCGGTACCTAAATTCCGATTCTCATCCTTGAGATCAGTACCTAAATTCTGATTCTCACCACTCCTTTTCGAGATCGGTACCCAAATTCCGATTCTCATCCTTGAGATCGATCACTAAATTCGATTCTCACTTTTCGAGATCGGTACCTAAATCCGATTCTCATCCTCAAGATCGCACTCTAAATTCTGATTCTCAACCCTTTTTGAGATCGGTACCTAAATTCTGATTCTCATCCCTTCGAGGCTAGTACCGATATTCTAGTCCTCGCCCTGAGATCAGTACCTAAATTCTGATTCTCACTCCTTTTTGAGATCGGTACCTAAATTCCGATTCTCATCCTTGAGATTAGTACCTAAATTCTGATTCTCACTCCTTTTCGAGATCACGATCGCAAATCCGATTCTCATCCCGAGATCGATCTGATATTCTAGTCCTCACCTCGAGATCGTACTGAAATTCGATTCTCATCCTCGAGATCGATACCTAAATGTCGATTCTCACTTCCTTCGAGATCGGTACCTAAATTTCGATTCTCATCCTCGAGATCGATCACTAAATTTCGATTCTCACTTCCTTTCGAGATCGGTACCTAAATTCCGATTCTCATCCTCGAGATCGATACCTAAGTCCGATTCTCAACCCTTTTCGAGATCGGTACCCAAATTCGATTCTCATCCTCGAGATCGATACTAAATTCGATTTTCACTTCCTTTCGAGATCGGTACCTAAATTCCGATTCTCATCCTCGAGATCGCACTCCAAGTCCGATTCTCACTTCTTCGAGATCGGTACCAAATTCGATTCTCATCCCCGAGATCGATACTAAATCTCGATTCTCACTCTTCGAGATCGATACCTAAATTTTGATTCTCTCCTTTCTCTTGAGATCAGTACCTAAATTCTGATTCTCACTCCTGTTTGAGATCGGTACCTAAATTTCGATTCTCATACCTTCGAGGCTAGTACCGATATTCTAGTCCTCACCCCGAGATCGACACCTAAGTCCGATTCTCTTCTTGAGATCGGTGCACTAAATTCCGATTCTCATCCCTTCGAGGCTAGATCGATATCTACAGTCCTCCTCGAGATCGCACCTAGTCCGATTCTCACTTCTTCGAGATCGAGTACCTAAACTCCGATTCTCATCCTCGAGATCGCACTCAAATTCGATTCTCACTCCTTTTCGAGATCGGTACCTATATTCGATTCTCATCCCTTCGAGGCTAAGTACCGATATTCTAGTCCTCACCCCGAGATCGTACCTAAATTCGATTCTCACTCCTTTCGAGATCGGTACCTAAATTCCGATTCTCATCCTTGAGATCAGTACCTAAATTCTGATTCTCACTTCGAGATCGGTACCCAAATTCTGATTCTCATCCTTGAGATCAGTACCTAAATTCTGATTCTCAACCCTTTTCGAGATCGGTACCTAAATTCCGATTCTCATTTTCCGACCCTCACCTTTCGGGGCTAGTACTGATATTCTAGTCCTAATTTCCTGAGGTCAGTACCCACATATCGATTTACGTTCTCCCTCGCATATTTTGAAATTTCGCGATTCAAAGTCAACTCTCCAATCCTCAGCGAGAGTTCCTGGTCTTTGATTCCGCTTCCGATACCCGCTTCCCTGTTTCCCCAGCGAAAGTTCTGGAATCTTCAGTTTTGGAGATTTGCCTGTCACTCCCCAGCGGAAACCTTCGCCACTCTTTCCTCGTTTCGTTACGAGTGTGTTGACTCGGGATGTCCGTGTTGGTTTGGTTGATCTTGTCGGTCAACGCCGATACGCGCGGTGTGCATGTCCCGCACACCACACCTATTGGGGGTCCTTTTGTTGACCTCGCTTTCGATCACGCTCGCGTCAAAATTTTGCGACGATACCAAATTTCGACGCAATTTTGACGCGCTCGTCGACGAGGTTGCCCAGACGACCTCGGACGACGAAACGGACTGCGCCGATGCGTCCGGAACGTCGATTTCACTTAAAATCGACGTTAAGCTTGCGACGATAGCCTGTCGGGGGCAAAACTCGTAATTTAAGTTTTTTTAAAATAAAAAAATATATATTTTTTAAAACTTCTTTTAAAAGAATAAATAAAAAAAACCTAATTAAACTAAATCGCCTCTAACTCTCCTCACGCTCGACCAGGTTGGCTTCGTCTCTCCGCGCGAGCTCCGTGGAAGCTTCGTCCCTCCCGCGCTCGAGCGTGCTCCCTTGGCGGCCGTTTGCTCCTCGAGCCGCTCGCGATCCTATCCTTATCCCTGTGCGAGCAACCTGCTCCCTCTTGCGGCAATTTGTCGCCGGTCTCTGCGCCTCTCCCACTTGCGTTTGATCCTATAGGTTGATCTCTTGACTTCTGCTTCCCCTTCTCTGCCTATTTAAACCCCATTTGGGGTGGGATTGTGTTTGGCCCGAAATTTCTGTGAAGAGGAGGGAGGTCTTTGTTGTCTTGCGTTGCGGTTTGCTCTCGTGTGTTTTACGCACTCCGGTAACTCTTCCCGACTCCCCTTTCTCCTCTTCGATTTGGCCCAGTGCTACCGTAGCCTCGTTGATTGGCGCGGTTCTTTCCTGTTTATGGTTTCGGTGAAGGCTTATATCCCCTGGAATGTGTTAATTGCATGCTTTGAGATGAATGTTATAGGGCTCCCTGTGTACTTTAGCTTGACATGAGGCATGGAAGTATTTATTTAATTCTATATACATGCGGAGTTCATTTCTTGCTCCTTGTAGCTTTCCTTTACAAAAATAGCATGTTAAAGTGGAGTTTTGATTCAACTTGAAGGAGCCCTATGTTCACTTTCATGATAAATGTATTGAGGCTCGCATTTTAATACAGTAAGTATATGGAAACGTTCGTTTTAGCTTCATGATAGGTGTGGTTTTAACTTTATTATAGCTCATCTTAAAGCTCGGTTGGCTTGGCTTAACTCTTACTTGAAAGACTATTCTAACATACGGATACTTGCTACTCTTATTTCGATGCTTTAAGAGGCTTGTTTTGGCCCTGTTTGGGAGCTTGGTTGGCTTGATTTATTTCGATTTGAGAGCCTACTTTGGTATTCGGATTTACTCTTATATTGGGCTTGGTTGAGGTTTTGCTATACTCTTTGTTTTAAGCTTGATTCTAGCCGGATTTTGGCCTTATGTGGCTCGGTTTCAGGTTGGCATTATTGTATCCTTGTTTTCGAATTGAGGTTGGCTCGGGTTCAGCCTTATATGGGCTCGGGTTGGCTCTTTTAGCCCTCTTCTGTTTCAGCTTTGAGCAGGGTGTGTGGTATCCTGAATTTTGGGCTGATGTTGTTGGTTTGGCTGAATGCTTAATATGGCAGTTTCCCTTTAGCTTTGTGATGGAATTATTTTTTGATTATATGTTGGGCTGTCTTTTCTGGTTTTGTTTCTTTTGGACCTATTGTGTTGGCTCGGGTTGGCCTGCTGATTGGCCCGGTCTTGAGTTAATTTAGGACTTGCTGTTGTGGCTTGAGGTTGGGCTGGTTCTCTTGGCCTTGTCTTGGCTCGGGTTTGACTTTCTTTGAGAGCTGTTCTGGTTTGAGATTGAGCCGCCTTCTTTGCGCGTTGTTGGCTCGGGTTTGATTTAGGGGCTTGGCCGAGAGCCTTATGCGAGGGATTACTTATGGTGGTGGCCTTTTGTTCTTCGAGTTGTGAATTTTGGAGTTGGAGGCTTTACTACCCTTTTGTTTTGGTCCTGGCCGAGAGCCTTATGCTAGTAATTAATGTGTTGGCGGCCTTGTTTATCGTTATGGTTGAATTGGGAATTGATAAAGATGAACCTATAGTTGCTTCTTGCTTGTTTGTGAGGGAGATATTGAGCATTGTGCTTGGGCCACTTCTTAGGTGCCTCATTTGATGAATTGGAGTTAAATTGATGTTCTTGAGAAGCTTGTCCATTCACTTTCTTATGGGTTTGGAAATGTTCGCAACCGGGGTTTGCTTCGAGTCATTTTCCTTTTTTTTTATTTGATTTTAAAAAAAAAAAAAAAAAAAGCTTTGATCGTTTTCTTTCTACGATTTCGATTTTAAATTTCCTTTTGATAGAATTGTGCTTGAGCGAGAAAATGACACCCTCGGGGTCGATTCAGGAACTCGGATTTCGTTTTTAAACGCCTTGTCATTACATGTGTTAGGGAATTTTAAATTAACTCACTCGTCGTCCTACCCCTCCAAGTTCGGGGGTGGGTTAATTTTCCTTTCCCCTTTTCGTTGCTTGACACGTTTTCCGCTTCACTCGGAGTTGGTTTTGGTTTTGTTTTGTTTTGGGGCGATGACGGCGATGATGCAAAAGGCACGCCAGTGATAGAGTAGAATGATATCCCATCCTACGACATCGTGACTCGCTCCGGGGCCCGATGAACCGTAGGATGACGGTATCGTTCGCCGCCTAATGACAAGCGGGGCACCCGTACCTTCTTAGGATTGTTAGCGATCTTTTACCCTACGAAATGATCGACTCGTGGACGATTATACTTTTCAAAAACCGATAAAAATATGATACTACATTCCATAATAAAAAAATATATTTCCACCACGATTAAAAATTGATAAAACTTTCTTTTGCATGTCGAAATCCAGTGTGCATGCTAAAATATAAATTTCAAAACTATATTGTCCACTCGTTGATTATCGATCTTGGGTAGGGAACACTCTCCGAGTCGGGTTTAGTTGGACACCCTTCTGTCGAGTGGCGGGCTTTATACACTCGTGTGACCGAGTAACCTCGACGACCCTTCGAGCGATCTTGCACGGTTCCGAGCCTAGCCCGACCACGAGTGCTTTGCGGTTTTCTTCGGGTTTTCATTTGATTTTTGATAGAGCACTCGTGGTCCTTTTTAGGATTTCCTCGGAGTTTTTAGCGACTTTTTTTTCGAGCTTTTACATTGTGAGTCGATCACTTTGTTTTCTCGAGCTTTTCGACGACCTTTTCTTTTGCTTGTTTGGCTTTCATGTGGCACACTTCGCTGGTAGACAAAAGAAAATAACGGTCTCAGGGTATACGGAGTTTGTTTACATTTGCGCGTGTTACCTTGCTTTCGTACCTTCTTCTGCATGTTTATCTTGTTTAGCCGTCACTTTTCATACATACTATCTGCATGTTATCACCGTTTAAGCACGTTACATTATATCTTGTTGCATGCTTCTATCATTACTCTCTATCTTATATACATATCACGTTATAAACTATACAACAACTTAAACATATTTGCGTAGGATGTTTAGAAGAACTTCGGCCATAGACTACTGATTGAACATTTTGACTCGCTACCTTAGAAAACTCAGTCTCTTCACGAGCAGGAGCTCGGAGCTAGTATAGTGGGCGGCACGGTCGTCTTCGATAGTGGAGCTTGTCGTCGTCGACAAAACCATAGGATAGCTCGGGAAGTTATTGAGGCTCGCTTTCGGACCTCCGACATCCCTGGTTCCTCTCCTTTGGATTCCGCATTCCAAATTTGAGCCAACTCCTTTTGCACACCTCCACTTCTTATTTCGTTGAAAAGTCACTATCCTTTTGACCTCCTTGAAGATAATATTTCCGATTTTTATCGAAGTATTCTTAGATGATTTCGGACATTTAAGATGTAATTAGCTATGAGAACTTGCCTCTATAAAAGCATTTTCCGAACCAAATTTAAAATAAACCCTATTCAATTCTTCATATTAAATAGGGAATTTGTCGACGAAATAAATTGGTTTCGCGACCAAACGGACGTCATATATTTCTTAGTTTATTTGATCGAGCCTCACCGCTTAAGTCTTGTGTTTGTCTTTCGGGATAAGTTGCATGACTTGAGGTGTAGCGCTCTTTCATTCAAACTATGAAAAATATGAGGTCAGTTTGACTTCCTTTCTTTTCGTTGAAGGATCCTTCCGAAGCGGGCGACGGGATTCCGATTCCGGCGACCGACAGCTTCTTACGAGCACTTCACGCACAAAACAACGCCGACAAATATCATTTATTCCCAATATGGATTTTAAATTTTGAAAGTTAGTATGTGATAGTGGCTTTGTAGGCATATCTATTGTTTAAGGATTTGTTGTTGTGTATATAAGCTTCATGAGTCGTTCATCTATCTTTATTTAAATAAAATGATGATCGATTTTTGTTATGCCAATATGGACATGATTATTTATAATGCTTATGGCAACATCTTCATACATTTTGCATTCTTGCTCCGTGGGATGGTCATGAAATAAATCAATATGCTCATAGAGAAATTGATATCTGGTAATATGAGAGAGGTAATGAGCATACAAAACTAGCTTTGATATCTACCTCTATCCACAACTCTTCCTTCTTTGGTTTCCACTCTAGATGCATAAGTGCTTTAGTCGATTCACAAACAAGTATCCATGCTTCTTTTAATAGATCTAGAACATGCCTTTTTGAAAAATCAACAAGTAACTGGCTGCTGCATTGGGTGAGCCGGTCGACGATCCACCTATCATGGAAGATTGAAATAAAAGATAACTTTGAAAACTCCTTAATTACTTTACCATCTTCATTTTTTTTTTTTTTTTTTTTGTTATTTTATTTCAGAATTAGTTCATTCCAGAATTTAGATTAGATATATTTGGTATCTATATAAATTATGATAGATTGGTTTACCTATATATATGACCCTATATGAGAATAATGAAGTGAACTAATTTTTCATTCCCAAGTAATTTCCACATGGAATTAGAGCCGTAGCCTTGATCCTCTTTCGTTTTCATTCCCGATCACGATCACAGCCATTGCTCACCTTGGAGGTTAAATCGTAGTGTGGCCTCTCTACATCTCCATCTTCGATCATGGTCGGAACTTGCGGAATGGACGTGATCCTCCTCATCTTCTCACTGCCTCGACGACTCCATCCAGTGAGTCGTAGAACCCAACAATAACCTACGCTTCTCATGTCATCCTCAGCATCTTGATTGGTTTTCTTTATACATTTCCAGTGACGAGATTGCAGCACCCATTTCCTCCAGCGACGAGATTGCGGTATGCAGAGACCCAAAACTCTCGTTTTTCTCCAGTGATGGGAATGTAGCGTTTAGAGACCCAAAACACCCATTTTTTTCTTCCTCCTTCCATTCAAAATCGCTTCTCCTCAACTGGAATCCCCCTGGATCCCCTTTCCTGGCTCTTCCCTGCAGCAAAAATTCTTCATATTGTACCCTCAGCCAGAATTCTCCCTACATGCCCCTCCTTTGTTCTTCTCTACTGTCAAAACTCTACATGTAGTTGGAATTATTCCTGTTGGAGGCCCTCCTTTGTCAGAATCCCTTCAATCGATTTGCAAGCCCTCCTACGGAGCCCCTCCTCTTCTACTTGGCACCAAAAATCTCCCTATGGAATCTCATACGTTCAATTTTTGCCTCCAGAATCATCCTAGCAGCAAACCCTCCTCCACCAGATTCACACTGCTGTCAGCTTCTTTGCAGAAATTCTCCAAACTTGCAGAAGCAACAATCAACCCCCTTCCTGAAACTAGCAGTAGCCCTAAATTCAAATAGGGTTACCAAGTATGGAACGAAGACATTAAGTTCTACTACGGAGGTTAATCTGAATCAAAGACCAAGAATTTCATCCAGACGATTCTTGAACTCTTGAAAAAACTCAATGAAGGTAATTCAAAATAACACGACAACCTCGTGACGCAGCAAGGTAGCATATCCTCCTCTATCTTGCTAATAATGGGAGATTTAGAACTTGGATCGTATATTCAAGAACTTCTGATCATTATGACCGAAAACATCAATGCTTTAGTCAAGAGACTTTTACATCTAAATTGGTCAAACTTGCAAATGAAACACACTAAAAAAATGCAGAAAAATAGATATGGAGCTCTCTCAAGACACTAATATTGCCTCTATTTTATATGTCTCACAGTTGAACTATAATTTGATTTCAATCAGTAAGGTTACTCGTTATATGAAACATATAACTAAATTCCTTACAAACACTTGTGAATTTCAGCAGAGTCGAGGAAAGTGATTGACAATGTTGAAATGCATCAACGCTTGTACCTGTTCAAGAAAAGTCTCTTTAAACAAACAAATAATCTCACCTCCATTTTTTTGTCAAAATTTCAAGTCGTTTAGTCTATGTCTGTCCAAAAACATGTTATGCCTCACCAGGGCCAACCTAATTTAATCATGTTTCAAAATTGTATCTTAATTTATTTATCAATGAAAACCCTAACTTATATCAATGTTATACATCTCAACTTGTTAAACACACAAGAAATAGTTATTCTATGACCCAGTACAAATCCTCACATCCTTTTTCCATTATCCATAGTGATATTTGAGGAAATTCAAATATTAAAATACTGAGTAGGGCTAGATGGATTGTCTCGTTTATTAATAATCACACTAGAACTACTTCGGCATTCCTAATGAATGAGAAATCAAAAACAACACAAATATTTCAGACATTCAATAATATGATTCAAACTCAATTCTGAAATTCATATCCTCAAAGCTGATAATGCAAATAAATATTTCAATCCCATCATTGGGTCTTATCTTTCAAAAAATGATACTATTCATGTAAGTTCATGTATTGATATCTCACAACAAAATGGGATAGCTGAGGGAAAAAACAGACATCTTGAGGTATCTCACTCAATTATGATTTCCCATCAAGTTTCAAAATATATTTTGAGGGAATATATTCTTACTGCAACATACATTCTCAATTGAATGTCTAGTCTGGTGCATCACTTCAAAATATCCACGTATGTTTTGATGGTTATCTATCTTCACATCAAAGCTTTCGTTTCTACTATAGCGTAAAAATATAAACTTAATCTATTAGCATTAAATGAAAATTTGGCACTGAAAAGGACACAATGGAGAAAAAAATTCATGTAGCCGACCTCACTTAGTGGCATAAAAGCTTCTTGTTGTTGTTGTTGTTGAAGCTAACTGTTATATGAGATCAATGTAGCTTTATAGATAGAGGACTAAATTTATCACTTGATTACAATTACAGATCAGTTTGATCGGTTACCGAAAAAAAGCAACCAAGTTAATCTCTCCTTATTTGAAACGTAAAAAACCTTCTGATATAGGGAGATATTTCCAGATCCTTCCAAACATGAATGGGAGAAGAGAGAATATCAGCATGATGTACCTTGTAGCTTCAAATTTAAACAATTGCTCGTTAAATCAAGTCGTTGATGGGTATATATTCGATGTTTGGAAAGTATAATTAAATGAGAAGGATGTTAACTGGTGAGTGTTAGTTAAGATGTACAATTAGAATCCAAAGAATAATTATAACCTTTTTAACTTAATTTTATATATCCCTAGCTTGCTAATGTTATTTTAGTATTACTCGTCATTTTCTATGGTAATTTCAGGGTGACTTAGATTATAGCAGATACCAAAAAATCACTGCATGCGGAAATAGCCTTCCTCTTTACCTGAGGTAATGCATAAATGGCCCATCAAACAACATGTCTTAATACTGTCGCAAGAAAGGATGAATAAAATTCTATTTGTTGAAAATATACCAGTCCATTGACATTGTATCCGAAGATATGGATTATGCTATAAAAATTTTCTAGGATGATTAATCAAATTATATGCAAGAATTGCATTTAGTGCACAAAACAGTCAGACCTATATCATCAAACCTTAGAGCAAAACTTGTATCATAGTTAAATAGGTGCTTTAGAAAACATCCAATCCTATGCATAATTATTGGAATGAGTCTATCTTTAGTTTGTCATCCTGATAATCTTCAATCAACTAAAGAAAAAAATAAAGGAAAAAAAGCCCCAAAACCCTTTTGACCTCTGATGTCACAGAAATTTTAATGTTGCACTCCACATTGAATTGATGAAGAAAACATTTACTGTTAAAGCATTCTAAATTCCAGAACACAATGCATGAAAATAAATCATCATAGAATAGATTAATTTCAAATGAAGACGTTCTAAAGCAATGCATCTTCGAAGTGGAGTTATTGATTCCTCAGAAAGAAAATACTGACCTGGAAAAATGTCATTCAAAGCTTCCATAATGTAGTAAATGACCGAGGATGAAACCATGCATAATAAACCAGAATATTTAGACCCACTCCACACCCACAAGAAAATCTGAGTTAGGAAATTCACCTCTGACTCAACAATGGTAGACTTTGTTTCCTGAAGATAAAAAACATGCAAAAATGAGAAAATTTACATATTGGTCATTATTAATTCATAGAAATAATGGCAATCCCCATAACTTTTCGTTACGATCGCAACCTTTCAAACTAACAAATTAAGCACAATTTTCATGATTAACTGATTCAAAAAATAAAAAATAAACTTTAGATCCATTGTTATAAATTTAACAACAACAGACTCGAATCTGATATGTCGACAAATGCTTGTATGCAGGTGGCCAGTTACATGCATGCGAACTTATTACCAATATGTATTTTTACACCTAAGGATTTGGATGTATATCAATATCCATCAAAAATAAAGGCAAAGAGGATTCAAAGAATATCAATTCAATGTAGTCGATCCCATTGAATACCCAACGATAATCTTTAGATCAGTATCTACAAGAAAAAAAAAAAAAGGTACATTGTACGTGCTTTTGATAGTATCACTTGTACCAAGCATAAAAATCTAGGGGACTTTATGACTTCATTTCAACATGTATTGGACAATGTGAACATATGCCATCAAAAGGCCATTTTCTATAATGAAAACAAAGCTTACTTGTGTAGCTCTTTAGAGGATGTAACAAACAAAAATAATTGTTGAACCGTCAAGATTTCAACCAGAGATTACTTCTACCCTAAAAAAAAAGGTTCAATCGACTTTGCTAGTTATAAGTGACATATAACACAGAACTCCAACGGAAATTAAAACCTCCAATAAGCTTCAGACACCTAAGGATATAAGAGTAAGGAATCAACTGGCCTAGTCTTAATTCAACTGATGTCTGCTCTTTTCGCACATAACTTTAACCATACATTTGTTAGAGAGTCATCAATTTGCGCTAGCACCAGCAGTAATTATTACTTGAATTAAGACTAGGCCAGTTGATGTAGATGGCTTAGCCCAAGAACAAGTATGAGGGCTCTCATTCTAGACTGGTCAACAATCTACCATACTTGATCCCCTAAGAATGTCTTTGTAGTTTTCACCCAAATGCATGTCTACTCGGCATAAAATAACCTCATTTCAGCTCCTCTACCATTAACATCCACCAAAACAGTTACTAACTAAATTCTGGCTAATACTTCCATCCATCGATTGACAACACATCTTCCGGCCATCGTTTCTAATAAATGCTTTAACCCTGTTCAATGCTTCCTTCAATACCCTGGCAAATGACCTTTATATTACTAACTCTTATCTGGAAAATAGCAACTAGCATCCCCTCGAAAATTTTGTCTCAGTCCCCTCTAGCAACAACACAAGTACAACAACAACAACAAAACCTTTATCCCACTAAGTGAGGCGGTTACATGAATCCTTTTTCTCCGTTGCATCCTATTTAGTGTCATATTTTTATTTAATTCTAATAAATTAAGATCATTTTTATACAATAAGCCCATGTCTTCCTAGGTCTACCTCTATCCTTCTTAACATAGGTCGAATCTAAACATCTACTCTTCTAATCGGATCATCAGATGGTAGACGTTTAATGTGACAAAACCATCTAAGACGACTCTCTCTAATATTGTCCTTCACTGGAGCTACACCAGCCCCATTACAGATATATTCATTTCGCATTTTGTCTCTCAGTGTAAAGCCACTCATTCACCTAATCATTCTCATCTCGGCAGCACTTAACTTAGTTTTATGCTTCTCTTTTAAAGGCCAACATTCAGTGTCATAGAGCATTGCAGATCTCACCACCATCTTATAAAATTTTCCTTTCAGCCTAAGAGGTAATTTTCTAACACGTAACAGGCCCGAAGCATTCCTCCACTTCAACGAACCAACTTGAATTCTACTAATAACATCCTCATCAATATCACCATCATTTTGAACAATAGACCCGAGATATCTAAAGCGTTCACACTTTTAAACAATTTGATCATCCATATTTATATTTTTGTCACTAGAACTGCTACTACTAAAATTAAATTCATGTATTCAGTTTTAGTTCTACTCAAATGAAGGCCTTTAGACTCTAAGGTAGACCTCCATAAATCAAGTTTTTCCTGAGTTTTTTCTCTCATCTTATCCACGAGAAGGATATCATCAGCGAAAAGCATACAACAAGGTACATCCTTCTATAAGTGTCTGATTAACTAAAGCTAAAAAATATGGGCTTAAATCTGATCTCTGATGTAAACCAACAAAAATAGAAAAAAATTTTATTAATCCTCCTTTTGTTCGAAGACAAGTAACAGCTCTTGTATACATATTTTTAATGACTCGAATATAAGTCATATCAACATATTTCTTCTCAAGAACTCTCCAAAGGATATCTCCTGGAACCTTATCGTAAGCTTTTTCTAAATCAATAAAAATCATATATAGATCCTCCTTATTATCTCTGAGCTTCTCCATCAAACCTCTCATGTATAGCTTCCATAGTAGATCTGCCCAACATAAATCCAAGTTGATTATGAGAAATCTTTGTAATACGTCATAACCTATGTTTAATTACCCTCTCCCATAATTTTAAAGTATGACACATCAACTTAATTCCTCTATAATTTGCACACTCTTGTGCATCCCCTTAATTCTTAAAAATGAGGACCAAGAAACTCTTCCTCCACTCCCCATGCATCTTTTTAGTTTATAAAATAATATTAAAGAGTTTAGTAAACCAAAAAAACTCTCAAATCTCCTAAATATTTCACACTTCAATTGGGTTATCATCAGGTCCTACAGACTTTCCACCCATAATTTTCTTTATAGTCACCTCAAGAACATTTTTACTACTGCGCGGTAAAAATGAAACATTTTATTATTATTAACAATATTAAGATTACTAAGATCGATCGTATTTTCTGAAACTTCATTAAAAAGTTTATCAACATAACTCACCCATCTAATTTGAATATCTTTTTCTAAAAAAAACACATTTTGATTTTCATCTTTAATACAGTTTACTTGAGTTAAATTTTTACTTTTCTTTTCTCTTTGTTGTGGCTAATTTATGCATATGTTTTTCACCCTCCTTAATATCCAATCTATTATAAAGAAAGAACAATCTGTGACGCTAAAAATTCAGCTCTGCCAAGCAAAATTGAATCTTAGCAGGAAGACGAATGACATGGCCAACATTCGAGCTTCGATAGACTCATTAAACCAAAAGTTAGCCGAGGAGAACGAGTCAATCAAAAAAACTCGTGAAAAGCTTTCCTTAAACAGAGCCATTGTTTCTTCTTTAGAAGAAGATTTGAACCGAATGACCTTGAAGCTACAGTTGTCCATAGATGCAGAAGAGAAATTTAATGGAGATCCTGCAAGCATTTCATTAGAGGTAAAAAAGCTTATTTCTGAGAGAGATAACTTTAAGCAAGCCACGAAAACTGCATCAATTATTTTTATTTATAGAAACTTATTCTTTTGATTCTCCAAGTACAAATTTTGTCACTTATTTAATAGTGTTTGTTACTTGATCCCACATAAGATTAGCTTCTTCATGAACAATACAAATTTTGAAAACTTGAATTTAACTTAAAAAAATAATTTTATTTGTCTTTTAAGTATCCTCATCTAATTCTACGAAGATGATTCCTAATATTCTTTATTTTACAACTCTTCGACTTAAATCTAAAACTAATAACTAATATTGATACCTAAACTCATAGTTGAAATGACCTTACAATCTTTACATTCTCAACGATCTCTTCTTCTCATAAGAAAATAATCAATTTGTGTTTTATTAGATCCATTCTTATAAGTAATAATATGCTCATCTCTTTTCTTAAATAAATTATTAGCAATAACAAAATCATACGCTAAAGCAAAATCTAATATAGCTCTACCTTCTTCATTAATCACTCCAAAATCGTAGTCACCATGAATATTTCAAAAATCTTCTACCACTCTACTGACATGTCCTTTTAAATCTCCTCCAATAAAAATGCTTTCTTCAAGAGGTATTATTTATATTAAAACTTCTAAGTCATCCATAATTTATCTTTAGAACCTATATCTAAACCTACTCATAAGCACTTATAATATTAAAAATCTTAGTATCACAATAATCTTAAGGCTATAATTATACCTCCAACTCAATCAATTTTTACAACATTATCTTTCAAACTCTTATCTATCATTACACCTACCCCATTTCTAGTACACTCTTACCTGAATACCAAAGTTTAAAACTTATGTTATCAATCTCCTCAGCCTTTTCTCCAACCCACATAGTTTCTTGAACACATAAGAAATTTATCTTTTTATGAATCATAATATCAACTAATTCATTAATTTACCAGTGAGAGTACCTATATTTCAAGATTCTCCTAATATTAGTTTCTTGAACTAACTTCTTTACCTGCATCCGTCTGTAATGTGAGAACCCTTGTTTATTTGACACTAAACCCAGGCAGCGATGTAGCGGCCCATGCACACTTTTTACTGTATGCAGACCATACAGCGCGTTGTTTCCAGGGAACGCCCTAGCACTAACACAATGATAAAAAAAAATCATGTCATGCTTTTTTCAATAAGTTTTACGCTGGCTGTCGACTACCTAACGCAACCCTCCACTTTTCACATTCGGGTCTCGGGACAGGAAATGGCAGTATTACCAACAACTCAAGTAATGATTCTAAAATGATTGAGGAAATTAATGAGTAATTATGTTTTTTTAATAAACTCAATTAAGCATGATTATTGATTACTAGGAGATAATTAAAAGATTTTAACAGTGGTTGAAGCGGCGTTGCATGATGTAGGGTTTGTGAAAAACTAAAAAAGCCAGTGAATCAGACTTGAATCGGAGTTTTAGTACAAGTTTCTAAATAAAACCTTATAACATGGATTTCTAAGTTTTCCAAGATTAAAAAATTATGACGAAATCAATATTTGAATTTTGAAATGTGAGCTACCTAATAGTGGTGACTTTAATTTAATTGGATGCATGTTTAGAAAGTCATAGATTTTATTTTAGGTTTGATATGGTTACAGATGAATCAAACTTAGTTAAAATGTTAAATAAGAGCTTGCTCAAGCTCGAACTCATTTGTTAAAACACTGATCAAGCATTGCTCAATATCAATATCGGTAGATGTGATAGTGTTCGAGTTCGATTGATTTAAGATCATGTTTCTTTAAGCTTAATTTGAGCTTAACACAAGTCAAATTGTGATTATTGAACTTGTTTGGTCAAATAAATAAGTATCATCGATCCAATTAATGAGTCGTGCTATTAAGCAACTTATCATCAAGCAAAATGAGCCTTATAAATTTTATGAAAGGGCAACACTATCGATTGGTATCAAGCATAGCAATCAACATATAATCAAGTCTAAAATGAAACTTAAACTGAAGCTACTAAATAAATAAATATTTTAACAAGCATAAATAAGTAGCCTGTAACATGAAAACATAAAAACATGAAAGAAAATAAGGAGCATTTTATCATTTGAAGGGCCCGGACTAGAATAACTATGAAAAAAAAATAAATCTTCAATTAATGATGTTATCCTTTAGGCTTAAATTGTCCAACCATTCAAGATGTGCATTATGCGATGTTGGTGAATCCTTTTATGAAATGAAAAACAAAACTTCACACAATTCAATTACACAATCTTCTTTTGGGGTCTATAAATTATGAATATAAAGATATCCATTTCACATAGAAAATTTGTGAAGGAGATGGAGAAACAAGAAAATAATATAGTTCACCCATTTTGCTTATTTCCCAAAAATATATCCATAGTCATTATCTGCAATTCATAGGTTTGCAAAAGTAGTTCTTAAGTGGATGCCTGAATTCCATCAGAGATGACAAATTTTGGACAAAGAACTTTAAATTTCAATGAAAAGTTATGATCCCGCACTTTTTCACATACATAATATCACGAAACCAATGTAATAGTTTGAAATAAATTACTTTTCATAGTGTAACAGTCCTTCAAAAAAACTTAAAATATTTATATCTTAAAATTAATTGTTCGGGAATGTTTATTGTGAACTTTCAAATATACTTGATGGTAACTAATGTATCCATTATGAACAACTCCTTTGAGTTCCATGAAAATGACTAGTTCTACTTTTTGCAAAACGAAGAGCAAGTTTTTTCTCAAACTCTTCTGCAAATATTAATTTATATAATACACATCACGTAGGCCTAGAACAATGGATAGATTGTCTCAGCTAAAATCTGTAGATTATGGGCTAACTTCATGAAATAATCTGTCTACAATGTAATGATAAGGCTACATACATCAACCATTTTCCAAACCGTTTAAGTTATACCGAAATTTTAAAGAAAAGGCCAGTTAGTTATAATAGAGTTGCTCATCAAAACAAACTAAAGACCATTCACGAACTTGGAGCATTGACGAGGACAAACGACCTAGATGGCACATTTTTTACTTCGGAGAATATTCAATATCAGTTAACTTACAAATTTAAGACTGGACTCCCGCAATAAGTAGAACACAAAAAAGGAAGGCAACCTTCAGACAGCAATATGTGATATGGAGATCTCAAGATCACTCTAATGACCAATTTCTGTAAGACAAATTCCAATGTTTCGTACAAACATTATAAATAGCCTCAGCTAAAGCTGTCTTCCAGGATCGTAAAATAGCAGGACTGACAAAATGTACGAATCCTAAGCATTAAAAGGTTTCTAACCATAGAATCGGATAAAGTATAGGCGTAGAGAATTGCTTGATATCATCAACTGCTAGACTCATCATATGCGGGGCAAAGACAAGGAGAGATCAAAGTTCTTTCTCAAGGTATAATCGAGATTTACTCTTCATTTCTTTCGCGGCTAATATATCTCCGAAAAATCAACAAACACAGTTCCTGGCACTCAAAGATCAAGAGAGTGGGCAGGGGCTAACCTTTGGGGGTCGCTTCCCGGCATAAGACACGGAGAAGATAGTCATCCTGCGGGGCTCGTCGCTCAACTCCACCAAGAGTGGGGCGATCTCGCCGGTGACGTCCGGGTCGTTCACTTTAACAACATGAACCCCGCTGCTGCTTCCTCTGCCTCCTATTTCACCGTTTCCCACATCGACCAAAGCCATCGCCTTGCACACCGACCTCTCTGGCCTTTCTCCCGCGAAAAATGTCAGCCAACGAGCTTCCGCAATTCAACAAATGTACTAGTTCATAATTTTCCGCCAGGGACCGCCTACAACCGGAGAAAATTTTGGGTCCGGACTCAAATTACAGCAACCAATGAAATTCGGCCCCTTATTTTATCAGGGTTAACAAAATTATAGAACCTTTTAGACCTGTACTCATTCTCTGCTCAGCTAGGGTTTCTCGGAAGCTTCGAACTTCAATCTCTGCTCTGTTGTTGCACGCCGTTTTGCTAGGGTTCGCTTTACTGCTGCGACGTAGATGGCTTTCTAATCTCAACGAAGAAATATCAATCATTAGGAGAATAATGGCAATGCCTTTGAAACGGAGTTGAGTTTAGTTGCCTGAAATATTATCGTTTGTTGTGTTGTGTGTTAGGTTATGGACTTATTGCGTAGTTATCTTCATGTTAGTTCGAGTTATTTTCGAATTTTTGTCGTGTTATTTTCGGATTATTTTGGGGTTAATCTCGGGTTATTTTGAAGAAATCATAAATAACCTTAGAATAACCCACTATATCCCCAGAATAACCTCAAAAAAAATCTAAAATAGGTTTAGATTACCGCAAAAATATAGCAGAATAACCCAACTATAAACCCAGAATAATCTAATAATAAACCCGAAACTGAACGTAAAAAAACTTCTAAAAAACGATCGGGTTATTTTTGTATTATTTTGGGGTTTATTTTCTGGTTATTTGGAAGAAATCCTAAATAACCCGAGAATAACCCACTATATCCTCAGAATAAAGTCAAAATAACCAAAAATAAGTTTAGACTACCGCCTAAATATGGCAGAATAACCCAGTTGTAAACCCATAATAACCTAATAATAAACTTGAAACTGAACATAAAAGAACTTCTAAATAACTATCGGATTATTTATGGATTATTTTAAGGTTATTTTAGGTTTATTTTGAAGAAATTTTAAATAACCTGAGAATAACCCACTATATCCCTATAATAACCTAAAAAAAAAAACTGAAAATAGGTTTAAATTGCTGCCTAAAAATAACAGAATAATCCAACTATAAACCCAGAACAACCTAATAATAAACCTGAAACTGAACATAAAAAAATCTTAAATAACTACAAAATAACCCATTAATAACTCTTAAAGAACTCCTAAAAAAGTATGATACTAATTCGAAACAAACTCCTAAAAAGGTGTTATCTTGGTGTCATTGTGGAGTTAATTGGGTGTTACTGTGTTATCAATTTGTTATCAATCTTTTGATATTTAGGTGTTACTGTGTTGTGCATATCTAGTCGTATTTATGATATCATGCAAATTTGTAGTTCTCTAAGCTGGGAAATGTTTGCATTGATTTAATTGTTGACATTTTTCTTTAAGACCATTGTCCACAATGAGCAAGAAGCTTATGAACACTACTGCTCTTATGCACATCATGTTGGTTTTATTGTCTGCAAGGACAACAGCAGTTATTGGCCTAACTCAAAGCAAATTAAGATGAAGGATTATATTTGTGGAATAGCTGGTCGCAAGAAAGAGTCAAAATTAACCAATACGGTGAAGTACAAAAAAACAGAGATAATGACTGGCTGTCAAGCCATAGTTCGATATGCTATCGATGTCGAGGGCAACAATATTATTAAGAAATTTGTAGAAAGTCATAACCACCTCTGGGGAAAGCCAGTGATAAGCATATTCTGCTTTTCAGCAAGAAGATTAGCGATAAATCCATATTTACTGAGATCAATGACAAGATCAGTGATTAAAGCTGCAAACGCATTTAACTTCATTGCTTCAGAGGTTAGGAGAGTAGAAAACCTAGAATGTATGAAGAAAGATGCCTATAACTTTATTTAAACAGAAAGAAGAACTAGAATTGAACAAGGTGATGTCAATTCTCTGTTGCAAATATTCATGGAGAGGCAAACTGAGGATAACATGTAAGCGTGGGACTTCTAAAATGATGAGGACGGTAGACTGACAAGCTTTTTCTGGAGTGATGGGACATGTAGGCTTGATTACGACTATTTTGGGGATGATGTAATTCTTTATACTAGCTATTAGTTGAATAAGTATAATTTATGTTGTGCTCCTTTTGTATGGGTTAACCACCACCGACCCGATATAAATATAAGCATACTAAAATCTTCTTCCTCGGCAACGGTGCCAAAAACTTGACCTGAAGTCCTCTGAAGATCAACGTACTAATTAATGCTTTCAAAAATATATGTTATAAATAATAATAGCGACTAGTGTATATAAATATAATTTTATGGAAAATATTTTACACACTTAGGAGTTCTACGCAAGTATACGTATCGTTTCAAGTAATATAGGGCTTTGAAACAAAGACCCCGATATCGATCCCACGAGGAAAGAGTTATAGATTTTTATATATTTTTATTTTAAAGTATTTCTTTTATAATTAAAAATAGAATATCTTTAATTTACTAGATGCAATAATAAAGCGAGGAATAAAATAATTGATGTAAATAGCAATAAGAAAGCAACTTTCTCCCTTTCAATTAATCCAAGATTTTCTAAGATAATGATAATATTCGTGGAGAATTAAATTTATGGTATTGTGCCAAATAGAAGCATTCAAATTCTTTACCCTTTGATGCAGGTGCAAAGAACATTGGCTAGCCTATAGATCAGGTCCGGATGTGTTGTTAGTAGAATGGGTTAATTTAGGCTCACACTACTAGATGTCCAAGGGTGGCTATGGTCGGCCCTACTAGTGACCCTTTTCCTTTTCTATAAACCAAATCACAAGAATTTAGTCTGTCACTCTAAAAACTTATTAATTCTACGCCCATTATATAATATCTTCCTATTTATTTGCACTTCACCTTGAATAACCCGCACAAGGCCTTCGACTACCCAAGGATTCATGTGATATCTACAAGTTAAGAATTCATCTCCTTCTAGTGTCTCAAAACTCTTCAACAGGTTTTAACAATTTAAATGACCAATTTAAATAAGAAATTAAGAACCGTATTAATATCATCACAATGTTTTGAAAATATATGATTTTTAATTCTCCGACGAATTTTGTATTATCTTATTTATCTTTTCATAATTGAAAGGAGAAAGTAAAGTAACTACTCGTAACACATTGAAATTAAATAACAAAACATAATAAATAAACTTTGAATCAAAATAAAAATACTTATCTTAGATGTTTCTCCTACCGAACTTCGATTCCTACCGACTCCACGAGCGTAATGAACTACGTGATGCACCAACTCTTTCAAACTCGAATACAAACTCTAAAATAAACTCACTAATTTATGAAGGAAAGTAAAAAGGTGGCTCTAATATGATCTCTCTAATTCTCTCTCAGATAGGACTATAGATAGGGGGTAGATGGGGCGTTTTTCTCTGAAGGAATACCCTCCTATTTATAGGCTTCAAGGGTTGCCTCAAGGCACCTCTTCAAAATGTGTCCACATTCAATGAATCTTCTAGAAGGTGTGTCTGGCGCCTAGGCGCCGGACACCGCGTCCAATTCTTCGCATCTCTTCACTTTGGATCGCACCTCTTCACTTTTAAAACCGTTTTGAAGCGTCCAAATACATTGTATCACATGTCCTATAAACCAGGAACAACTGTCAGTCTTCTAGAAGGTCCAATAACCGCTCATACCGTCAAAATAACCGCCCAAAAGTTGTCAAAAACTTAACAGTTTTCTGTATCGAGCTGGTGCTTAGGCGCCGGACTCTGGCGCCCTGGCCAATAATTTCGAAAATTTTGCATTTTGGCTCCATTTTTGCTCCTTTTTGCTCCTTTTTGCTCCTTTTTCATATTTTTCTTGTTCTTGAACATTTTTGCATCACCTACATCCCAAAACACGAAAATACCTTTCATTAAAGCATAATATCCTTAAAATTTAATAAAAATAGGTATTTTTTTCTTGGATCAAAATCCCCCAAACTTAAATGTTACTTGTTCTCAAGTAACCTTTTTTACTATATAAAATGTATAACATTTGGAATAAAAAGATAAATATTTAAAACTTCTTAAGATTTTTGATTTTATAAAGGCTTTAGTAAATCATTAACCAAATTTCACTAACTAAGTTTAATTTTAAGAATTTAAAGAATATTCTAACTATCAAATCATAAGACTTCAAAATTTTTTTTATTCACTTCGAAAATAATTGTAGTTTATGATATTAAGATCACAAAAATTATTCACAAGAAAAAGATCTTCATGAAATTCTTTTCTAATAAAAATACATGCATAAAAATTAAGTAATAAATGTAATTGGTTTTCTTTTTATAAGTTAATTCAAGTGAAGCCAATTTTTTATTAGTCATTTCCTCAAGCTTCTTCTCTTTTTTTTTTTTTTTTTTTGAAGAGAGGATTACTGTATCTGGATAGCCTGTTAGTGGTTTTGAACTTCACTATCCTTAACTTATATTTTCAAACTTATACATTTTCACTTAATTATTATAACATAAATAGATTTCAAAAAGAATTTCAATCTATTCTTTTTCGAGTCATAATTTTTTGATTTCCTAATACTTCTAAAATTCAATTATCTTTATTATGAATAGAAAAGTTTCTTAATCTTATTCTTTTTTAAGTTGAATAATTCTATTCTTAAAATCAATCAAAGTTATTAAAATTTTTGTTTAAGTCCACTAAATTATTTATAATTTCAAAATTTTAAGTGATCTTAAATAGATTCTTCATTCCTCATGTTATGTTAAAAAAATTTTATTTTAAGAAAATATTAGTTCTTTAAGGACAAATAAAATTTAAATTTGAATGTATTTTCCCTTTCCCCCAAACTTAAGTTTTGGTCTATCATAAAAAAAAACATTTTTTTAAAGTATGAGAGAAAGAAAAACATAATTTTAAAAAGGAATTTTTATAAGTATGTTAAAAAAACATTCTAGAAAGAAAAATTTACTTCAACACATGCTTTTATGAATAATACTGAAATAATGAAGCAGATATAAAAGTAAGCTGGCTCATTAGTAATTAAATTAAATGACTATACTACTTATAATAACAGAAATAGAACAACAATACTAACTACTAAACAGTAGGCTGAAACAAAAATAAACATAAATTTAGCCAAATTTCAATCTTAAACAAAATACATTAAAAATACTCTAACAACAGTCTTAACACCCAACAATCCACACAAAGTAAATAAACAAATCTAAACTAGCAAACAACAAACAACAATCAATACTAGCAAACAAACTAAACTAACAACATACTTAGCACAATTCAGAGGTAAATCAAGCCACTAATCTCTGTCTGTAGCCTCAGCATCGTCATCATCACCAAAAGAAAACTCAATATACTTAGGATCAACATATGGTGAGAAACTAGGAAAGGTAGGAAACTGAACATCATGCTCTCCTTTCGAGAATCTAACGAGAGCTTCATCATACTCAGCATCGTAACTACTCTTCCTCTGGGTATACTCAGATAAATGATCAATTTTCTTATCAATAGAATCAACTCTGTAGTGAGTTTGAAACAACTCATGCTTCTGCTCTAGAAACTGGTCATGCATTGATTCCCAAAAACTAGATGATGGCTCGGCAGTAGAAGTAGAAGGTCTAGAAGTAGAAGATCTACCTAAAGTGTGTGCAGAAGTAGAAGGAGCGATCGATCTCTTCCCTCGAAGACGATCATAGATACTAACACTCTCCTGCCCAATTGGCTTGGTAGACTTTAGCTTCTCTTCAGAAATATCAGTAGTGACTCCATTACTAACACATAAAGAATAGATCAAAGATGGGAATCCCAGTCCCACAGAAGTGCTGGATCTAGCAGTAGACTCCACAGAATCATAAATAATATCGCCGACATCTATCGGCTTCCTCTCGAATGCGGTAGTTTAAGATAGCTCGATCTCCGGTGACTTCACTCGGGTGGTTGGAAGGTAGAAGTCTAGCGGAAATAAAATAATGTCAAGCCTTTGAAACACCATTTAATTTGGAAGATTTGAAATTTACCCGTTTGTCATTTCGGATCTTCCGAGCTCCAAGTGTCGTCGATCAAATAAGCAATAATCATCTCAAGATCTCCCTCAGATGGAGATAATCTAGAATAGTGGCACTCAATGGTAGGTGGCAGTCCATAAAAACATTGATCCTCTCTGGAGAAAATCCTACTCCAATACCTATGACGAAGACTTCGTAGTCTTCCGCATCTAAAAAGTTAGCATAAAATTCGCGAACGACTGGAATAACAGCAACAACAGTGAAATAACAGAATTGTTGTCAGTTGTGCGCAACGATTATGTTCTCGATCATTTCACCCGAATTGTAAAAGCTTCGCTCCGAGATAAACTTTCTCGACGTCGCAAATTCATGATATTGAAAATGCGCTGCCGCAGTCGCGAACTTGCTATTGTCAAAATTTTCTCGTCCTTTCCCTCGCTTAGATTTATGTGCCATCTAAACGTGAAAGAAAACAAGAACAAATTTAGGAATCAAATATTTAAACTCTTTTAAGTTTAAGAAACTTAAAATAAGTTTAAAAATCCAAATAGAATACCTAAAAATCAAAAATTTTCTCAAAATTTTGGTTTTTAGCAAAACATAGGAAAAACTATGGTGAAAATCGAAAATAAACGGATTAGAGTGTAGATCTAACCTCGAGACGAAGAAATTAAGTGATTTCGCGCCCAAATACTTGATGTTTTGACCTCAAAATGGATGAGTAGGATGAAGATTTCAAAATTTCTCGGACTGTTATTACATCCATAGTTGAAACAAACTCAGTGTTGAGACAAGCTACTTCATATTACACATGCAAGCTCTACTCAATATTTGAGTAAGACTTACTGCATGGGTTATGTGGAGTAATTATCGAATTCTCATGTGGTAGTAAATTCAAATTCTATGTAAAGAATGTGGATTATATGGAGACGAACAAACCTTGGCTTGTTAAATTTGACAGGATTAATTATGAGATCACTTGCAACTACAAGAAAATTTGAAATGTTGAGGTTGCTTTGCGCTCATTCTCTATGTGTTCTTCATGCGGTAAGTGTAACAAAGAGTCCCGTCAAATATTTCTTATTGTGATGGTTCGTGAAAGCAAAAAAAGACATCTATAACAGTTTTGGATATAAGAAGGACTTCCAAATGTCTGGTGAAACTTCAAGTGGCGTTCTATTTTAATTACACACTCAAAAGTTTGCATATCAACTAGTTAATAAAGCAAAAGGAATTGAACGTGCCGAAAAATTTATGCTGGAGTCATTCAAAATGTTATCTTTAGGTGTTGATGACATATTAGCTAGGAAAAAACCTCAACCAAATAAAAAAACAAAAAAAAGAAATCACTTAATAGAGACTGCAATTTGAATGATCCCACAGAAATGAGACCAAAAGGAATACCTAATTCCAGGTTGAAGGGATACTGAGAAAAAAGCCAGAGAGCTAAGGGTATATATTTGTAGATGCCTAAAATGTATTATTCTGTGTAACACTACTTTTCTCTAACTTCAACCACTGCATACAGGAAAGGATCAAGACGTGTCCATGAGCCAAGACCACAGATGCAATGCGAGGCAAATATGTATGCAGTATCAGATTCTCTGAGTCAGGTATAAAACTAAAATTCAATTCTATTACTCTTTTTATAACTTAAAATATGTTCGTTAATGTTTATTTGTTTTTACAATAGGGACACGTCACACCGGAACCAATGTACACTGAACTACTGATGTATTCCATTATTGAGATCTAAGCCAACTGAGAGGTAAACCGTTAGATACATACTTTGCAAGAAGGAGAATGTGGGTGCAAATTTAAGCTATTATGGCAACATGGTACACTAAAAGGAAAAAGAGTGTTATTCATAGTGAGCATGTGTGGCTTATTAATATTTCATGAGGCTGGTGTTAACCCGTCATTAGAAAAATTTTGTGGATATTGTGAAAGAGGAACTTAAGCAGGTTGAATGCATTGTACTCTATAACTAACGCAGAAATATAAAGCAGAAAGCCAATATGGTCTCCCTCAAATATAAATTCCATTTCCAATAATGAAATCTCAAACAATACATTGATACAGGCAAACCGTTTGATACATGTATTGCAAGAATGCGAGGTGATTTTTCTTTTTTCAAAGCATTGTCGACATATTTTTAGGTTATGTGTTTTGAAAAGGGGGTCGCCTACAGAAATTGTTGGCGAATTTTCATATTTTAAATTTAATTTAAATATATATATAGTTTAAAAGATAACATTTGATTTTGAAAGTAATTTTAAGTTTAAAAGTTTTAAGATATGAAAGCAAACCGATCTCACGTTCCAAATAGTTTATATAAACGAGCACCGCACCACAACCGTGTATCTATCCCTAAGGATGATACACATCGCTCGATGGTGGGGCTCGATTAAATAAACTAAAAGATTTGTGATATCCGTTTGGTCCGCGAACCAATTTTATAAGCCAACAAGTTCCCCGCTTAATATAAATGAATTAAGCGGGGTTTATATTACTCGGGTTCTTAAAGTTCCCTATAAGGGCAAGCCCCTATAGTTAATTACATCTTAAATGACGGGAATCATTTAAGAAAACTCTCGATAATGATCAGAGGTTTTGCTCTCAAGAATTTCAAAGTTTAAGGTTATTAAAGGATTGAGTTTTAGAAATTTCAATAGGGAATGGATCAAATTTGGAACAGTTATTTTTAGGAGTCCAAAGGAAGAGAAGTAGGAGAAGCTGAGGATCCAAGAAGAATCTTGGCAACTTCCCAAACTATCCTATTGTTTGGCTTCAATTTGAGAGTTTGTTTAATATTGCAATCCTGCCAATTTTAATTAATTAGGACTTATATTAGTATGACATAATCATACAAATAGCCTGGAAGATGTGAGGGTTTATGTCGTACCGAACGACTACCTCAGAATCCTAAGACTGGTTAGGGCTTAATTTACATGATATGATCATGCAAATGCCTAACAAAAGGGTTGAGGATTTATGTTGCACTAGGCAAACTACCTCAAAATCCTATGGCTTTGTTGTTTTAATTCTAAGAAATGTTTAGCTGATGTAGAGTTATTTTGCTGACGAAGATGGTCGTGCTGCCCACCGTGTTCCAAGCTCCTTGTTGTTGCAAAGGTTTAGTTTCAGAAGTCATAAATCAGGAGATGAGAGAAGTATTTTGGTTTAGAGAAAATCTTAAAATCCAAGTGTTTTTAATATTTTAATTAAAACAAATCTTAAAGTTGTTTAAACGAACCGATTAAGATCCCACGGTTCCAGTCATCCCGCACCGTTATTTTCATTGAATTCACTTAGTGCATATGAATTTGCTAAACTCAACTGAATGAGTTCCACACTTTCATTTAGACCGTGGGAAATCCCGTTAGCAACACGTGGGTTACATCATCCGAGGTATTCCCGATCATCCAACGAGACGTTTTAATTTAGTTGCAATTGTAGTTTTGTTGTTTTGTTTGTGATTAAATTTTGAGTTGTTTTATATTTTGAAATGTTGTGGCTGTGATTTTTATCTTGTAATGACTTTTAATTTAGTTTTGGTTTCAGTTCAGGGACTATCCTAAAGGTTTTGGTTTTCATGCAACGATTGTTTATCATGCAAGAAAAGTAAAGTACAATGCTAGTAAGTAAATTGTAATAAAGTAAATTGCAATAAAATAAAAGCGTACCCTGGAGGGTCTTCCCGTCATCCCAAGCCGCACTTAAAACACATGTTAAGACATTTAAATGTTTCAACAAGTACCTAGGTAAAGCTAAGGGAAAGGTTTTGGTTGTCTACCAAAGTCCTAATCCTATAGCTTAGTCATCTCCTATGACGTCTGGGTTCTTGTGTTTGGTTTAAGGATGATTTTCTTCATCAAAGAACAATTAAGTTCAATTGTTCTTATAAACATCCTATCATATCGAGGAAGTGCTTAAGACGAGTCTTAAACATCTTTTCAATACCTCTAGGATTGTTTTAAGTCCAAGAGAATTTAATTATACAAGTGAATTAATCATCCAGGAATTTAAGTTTTGTTCTCTTGCTTAGTGAACTAGGACATTTGAATATCCTATAAGTGAGGTAACACTTCACTTGATACCTCATTTAAGAGTTATAATAATAAGAGCTTTAAAAGGGCAAATCAACTTATTAGGTATTTTAATGATTTAAACTTAATGATTCAGTTTTAATTTTGACTTAATTATAAAAAATTAGTTTAAGTTTGGAATAATGTTCAAGTTATTTTAGATTTAATTCTTAATGATTTCATTTAGGTTTGTTGTTAAATGATCTTAATTTAATTTAATTCAATTTAATTTTAATTTAATTTAATTTAATTTTAATTTAATTTGATTTGATTTTAATTTAATTTAGTTTAATTTTAATTTAATTTAATTTAATTTGAATTAATTTAGTTTGATTTAATTTTAATTTTAATTTAATTTAATTTGAATTAATTTAGTTTGATTTAATTTTAATTTTAATTTAATTTAATTTAATTTAATTTTAATTCAATTTTAATTTAATTTAATTTTAATTTAATTTAATTTAATTTAATTTAATTTTAGTTTAATTTTAATTTAATTTAATTTTAATTTAATTTGATTTAATTTAATTTTAATTTTAGTTTAATTTAATTTAATTTTAATTTTGATTTAATTTAATTTAATTTTAGTTTAATTTTAATTTAATTTAATTTAAGTTTAATTTTAATTTGGATTATTATTTTAAATTTTTTTTTAAATAAGAATTAAGTATTACTGAAGTGATTTATTTAGGGATTTTTAAATTAAAGAATAAATATCCTCTTAATAATATCCCTATTTTAATAATTCCAATTTCTATTATTCTTCCAAAATTTCAATTAATTAATTAATTAATGTTTTATTTTAATTATATTTGAAATGATTAATAGGTTTCTACCCTCAATCATTTAAGTTTCAATCATCCAAAATCAGTTTAAAGTCAAATATTTTACCCTCCCCTTTTTGATTAATCCTAAAATTTTAATTAAGGGTTGAAATTTTTAATTACCATTTTGCCCTTCAAGCTTAATTTTATCTACTTATCCATGCGGCGCCTCGCAATCCTCGGCAGGTCCGAACGCCCACGCGGCGCATTCCTATTCGACGCCGCCATCCGACTCAGCGCTCCAGGGGCCCGCGGTTCTTGTACCATTGCGCTGTCCGGCTCGATCTCGACCATCCGCTCGATACACGCTCGATCTAACGGCTTCTGGTCATCGTCTACGACTGGTGTGCACCCGTGACCGTCCACACTAAAACCCTAAGAACTCACTCGATTCTCAATGGATTTTTGTGTTCTTATGCTCTATGGATTCATCTTGAAGAGACGAACACATCCATACGGTAAACATGCATTAAAATCAATTCATATCAAATAGAGAATCTCCAGGAGCTCGGGAGGAAGAGAGAGTTCATACCTTTGCTCAGAGAAGTGAAGCTTCGATCTGAGAGTTGTGTCACGTTCGATTGGGTCCAAGCAAGCTCCAGATGAAGTCCCTTGGCCTGGTGAATTGCCTAGGTACAAAAGTGACCACAACCGATCACAAAGCTTGGAGGCTAGAAGCAATGGCTGGCTCGGTGAGGGGGCTTTTGCCGGGAAACTTCTCCTCTTGGTCCGGTGAAGGTGTAGAGTCAATCAATTCGAGGATTGAATCACCGTGGTGAAGTGTCGTGGTTTTGGGCTTAAATTTCAACTCCGAAATCGAGCTCGCAGAGAGGAAATGGCAGGGGGATTTCAGTGGGGATCAAGCTCTCCGTGTGTGGGGGAGAGTCCGGAATGATTTTGGCGAGTTTCGTATGGTTTGTTTCGCCTCTCATTTGGCCGAGAGGGGGTGGTGTTTAAATAGGAATGGTCGGAGGGCCTCCCGAGGGAGTTAGGGGTCGGGATCGCTTGCTCCGGTGAGGAGAAGAACAGCCATGGTGGCCATTGGGCATGGGGCAACTCAAGCAAGGGAGAATTTCAATGTGGGATCACATGGGAGCTCTCGGGTGTGGTGTTTTCCGGCGGCCTGGTGGCTGGTCGGCCTGCGAGCATGGGTCACCCTCGGTGGTCGGGAGGTTCGTGGCTTCGATTTTTGTGAGTTCAATCGGGTCGTTGCCATGTGTAAAGTGGTTAGATCAAAATGGAATGGGGGCATGGCTTCTTTGGCTTGGTTTGTGTCAACCCATGTGTTTGGGCTGGGTTCACCTCTTCATGACCTGATTTTAGGCCGAGAAAAAGTGGTTTAGGTCGGCTTAATCAGTGGGGAAGGGTCACCATCCAAGTACAATTAAGCTTAAGCAAGGTTTAGTGGAATCATGGGAGTGGCTAATCCTCTTAAGGGAATATGGAAAGAGCTCCCTCCTCTTGCCATCTTGGGTATGGTGAAGTGTCCAAGGCTCTCATGGCTCTCATGTGGCTCATGCATGGCTTCATGGCTTGGGAAAAGTTAAGTCAACTTTCATGAGGAAGGATTTTGTGATTTTTGGCATTTTGGTGAGAATTGTCATGTGGCTAGAATTGGAATGGTTTGATGATAAATTAGGACTTTAGAAATGATTTTAAATTGAATTTAAGATGAGGGAGAGTGTCATATGGACTTTAGGATGGGTTTGGGCTTTTAAAATTTGGTAAAGGTGGGCTTTTAGAATGGTTTAAGGAGTGGGCCTTCATGTTTCAAAATGGGCTTTTAGATGAAAAGTTTGTAAAGGGCCATGCCAAATAAATGTTGGGTTTGGTTTAGGGATGTGTCATGAGTGATTTGAAGCAAGTTTGAGGTGATTTGGAATTGAATTGGGTCTAATTTGGATCTCTTTGGTAATAGAGTCCAAATGGGTCAAAATGAGCTACCTTGGGCTAAAGTTGGGCTAATGTTGAAATTGATGTAAAATTAATGTTGGGAAATGTTTATGGGAGTATGACAAAGAGTTCTCAACTTTGTTTGGGCTTTGATTTTGGGATTTGGGCCTATTTGGGTTAGGTTTGGGTGTAGGCCCATTTAGGGAATTTTGGTTTGGATTGAATGTGAGTAAGGTTTGGGTCCAAATTTTGGGCAAATCATGTTAGTTTTTTGTTTGTGGGGATTCTAAGAAGGTTTTAGAAAAGATTTGGGTCAAATTGTGATTGAATTGGGTTAGTTTGGGCTAGGTTTGAGTCATGGGTCAAAATTGGGCTTTAAGCTTAAAAATGAAATTAGATTCAAAAGCCAATCAAATTGGGCTTGAATTTGGTCTAGATTGATATTGGGGATATTGAATTGAAGTTTAGAATTGAATTGGACTAAAATTTAGGTCAATTGGGGTGATTTGGTTTGACATTGGGTTCATTTGGGTTTAAAATGGGCTAAATTGGGGGTTTTGGTAAAAGTGTGGTAAATTGACAAAATTGGCCCATGGTGTAGTTGGACAAAATGACATTGGGAATATTTGGGATTTTTTGGAATTTTCTGGGAATTTTCTAAATTTTTGAATTTTTGGGTCAAGAGGGGCATTTTGGTAATTTGGATGGTATTGGGGGTATTTTTGGAAATTTTGGTATTTTTGGCTATGGCTGATCAATTTGAGTGGGAGGAAATGTTTAGGATTGATTTTGAGGAATTTTGGGTAATTTAGGTGATTTTGCAAATTTTGGGTATTTCCAATGACATTTGGTAGGTTTGATGGGTGTAGGGGTCCCGAGGTCAAAAATTGAAATTTTGGAAAAATGGAGATTGATCAAATTTGAGTAAAATAGAATCACTTTGGTTAAGCCATGAAGCCATGAAGCCATGAAGCCATGAAGCCATATTAAGCCCATATGAGCCATGAGAGGACTCATTTGAGGCATTCACTATGTTGTTCCTAACCCTCTTAGCCAGGGGCTTAGGGGTTAAGGACCATCCATATGAATTACCTACATGAGTTAGGAGGTCAAGTTGGGTGAGAGTTTGGTTTTAGGACTTGGGATGTGTGTGAGAGTTTAGTGTATGTTCAAGCCAACCCTCACCAGACCAGGCCATCCAGGGTATTCCTAAGGCCAAAAAGTCCTATAGGGAACTCATCCTTTAAACCTCCACATTTGATCTCAACCCTCTAGGTGATTAGGGGTCTACAATCAAGCTTGTGGGGTTTGCAGGGAGTTAAGAGGTGTTTGAATTTCTAAAGGGGTGGGTTCCACTTCTAGTCCTCTAAGATTAGTCAAAGGGAAAGCCTAAGGCTAGATCCTAAGAAATAAGGAGAGAGAAGAGAAAAGGCCTCATAAAAAATGAGGTCAACAAGCATGTATTGAAGTGTTTACCTGTATCAATGTAGTTCTTGAGATTTGATCAGTGGAAGTGGAATTTATAATTCGAGGGAGACCATGTTGGTTTTTTACTTTAGATTTCTACGTTAGTTCTAGAGTACAAGAGTCAGGTTCTGGGTCACTTTAGTTGCATTTAACCTTCTTATGTTTATTTTTCACAATATCCCACAAATTTTTTGAACGTTGGGTTAACACCTACATGATGAAATTTTTATGAGGCACACATGTTCACCACCGAAAACACTTTTATTGCCATAATAGCTCAAATTTGCACCCACATTCTTGTTCTTGCAAAACATGTATCGAACAGTTCATGAAATAATTTTTCAATGCATGTATTGAATGGATGAAATCCTTTTCAATCCATGATAGGATAGACAATGACAGAATTTCTTAAAGAATACATGCACTAAGGCTCAGTTTGCTTATAACGTCGTAGGTGATCTCAGATTTATATATTTATAATGATTTTGTAAACTCACAATTTCAAACGCAAGTATGCGTATCGTATCAAGTAATACAGGGCTCTAATAGAGTCCCGTTTATCGATCCCACAGGGAAGCAAAGTAAGAGTTTCTTAGTCAAATTCTATTCTGCTACTAATAGCCTTAGTTTGGAAGGGTTATAAAAGTAGTTTTTCTAACAACTACTCCTAAATGCAGATGATTATATGTAAGAATAATAACTACTCCCTAATGAAAATATTAATACTAAAGATAACCTTTTTTGGGGAAATTGGTTTGGTGAATTTTGAGATAATAAAATCTACTATTCTTATGTAATGAATTGAATAAAGTTTAGGAATGAGATGCATTAAATATTTTATGTGCCTGTCGTCATATTTTTAGGTTTGTGTGTCGTATTTTGAAAAGGGGTCGCCTAACAGAAACTGTCAGCGAATTTTAGGTTTTAAATTTAATTTAAATATATATATAATTTAGAAAGTAGCATTTGATTTTGAAAATGATTTTGAGTTTGAAAATTTTAAGATATGAAATCAAACCGATCTCACATCCCGAATAGTTTATATAAACGAGCACCGCACCACAAATCGTATATCTATCCCGAAGAATAGACACACTGTTTGACGATGGAGCTCGATTAAATAAACTAGAAGATTTGTGAAATCGTTTGGTCTGCGAACCAATTTTATAAGCCGACAAGTTCCTCTGCTTAATATAAATGAATTAAGCAGGTTTATTTACCTGGGTTCTTGAAGTTCCCTATAAGGGCAAGCCCCTATAGTTAATTACATCTTAAATGTCTAAAGACACTTAAGAAAACTCTCGATAATGATCAGTGGTTTTGCTCTCAAGAATTTCAAAGTTTAAGGTTTTCAAAGGATTGGATCTTGGAATTTCAAAAGGGAATGGATCAAGTTTGGAACAATTTATTTTAGGAGTCCAAAGAAAGAGAAGTAGGAGAAGCTGAGGATCCAAGAAGAATCTTGGCAACTTCTCAAACTATCCTATTGTTCGGCTTCAATTTGGGAGTTTATTTAATGTTTCGATCCTGCCAATTTTAATTAATTAGGACTTATATTTGTATGATAAAATCATACAAATAGCCTCGAAGATGTGAGGGTTTATGTCGTACCAAACGACTACCTCGGAGTCCTAAGACCGGTTAGGGCTTAATTTACATGACATGATCATGAAAATGCCTAACGAAGAGTTGAGTATTTATGTTGCACTAGTGCAAACTACCTCGAAGTCCTATGGCTTGGTTATTTAATTCTAGGAATGTTTAGTTGATGTAGATCCGAGTTTTGCTGACGAAGATGGCCGTGCTGCCCACTATGCTCCAAGCTCCTTGTTGTTGCAGAGGTTTAGTTTTAGAAAGTGAAAATCAGAGGATGAGAAAAGTATTTTGGTTTAGAGAAAATCTTAAAATCCAAGTGTTTTTAATATTTTAATTAAAACAAATCTTAAAGTTGTTTAAACGTAACCGATTAAGATCCCACGTGCTCCGTCATCCCAGCACCGTTATTTTCATCGAATTCACTTAGTCCGTATGAATTTGCTAAACTCAACCGAATGAGTTCCACACTTTCATTTAGACCGCGGGAAATCCCGTTAGCAACACGTGGGTTACATCATCCGAGGTATTCCCGATCATTCAACGAGACGTTTTAATTTAGTTGCAATTGTAGTTTTGTTGTTCGTTTGTGATTAAATTTTCGAGTTGTTTTATATTTTGAAATGTTGTGGCGGTGATTTTTTATCTTGTAATGACTTTTAATTTAGTTTTGGTTTCAGTTCAGTGACTATCCTAAAGGTTTTGGTTTTCATGCAATAGTTGTTTATCATGCAAGAAAAGTAAAGTACAGTGCATGTAAGTAAATTGTAATAAAATAAAAGCGTACCTGGAGGGTCTTCCCGTCATCCCAAGCTGTACTTAAAACACATGTTAAGGCATTTAAATATTTCAACAAGTACCTAGGTAAAGCTAAGGGAAAGGTTTTGGTTGTCTACCAAAGTCCTAATCCTATAGCTAATCATCTCCTATGACGTCTAGGTTCTTGTGTTTTGGTTTAAGGATGACTTTCTTCACCCAAGAACAATTAAATCCAGTTGTTCTTATAAACATCCTATCGTATTGAGGAAGTGCTTAAGACGAGTCTTAAACATCTTTTCAATACCTCTAGGATTGTTTTAAGTCCAAGAGAATTTAATTATACAAGTGAATTAATCATCCAGGAGTTTAAGTTTTGTTCTCTTGCTCAGTGAACTAAGACATTTGAATATCCCATAAGTGAAGTAACACTTCACTTGATGCCTCATTTAAGAGTTATAATAATAAGAGCTTTAAAAGAGCAAATCAAATTATTAAGCATTTTAATGATTTAAACTTAATGATTTAATTCTAATTTTAACTTAATTATAAAAGTTAGTTTAAGTTTGAAATAGTGTTCAAGTTATTTTAGATTTAATTCTTAATGATTTCATTTAGGTTTGTTGTTAAATGATTTTAATTTAATTTAATTCAATTTAATTTTAATTCAATTTAATTTAATTTTAATTTAATTTAGTTTTAATTTAATTTAATTTTAATTTAATTTGATTTAATTAAATTTAATTTAATTTTAATTTAATTTAATTTAATTTTAATTTAATTTAATTTTAATTTAATTTAATTTAATTTTAATTTAATTTAATTTAATTTAATTTTAATTTAATTTCAATTTAATTTTAATTTGATTTTAGTTTAATTTTAATTTGGATTATTATTTTTATTTTTAATTAAGAATTAAGTATTATTGAAATGAGTTATTTAGGGATTTTTTTTTAATTAAAGAATAAATATCCTCTTAATAATACCCCTGCTTTAATAATTCCAATTTCTATTATTTTCCCAAAATTTCAATTAATTAATTAATTAATGTTTTATTTTAATTATTTTTGGAATGGTTAGTAAGTTTCTACCCTCAATCATTTAAGTTTCAATCATCCAAAATCAGTTTAAAATCAAATATTTTACCCTCCCCTTTTTAATTAATCCTAAATTTTTAATTAAAGGTTGAAATTTTTTAATTACCATTTTGCCCTTCAAGCTTAATAATTCTATAACTCACTAAATTAAGCTCAAATGAACTTAAAATTTTTATGTAACCTCACTTACATGTCAATTAAGACATTAGAGGAGAAAATTTGATTTTTTTCTGTATTTAATTTATTTATGTAATTATTTTTAATGGAAAATAGGGGTTTTCAAGGAAAATTCAATAACATGACCAAGGAAATGTTTCCGTCCTTAAGAAAATTATGGGATGTTCCTAATGACAAGAGGACCATTTGGACTTATTTTGGTGATTTTTTGAATTATGTTTTATTTTTTAGAATTATTTTGAGTTTTGGAGTATTAATTAATTTTAAAATAAAATTAAAGTTGAAAAATGGATTTTATATTTTTCTTAAATCTCTCTGACCTCAAGGAGTTCAGAGAAACAAATTTTATATTTTTATGATTTTTCTTTGATTTATTAGAATTATTTTAGTGAAAAGGTTGGAAAAAACATTTTTTAATATTAAAAATTACATTAAGCCTTTAAAATTCAATATCTTATCCTAGGGACTTAAGAAAAATATTTGGTTTGTTCCTAAGTGATTAGAATTCAAAATGTGACATTTTGGTTATTATTTTTTAATTATTAAAAATATTAAAATAATGATAAAAATCAACTTTTTTAGAAAATTACAATTTTAATTTTCCTAAGTTCCTCTTATATCGTAGAAGCTCCAAAACCATTTTTGTGAATTTTTGAAAAGTATTTTATGAGTTATGAATTTTTAAAGTTTAAATTTACCCATTTTGCTTAAGAGGCATAATCAACCCATTTGGTGGAGTTAATCAAGTCCAATTGACTTCAAATTTTTATTTGATGTTCCTCCGATCCTAAAGATCAGTGGAGAATTATTTTCAAGTTAATTTGATGTGTAGTTAACCCTAATTAATTAAAATTCAATTTTGGGTATTTAGACCAATTTTCCAAGTGAATTAACTCAAAACTTATTTTTCCTAGGTTCCTCTGGTCATAAGAAACATCACCAAATTTTCCTGGAATTTTTTTCTCAATATGCTAATTATTGGAATTAAAATATTCAAAACAGTAACATGCAATTGAAAAATCAATAACTTCTCATAGGGATAGCCTCTGACCTTGGAAAATTCAGGGAATGTTCCCAAGTTCAGAGGCTTTAAAAGCCATATGGTCTCATGCTATGATGAATTGTCTATGTGCATGGAGAATTAAAATAGTGCAGAGAGTAAATAAATTATTAAAACTAAAATACTTGATGAAATTAATTGATTTCTTTTCCACATTATTCTTCTCTATTCACTGAGTAAGTGGGTATTTTTATTTTATTTTTGTGATTTTTCTACACAAAGTTATGCATTTTTGAAGTTGTGGGTATTTAATAAATAAGAAAATCCCTATTTATCTACTTATCCACGCGGCGCCACGCAATCCTCGACAGCTCCGAATGCCCACGCGGCGCATTCCTATTCGACGCCGCCATCCGACTCAGCGCTCCAGGGGCCCGCGGTTCATGTACCATTGCGGCCGTCCGGCTCGATCTCGACCGTCCGCTCGATACACGCTCGATCCGACGGCTCCTGGTCATCGTCTACGACTGGTGTGCACCCGTGACCGTCCATACTAAAACCCTAAGAACTCACTCGATTCTCAACGGATTTTTGTGTTCTTATGCTCTATGGATTCGTCTTGAAGAGACGAACACATCCATACGGTAAACATGCATTGAAATCGATTCATATCAAATGGAGAATCTCCGTAAGCTCGGGAAGAAGAGAGAGTTCATACCTTCGCTCGCAGAAGTGAAGCTTCGATCTGAGAGTTGTGTCACGTTCCATTGGGTCCAATCAAGCTCCAGATGAAGTCTCTTGGCCTGGTGAATTGCCTAGGTACAAAAGTGACCACATCCGATCACAAAGCTTGGAGGCTGGAAGCAATGGCTGGCCTGGTGAAGGGGCTTTTACTGGGAAACTTCTCCTCTTGGTTTGGTGAAGGTGTTGAGCCAATCAATTTGGGGATTGACTCACTGTGGTGAAGTGTCCTGGTTTTGGGCTTGAATTTCAACTCTGAAATTGAGCTTACAGAGAGGAAATGGCAGGGGTATTTCAGTGGGGATCAAGTGCTCTAGGTGTGTGGGAGAGTCTGGAGTGATTTTGGCAGAGTTTCCTCAAGGTTTTTGTTTAGCCTCCTTCATGGCCGAGAGAGGTGGGGTTTAAATAGGAGAGGCTGGAGGGCCTCCTGTGGGGCTCAAGGCTTGGATCAGCTGCTCAGGGGAAGAGAAGAATAGCCATGGTGGCCATTGGGCATGGGGCAGCTCAGCAAGGGAGAATTTCAATGTTAGGCTCACATGGTGCTCTCGGGTGTGGTGTTTTCCAGCGATCCAGGCCGCTGGCCGGCAGGCATGGGTCACCCTCAGGTTCAGGTGAGTCGTGGCTGGGGTTTTGTGTATTCAATTGTTAGTTGCCAAGTGTAAAGTGGTTGGATCAAAATGGAATGGGGGCATGGATAATTTTGGCTCAATTTGGTCAACTCATGCATTTGGGTTGGGTTCACCTTCCCATGACTTGGTTTTAGGCTGAGGGAATGAGTTGGGTTAGCAGGTCAAAGGTGGTGAGGTCCCTTTCTAAGAATATTTAAATTAAATTTGGGTTTAAGGGAGACATGATTAAGGCTAATGACTTTTAGGAATTATGGAAAGAGCCTCCCTCCTTTCCTATCTTGGGTATGGTGAGGTGCCCAAAGCCCTCATGGCTCCCATGTGGCTCATGCATGGCTTCATGGCTCACCTTTGGCTTGGAAGAAGCTAAGTCAACTTTCATGAAAGAGGTTTTTAGGGATTTTGGTAATTTAGGGGTGATTTGATAGGATTTGACATATGGCTTAATTTAGAAAAATTTGATGGCTTAATTAGAACTTAGGGATGATTTCAATTAAGGGTATGATGAGAAGAATTTGTCATATGGGCTTTAGCATGAAGTTTGGGCTTTTGGAATCATTTTGGAGTGGCTTTTCAGGAAGGCCTAAGGAAGTGGGCCTTAGGTTTTAAAATAAATTTATGGATGGGAATTTTGTAAAAGGTTGGGCCAAATAATTGTTGGGTTTGGTTTAGAGATGTGTCATGAGTAATTTGAAATAAATTTGAGGTGGTTTGGGTTTGAATCGGGTCGGATTTGGGCTTCTTTGGTAAATGGGCCAATATAGGTCAAATTGGGCTAATTTGGGCCAATGTTAGGCTAGGTTTGAAATTGATGTAAAATTAATGTTGGGAAATGTTTATGGGGGTACTACAAAGAGTTTTCAACTTTGGTTGGGCTTTAATTTTGGGATTTGGGCCCATTTGGGTTAGGTTTGGGTTTAGGTCAAAAGTGGGAATTTTGGCTTTGGGTTGGATTTGGTTGGAGTTTAGGTTCAAATTTTGGGCAAATCATGTTAGTGTTTTGTTTGTGGGGATGTTAGGGAAAATTTAGAAAAGGTTTGGGGTCAATTGGAGTTAAATTGGGTTAGTTTGGGCTAAGTTCGGGTCATGGGTCCAAATCGGGCTTTAAGGTCAAAAGTGAAATCAGATTCAAATGTCAATCAAATTGGGCTTGGATTTGGTCTAGATTGACATTAGGGATATTTAATTGAAGTTTATAATTGTATTGGACCAAAATTGGGGTCAATTGGGTTGATTTGGTTTGACATTGGGTTCACTTTAGGTTAAAAATGAGTCAAATTGGGGTTTTGGTAAAAGTGGGGTAAATTGGCAAAATTGGCCATGGTGTAGTTGAACAAAATGAAATTGAGAATATTTGGGATTTTCTGGAATTTTCTGGGAATTTTTGGAATTTATAAAAGTTTGGCCAAAAGTGTATTTTTAGTGTATTTTTGGAAATTTTGGTATATTTGGCTATGGATGATTAATTTGAGTGATGTGGAAATGTTTGGGATTGGTTTTGAGGAATTTTGGGTGATTTGGAGATTTTGGAAAATTTGGGCAATTTCAAGGGCTTTTGGTAGGTTTGATGGGTGTAGGGTCCCCGGGGTCAAAAATTGAACTTTTGGAAGAATGAAGATTGATCAAATGTGAGTGAAATGGAATCACTTTGATTGAACCATGAAGCCATATTAAGCCCATATGAGCCATGAGAGGACTCATTGGAGGCATTCACTATGTTGTTCCTAACCCTCTTAGCCAAGGGCTTAGGGGTTAAGGTCCATCCATATGAATTACCTACATGAGTCAGGGAGTCAAGTTGGGTATAGGTGTGGTTTTAGGATTTGGATTGTGTGTGTGAGAGTGTAGTGTGTGAGTGTAGTGAGTGTGTAAGTCAAACCTCCCCATTTGATTTCAACCCTCTAGGTGATTAAGGGTCTACAATCAAGCTTGTGGGGTTTGCAGGGAGACAAGAAGTGGTTTAAATTTCTAAGGGATGGGTCCCAATTCTAGTCCTCTAAGATAGTCAAAGGAAAAGCCTAAGGCTAGATCCTAAACACTAAAGAGGGAAGAGAAAACCTCATCAAAAATGAGGTCAACAGTGTCAAATAGGAGCAATCCTATTCTTTACCCTCTTCCGAGTACCCCCTCTTCAGAGTGCTATAAAGAACATTGGCAAATCCTAGGCTTAGTCCCTAAATCCATTGTTAGGCTGGGAGGATACTGGCTCTCACTTCATAGCTCCCACTTCCCTTCACGAAGGCTAACCCTAGCTTTAGTTACCAAACTTTAGGACCAAATTGAGGATCTCAGCCTGTCACCCTGAAACCTCCAATTCGACGCCCATGAAACTATATTTTCCTATTTGTTTGCACTCAATCCCCATGAACTATGCAATTCATTCACAGACATTGAATGTGGTTCCACTTTGTTGAGAATTACACTGCCCTTTCGGGACAATGCAATTACAATAAATTTTAACAATACAACGGGCCATTTTTGCAATGTAAATGAAGTGCAAGTAAAAACCATTACATTAATAATTAAAACCTCTTTCAGCAAGCATCCTAATATCCTAAACATGAATCCTACTCATTGCAAAAGAAAAGTAGAATATAAATAATGACATAATCTTCTTATGCCACTATTTCCAAATAAGAAGAAATAGTAAGAGAAAGACATTGCAAAACACGTGAAAACATAACGGAAAACTTCATTTCAAAGCAAATCCACAAAATAAGTGTTTACAAAATCATAAGATAATGAAGAACACAATACTTAGTTTTTTCCATTTGAAAGAAAGATAAAAATCTCTCCCACAAAGTCTTTTATGCGACCCATGCAATGCTAGAACATTCCCTTACAAATTCTCTCAAAATCCTCTCACCAATCACTCCAAAAAGGTAGAAATCTACATTTCTACTCATATTCTAAGATCTCTCAACATTCTCCATGTTTTTCCTAACATCTCTTCTCCATTTTTTGGCTTCAAATTTGGTTTAAAATAGTGTAGGGACGAATTTCCCAAGAGGTGCATGAAGAAACATTCCAAAAAGCATCTAGATTCGATGTATATGGCCAAAAACCGCCCAATATCGCATCCCAACGTCTGAAGCGCCGTCAGCGCTGAATAGGGCACTGCCCGGTGCCTTATTTTCTTGTTCTTGGGCTTCTTGCGCCGTCGGCACCGATTTGGGCGCCCCCGACGCCCATCCTGCGCAGCTCCACCATTTTGCTCAGTTTGGCTCTGTTTCAGCCCCGATTCACCCCGTTTCAGTTGTGTTGCGTTCCTAACAGATAACCCTACAAAATAAGTATAAAAAAAAAACATTTCTTTAAAGTTTAATCTCATTAAAAAATATTCAAGAAGTGTAAAATAGATTAAGCATAGAAAGACTTATCGAAAGGTGTCAAGCCAAAATTTGTTTTCTTGCTCATTTTTGCTCCAAATTACACCATTTTTACTTCTTTTTGCTCCAATCGCCTAAAGTCATCATACCTGTAACAAATCATGAAAAATACCTTCCTTTAAAGTGCAATATCACCAAAAATGAGAAAAATTATATAGCAAAAATCGTATATATTTTTGGTTCATCAAAATCCCCCAAACTTAACTGTTACTTGTCATCAAGTAACACTATAAATTTAAAAACCAAATATGTTGACTTGTGGTTGTGGGTTTCAATAGAGTTTCCTATAATTTCATTTCATAAATGTTATAGTATAATATAGGAGAAATTCTAGTAAATCAACCTAGGACTAGAGTGTAAGAATATCTCATATTCAACTTAGGAATCCTGATTTTTTTATTTACTTCAAAAGTTATTGAAAATTGTCAAACTAAAGATTCAAAGAAAGTATAAAAACAGAATTTAAGCACCTTTTCTATACCAATTTAACTAATTCCTTTTCAAATAAGAATAAACATAGGATTATTTTTAAGTCTTTTCATTTAAAAAGATTCAAGTGAAACTAATTTTTGATTAGGCTTCTCCTCAAGCTTCTCCTCACTTATTTTCTTTTCTTTCACGATCATTTTCAATCCTTTTTTTTCATTTTTTTCTTTTCTTTTGGGATTATGTTTAATTCCCTTTTTTCACTCTTTTTTATGTGAGGATTACTATATCTGGATAGACCTTTAATAATTTTGAATTTCACCATCCTCTCTCTAAAATCCAAAACTCAAAACTTTCTCTCACTTTTTATAAGTGTAAGTATTAGTTCGAAAAAGGTTTTCAATAAAGGCTCAATTCTCATTAAGTATAAATCTAAGAATTTTAGTGTTTTAAATATTTAACTCTTTCTACCTTAAATAGAAAAATCATTTTTCCAATGTTTCCTACGAAATATCTTAACTCTAGAACAGTTTATTCACATAGGATTCCAACTATGTTATTTTTCTAACATTCCTAGAATCAAAATTATATTAACCTAAAGGTAACACCACATACTACAAGTCATTTTAAAAGTGATATCAAATTAAATATAGGCTACTGAGGACAAATAAAGTTACATTTTAAAATTTTTTCTTCTTCCCAAACTTAAATTTTAAAATATTTTACAATTAATTCCATAAAATGTTGCAGGAAGAAAAAGTAAATGTTGAATCTACTTACTGCTACAACATCCTATCAAATTCATATACATGCATAATCAAGATAGAATGACTGTAGGAGAAAGTAAATCTAACCTAAAATATGCTTGTAATAAAATTACACTAAAAGAAAGTATTTTCACATTAAAATTTCATTTTTCTTCCTACCCCCAAACTTAATTTTTAACATATATAGCATTCAGTACAGAAAATATAAGTAGAAAGAAAAACAATTTAGAAATTCTATCTACCACAAATGTCTATCAAAACCATTTATAAGTATTCATTATGACAGAACAATATGCAGCAGAAAGTAAATCTAAACTAATCATGCCAGAAAGAATTTCGTTAAATAAAAGTTTTACTGGCATAATAGGTATCAGTAAGGGAATACAAAAATGTTCTTCAATTATTATTTAAAATTGTAACATAAATATAAACACACATAAGATAAATGAGGTCAATTCATCCTTTAACTCATCGCATCTCACTAACTTACCTCCAATTTCTAATGGAATCACCACACTAGTAAAATAAGTACTTTTTTAATTGATTTTATAGATTATAACCCAAAGATAAGATTATCCCTAATAAATTGGTTTCCGGACACCAATCTTAGGCATAATCTAATCCCTTTAATTAAGCACCTCTAACAATTATATATTGTAGTGTAAGATCATCCTAATTTTATTCATCAAATAGGTTCATGACTCCTATCAAATGAAATCAAAGTTAGAGAAAGGAAGTAACAAAATTAAGATGGATCTATCACTGTTTAAATTCATGATGTCTCCTGTAAAACTCAAGTCCGAGTGAAACCCAAGTCATAGTGGATTCATCAATCCAACTACTACAAGAGAACGTACAAGTTTAACTATAATAAGATGTTAAGGAATCACCTCACACATGAAACACAAAGATCAAATCAAACAACTAATAATCCAAACATTTACCAATCAACAATCAAACTGATCAATCCACATAAGAACAAACACAATATAACACTAACAGTCATGACTCTCAAGCATACTAAATCAAAGCACATCTATAACTATGGTTTGCCTCCCATAAAGTTCTTGGTTTTAACGTCGAATCTGTCTTCGATTGCACCCAAATCACATAAAGCTTTTCCATAAAATCTGTCTCCGATCGCACATGGAATTGTGAAACTACCAGGATCTTTAAGCTTTTCAGGAAGCTTCTTTTGAATTATTGCACTGCACTCCTCACTAAGTGCAACTGTCTCATTATCTTCAAACTTTCTCTTTTTGTTGAGAATATCCTACCTAAATTTCACATAGCTCGGCATTAGTTTTAAAGCTTCAGCAAATGGAATATTAATGGTAAGCTTCTTAAATATCTCCAAGAATTTTGAAAATTGCTTATCCAACTTTTGTTTACGAAGTCTCTGAGTAAATGGAAGTGGTGGCTTTTCCAAATCATCCTTAGGTGGAGAAGTTGGTCTTTCCAAACCTTTTGGAGGGTCTTCTTTTGGTTCTTCAATGTCTTCTTTCTTTACTTCAGTTTCTTTCTAAAATCTACCTTCCAACTCTCTTCCACTTCTCAGTTAAATTGCTTTTACATGCTTTTTATTCTTATCTCTTGGATTCACTTCAGTATTACTTTGAAGCATTCCTTGGGATCTATTACTTAATGAATTTGCAATTTGCCCCAATTGATTTTCAATATTTCTCATGGTTACTCCTTGATTTTGTATTTGATTTCCCATATGTGACACCACTTCTTCAATAGACAACTTCTTCTCCTTTAATTGTAAAGCATTGTTAAAACCTAGAGGATAGGTTAGTCAATAATTATTATTTCCTTGGTTGTTCTAGTTCCCCAATGGGTTTACTTGGTGGTTCCCTCATTGTTGATTAATACCACCCTGATTATTGGTATTCCAGTTAAAGTTTGGATGATTCTTCCAACCTGGGTTATAATAATTGGAATATGGGTTATTAGGCTTACTTATAACATTCAAAGTTTCCGGTGAAGAATAAAAATCACCCATTTGGCCTAATGAATTTTCTTCAATCATGTAATTTGGCTGAGAAAAGTTTATCCCAAATTAGTCTATCTTCCTTGAAATTGCAGCAACTTGATTTGCTAACATTGCAAAAACATCATTGTCATGAACACTGGCTACCTTTTTAGCATTTAATCTCTTAGAAGGCCATTGAAAATTATTAGTAGCCATTATTCAATTAAAGCATAAGTATCAAAAAACTGTTTAGACATTAATGATCTACCAGCAGCAGCATCGATAATTGATCTAAGAGATCCAACTAATCCATTGTAAAAGGTTTGAATTATTAACCAATCTGGTATCGAATGACGTGGATAATTTCTAAGGAGATCTTTAAATCTTTCCCATACTTCATATATTGATTCACCTTCAAACTGACAAAAAGATGTAATATCATTTCTCAAATTCACAGTCTTCGATGGTGGAAAATATTTAGCAAGGAATTTTTGTGTTAAATCACCCCATGTTTTGATAGATCCAGGTGCTAACGAATTTAACCATATCTTAGCTTTATCCTATAGTGAGAAAGGAAAAAGTCTAAGTCTAGCATCATCTGAAACACCATCATATTTAAAAGTAACACACAACTCTAGAAAATTAGCAAGATGCAAATTATGATCTTCAGTTGTTGCTCCCCCAAAATGATTATTAGACGCCATTTGGATAATAACAGGTTTAAGTTCAAAGGAATTAGTAGCTACAGCAGGGTGTTGAATACTACCATGAAGTTCATCCACCGTAGGGTTAGCATAATCTTTTAAAGATCTGAATTCTTGATGGATGCCAACATTTTGATTTTGATGATTTGACATTTCTTGAATATTTTTATCTTTTCAGAATTTTTAATTTTTTTGATTTTTCTGATAGTTCTTTCTAATTTAGAATCGTAAGGCACAAGTCCCTCAGAACCTGAACTATGCATACAACAATAAAATAAAACAAAACACAACACACTAACAAAAATAAAACAAAGTAAAATTTTAAATTTTTCTTGGTTTTCTTTAAAAATGCAGTTTTAATTAAGTTCCCCGGCAACGACGCCAAAAAATTGATCCCCGATAAAAATATGTTCGCCAAAAACTTGACTCCACACTGAATATATATGCTGATGATTTAGATATGAAAATTGTGATTTTATAATATGGGATACTACGCAAGTATACTATCGTTTATCAAGTAATATATGACTTTCTGATTAAGCCCTGAGATATCGAACCCACAAGGAAATGTAAAAACTTTTTAAGGAATTAAGAAAATTATATTTTTACTTTTTAAATGACTTTTAAAAGTATGTTTTGATTTGTAAAGTTTGAAAATTGTTTTTGGTATTTTTAATAAAAACTAAGGAGGAAATGAAAATTATCAGGACTTTAAAATATAGTATAAAACACTAGGAAATAAAATATCTTTTTTTTCTCTTATAAAACAGTAATAATTATGAAAGTATTGTTGTGGAAGTAATTAAATGTGTTGTGACAAAGAGGAGAAAATTTATTCTTTACCCTTCCTTGGTTCTATAAAGAACATTGGTTAATTTGAAATTTTAATATTTTGAACATGGTTAGGGAGGGAAGATACCAGCTCTCACTCTAGATTTCCATCGATTCCCTCCACCTAGGGGCTAACTTCTCATAACAAAATTTAAAATATCAAACCAAATTAAGGAACTTTAGTCTGTCACTCTAAAGTTTTCTAATTTTACTCCCCATTAAAAACATATCTCCTAATATATTGCATACAATTATATGGACTACAATTCTCACCCATATAATTGCATGTGATTTTTACCATGTTTGAGAAAATACAACATTGGATCTTACATAATCTCACAACAAATTTTAACATCTTAACTGGCCAAATTAAGAAGTAAATTAAGTTCATAGAATTAAATCTTCACAACTTATTCCAACTTTAAACACTTATACATTCCACAATAATCCTATATAATTTAATTACTTCTTTATTTAAGAAAGAAAAAGATAAAGAAAACTACTCAGAATTCATGGAGAAAACATAAGCACACGTTGATTTGAAATAGAAATCATAAAGAAAACATAACAAGAAAAACTAAATATAAAAACAGAAGTAAACACTTATCTCAAAATCCTCTCCACAAGACTCCGGAAGTTCCTTTGATACTTGACTTTTCATAGGACAACACTACAGAGGTTGGCGCCTAAATCTGTTGACTCCAACTCTGACTTTAGACTTCAATAAAAACTAGATAAATGGATGAAAGAAAAATTGGTGAAAAGAAAGTTTCACACCAACCCTTTCTCCTCTAAAACCATACTAACTAAACTATAAACAATAAAAGACTGAAAGTAAAACTCTTTGAAATTAGAAGATGGCACTGAAAAACTAGAAGAGACTCTTGAAAAACTAGACTCTAAAAGACTAACTCCATTTAAAGACTCTCATGACATAATTTTAATAATAATCTAAAAGGTGTCTTGGTGTCTCTTCAAATCATGTCCATATTCAACGTATCCACCAAAAGATGCATCCCTTCATTCAAATTTGCCGCCTATAGGAAGTTAAGGAAGTCACCACCAAAATTTGCTTCAAACACCCCTTAAAATTGGCGCCAAAAATGAAGAAAATTTTATTTTTAACTGTGGCAGCTAAGCTCCGACCAGGCGGCGCTTAGCCGTCAAAGTCCAAATTTTCATTTTTTTCATTTTTTGCTCCAATTTGATCCAATTTTGCTCCTTTCATCATAATCACTCATTTTCATCATACCTGTAAGAAAAACACAAAATACCTTCCATTAAAATATAATATCATAAAAAATTGGTATAAAAATGTGCATAAAAACACTATATATTTTAGGTGTATCAATGAGCACTGACGCTTATGCACCAGATGTTGGCTCATAGGCACCACAGTTATAAAAACATGATAAATGTGATTTTAGAAGCCTAAATCATGGGCAAGTGGTTTTGGGAGTTATTTAGGAGTTAAAACAGGTCTAGGGTCAGTTCTGGAGACTTCTCAAGTCTATAAAAAGGCCCATAATTAAGAGATACTTGCACCCGTTCTTATTTTCCCTTCTGGGTCTTAAGGAAAAGAATTTTGAGAGCCAAAATGTCTTCTTGGGGGAGCGAGGTTAAGAAGAAAGAGGAAGCCAACAAGAAGAAGTTCATTTGTGAGAATGTGCAAGAGTTATACAATGGGTTTCTAGCCATTAGTATTCAAGAAATCGCAGAAAGGATATCGAAGATTGAGGCTAGCGTGGCTTCAATCGAAGCAAAGGTAAATGAAACTAATGTACATTTAGCACAAATTGGATGGCAACTCAAAATGCAATTCTGTTACAAGTCATGTGGAAGAAGCGAATAAAATGATGTATCTGAAGAGCAAATGATTAAAAGAAGAAGATGTGAGGGTTTTCAACTATCGTCCGTTTTATCATATTTACATTCCAGATGATTCAAATGGAACTCATGGTGGTTCAAGAGGTATTCCACCTAATGGAGAGAGGAATTAAATTTAAGTGTGGTCTTGTTATTTAGTTATCTATGTATAGTATTTAATGTTTGTGATTATTGTAATGTTTGTTTAGTGATTGTGTTTTAAGTGTGTTGCATCTTAATTATGTGGTTTTATGTTTAGTTATATGTGTAAGGAGCTTGTATTTTGGAAAATTTCATCCAAGGATTTTGGATCAAAATTTTTAGTTGTATTAAGTGTTTTGATTTTAAGGAAATATATGTTTGTGTGTGAAATTTGTGTGAATCGATTGATATTTAAGTAAGATTTTAGAGTATTTAAGTTTGTATGGGGTATAAATAATTATTTAAATCGTTTAAGGGTGATTAACTAGGCATATTAGTGCAATTTAGTTAATCGTCAAAATTTGCAAGGTTGTGCCTAAGCGCAAAACTCTCGACGCATAAGCACCAGCACTCGCGGCTATGCGCCGAATTTTTGCGCATAGGCGCTGGTTCACGAAAACCGGTTTACAGGCATTAAAATCCTAAAAATTGACATTTTCTACCCCACTGTCACCTTCAACCTCCCAAAGTCGTGATAAGCTTCCTATGACTTCACTTAATTTCATCAATTTAAAGCTGATTTTGATGAAATTTGTTTTATCTTAACTCCTTAAGGTATGAGCACTTCTTCTAAGCAAAAAATTTTGATTTTCACCATATATTTTGAGTTCATTCTTGAGAAATTTGAAAATCACTATTCATGGTGAAAATTTGAGAAAAAGCTTGAGAATAGCTTGGATTATATAGATTATGCCTTTAGAAGTTGAGTTTAGCAACTTTAGTTTGATTTTAGAATTTATGGTGAATATTTTTGCAATTTTTAGAAATGGCTCCAAAATTGAAGCATTTGAAGGGGAAGGATTGATTCAATTTAGACAAGTTCGTCAGTTCTAGAGCTGAGGATCGTTACATTGATGCACTATCGTCGCGTAAGTTGATTCATGGGTGAGTTTTTAGTATACCAGGAGGAGATATTGATGTAATGATTGCTCGAAGAAATTGGAGAAATTACTTTTGCTTCTCCGCTATTGCTGTGGTTTCTGTGGTAAGAGAGTTTTGTGCTAACTTGCCAGCAGCATAGGAAAATTTGGTGATAGTTCGAAGACAACAAGTTGATTTTTCTTCGGCAGTAATCCATACCTTTTACCAACTGCCTCCTAAAATATTTTGTTGTTATGCAAATTATCATCCTACAGAAGGGGTATTAGATGAGATTATGTCTTTTCTGACTGATGGAAGAGGTCTTTGGAAAATCACAAATGACAGAAGAGTGAATTTCTAATCCTCAAAGTTAAATGCCACCTCCAAGGCTTGGTATTATTTCATCTCATTTAAGTTATTACCATCGAATCATGTTAGCGATGTTACGAGAGAAAGCGCTGCTATCAATTATTGTATTCAACTGGGAAAGCTGATAGACATTAGAGCTATTATTTTTTATTATATCATAAACTGTGCTAGAGTCACGTTACTACTGCAGGTATGGAATTTGCTTCCCTGATTCATTCAATTTGTGAGCAGTCTGGTGTTAAGTTTGAAACTTGGGAAGAGGTCCTTCAGCCACTCAAACCTATTACCAATGTAAATGTGAACACTTACACTGTGCATTCAGAATTTGGCTGGAAAGGAGGATATGTTAGCTCCTAGTTCTACTTCTTCTACTTCGCAAACATCATCATCTATAAGTGAGTTTTCTGGTTCACAGACTGGATTGTTATAGAAGATTTTGAAGAATGTAAGTCTAACCAGAGAACATGTTAAGGATATAGATGGGAAGGTAGAAAATTTTGAGAGTTACATTCAGAAACATGATGAGTATGAGGAGAATTATCAGCAATATATGGACAGACTAGTTAGAGGAGATCACAGTGCTGAGTTGCCTCCTCATCCTTATTATATTCCATATGTGCCTTACAGAGATTGGAATGAGGGAGATGATGATGATGAGGATGATGATGAGGATTGATATTTAATGTATATGTGATGTTTTTTATTGTGTTTTGTGATGTTTAGACTTTTTATTGTTTGATGTATTTTGTTGTGAACTCTGATATGTGTCATTTATAGTTGGATTATTTCTGTTATGCATATTCAGATATATTTGTCTTGGATTGATGTTTTGTGATAGTTATGATTTATTTGATGTATTGTTGTAATATGTTGGTGGTAGTAAATGTTTTAATGTAGTTATAGTGTATTGTGTTTTTAGTTGTGTGTAATTTAATTCCAAAATATGTTAGGAAATTTTAGAACACTATTAGAAACCAATATTTCAATTGCATGTTTAAAATTTTCAAGATTTGTTACCATACATTGTCTAGTGTTGTTGTGATTTTTGTTATTTTAAGTTGGTGTGTATTTGCTTTGAAAACCTCCACTACTTTAGAAGTCCTTTGAAATTTCTATTTTATGAAAAAATTAAAAATTTAAATTTGATTTTTATTTACTCCTGTTTTTAAATTGTTATACTTGCATATTTAAGTTAAAAAGATTCTTGTGAGCATGCTATTTTATTTTTTAATTCTTATCTATGTATCATTTCTTATGCTTAAATATTTTATTTTAATTATAATTTTAAAGTTTGGGGGGGGGGAATTTAAAAATAATGTTCAAAAACTAAAATTTTATTTGTTCTCAAGAATACTATAAATAAAATTTGATTTTTGATTGAAAATAATTATGTATATGAAGTTATATTAGGGGAGCAAAATTTTGAATATTGAAATGAGTAAGAAAATTTAGTTAAAATCTATAGTAATGATGAAAATTTTATAGTTAAAATTTTTTTAGTAAAGAAATGTTAAATATAAATAAACTATCTTTAGTAGAAAATGTTGTAGTTTTGGAAAGTTAGAAGATTTGACTTTTATTTTCAAAACTTAAATTTCTTTTATTGAAAAAATTTTTTCAACACTATTATTATAATTTTTAAGTGAAGGATATATATCAAACCTATGATTAAATGGAAGGGTGGAACTCAAAATCATTAAAGGTCTATCCAGATATAATAATCATTGCCTGAAAAGAAAAAAAAAAGAACAATAAAGAAAAAGAGTAAAAAAAATAGAATGTTAAAAAAAGGAAGGAGAAATTTGGGGATTTAAGGGCATAATCAAAAATTGGTTCCACACCTGATTTTTTAAAATACAAGTTTTGAGAAAATCTAAGGTTTAAGAATATAATATAGTAATTAAAATTATTTTCTAATCAAAATTTTGAAGTGAGGAAGATAAAATGTTTAAATCTTATATTTTGAAAAATCTACAAGTATTTCTGAATTTGATAAAAACTCATATTTTTCATGATCCTTTACTTATGAACTTTCTAAACTTTAAGTTGGTCTCATTTACTAAAATTTTTTCTAAATTGGACTATTTCATTTCTAGAACAAAATTTTAAAAACCATCCTAAAGAAACTCATTTACATAATTTGCACGTTTAATTTTTATATGATTATAGTGTCATTTGAGGACAAGTAACATTTTAAGTTTGGGGGATTTTGATACACCTAAAATATATAGTGTTTTTATGCACATTTTTATACCTATTTTTGATGATATTGCACTTTAATGGAAGACATTTTTCTTGCAGGTATTATTAAAATGAGTGATTGTGATGAAAGGAGCAAAAAATGATCGAATTTGGAGCAAAAATGAAAGGTGTACAAAATTATCATATGTCGTCTAAGAGCCAATGGCTGGTGCTTAGGCGCAACAGTTAAAAGTGACAAATTAAATCAAACTTGGAGCCATTTCCAATGGGTGTTTGAAGTAACTTTTGGTTTAAACTTCCTTAGCTTCTTTTGGGCGGCAAATTTGAATGAAGAGATGTATCTTTTGATAGATACATTGAATCTGGACATGATTTGAAGAGACTCCAAAGCACCTTTTGAAGAAATATTAAGATGAAGACATGAAATCAGTTAGCGAGTCTTAGTTAGTCTTCTCTAGAGTCTATGAGTCAAGTCTTTTAGTATGTAGTGAGTTAAGAAGTTTTAGAGGGGAAAGAGTTGGTGTTGAAGCCTTCTTCTCATCAATTTCTTTTTCATCCATTTATCTATTTTTTTTGAGTTTGGAGTCCGTTGGAGTCTACAGATTTAGGTTACCCACTCTGAGGAGTCTATTTAGTAGAAAGCAAAGTATCAGCCGAACTTCAAAATTCTTATAGAGAAGATTTTCAGATATGTTTTTATCTTTGTTTTTACATTTGATTTTATAGTAAGGCTTGTGTTTTCACTATGATTTCTACTTTCAAATCAAATTGTGTTTGTGTTTCCCCATGAGTTCTAAGTAGTTTTATTTATCTTTTTCCTTTCAAATGATGAAGTAATTAAATTATGGAAGGAAGTTGTGTGAAGTATAGATGTTTAATGTTGGAAGAAATTGTGATGATTCCACTACCTTGCACTTTATTTACCTCTTGATTTGACCAATTGAGATGTTAAAGTTTGTTGTGAGATCATGTAAGAACCAATGCGATATTGTCTCAAACAACAATTACAGTGAATCACATGAAATTGTATCGGTGAGAATTGCAGTCGATATAGTTGAGTGCAAATAAATAGGGAGATATACTTTTTAATGGCTGAGAATTAGAGGACTTTAGTGTGGCAGGCTAAAGCCCCCAATTTGGTTTGATGTTTTAAGTTTTGTTTTAAGGTGTTATCCACTAGGTGGAGGGAAAAAAGGAAACTCTAGAGTGAGAGCTAGTATCTTCTATGCCCAACCCATCTTCAAGATTTCAAAACATCAAATTAACCTATGTTCTTTATAGAACTAAGTAAGGGTAAAGAATATAACTGCTCCTATTTGACACAATACATTTAGATACTTGCACAATAAAATTTCATAATTATTACTAATTCAATGAAAGAGGAAAATATTTTTTTCTCATTTGATTTCATATCATTTAATAGTCTTGTTAATTTTTGTTGATTACTTTACTTTTTCTAAAAAATTAGCAAAAAGAATTTTAACTTTTTAATTATAAAACATAATGTTGACCTCATTTTTGGTGAGGTCTGATCTCTCCTTAGTGCTTGGAATCTAGCCATATGTTTTCCTTGTGACTATCCTAGAGGACTAGAAACGAAACCCACCATTTAGAAATTCAAACTGCTTCTATACTCTCCTTAGACCCCACATGGATGATCATAAACCTCCGAGCCCCTCGGAAGGTTAAAAGTCAAAATGAGGAGGTTTAAGAATGAGTTCCTATAGGATCATTTGGCCTTAGGATTACTCTGAACAGTCTGGTTTTGATCCGTTCAATCTGTATACGCTACACTTTGCACACATCCTAAACCCTCAAAATCATTCTGAAATGTTCCCCGCCACTTAACTTGACCAAAATTACCTAAATCTGACAAAATTTCCAAAATTCCCAATTTACCACCAAAATTACCAAATTGCCACTAAAAAGGGGCCCAAAACCCAAAACTTCACAGAGTCACTTAAAACTCCCTGAAAATCGTTCCAGAGCGTTCCTCTCATCAAACTGAGAAAATTGATTGTAAACATGTCATACTTCCGAGTTACCGTTGGGCCCCCTCGCAACCTAAATAATCAATACTTAAAAATTGTTCTGAGTCACGCAAAATCCTCCACACTGGTAAAAAATTGCTCCCGGACACTTCCGTTCAACTCCAAATTTCATTTTATATTGCTTCGAGCCTTTGATTTGACTTTTTGACCAAATTCCTAAAAGTTCCCCGAAATGACCAAAATGCCACTCACGAGGCAAAATTTCCCAAATTTCAAAAAATTTCTGAAAATTCCTAAAAGTTCACAGAATCTTCCGACACCCCACAATTTCACGAAAAATGAACTTTTTTTTATTTCGATCAATGACGAGTCAAAATTTTGAGTCGAATCGGACTCGGCGTTTTTGGTCTATTTTGACGACAAAGTGGTCCGAATGACCCCGGACGACGAAACAGATCGCGCGAGTGCGTCCGGAACATCGATTTCGTTCATTTCACCACGAGATCGTATACGTGGCGAATAAACACGCGAAAGATAATAATAATAATCTTATTATTACTATATTATATATATATATATATATATATATATATATATATATATATATATATATATATATATATATATATATTACTATATCAAGATCACGCATGGGATGACTCCTCTCTCCCTCTTCTCTCTCTCTCTCCTCCTCCTTCTCTCACCTGTAAAAAACAAAATAAAATAAAAAATAAAAAATTTAAAAAATAAAAAAACAAAAGGGCTTACGCATGCTATAAGATCTTATCACCAACTCCACCTCCTTCCCTCTCCCACGCATGTGTCAAGAGAAATAAAATAAAATAAAATACTTTTTTCATGGCTCTCTCCATTTCCTCCTATAAAAGCACCACTCACCTCCTCTCTTGATCAGGCAGGGGTTAGCCAAGCAAAAAAAAAATCTATTTTTCTTTTCTCCTTCATCCAAGTCGAGCAAGCCCCCTCTTCCGGCGAGCCGCCCTCCTCCGGCGACGCTTCAATCAGGCACTCCTCCTTTCTCTTCTTCTTAGCTGTTGCTGCAAAAAAAGACAAAAAAAAAAAAAAAAAAAGAGAAATGGAAGATTTACGTGCATACCACCCAACTCCTTGATATTTGCACACAAAAAATGGAGATTTACATATATACTACACAATTCTTTTGCATTTACATATTTAACACACTAACTTCTGTTTTTACAAATATACCACTTTACCCTGTGCATGAAAAGCTGTGCCCCATTTTTAAGTGTTTGAATAGTTACATTTTGATGAGATGTGAATGGTAAGGTGGTATGCATGTATAGGTTGAAGTTTGGATGTTAGATACGCAAATGCGTAGGAGTTGGTGTGCTTGTAAATGCCATTTTTATTAGCTTTACATTTGAAATTAACATATACTACTACAAATCTCTTTGTGTTTATTGTGAGGTAACTTCACTTGTTATCTTGGCTTTGCTCCGAATAAATCCGACGAACTCTCTCGCATTTAAGCCTCATACTCCAACTATTGCAAGCAAAATAGTATTCATCACATGTAAAAGGTAAATCTGGGTCCGCCTCGATGTTAGCTACCCCTCACAAGGCTATGTAAAGAGAAGACTAGCGAGCGTGATAGCTAAGTCGGACCATTCTTCGTAAAGGTATAATTCAACTCATACCGAACTTCTTTTATGCATTCATATTTATGAGTTTTATGTCGGGAAAGTCTTCATTATAAATTTATTTGTGGCTTAGATTTCATCTTCATGAATAAATTTAAAATAAAGATTGCGGGCCTCAAATTATGGTGGAAATTCATGATATAAGACAAGTACAAAATCTTTGTGCAAATAGTTCCAAGTGAATTCTCTTGGAAACGAGGAATGCTCTAACACTTTTCTTGAATTCCCTAGTCGATTTAAGCTATATGAACTTATCATTCGGAGATGAACATTTTGTTTAGAATTAATGTGCACATTTGGATTAATACTTCATTGTGATTAATTTGAATCCTTTTTGCTTAAGTTAGCTTGAGATTTAAAACTTGCAGATAATTTTCTTTTTATGATCTTCTTGAAGTATACGATTTTCGAGCTTGACTGAAATGATATACATTTTATTTGTTTTTTTAATTTTTGGAAGTTGTACATCATCATGTGGCTTAAACGTTTTATTGATTTCATAAAATTATTGGAAGTTGTACATCATCGTGTGGCTTAAACGTTCTATTGATTTCACAAAGAAACAAATATGTTTATGAATAGGTAATTGTTAGCTTAAGGTCAACGATTCAATGTTTGGAAGACTTAAACATGTTATAGTAAATACCTGGATTCTTTCTACTTTTGGTCAACCATGTGCTTTTGATCATTCATTGGATTTGGATGTTTTAAACATGAAATGTGGATACTAGATGTGTAAATACATAAGAATTGAGTGTTAGGTGAGTAAGTGAAGCCCAAGTGTTACATGTGCAAAGGCATTGGAATTGAATGATGTAGATCTTCGTTACATTTGACTTTATGCATACTTTTTAATACACATTTGTATACTTATTTGTTCAACCTTTCATTGAATGGACTTCTCATACCAATCTTTTTGTGTATTTTTGCGAGGTAAATTTGGGCACGTCGCTACATCAACAACACATCTCGAAGCTTAAAATGAAAGAGGAGGAAAAGAGTCAAATGAGAGAGGGGCTAATCCAGACCATCTCAAATCTATGGTGGACTTCCAATAGCAACAATAGGAAGTGCAGGAGACGAAGGGGCTGAGATCCTAATTACTTTATCAGACTACCAAAGTTGCTACGATCTCTCCACTTGGTACGAATTAAAACGTTATCACGACACGATGCCTCATCTCTTTGTTTCTGCTTTAAAAGCTGATTTCTCTACCATTCAGTTATCTTTGAATGCATGAAGATCTTGTTGTTGTATACCTTATCTTTGTGGTTATTAACTATAACATCGGAGTTGTTTGATTGAGAACATTTGGGGATTCTGTAGTTTGTTAGTTTGGTTTTTGCTACATATGAGTTGGAATCTTTGTAGTTCCATTGAAGTTGGTCCTTATTTCGTGGGTTGAAATCTTATAGTTTATTGAAGTTAATTCTTGTTTCATAGGTTAAGATTTTTGTGGTTTACTGATTTGATTCTTATTACATGATATATAAGAGCATGGTGGCAGATATGTATAAAGTGAAGCTTGGATGTAGGATATGTGAATGTGTTATGATTAGAAACTTAACATGTATACCACTCATTGTTTATGTATTTTTCATATTTAACAACTAAACTTTTGCCTTTTACATTTATAGCACATATATTTCATATCATATAAAAAAAATTATTTCTGCTCAAATTCTTAAAATAGTAAAATACACTTTCTCGCAATTAAATACAAATTGAAGTTTAGGTGCTAGATAAACGAATACATTAGAATTGGTGGGTATGCATGTAAATCTTCCACATCACATGATTATGTATTTAATATTTTATATGTTATAAAGATATAAAAAAATAATATTTTTGATATGTTTTGTATAACTAAAAATGAAAGTTTGGACGTTAAATATGTAAATATAAAAGAACTATATATATTTAAATACCCAATAATTTTGAGGTCATGGAGTTTAAATATAAAATTCAAGCTCTTTATTTTCTACATTAAATTAATACACATAGTTTCAAATAATTTGATCGTCTGATGATTAATAAACATATTTAATTGCATGAGGTTACAAACATATTTTTGGTCGGTAATTTCACGACATACAATTCTTACATTTTTTATATACATCACCTAAATTTTAATATTTGCATGTGGCTGCACCCAATTCTTATGCACTTATGTTTCTAACATTTAAACTTAACATTTTACATTTGTATCACCTATATCACTCATGTCATTAAAATGTATATATCATTATTTTAAATTTAGAGTAATTTGCATACATTGCACACAATTCTTATGTACTCACATGTCTCGAACCTGAATTTTATATTTACAAACATAGTACTTCAGCATTTTCAACCTATACAAAGAAAAATATCTTTTGTTTAAAAATTGAAAAAGAACCATGATATTTTGGTATGATATTGAGAGTTTTAGTACTATATATGTAAATATGAAAGCTTAAGTGTAAGTTATATTGATACAAAAGAATTAAGTTGATTGCAGATAAATCTTCCAATTATCACACCACTCGCATAATCATTTTATTTATTCATTCATTATAGCATTTATGTATACTTAGCACTCTATTTTTTTCCCCAAATTCTCATACGAACTTCTCGGTGCGCCCTTGCAAGGTACATCCGATCATGGTCAAGACGTTGAAGGATCGTGAAGCTATTCTGAGGCGCACAAAAATGAATGACATCAAACTTCGTGATGGTGAGATCTTTCCAAAACAAACACTTTTCATTTTAACACTTTTTTCAAAATTTTATAATATACATTAATATAAAAATAAGATAATGTTTTAAATTTTATTCGATCCATAAAAAAAATAAGAACCTAGACGTCATAAGAATTGATTAACAAAAGGATTAGGATTTTGGTAGATAACCAGAACATTCCCTTAGCTTCACCTATGTACTTGTTGCAAATATATAAATGCCTTAACATGTGTTTTAAGTGCAGACAAAAATGACGGGAGTGCCCACCATGTATGCATTTAAGTTCATTGCAATTTACATGTAGTAATTTATTAAATGTTTTACTTTCCTGTACTTATAAATGCATGAAAATGATCGAACTCAGCATGTTTAAACAACTCAAAATTTAATCATTAACAAAAAATAAAACTGCAATCACAACTAAAATTAAAACGTCTCGTTGGATGATCGGGAATCCATCGGATGATGTAACCCACGTGTTGCTAACGAGATTTTCCACGGTCGAAATGAAAGTGTGGAACTCATTCAATTGAGTTTAGCAAATTCATTTGAACTAAGTGAATCCGATGAAAATAGCGGTGCCGGGATGACGGAACCGTGGGATCTTAATCGGTTGTGCTTAATCAACTTTAAGATTTATTTTAATTAAAACACTAAGCTATCTCAACTTTCAACTTCTCTAAACCAAAACACTTCTCTCATCTCTTGATTGTCACCTTCTAAAACAACAAGGAACTCGGAGCAAGAGCGTTGGGCAGCACGGCCGACTTCGTCAGCTTTCCTTTCTTTAGTAATTAAATAACCAAACCATAGAATTTCGAGGTTGTTTTCCTAGTGCAACATAAAGCTTCAACATTTTTTTAGACATTTGTATAATCATGTTATGCAATCTAAGCCCTAACTCGTCTTAGGACTCTGGAGTCGTCATTTCTTACGACATAAACCCTCAAAATTTTCCAGGCTGTTTGTGTGATTGTGTCATACAAATATAAGTCCTAATTAACTAAAATTGGCAGGATTGAAACATTAAATAAACTCTCAAATTGAAGCCAAATAATAGGATAGTCGGGAAGTCACCGAAGTTCACTTGGGTTAAGAATGGGTTAAATTGAGGGTTTTGGTAAAAGTGGGTTAAATTGACAAAATTTGCTTATGGTGTAGTTGAACAAAATGAAATTGGGAATATTTGGGATTTTTTGAAATTTTCTGGGAATTTTTGGAATTTATGGAATTATTGGTTAAGAAGGGCATTTTGGGTATTTGGAGGGTATTGGGGGGTATTTTTGGAATTTTTGATATAGTTGGCTAAGGATGATCAATTTGAGTGGGGGGAAATGTTTAGGATTGGTTTTGAGGAATTTGGGGTAATTTAGGCAATTTTGCAAAATTTGGGCAATTTCGAGCGGTATTTCGATAAGTTTAGCGGTGTAGGGTCCCGAGGTCAAAAATCGAAATTTTGGAAAAATGAAGATTGATCAAGTTTCGAGTAAAATGGAATCACTTTGGTTGAGCCATGAAGCCATATCAAGCCCATAAGAGCCATGAGAGGACTCACTCGAGGCATTCACTCATGTTGTTCCTAACCCTCCTACCAAGAGCCTAGGGTTAAGGTCCATCCATATGAATTACCTACATGAGTCGGAAGTGAAGCTAGGCATGAATGGTTTTAGGATTGGAATGTGTGTGAAAGTGTAATGTGTGTGCAAGTCAACCCTCACCGTACCAGGGCCACCATGGTAGTCCTAAGGCCAAAGAGTCTTATAGGGAACTCATCTTTTAAACCTCCACATTTGATTTTAACCCTCCAAGTGACTTGAGGGTTTACAATCAAACTTATGGGGTTTACATAGAGTTTAAGAGGTGTTTAAATTTCTAAGTGGTGGGTTCCATTTCTAGTCCTCTAAGATAGTCAAAGGGAAAGCCTAAGGATAGATCCTAAGTACTAAGGAGAGAGAAGAGAAGAGACCTTATAAAAAATGAGGTCAACAAATGGACCCCCAATAGGTGTGGTGTGCTAACCAAGCACACCGCGCGTATTGGTGTTGATCGAAGAGATCAACAAAACCAACACAGACGTCTAAGTGACACACTTATAACGGAGTAGAAACAAATTTCCGCTGGGGAGTATCGACTATATCTCCAAGACTGGAGATCTTTGAACTCTCGCTGAGGAAAAGAAAAGGAGGAGGATTCCAGATCATAAGATTTGGGGAAATTTGATTTAAATTTCATTTCATTTTCTATTCCAAGTTTTTTTTTAATGTGTGAGTTTAGATTTCGATTTGTTCTGAGTTTCAATTTTGATTGAGGTTTAATTTAAAATCAATTCAAGGAAATCTGAATTTGAAATGAGAATTGGAACCTAGATTCCAACCTCGGGATTGCGAAGAGAACTGGAATTTAGGTACCAAACTTCTGAGTGAGAATTGGAGTTTAAGTATCGATTGAAAAAGATGAGAATCAGAATTTAGGTACTGATCTCGAATGTTTAAAGAGAACTGGAATCGGGTTCTAGCCTCGAAAGGGAAAATTGAAATTTAGTATCAATCTCGGAAAGAGAGTCGGAATTTGGTACCGACCTCGAAAGGAGAGAACTGAAATTTGGTACCAGTCTCGAAGGCTTAATGAGAAATGGAAACTGGTTCCAATCCCAAAGATTTAATGAGAAATGGAAACTGGTTCCAATCTCGAAGATTTAATGAGAAATGGAACTTGTTCCAATCCCGAAGATTTAATGAGAAATGGAAACTGGTTCCAATCCCGAAGATTTAATGAGAAATGGAAACTGGTTCCATTCCCAAGGATTTAATGAGAAATGGAAACTGGTTCCAATCCCGAGGATTTAATAAGAATGGAAACTGGTTCCAATCTCGAAGATTTAATGAGAAATGAAAACTGGTTCCAATCTCGAAGATTTAATGAGAAATGGAAACTGGTTCCAATCTCGAGGATTTAATGAGAAATGGAAACTGGTTCCAATCTCGAAAATTTAATGATAAATGGAAACTGGTTCCAATCTCGAAGATTTAATGAGAAATGGAAACTGGTTCCAATCTCGAGGATTTAATGAGAATTGGAAACTGGTTCGAATCTCGAAGATTTAATGAGAAATGGAAACCGGTTCCAATCTCGAAGATTTAATGAGAAATGGAAACCGGTTCGAATCTCGAGGATTTAATGAGAAATGGAAACTGGTTCCAATCTCGAGGATTTAATGAGAATTGGAAACCGGTTCCAATCTCGAGGATTTAATGAGAAATGAAAACTGGTTCCAATATCAAAAATTTAATGATAAATGGAAACTGGTTCCAATCTCGAAGATTTAATGAGAAATGGAAACTGGTTCCAATCTCGAGGATTTAATGAGAAATGGAAACTGGTTCCAATCTCAAAGATTTAATGAGAATTGGAAACTGGTTCGAATCTCGAAGATTTAATGAGAAATGGAAATTAGTTCCAATCTCGAAGATTTAATGAGAAATGGAAACTGGTTTGAATCTCGAGGATTTAATGAGAAATGGAAACTGGTTCCAATCTCGAGGATTTATCCGTATGAAGAGGGACCCAATCCCATGCCATCAGAACCAAATCGAACAAAGTTCATGGCTCCGTGTCAATAGAACTAGTCGATCCTCGTAACACGCAGAGAAAAGATTTAAAAAGAACTCGCTAAGTGAACCAAGTTGAAAAGACTCGACCCGGTGACAAGTCGAGGAAAAGATTTGAATTTCGAAGAGTTTCAAACAAGATTTCGTTTTGAAGAATAATTGAAGGATTCGCATCGAAGGATTCAGATTGAGATTCAAATTTATTTCATTTGTTTTGGTGATTCAAATTCAAAAATATTTAGAATTCGTATCAGTTTAGAATTCATTTTCACATGTAGATTCTTAAAAAAAAGTTCTTGTTTATTTTCATTTTCCCTTCGTTCTTTGGTCGAAGTTCTTTTATTTTAATGGCGTTTCTCAGTCAATTCGCACAAA